>CM062809.1:161458420-162098318 GCA_031772625.1 Pinus tabuliformis
AAACAAAATAGAACCAACTAGGGCTTCCAAAGGCCAAACCACCTCAACCCTCAACCACAGTGATTTCACCTAATTGTTCCAAAAATCACTAATACCAAACTAGATTGGTCTCAACCCAAGATGCCCAAGGCTCCAGGGACTCCCATATTAACACATAGTCTCAAGGGACCCAAGATGTTATAGGGCTCTAGGGAAATACCATCTCAACCCATAGCCTCAAGGGACCGAAGTTGTTCCAAGGCTTCATATATTATATCCCAACCCAAAACCAAAGAGAACCTCACATACACCTACACCGAGTGTACAATATAACACAATACATACTCCTACATCTGCTGTCCACCACAACAAGATACATACACCTACACGTGGTGTACAACACAATACATATACATACACAAAGTACAACACAACGAATACACATGTCATGATACCACAAATACACAATGCACACACATAGTACCACATGCCCCCAATGTAACATGTACGACATGTGCACAATACCACACATACACTAGTACCATATGTACAACATGTACATAGTACCACAAGTATGCAACACCACCTACACAACATGTGCACAACATCACATGTACATGGCACCACTTGCACAAGAGGTACATAATGCCACATGTACACTGTACCACATGTACAACTTGTACAAAATACCACATGTACACAGTACCAAATGCATGACATGTACATGAAACCACATGTATACAACATCACATGCACAACATGCACACAACACCCCTACACACAGCACCACATGTACAACATGTAAACATCACCACATGCACACAACAACACATGTACAATCATGTAAACAAAACCATATGTGCATAGTACCACTTGTACAACATGCACACAACACCATACGTACATAGCACTACATATACAACATGTACATAGCATCATATGTACACAACACTACTGTTACACAAAATATTGTCACCATGACTATTTGCAGTCAGTATGGGTCTATCATCACTCATATTGTCCTCCTTAGCAAGTCTCAAACCTCAGCTCTTCATGTCAAGCTTTAAAAATGAGAGAAAGTGTTTGAAAATCAATAAAGCTCTAGTTACGCACTTTTTCTTACTGTTACCTGCGGTCCCGCACCCCTGGTTCATGTTACGTGCGGACCTGCCCACTCTGTCTCTAAAGGAGTGGGTGTGGACCCCTGTGAAAGTAAAAAAGGCGCAAGTTTATTCTTAAAAACTCACTTTTGGTTAATTCTAGATGCTTCTAGAAGGAATCTTGACGTGAGTGGTTCGCCCCTAGGTGGTTCATGCATCCCAAAACTAAAAGAGCTATTCCCTTGATGAGAGGATCTTATCCCTTTGAAGGAGGGCTTTATCCCTTTAAAGGTGGACCTAGTAACTTCCCTCCATTGCACTATAAATTAAGGCATTGGGCTGGTTGCTAGGGAGGTTAGAAGCTGAACATTTTTTAGGGTAAATGCTGTTGGAATTGAGACTTCCTAGTTAATCTTGAGATGAGAGATTACATACCTTTTGGCTTCATTGGGAAGAGAGTGAAACTTGTCAAAGTAGAGGAGATTCTTGTTGGACCCTGGGAGGAGCTTGTACAGCATCCAAGCACCAAGGTTGTAAAGTTCTTCTTTGATTAAAGTTAATACAACCAGATTCATTTTTCTCAATAAATTGTCTTATATGGTTTGTTTCATGAATTCCTTGATCATCATGATAAATATGCTTTATTATATTTGCTTTTCAGGTGCTATTTAATGTGTGTTCTTGTTTGTGTTTGCAGATTCTTTACAAGGGAGCTCATTTGGATCAACGAAGCATGGCTTCCACAAACTAGCACTGGACCCAAGGTAGGCCTAAAACACCTGTTTGCCTTTATCTACAAATTGCATATTTAGAGAAAGATAGAATTTGTTTGGTTTGCTTGTCGCTAGATATCATTAGATACTAGGGAGGTCAGCCTTGTCCACAAGAACGACTTATCCGGCCGAAAAAATGGCGACTCCACTGGGGACTTGAATTTTTTATTTTTTTTCTTTGCTTTTACTTTGACTTGAGAAACTGTGTCTTTGTTTCTGGTTTTTGGCTTGATGTGTGTGGGATTGGGTAGGTTCAATAGATCTTGAATTATTTTTTGTTTTTCGTACTTTTGGAAGAGGACCACACCCTCTGCTTGTAACAAAGTGCGGACATCGCCGCACTTTTTTTTTACACACAGAGCGGTAACGCACCTGGGTATACTGGGGGCCTGCGGACCCTGTCAAAATTTTGAAAAACTTGAAATTTTCTCATTTAGTTAGCTTAGGATTTGTTTATGTGTTTTTAGTCTTTGCCCAGATTTTCACGTGACTTGTCAGAAACTTTTCGTAGGTTAATTCCATTGGCATTAGGGTTTTAGGTGAAATTCCTAGAAGTTTGTGTGTCGGGCTTGATTTTTGTTTTGGTATTTGTAGTAACTCGGAGCTTAGAAGCCTTAGAAACCTCAGATCACCTTCGTTTTTGCTGGCCTTCTTATGAGTCTGACCGTTTTGTAAAATCTGCCTTTGTTGAGGAATCCATCTTGTTTTTCTCTTTGCGGAACTTCGAAAGAACTTGTGTGGAAAGTTTTGGATTTCATTTTTAGAAAAGAAAACAAAAGCTGGTTGTTTTTTGATTAATTTGTGATTCTAGACAAATTAGTCCTTAGTTTTCTCATAACTAAGTAAAACATCCTTGAAAAGAAATCTTATAAGCTTTTACTTCAATTAGCCTTTTAGAATTTATAGATCTCAAGATTAGATTTTTCAATAGTTTTGAGTGTTTTATAAAAAAAAAGAAAAATCTTTTGAAAAAGTTTGTTTTTGTGGTATTTGAGTGTTTGAAAAGAAAAAGGAAATTTTCGTGAGCATAACTAGTTGTCTCGTTTTGAGTGTATTGGAAAAGACAAAAAGTTCTTCTTTAGATTTGTTTGTTAAGGAAAGATTTGTTTTTACAAGCATTTGCATTCTCAACTCTTTCTCTAGCTGGAAATTCATTGAAGAAAAAGGATTGTTTTTCATCTTAAGTGCATTTTTAGTGATTTGGAGTCGAGTCTTCACACCATAAGTTTCATCTCCGCACCTTTTGACTTAAGAAAAAACCAATAAAAATAATGCTTAAAGTAAAATCTATCTAGTAATCTTTTTATTTCTAGGGCTCTTTATCACCAACATAGCTTAGGCTAGTATCTTGGAGTAGGGAGTAATTAACTCTCCAAGATAGTAAAACAAACAAGTAGCTATATCTTGCGGTAGGAGATAAATTCCAATTGTTACATCTTTTCTCTGGGAAGCTCCTCTTATAGGAGTCAAGCATGAGATCATGTCTGAACCAGTGGGGTAATCAATCCTTCCTCATTGTGAACGATACTATATATACACGTATTAAAAACGGTAAACCTCAGATTAACCATTGTCGAGGAGCCTGGGGTCACTTGTTGGTAAACCTTGGATTATGTCAAGAAGCCTTCAAGGGGATTGAGCTTGCTACTCTGCCCTTGCATGTGTATCAGATCACAGACTGTTCCCCCAGGTATATTTGTTTCCGTTGGTAACCATAGTGACCATATTCTATAGGATTCTTTCCTAAGGTGATGGTGGAGGGAAGATCCCACTGTACCTGGAGCAGATGTCGGCTAGACTCACTTGGATTTTCTGGGGGGTTCTCTTCACTCGAGATGGTTTAGTGGAGAAACTTGTGCCAGTCTATTCATTAAGCAGGTTTCCGGGGTAACTGTTCCAACCGCCATTTCTGTATTGAATTATGCGATGTTGGATTTCATCACCAACTACTGTTTTCGGTACGGAAAGTTACTGTTTGTGTGTGGTTTGACCTCCTAGATTCTTTAGGCGTGTGATTCAAAATTGTTTGGTTCTTTAGAGACTTTAGGTGGTTTTCATTGAGATTTTTCTTTGTTTGCATGTGAAGTAGTTAAAATATTTAATCGTGGCTAAATTACCGAGGAAGTCCAGTAGACTTCGGGGCCAACCTCCTGAGTTTTCACCGAGCCAGCTTGAAGGGCTACGAGCCCTTGTAACTCCTAGTGACAGTAGAGTTGGGTCACCTGAAGAAGGAGAGTCTTCTTTAGTTGTACATCCTAATTACCAAGTTCAAGCACCAGAGTATATTTTAGAACCTGTTTCTTTTTCCAAAGTTACTGGTAGTTTTTCTTCTACTAGTGATTTAGCCGAGGAACCTGAAATATCTGAACCTAAAACTGAACCTGCTACTACTCCAACATCAGGATTTGCCTCTCCAACTTCCAATGGTCCTGGTTCACCTAGGGTAGAAAGAGTCATTACCCAAAATCTTCCTTCTGGACTTATTTCTATTGAAGAAATTGTTACTCCGGAAGAAGGTATATCTATCGATAAAAGTCAACCAGCTATAGAACTTAGGGAGCGTGAATTGATCTTTTACAGTCCACCTAGGAGGGACGCTTGGTATATTTCATTGACCAAATTTTTGGAAAACCCGGGACTAAGTTTTTCACCACCTCACATTCCTTTTCATCCAACACTTAGGGGTTATTATCCTCCGTTAAATATGTCGAGACAGTCATCCATGTTTTCTAAATCTCCAGAAACCTTTTTATATGGCGGTCCTTCTGTTCCCTCTGGGTATCAGTCAATTACTAGTACTTTTTCGGGAGCATCTCCTCAACCTATTGAACAAGGGTTATTAACTGGTAATAATCGAACTAAGCCGTTGAGTGTAAAAGATATTCTTATGATGTCAGGTACCATTCCAAATCCTCAACCTCAAGGTGGCTAGTTACCGTGGGGGGCAGCCTCAAGGTCCTCAATTATTTCCTGGGGGGCAACCTCAAGGTATCCAATTACCGCTTGGGGGTCAACCTCAAGGACAGTACATACCTACGGGACAGTAAATTTCTCAAGGTCAACCCCAGACTCAGTATGTACCTCAAGGTCAACCCCAGTATCAATATGTACCTCAAGGTCAACCCCAGTATCAGTACGTGCCTCAAGGTTATCAACCTCAAGGTCAGTACCCAACCCAAGGTTTCCAACCACCTTCCGGTCAATCATTTGTCCAAGGAGCTAGAAATGTACCTTTGAATTATCAACCCTACCCTCAACTCAGTTATGGTCCTCAATATGCTCAACCTGCTATGGGTCCGTACCTCGGAATGAACTTAGTGTGGGATCCATCTCAATCTCAACAGATCTTGCAACCGAATGTGCAGTTGTCATCTCAATCTGGACAACCCTTGGTTTTTGGTTCAACCCAACAACTTGTCCAGTCTACTATTAAAACTTATGCACCTTCTATAGTTTCTCAGCCCGGGCCTAGTTCGCCTCGAACTCCACCTCAAACGACTGCTGCAACATCTGTTCCATCTACCCCACCTACTTCTGGAGTATCGATAGCTTCGGTTTCTACTATTCATGTATCAACTCCTCAAGCATCTTTACCTCAGTCTGGACCCACAATTCAGACTTCGGTTCAAATTCCTATAGGACAACCTGGTCCAAGTATGGTTGTCACAAGTCAACCTCAATTTACTTATCAACCGTACCAGGGACAGTACTAATTCGGTCCTGCTGTGCAACAACCAGTCTATCAGTATCAATCGTACCCTGGATATACTTATCAACAACCTCAACAACCCCAGTATGGTCCAGTTAATCCTGGTTTTCTAGGAGGATATAATATCCCAAATGCAATTCTAATTCCTAGTTATCCAAGATATCCTCCTCCTCGGGCTGGTCTCATGACCCAGGGTTTCAGGGACCCTAATCGTCAGTTACCGTTCATTGCAACTTTGGACTTGCCTAATTTGTCGCACCTTACGAATGATCCAATTAACTATCTTCTGTTTTGGCCACCAATGCCGAATAAGTTGCCTAATGATATTCCTAAGTTTGAAAGGTAAATCAGGAGAGGACCCGTTAAACCATGTGATGACTTATCACCTCTGGTGTGCGTCTCACTCCATTTCAGATGATTCAATCCGTTTAAGGATTTTTCAACGCACTCTAATTGGTCTTGCGGCCAAGTGATACATTGAGTTACCACGAGCCACTTTTTATAACTTTAGTCAGTTAGCTACTTCATTTTTAACTCATTTTCAGTTGCTAGTCAGATATGACAATGGCACGGAATTATTAACTTCATTAAAACAGTCAACGTCCACTTACATTTCAGATCACATCCATGAATGGAGACGTCGATGGCGTTTAGTGAAAGTTTTTATTCCGGATTAGATCTTAGCAGAATGGTTTGTCAAATCTTTATTACCGAAAATCACTGAGGATGTAGCTAAGGCAGGAGTCGTTACTGAAGAGCAAGTAATTGCTCAAGCTTAGTACCTTGACCTAGTTTATACGCAGTCAGGTATGTTACATGAGAAAATCCCCGAACTTCCTAAAAAAAATCAAATAACTGCAGCTCCTTCAGGGTCTCATGTCGTTGATGGTATGATTGGTACGGTTAATACCAAAAGTAAGAAGAAATCTTCCAAGAATTCTTCTCCTATCATAACTTTACCAGATTCCCCAACAGGAGATTCCTCCGTGGAAATTTCCGCCGATATTCATGTTGTAGATTCATCTACAGCCAAATCAAAATCTGATGGTAAAAAGAAAGGGAAGAAGAAAAATAAAACAGATAAAAATTCGAAAGAGAACAGAAAAAACGGAATCTACTGATGAGAAACGCAAACCTCGTTATCCTTGTCTCATTTGTGACGAAGAACATTTTACAAGAGACTACCCTCGTCGCGCTGAGGTTGTGAAAATCATCAAAGGTTCCCAAACGCCTGTTGTTTTGAAGGATCCTTTTCCTAGTCAAGACAGTAAGATGATAGGTTCTTCCTCAAATGCCTCCGAAGAACCCATAATGATGATGTCCCATGTTAGGATTGCGACACGATCACAAGATTATGGAATTAAAAGTATTGTTGGTGGTAAGGAAGCAGAATCTTCTAATTCGAACCCATCAACTTCAACTCCTGGTTCCGATCCACTACAGATCAAGAAATCTAACCCAGACTTAGTAATCAAACCGCCCACCAAGGGTATACTTCGAAAGTTAGCTTTCAATCCACATGCGAGAGCGGCTCATAACTATAACATTGTTGAAGATTTGGCTATTTCACCTTCAGCAATGTCGGCTTTGGAAGTGCTGCAATCATGTCCAGCACAGTGTAAAATTCTATTGTCGGCTATAGGAGTTGTTGACATTCAGGGCTCGAACCTTATAATTTTTGATCTAGAAAATAGTACACCTCGCTTACCTCATCAAATGGCTTTCCAGATTCCAATGTTAGTAAAAAACAGACCTTGCTATAGGACTGTGATTGATGAGGGAGCCTCAACATGTATTATGTCGATCCAGTGTTGGAGATCACTTGGTTCTCCTAAACTTAATCAATCTCCGACGATTCTAAAGGCCTTTGATGGCTATGGGTTCCATCCTTTTGGCATTCTATAGGATTTATCTATAGGGGTTGAAGGAAAAATTGTTAATCTAGATGTGGAGGTGGTTGATGCCCCTCTAGATAACAACCTTCTCTTGGGTTGTAGTTGGTCTTACGCTATGACAGTTGTTGTTTCATCGGTCTTTCGGCTTATAAAGTTCCCTCATAATGGAAAGATTGTAACTATAGACCAGCTAACTTACTTTTCATCCGACCCAGCCTCTTCTGAAAGTATCCAGCATGTCGGCAAATCAACTATCCCTTATAAGGATGTTGGAGTAGGACTAGTTAAAGATTCTGGTTTACTAGGAACTTTTCCCTTTCCTCCTCTCAACGTATCGCCTTCTACTACAACCATTCATATGATTTCATCAGACACTATTGTTTATGATTATCCTTGGATCATACCTTCCGAATCTGAGATAGATTCATTTAGTGATGCTATGCCTTTGAGTCCATATGAAATTGCGTATTAGGCCATACAGTCGTTTTCCGACCCTTCTTCAACCGAAATTGACTTCATGAATGTGGTCCATGAAGAATCGCTTTCAACATTAAACTCAGATTCAACAACATTTTCCGAACTTGTTCACATTGATGAGCAAATTCGTGAAATCCTGTGTGTTGATGATTTACCATGGGAAGATCTTCATCATAGATCTTCGTTTTTACCTGAGATTGATCACTTTGAAAATGATTTTTCATCTATTTTTACGACTGATTATGTCAAGGAACCTCAAAATCCAATGAAAAATCTTGATTCTGAGTTAAATTTGGGAAAGATTTCTCGAACTATTCCTATTGACATTTCGGTTAAGCTTAGAATTGTTGAAAACATTCATATAGGTGCCTCTTGTACGGAAGATGAAATTCAAACATATAAGGCCCTATTTCAAGAATTCTGCGACGTGTTTGCCTAGTCATATGAGGAAATGCTAGGAATTGACCGAGCAATTGTTATTCACGAAATCAAAACTTACCCGGATGCTAAACCCGTCCGACAATGTTTGCGTCAGATCCACCCGCAAAAAGCTGCTGCTATTAAGGCAGAAGTTGAAAAATTACTTAAAGCAGGTTTCATTTATCTAATTCCCTTAATGGATTGGGTATCGAATATTGTTCTTGTTAACAAAAAGCAAGGAACAAAGAATATGTATCGATTATAGGGATATTAATCAAGCCTGTCCAAAAGACAATTACCTAACTCCCTATATCGATCAAATCATTGATGATTGTGCCGGCAGTGAAATATTCTCCTTCATGGATGGTTTTTTCGGATACAATCAAATAAATATTCTACCTGCTGATCAACCAAAAACGGCTTTCATTTGTCCATGGGGGACATTTTCTTATTGCAAATTACCTTTTGGGCTCAAGAACGTCGGGGCAACTTTTCAAAGAGCCATGTCTTACGCGTTTCATGACATCAAGCACATTATGCAACCCTATCTCGCTGATTTACCTGCTCATTCATTACATCGAGCTGATCATCTCATCCATTTACGAGCAATATTTATGAGGTGTAGACATTATCGAATTAGGTTGAATCCACATAAGTGTGTTTTCTGTATAGAAACGGGTCGGTTACTGGGGTTTTTTGTTTTGAAAGCCGGCATTTGTGTCGATCCCTCGAAGGTTGAAGCTATTGTCAAATTGCCTCCTCCTTCGACTCTTCGCCCACTCCAAAGTTTGCAAGGGAAAGAAAACTTTTTACGTCGATTCATTCCTAACTACGCCGAGATCACAAAGGGTTTTACTTGGTTGTTGAAATAGAATACTCCATTCTTTTGGGATGAGATAGCTGAAAAATATTTTGATGCACTAAAACACGCATTAACCCATGCACCGTTATTGCATCCTCCCAACTACAATTAGGACTACTTCTTATATCTCGCTGCCTCGCATTCCACCATTGGAATGGTGTTAGTTTAGGAAGATGAATTCGGTAGTGAACATGTGATATATTACCTTAGTCAAACCTTAAATCCAACTGAGCTAAAATATTCACATGTGGAGAAATTGGCATTGGCAGCTGTTCAAGCTGTCCAACGTTTTTGTCATTACATTTTACTATGCAAAACTATAGTAATTTCCGATTGCAACCCTATGATCTATATTTTGACCAAACAATTGCTAGGGGGCAAGTACTCCAAATAGATTGTGATCCTGCAGGAGTTTGACTTGGAATTTGAAAAGTCTAAGTCAAAGAGATCTTTAGTTTTTGCGGAGTTGATGTGTGACTTCCCGCGTGTTGACACTGAAACTGTGGCGGAGGAGCCCATTGTGGACGAATCCTTGTTTCTAATCAGCACTTTAGATCCATGGTATGGAGATATCGTCGTTTATCTCCAAACCCAATCCTTTCGGCCAGAAATTTCAAGATTAGAGCGTCGAAAAATACGATTCCAGTCCCAACAATTCAAAGTTATTGGAGATACACTTTATCGTCGTGGGGCAGACTCTGTTTTCCGATGTTGTTTAACTCATGAGGAAACTGAAAGGGTTCTAAATGACTGTCACTTTGGAGTGTGTGGCAGTCATATGTCTGGGTTTGCCACAGCGCAAAAGATATTGCGTGCTGGCTATTTCTGGCCATCTTTGTTTAAAGACTGTATTAACGCAGTCCGAAAATGCCACAACTGCCAAATTTTTGATCGAAAGATGCGCACTCCACCTACTCCTCTCCACCCTATAATTGCCATCGGTCCTTTTGCGAAATGGGGTATCTATTTTATTACATGCAACCCTCACTCGGCTAGGGGGCATGCATATATCATCCTTGCGGTAGATTATTTTACCAAGTGAGCCGGGGCGATGCCTACATTTGAGGCAGACGGAAAAACTGCTGCGGTTTTCATGTTCAATCATATAATTGCTAGGTTTGGTGTTCCACAAGCAATTATCACTGATCATGGGCATCATTTTCGAAATATTATGATGACTGAACTTACAAACCAACTTGGCTTGCGTCACGATAGTTCAACTCCATATTATCCATAGGCTAATGGTCTGGTTGAAGCCATCAACAAATTTGTAGTCATCATGATCCAACGAATCGTTGGGATTCATAGGTCGAATTGGCATAACATGCTATTTTCAGCGCTTTGGGCGTATCAAACCTCAGTAAAAACATCAACCGGTTTCACTCCTTTCCAACTAGTTTACAGTTTAGAAGCTGTGTTACCCATTGAATGCGAAATCCCGTCATTGCAAATGGCCATAGAATTACTTCCAGCCACTTCCGAAGAGGAAAAACATTTGTTATACTTGGCTCAGCTAGATGAGAATCAACGTAATGCTGCATTTGCAATCGAAACTCATGCCAAACGTATTAAAGCTCAGTATGATCGAAATGTTACACCTTATAATTTTTTGGAAGGAGACCTAGTCTTACTATACGGTCAAGCAAATGATAAATTAGGCGCTGGAAAATTCGTACCCATTTGGCATGGTCCTTATGTTGTTAAGCGAAAGCTGGAAAAAGGGTCCTATGAATTGGTAGACTTTGACGGGGTCTCTTTAGGTAAATCCAGAAATGGTCTTTACCTGAAGAGATATTATGCTTAAAATCTAGGTGTGGAGATTTTTAGTTAGGTTAGTTTTCTTTCTAGCTAGTGTGTTTTAGATTAAAAAGTGTGCTTAGCTTAGAGAGTGTTTTTTGTCATTATTCCTGCTTATCTTGATTTTACTCTTGATATTGTAGATGTCGACGTCTCTCCAAACATACATTGGTTTTGCTGATGGTGCTTATCGTAATACACGGAACATTTCTTCTGCAGCTTGGGTTATCTATTCGCCCTCCTATGAGTTGGTATCTATGCATGGGGTAAGCCTCGGTCAAACAACGAACAACATTGCAGAGTATAGTGCAGTTATTGAGTTATTATCTGAATCCATCTCATTTGGGATTCAGATTGTGATTGTGAGGTTAGATTCTGAACTCGCTGTATTACAGCTTAATAGAGTGTATGCCATTAGAAATCCAGTGTTATTGAGATTATTTTTGAGAGTTCGTCTCTTGGAACGTGAATTTGACTATATTGAATATCAGCATATTCCAAGATATTTAAATACATTAGCAGGTGCAATTGCTTCTCGAATGTTAAGTAGACATTTGCAATAATCATACAAGTAAATTTAAAAACACTCCATAACATGTTTTACAAGATAAGCCAGTAATAGTGATATAGTATAGGATAAAAGTGTGTCAAATATACATCGTCTTTGATCATAGGTTGAAAAACACCTTATGATTGGTAAAAATGATAGTACAAAAACCAAAAAATGTCATATGAGTCTACAACAGGCGATCATCCTATCACTGGTGATGATCATGATAAGAAACCACTGTATATGCCACCCTACAAAGGAACCTCCTGAAAGGTCCTGGGACCCCAATCACATAGCGCTGTAACCTAAGAGGAATGTCATCTATGCCGGTCTCTGGAATGTCTGCTGTCAAGCGCTCTAGATGACTTTCCAATTCGGCCAAGGTCTCTGTAGATTCGTCATGTGGGGCTAGTGCTGCTGCAGCTGGTTGTTTCCTCTCATAGGGCCGGAGAGTGGTGGGTCATCATGGACCTACATCTGCATTTGAAAATTTTTACTATCAATTTAGGGATGAAATAAATAAATAAATAAAAAATAAATAAATAAAAATTAAAATAGAAAATATTGAAAAAGATTTTACCTGAGTCATCCCATTGCTCTCCTAGTGGAAGAGCCATGTCTGGGTCACCACGATAATCTATCCCAGCATAAGGAAAATCCTGAATAGAAAATACTTGGTTCTCCAACCAATGAAAATACTCAGGAGTAAATCGAACGACTTTTGTTCCCTCCTCAGGATGACGGGCCATAAATGCAACCCAACGCATCAGTTTGGGCTCTCGGGGAAGTCCAGCTCCAACTGTAAGATGTTGTGGGACCAACATTGGGACCCTCTATAGACCAAAGCTCACAACTAAAGCACCATATCCAAAGTTCTTCAGTTGTCCGTTCTTTGCTCGAGACAGTTGGCCTTTTACATTAGCCAACACAGCCTCGCACCAGTTGAAGATGGTGCCTCGAAAGCAGTCTACTGCCATCCGCATTTGGGATCCAGTGGCCAAATGTAGTGTTGCGCTTCTGCAGAGCCTGGTAACAATAAATGCAATTACTTTGAGTTCAGGATGGGTGATGGTTTTGATATCAATCCCTTTGTCTCTAGTTTGGTCATTGCAAAACTCTAGCCGGAGGCTATCGACAGACTGGCCACCTGGCCTAGTCCCGAATAGAGTCAAATGTTCACCTCTCTTAGGCAAACCAGTCAAAAAGTAAATTTCTTCCGGCTCCATTTCGAGCTGGTGGCTACCAATAAAGAAACACTGGTCCTGTATATTCCACCTGTCTACCAGCCACTGCAAAAAGTCCACGTGGGCCCTCATGCCAGGTATGGCCCAGAATTTGTATAAACCACATGCCTTCAATGCATCAATCGAAGGTTGGTGACTAATCGCAGCAAGATCCACATCCTCGTCCTCTCGTTCTCGCCAGTCAAGCATGATGTATACCCTACATTCAATAAAAAGGCGGATTAGAATATTTAAAATCAAAATTTTTGGGTGGAATTTGAAAAATTTAAGTTTGAAAACCTTTGCTGTGGGGACCGCACCCTCTATGTTAGAGACAGTGCGTAGTTCCGCACTTTGCCTTAAGGGCAGGTGTGGGCCCTTGACTTTTTTCCTTTTACGAAAAAGTCGGGGTCCGCAGGTTTCCTATGCTATGCCTGCGGACCCCCGCGCACGGGTTTTTAACCTAAAAATTTCCTAAAAAACAAAATAAAAGCCTAAAAACAAATTTCAAACAGATGAAATGAAAGAGTATGATGATGTGGATTACCTGGAGGTGATGGCGTTCGATTCCAACAGACGGATTTTCCGCAATCTTCACGGGAAGTTTCTGACCAAAAGCTCTCTTTTCTCACTCTGAAGTCAAACGGTAAAAATGAATTTACAAAAGCCCTTTTTATAAGCTTTTTTGAATAAATGAATTTTTAATTTGTTTATTTTTCACTTTAAAGATGTAACTTTTGAAGCATTTTTATCTATTTTAAACAGGTATGGGTAATGTTTTAGTTTTTGTGCAGGATAACAGATTTTTTCAGGAAAAATTGATCATTTTTGACAAAAAACATTAGAGTCACCTTTAAGCTCTTTTCTGACTCCTAAAATATGAAAAGATTGCTGAGTTTTTCTTTTTAAGCTCGTTAAAATGGAACTAAAAAGACAGTCCACTTACAGCCCTTTTCTGACCGTAAAAACATGAAAAGATTGCCGGATTTTTGTCATTTCAAATTCGATATTGGTTATAAAACGACGTGTCATTGATCGCTTTTTTACTTTTTCGAATCAGAGGCACTAATTATGAAAAGTACTCCTTGGTCTTAATGATCAAGCGGTTCTCTCAAGTATTATTTTATACTTTTTCGGGCTTGGGAGACACAAATTTATGAAAAAGGACAACCATGGAGTTTTCTTAAGTTTTTCAGACTCCCTAAAATTGAAAAACGCCGAGTTTCTCCTATACTGGACTCGTTAAAATTTAACAGTAAAGGACTTGTTCAATTACAAATAGGAACGGGCCACTCCTTCTTAAGGTTCGAATTTAAACTAAGTTGGACTCATCTGAAGGATGAGCTTATAATCAAGCAAATGTTATCCTCCTCAAGCTTGTTAAAAATAAAGAGGTACTTGCCAGAAATGGTGGGGGAAAAGAGAGAAAAATGAGCCTGTTTGTCATACTTTGTGTCTCAGAAAACATTTAACCACTCTTGAACACGACACTTTTTATTCACCTGGGTTGGGAAATCCTTTGCCTAACAGTTGATCAAACCATATTGAAAGTCTTCAGCCGGTTTCTGGGTATTAACTTTGGGTCAATTGTCACCAAACCATCTGTTGTGTCGTTATGTGTTCAAGAGGTCAGTGCGAATAAACCATTCATCTACAAAATATCTGTCATCCATCTTGACCATCCCTGATTCAATCCTTGAAACTATATTTCTTCAAACTTGATCTATGATTTCGTGTTGTGGGCTTGCCTACGACGGATCGCTTTCTATCGACTTCAACTCATTATCTAGAAATATGATCTAGAAATCGTCAGTACCTTGGGATCTGCATGCGTCAATGGCAAGCTTCTCGCCTTCGACGATAGGTTTCGTCATTGACCTTTGATCAAAGGATTTCGTGACATGTTTGACATCAACACATCTATTCACATCTCATGGATTGTACTGAGTACTTTGAGAGCCATTGACATTATTGGTGGTTTCTCTCACACTTGTTAACCGTTTACATCATTGACTGGTAATCAAGTAGTTTATACCATGTTCGACTTTGACACATTCATTCACATGGATAGAATCATATTATTTCGGGAAGTAGAAATCAAGACCCTGGATCTAGTTTCCACCATCCAGGCTGCGAGGAATTTTGTATTCATTATACAGTAGACTATTCATAAACAGATGGCTGCATCCATACTGTGTCTACATGTGTCTATACTTGTGATGTATTACAAGATCATTCCTGTATCAGAGCAGTAGTTAGTTTTCTAGTCAGTTTTGATCTGAATATGGGAATGCCTACCTCAGCGATGATATGATCTCATATATATATTGTGCATTGAATGTTTTTATAGGTTCCAACCGGGCTCTCCACAAGATGATTCTCGAAATGATAAAGTACTTCACTCTTCTTAGATGATAAATGAAATCCTCATCTACTACAGACTTCGCACTTTAGGGGGCAATCTGTTACACAAAATATTGTCACCTATTTGCAGTCAGTATGGGTCTATCATCACTCATACTGTCCTCCTTAACAAGTCTCAAACCTCAGCTCTTCATGTCAAGCTTTAAAAATGAGAGAAAGTGTTTGAAAATCAATAAGCTCTGGTTCCCCACTTTCTCTTATTGTTACCTGCGGTCCCACACCCCTAGTTCATGTTACCTGCGGACCTACCCGCTCTGTCTCTAAAGGAGTGGGTGCGGACCCCTGTGAAAGTAAAAAAGGCGCAAGTTTATTCTTAAAAACTCACTTGTGGTTAATTTTGGATGCTTCTAGAAGGAATCTTGACGTGGATGGTTCACTCCTAGGTGGTTCATGCATCCCAAAACTAAAGGAGCTAATCCCTTGATGAGAGGAGCTTATCCCTTTGAAGGAGGGCTTTATCCCTTTGAAGGTGAACCTAGTAACTTCCCTCCATTGCACTATAAATTAAGGCATTGGGCTGGTTGCTAGGGAGGTTAGAAGCTGAACATTTTTTAGGGTAAATGTTGTTGGAATTGAGACTTCATAGTTAAGCTTGAGAGGAGAGATTACATACCTTTTGGATTCATTGGGAAGAGAGTGAAACTTGTCAAAGTAGAGGAGATTCTTGTTGGACCCTGGGAGGAGCTTGTATAGCATCAAGGCACCAAGGTTGTAAAGTTATTCTTCGATTAAAGTTAATACGATCAGATTCCTTTCTCTCAATAAATTGTCTTATATGGTTTGTTTCATGAATTCCTTGATCATCATGATAAATATGCTTTATGATATTGGCTTTTCAGGTGTTATTTAATGTGTGTGTTTGTTTGTGTTTGCAGATTCTTTACAAGGGAGCTCATTTGGATCAACGGAGCGTGGCTTCCACAAACTAGTATTGGACCCAAGGTAAGCCTAAAAGCCCTGTTTTCCTTTATCTACAAATTGCATATTTAGAGAAAGATAGAATTTGTTTGGTTTTCTTGTCGCTAGATACCATTAGATACTAGGGAGGTCAGTCTTGTCCGCAAGGATGACTTATTCGGCCGACAACTACATTTCCAACATGCGCACAATACCATATGCACATAACGCCACATATCCATCATGTGCACAATATGATATGTACACAACACCACATATCCAACATGTACATAACACCATCTATACCCAACAATGCATATGAAATATGCACACAACACCATAGGTACAATCACTGAATATAAAATATGCACAATGTAACACAACAATAGCACTGCACATCCAAGACCACACTGCGTCTACCAAGAAACCTTGCTTCCAGTGTCTATCCGCCATCCTTGCTTATCCTAACATGTAATGAATCTCGTTGTTTTCATTCCACTGATGTATCTCTCAGCATTAGCCTATCCATAACATAAACCTAGACATAGTATAATCACATAATATCAATTCATAGCTACATGATACTGATCTCAGAGATCTGTCAGGCTACTCTTCCCACTTGATTCCTCATGAACCAGGAATCTCTTCATGCCATTCACCTGCATAAGCAATCATTCCTCCACAAGAACGATTCCTGATGACCCCGTCAGACAATAATATGCATACAGAAATACATATATACATATAAACATCAACATAAAACAATCATGATCTTGTCAGACAACGACATACATACATACATACATACATACATACATACATACATACATACATGCATATATATAAACATCAACATAAACCTAATCACAACATAATTACCAATTTTCATAAGGTCAAGGTTAAGAGAACTCCCTTTATCCATGCACAACATTCATAACATTGAGAAAACCATTCCTAGCATAGCCAATGAACATGATGCTTCACATCCATTCACTTTATCTTTCCTGTTTGCTTTCTCAGGATTGTCCTGCCACCATCAATTTACACTAACAGACCTAACTAACTTAGCTCATTTTCATAATCTCACCTTTAGTTGCCCTTACACATGCATACGCTTCATCCTAGTCTTTCATTACCTGTTGGATTCCACACAACTCTCCCAGAGTTCCAGCAACTTTCTTCTTTCCCAACAAATTCCCAAGGCCCTCAAAACATAAAAGGCAAGAACAACAAACAAGAAGAAAATCATGCAAACAAATAACAATATGACACCGCAAACAAAGTGGCATGATCATGCACTAGACATAACCAAACAACAAATCAAGAGCAAGCAAATGACAAGGTACCGAAGGGAAAAGACCCTTAACAGACACCGTGACTCAATCCCCATGGGTTCCCAGTTCTTCTAACGGAAATCTCAACCTGGGCCTTCTTCAAGATTCCATGGCATATTCTTTTTCATGCAATTCTCTATATCCTACTGCCATAACACATAACTATCAATGCATAAAAAATGTAACAATATACCAATTATCTTACCTTGTTGTGCCAAGCATGTTTCCCTGCAACTTCTCACACATGTCAACCACATGATCTAAGGATTAAGGCACCATGTATACTAATTTTAAATCAACCTTTACCAAGACTAAAAATCATGTCATAATCCATAGTCAACTCATAGTCATTAGACATAATGCTACAACTGTCACTACTTACACTCCGGTACATATCAGCTATCTCAACGCATATGTAAGTGTAAAACCATCTTAAAACAAGATCATTCCTTTGAGCAATCTTATATACACATAGTAATATTATGCAATTCATCAAACATTCAACCAACTTGAAAACATACCATGTTAAATAAATCAACTAGATGACATAATCAAACACTCAAACAACAAAGAGATGACATAGTCAAACTCATACCTTAATGCCATAACCCTAACCATTTGCATAGGCCAATCCAATTTAGCACAATACATATAACATCAAGATATTAATGAAATAACCCTAATCATTAACTAACATATAACAACAATAGATTAACATATAACATGCTCATCAACAACATATAACATAATCATCAAGTTAACTATCATAAAACCACAATAACAATGCATTCAACTACATGTTACTATGTTTCATGAATATTCGACACATGTGCATATGACTACACTAATCAACTAGCATTTATCATACATGTAACCATAATAATAATAGAATGACAAGCATATCAGTAGCTCTAATGCTTATAACAAACATTAACCAACATACCTGCATGCCCACCATATAAACTTATATGATGATCATCTCTTACCCCGAAGTCCATTGTTGCAACTTCACTTTAATGATTTACATCTCATGCTCTACCTCAGCCCACACATTAGCGTCATAACATACCAATATCATCACGATGACCTAATTTCATACAATGACCTTATGCACAACAAACTTCACCATGAAAATGTAGGCATAACAACATATAGACATCAACATGCATAACAAATGCATATACAACCATACACTCATGACGACACATCCCACAACAACACCATCAACCTTCACATGGTGACATCACTACAACCATGTTCAACACCATGAAAATGCAATAAGCACATGGAATACAAGCATAAGGAACACATATGCAACCGACATGAATATATGACCGACACGCTATCCATCTAGTCTGAGGGATGAACCATTGGTATCAGATATCACCCAAAGAGAACACAACCCTTCTTTGATGCCACTCTGTAACACCCTCCTCCCATATCTACCCAAGTCACTGACCAACCAAGGTAAATATGTGACAAGAGGCCACTATAATGGGATTCAACCTCCTAATTCACCTTAAGGATGTGGAATCGACGGAAACACACCACACAAACCTTCCACATCGGCAGAAAAACTCCCAGGAGACATCCTAACCACTCAAATAACCAGCCCCTGAGGCCAAATGAATTTTTAGTGCATCAAACCCCTGGATGCTCCCTTGATATGGACAAGGGTGCATCTTGAAGGCTCCAAAAGCTCCCACAGCAAGGGAAAGGGAGCTTCTAGGGAATTTTTTCCCCAGTGTTGTGCCCATGACTCTGGGATTTGTGCCAACTTTTCAGGCCTAGAGCTGAGGTCATTGCCCAGAACTCAATGACACCTTCGGAAAATAATTTACACAACAAAACAATGATACATTTGCAAAAAAATTGACAAGGACTAGGCTAGGCCCCTACTAGCCATGACATGTATTTCATCAAACAAGTCACAAATATGAAAGCTACAGGTCTTAACAGTAGAACTGAGCATAAGGGTCTCATACTCATTTGAGATTCACTATGAGGCATTGTTTCCTTATCACATTAGTGACGTAGGGTTACCCCTGCTTTACCCACAGTATGCATGTAGACCTATGCATAAATCGTTTTTCACAAGAATAGATATGACCTACTAGGTCAAAACTTCTCTAATAGTGATGGTTAAGGGCCCTTTCTTCAGAACTCATGCGGAAACATATAAATAGACTAACCAAAGTCTAATACTTCGTTATCAGGACTTTTAGCATCCCTTAATCTTCATGTATGACTTTATTAAAGCCTTTCCTTCATCCCCTTCCAATCGGGACTGGTTAACCCTTATAAACCTTTATAAATGCTTATGGCCGCACATGTACAAAACCCCACTTATAACTTTGGGTTGTAATTGGACTTAACCCACAATTCCATTTATTAGGGGGTATTTCCATTGTAAACCATTTATAATAGAAATACACGTAAAATATACCTTTTTCTTCCAATCCTCGGTCTCTGCACATTTACCTAGATTACCCTTATCGCTATTGAAATATCGGGTTCTTCGCGGTCACACTACATATATACTCTGTCGTGCCTCTGACTCTGATATGTGACTATAAGAACAATTAAACCACCCTTTTATATTAAAAGACTCAGGCATGATACTTTACTGAATACCAAGGAATACATTGAAATCCCGACCCAAACACATAAGGTTGGACTTCAAAGTTTATAACTCATGTCTATATTTATCGTCGGGTCCACCCTTCCATATCAAAACTTCCGCTGCGCTGCTCCTCCTCCGATCTCTTATCACCGAAGCCTCCGAACAAATCTTGACCGTCCACTGTATCCTCCGATCCAACGGTTGACATTAGTCTCGATTGTTTAAACTTGCGCACCTATTTTCCACCATCAATCTGCACCCAACATATTCGACGATTGTTGTTGATATCAGGTAGATAACAAGCGTGAGGATTAAACACCCAATAGAGTGGTTTCCTCTCTCCTATCTCTGCCATGTGTCATTTGATGAGGGGAATCGATGCTTGTCCTACAATACCGCTTATGATTTTGAGGCCGCCTGAAATCCGCTTTCGCTGTTACAAAATTGCCAATGCGATATTCCTCCATCTCCTATGCAATTGGCTCCTAGCTGTTGATCTCCAAGATCCAACAGTTGTTGTTCATTGTTTCTTCACTTTCCATTTTCCATTTACTTAGGTTTTACGCTACTTCCTCAAGGCTTTTGTGGTTTTCAACTTTCTCCTGGGATCTCGAAATTCCACTCCTCCAAACATTATTTAGTCTTTGAATGGATTCTGTTATCACTTAAGAATACTAATGCCAAAATTTCTCAATTTAGTTTGATGCATTACACAGGGATTCATACAATTGCAGACAGCAACACAGTGGCAATGGTTATTATCAATCCAAGCAACCCATGCGGCACTACTTTTACCCATGATCATTTGGCTAAGATTGCAGAGACAGCTAAAAGTAATTACTCTTGGGAGCATATCAAAGAAAAGGATGGTTCCTGATTGGCACAACAGATATTCCTGATTGGTGTTTTGTGGAGGCATATGGAAAGAATGGGAAAAATGTTCACACTGAAGCACCTTCAATAGAAAATACCGCCCTTGACCGCATTCTGCCTTGTGTAGATGTGGCAACAGCTGAACAATCTTTAAATCAGAGCAAAATAGTGAACATTTAGTAGACCTTATGAGGAGGATGTTGTCTTCATTGCCAATGATTGGCATACATCTCTTCTTCCTTGTTACTTGAAGATTCTTTCACAAATTCCAAGGTTACATATTGCATACATACCTTTTGAAAAGCTTCAAGGCACATGAAAAGAGACATTTGAAGATAGCAAAAGGCTCAAAATGAAAAATTTTGGTTCAATGCTGTGTTTTTGTAATTACACAGCAGTTTCGTAGCACGCTACGAAACTGCTGTAGGAGCATATTATGAATTAGTGGACCAATTTTGAGAGACAAAGGGAAATATTTTCAAAGGGGAATCTTTGCAAAAGATCAATTACAAAGTGTCAACATTTAGCAAGGGCAAAACAAGTAGAAGGAGGACATTTTTGTTGAATTCTAAGCTACATGTTATAAAAGTGGAAATTGTTTCATAGCTAGATGATGCTTCAGGCAGCATTAAAGGAGATATTTGTCTTAATTCAAGTATGGGATCAGATTTCATGGTTGATTTAATGCATTTCATATGATTAAAGAGACAGCATGGTCAGCAGAAGGATTCGAAGAGGAGCATAAGAATGAAACTCTAAAAAGGAGGAGTTTTGTTTCCCTGTTTTTACTAGTCAACTTCTAGAAGCGTTTCTGAGCATTTGAAAGCTTATCTCTAAAATTTGAAAGAGGTTTTCATTCATAAGATACTGAAATACAAAAACCTCTTCCACTTTCTTCAAATCCATTATGATTTGAGAGAAATGAATGATCAAACTTGCGCTACGAAACTGCTGTAGGTGCAAGTTTTTCACACGCATATTCCTCTGTTTGACACCTGTTTTTAAAAGAAATATTCTGGACGGTAGGAAAGGTGTTTCAAAAAACCAAGAGAGTTTTTTGTTAAGCATGTATTGGTTCACAAAAGCCTCCTTCAGTTTTTCCAAATACATTGTTTATGAGAAGTTATGAGCTCTGTTCCAAGACCTATTTTTCAGCCAGAACAGAGAAAGGGACAGTTTCCTAGTTTCCAGGAACAACAAAAGGATGAGTCATCAAGGGCCAACTTGAAGGTTATGGGCTTCATCAAATTCGACTTCATGGAGTTTTATGTGTCAAAAGGAGTGTTTAATTCTTAGATAAGGTTGTTGTAATCATGATAAGGAGTTACACTCCTAGTTGTATTAGGTCTCTACGACTGCTAGTGAGGTGTCATTTGCATTTAATAGTTAGTTTTGAGTGTCATTAGGTGTCAGGTCAGGTAGAATTCGAATTTTCCTCATCCTAGAATAGGAATCTAAGTTGTGTAAAGAGCTCTATATATAGCAGAAGAGCTGATGTACAAGGGGTTGGAAAATTTTATGGAAAAGCTTGTATTTGGCCTATGTAAGACTCATTTTCAGTAATACATGCTTGACTTTACTTCTCAGGATTCATGAAGGATTTTTTATGTTCAGAATATGTGATGTTGTCCTTTTCTTAATTCTTACAGTGGTATGGATGTATAATCACTCAGAATTCACTGAATGTGCTCTGACTTCCTGTATACATTTATAAACTGTGTGGTCCCATATGAGTTTATGTTCTGAATGTTTAAATGTTGAATGCCCTGACTTCCATGTAGGGTTGAGTTCATTGTTATATTGAGTTGTTGTTGACTCCATAAGCCCAATGGATAGTTTTGTTTAATGTGTTTCCACCATTCATATTTTTCACAGTTGTTCTATAAGAGTTAGCCATCTTATCTTTAATCAAAATCATTAATCCATCAAGAGAGAGCCCTCTCAGGTTGAGGAGACTAAGCCTTAGCCTAAAGTAGGTTGAAATAGTTACGTAGAGTCAACCTGACCAGCAGCCTATCAGGATCTGATTTTGAGATAACATTTTGGTGCGTCTGCCGGGAGCCTGAAGTCTATTCATTCCCGAAATTAAGAGGTTGAACTTCTGAAGGTAGCAGGAGCTCAGACATCTATTTGAGGCTGCAAAACTACCTTGGCGACTCCACACATCAAATAAGAAATTGGAAGGTGACTCCACTGCTAGAAGATCAGTAGCTTGATGAAGTTTCAAGATGAAATCCATTGCAAGAATGAATGCCAGGTATGCTCCTATGAATCGGTCTCATATCCCTAGTTTTCCAAATCCTATGCCAAAGGTTGATTGGTTAGAGGATCTTCCGATATTCAAAGATGAAAAGAAAGACAATGTTGCTCTTCATTTGGT
The DNA here is from genome assembly GCA_031772625.1 of Pinus tabuliformis. Classification (NCBI taxonomy): domain Eukaryota; kingdom Viridiplantae; phylum Streptophyta; class Pinopsida; order Pinales; family Pinaceae; genus Pinus; species Pinus tabuliformis. The sequence continues at coordinate 161,481,737 of CM062809.1, forward strand.
TAGGTTTCATATGCATGTATGCAATCTTAAGGTTCACTTTCCTGAGGATTGTCTCATGAGGATGTTTATGACCACTTTAGAAGGAAAAGCATGGTCTTGGTATAAAATTTTGGAAAATGGTTCATTATATTCTCTTGCTGATTTCCATGATGTGTTCTATGACATGTATAAAGAGTGTCATCCCTCCTTATTGTTGGTCAAAGATTGTTGTAAACATTCTACGAGTTTTATTCAATATTTGGAGGATTGTTATGATGATGATGAATTTATGGATGAAGAAATTTTAGAGGCTCTTCATAACAATGCATTTCAACACCAAGAAGAAAGTATAACATCTCATGAAACGCAGCATGAAGATCAACAGGGGTTTACTTGTGAAAACCATGTTTCATCCTTTGATATGAATGAAAAGATGCAGCAGATTTGTCATTCTTTTGATCATAAAGAATATGAAATTGATTGCAAACACCAAGAAGAAATACTGGAAGAAATTTTTTATAATCCTCAGGCAGAAGAAAAGGTTGTTCATTTTTGTGATTCCTTGCAGCAGCTTACATCAAAGAATGATCACAATAGTGAGGAAAATTACATTGTCTATGGGAATCATGCAGAAAGGCAGTTGGATAACACATCAAAGGAATTTTGTGTGGCTAAGGATCAGTTGTCTAAAGAGATAGAATGTTATGATGATTATCAAAATAACCATGTTTTCTTTTACCCTATAAATGAATACATGGCAAAGTTTTGCACATCAGTATTTCAATTTCATTTGCATTATGAAGATCATATACATTATAGGGTGATTTGGTCATCTCACTACCATGGTTATTTTGAGGTTGAATGCAGTCAAGAGCCTCCAATATCAGAGAGGACAATTGATTGGCTTTATTGGAAATATCATGTTGCTTGAGCTACAAGTGGAGATTGCAGCTGACAGGGTAGGTAGGTAGGAAAATGCAAATAAGCTCAAGGTTGACTGAGCATTTTTTTTCAGTAGTGGTAGATTTATTTCTCTCACAATGATCATCAAGTTTAAGCCCGAGGTGAAGGCCCAAGAAGTTGGAAAGGAATGCTCGTCAAGCAAATCTATGTTTTTCATAAAATGGACAAAGCACTGGACCTACGAGTTCTTAGTGTACTACAGGAGCACACTATCCCAAGTGGAGCCACTGTTATCACTTAAGAATACTAATGCCAAAATTTCTCAATTTAGTTTGATGCATTACACAGGGATTCATACAATTGCAGACAGCAACACAGTGGCAATGGTTATTATCAATCCAAGCAACCCATGCGGCACTACTTTTACCCATGATCATTTGGCTAAGATTGCAGAGACAGTTAAAAGCAATTACTCTTGGGAGCATATCAAAGAAAAGGATGGTTCCTGATTGGCACAACAGATATTCCTGATTGGTGTTTTGTGGAGGCATATGGAAAGAATGGGAAAAATGTTCACACTGAAGCACCTTCAATAGAAAATACCGCCCTTGACCGCATTCTGCCTTGTGTAGATGTGGCAACAGCTGAACAATCTTTAAATCAGAGCAAAATAGTGAACATTTAGTAGACCTTATGAGGAGGATTTTGTCTTCATTGCCAATGATTGGCATACATCTCTTCTTCCTTGTTACTTGAAGATTCTTTCACAAATGCCAAGGTTACATATTGCATACATACCTTGAAGAATGGGGTCTATATATATATATATATATATATATATATATATATATATATATATATATATATATATATATATATATATTCAGTTTGAAAAGCTTCAAGGCACATGAAAAGAGACATTTGAAGATAGCAAAAGGCTCAAAATGAAAAATTTTGGTTCAAAGCTGTGTTTTTGTAATTACACAGCAGTTTCGTAGCGTGCTACGAAACTGCTGTAAGTGATGCCTAATGATCAGCAGTTTCGTAGCGCGCTACGAAACTGCTGTAGGAGCATATTATGAATTAGTGGACCAATTTTGAGAGACAAAGGGAAATATTTTCAAAGGGGAATCTCTGCAAAAGATCAATTACAAAGTGTCAACATTCAGCAAGGGCAAAACAAGTAGAAGGAGGACATTTTTGTTGAATTCTAAGCTACATGTTATAAAAGTGGAAATTGTTTCATAGCTAGATGATGCTTCAGGCAGCATTAAAGGAGCTATTTGTCTTAATTCAAGTGTGGGATCAGATTTCATGGTTGATTTAATGCATTTCATATGATTAAAGAGACAGCATGGTCAGCAGAAGGATTCGAAGAGGAGCATAAGAATGAAACTCTAAAAAGGAGGAGTTTTGTTTCCCTGTTTTTACTAGTCAACTTCTAGAAGCGTTTCTGAGCATTTGAAAGCTTATCTCTAAAATGTGAAAGAGGTTTTCATTCATAAGATACTGAAATACAAAAAACTCTTCCACTTTCTTCAAATCCATTATGATTTGAGAGAAATGAATGATCAAACTTGCGCTACGAAACTGCTGTAGGTGCAAGTTTTTCACAGGCATATTTCTCTGTTTGACACCTGTTTTTCAAAGAAATATTCTGGACGGTAGGAAAGGTGTTTCAAAAAACCAAGAGAGGTTTTTGTTAAGCATGTATTGGTTCACAAAAGCCTCCTTCAGTTTTTCCAAATAAATTTTTTATGAGAAGTTATGAGCTCTGTCCCAAGACCTATTTTTCAGCCAGAACAGAGCAAGGGACAGTTTCCTAGTTTCTAGGAACAACAAAAGGATGAGTCATCAAGGGCCAACTGGAAGGTTATGGGCTTCATCAAATTCGACTTCATGGAGTTTTATGTGTCAAAAGGAGTGTTTAATGCTTAGATAAGGTTGTTGTAATCATGATAAGGAGTTACACTCCTAGTTGTATTAGGTCTCTACGACTGCTAGTTAGGTGTCATTTGCATTTAATAGTTAGTTTTGAGTGTCATTAGGTGTCAGGTTAGGTAGAATTCGAATTTTCCTCATCCTAGAAGAGGAATCTAAGTTGTGTAAAGAGCTCTATATATAGCAGAAGAGCTGATGTACAAGGGGTTGGAAAATTTTATGGAAAAGCTTGTATTTGGCCTATGTAAGACTCATTTTCAGTAATACATGCTTGACTTTACTTCTCAGGATTCATGAAGGATTTTTTATGTTCAGAATATGTGATGTTGTCCTTTTCTTAATTATTACAGTGGTATGGATGTATAATCACTCAGAATTCACTGAATGTGCTCTGACTTCCTGTATACATTTATAAACTGTGTGGTCCCATATGAGTTTATGTTCTGAATGTTTAAATGCTGAATGCCCTGACTTCCATGTAGGGTTGAGTTCATTGTTATATTGAGGTGTTGTTGACTCCATAAGCCCAATGGATAGTTTTGTTTAATGTGTTTCCACCATTCATATTTTTCACAGTTGTTCTATAAGAGTTAGCCATCTTATCTTTAATCAAAATCATTAATCCATCAAGAGAGATCCCTCTCAGGTTGAGGAGGCTAAGCCTCAGCCTAAAGTAGGTTGAAATAGTTACTTAGAGTCAACCTGACCAGCAGCCTATCAGGGTCTGATTTTGAGATAACAGATTCAATGTCCCATTCCTTTCCATTGCATTTCTTTTCCTCTGTGTATTCACCTGCACACATTTGCTACACAGAACATCCTAACTTATTCATTCATCCACTAATTGATATCCGATAATACACTTATATATTGGAATTTAATCTCTATACATATATATATATATCAACAACAATTACATAATGAGTCACTCTATCTCTCCTTGGCCTGATCTTTTAATTTAATGGCCTTTGTTCATTATCTACCCATAGGCTTACAAACACTCCAATCTACTATCTATTTACCTATTCAACCTCTCCAACCCCTGTCTATGCCTTTTTGGCTTACATTTACACAAAGGGATTCTAAAACCAATTCCTGGTTTAAATCCATAGATTCCTCAACAAAATCCTAAAATCTCTTCCTCATCCCTAATGATTCTCTCAAATCCACAAAATCATGAAATGACTCCTAATCTAAGATTTACAATCAATTCTCAATCCTCTCATCACTCAACTATCCTAAATCTCTCATGTTCTCCTACATTCGAGAACATTTACAATTATACCTCATAATATTCAATTAATTCCTACTCTCATTAAAATCACTCAAAACATTAAATAATTACATTAATTCAATACTTAGGAGACCAACTTCCTTGAAACACAATACCTCCTATGTCTACTAGAATACAATAATGATGTTGAGCTGAATGCTCCTGCATCAGACTCCCCATGTAAGAAAATTTATGACCTCATGGTCATAAGTTTGGATAATTGATTCCTCCTGGATCCCAGACTTTATTTTGTAATCTGTCTTTGCTTGTCCATTGTTCGATTGTTGTTGTTGTTTGTTGCTGTTCTCCAGGTCTCCATACCTTATGCTATAATGCTCCACTTGCTCTGCTTTCATAGTTTGCTAATGTCTTCCTTTTGTTGTCACTCCTCTCCTTTCTTGTTGTTATCTTCTTCTGAGACACTTTCATCATTAACCTTCTTATCAGTTCAATCTCTCTGTCTAATATATCCTCAGTTTGTTGGTTGCTTTCATCTCTTGATTGATGAACTCTCCTTTTTTCTTGTTCTTCACTTATTCTGATCACCTCCTTTTCAGCTGCTACTATATTGTCTTTCAGAACAATTTCCAGCTTCTATTTTCTGCACCTATCAACTTCTTCTTGATTATTATTTATGACAACTTATTTGTTATCCTTCTTCAGCAATTTATCCTGAACATTTATCCTCTGATCTTCTAACTTTCTCCTTTGAAAGTCTAACTCACTATATAACTCAATGATTTTACTTGGAGTGAACTTTGGAAATTTTACGCAATCTCCTATTTCTTCATTTGCTATTGATCCATCATCACATGGTCCTTCTTCCTCAGCTAAATATTTCTTGACATCCTTCAGTAGATGTTCTTCCTCTTCTTCTTTCATTTGGCTGTCCTCCTGTGCCAAATATGTTCTAGTTTCTACAACAACATCTTCAATTATAAGACAATCATTATAATAAAAAATATAAGGTCTTTGTACCTCTTCTTCCTTTGGAAACACTTTAGTATGCTGCTCAGATCTCTCTTCTTTTATCAGCATATCAGTATGCTGATTCAAACGCAAAGGACTCTTGAGATTGCCAGCTAGTCTCTCCTTCTCATCAGTTGTTTCAATGATGTCTTTCAGCACTTGTCCCCTATAGTGAATTGATTCTTTTCCAGTCTCCTTGTCATACTCTGCTTCAAAACTTTCATCTTCTGGAAGGGTTTCTTTCATGTTTTTGATAGCTTTAAAAGACTACCTATCTTCTTCCAAACCTACAATCATACACAAATAATTAATTTTAAAAATACAAGACCTTTTGGTCTCATTTGATGCTTCAGTCATCAAGTCTTCTGGCTGCTTTGAATCATTCACATGATCCAACTCCTCTGGCTCTTCATCACTTTCAAAAAGTAATGGTCCATGTTCTGGTTCACATATCGAAACTTCAACATCTTCCTTTTGTTGTAGCTCAATTCTTTCGAGCTTCTCTATAATATGTTCAAGTTTCCTTAGCTCCTTTATTAACTGCATATTCACCTGTTATTCCCTCTTCTCTTGTAGCCTCTGCCACTTCACTTTCTTCTTGATGACATAACCATATTTCTGGTCCATATCATTTCTCTACAACATTTCCATTAATACTTCAAGCTGAACTGCTATCTCAGCCTTCTCCCTCTCATATTCTTCTTTACTTAACTGTCTCTGTATGCCATTTCCCTTGGCATCTCCTTCCTTCTGTCCTTGGCTCTGGTTTCTTTTAGAACCTCTGTTACGACTGTCACTAGTCATCATCCTCTTTATCTCTATGAGTTCCTCACTCACTCACTATGAGTTGCACTAAAGCCTCTACAACAGCAAGTCTGCCCTACTGCCACTTACCTCACCAAGCTCTCCTGACTCAGTCTTTTGGCAAGCAATTGGTTCTCTATCTCTGGAACCTCCTTTGAGAAATTCTCTTTGCTCCTTCTAGGCTTCAACTCATATGCATCTTCTAAGAACACAACTTTCCTCTTTATTCAATCTCTGTTGGAATTCCTCAAGGTTCTGCCACATGACTGTTTTCACTTAGAAACGCTTACCAGCTTCTCTTGTCTCTTAGCAATTCTACCCATATCCTTTGTGGAATTGCCTTTGGGAGTTGCAACAATACTTTTGCATCAATGCAAAGACTACAACTTTCCAATTCTCAAATCCAATTAAAATAAAACCATATCATCTTATCTTCAAGATCTCTATCTGATCTTGTCTTCCCATTCACCTACACTTTTGAATGGATTGTTCTTTCCACTAGCTTTCAGTTGTATCTTCAAACTCTGTTACTTCAAAAACTTACGAAGTTCCTCTTACAGTTTAACCACAGTAATCCTGCTCTAAAATGTCACTCATTCAATATCCGCTAATCATTAAACAAATTTGCATACCTTCACCTGCCTTCAGGGTCCCACCATTCCTGCAAATCTGTTTCAGCAGATCTTTATTCTTCTAATGCACAAATTCTCAATATTCAGCTACTTTCAACCAGATTTAAAGTCTGATTCTTTCTTCCAATATCCAGCTTTATCTTGGAAAAGCTTAGCTATCAACAACAATTTCTCCTTTGCTGATTTTTTCTCCCACTCAGAAATCCTTAACAGTTTCTTCCATTATTGCTTCTTAAGGCTTGATCTTTTTTTGTTGAGATACTTCATTAGCTGCAACTATCAATTTTCCATCTATTTCTTTATCAAGCAAAACTCAAATCAGAGTTAAATAAAACAATACCTATATGATTTCACAAGCAGTCTCCATCCACTCTTCACATTCAAGTGAATCTCCATTCTTCAAAACATCGTTGTGGATTCTTTATATTCCTTCAATATCCCAGCTTTACTTTGGTCGCTTAACTGTCAGATTAGAACCTGATTTCCCGTGCCTGCATACACATCTTTCCACATATCTCTATTCTAAATTCTTCCAAAGAAACTTTCACACATAATTTCTTTGTTCAGCTCTTATACCAAATGACGGAGGTTTACCCCTGCTTTACTCACAGTATGCATGTAGACCTATGCATAAATCATTTTTACCAGGAATAGATATGACCTACCAGGTCAAAACTTCTCTAATAATGATGGTTAAGGGCCCTACCTCTAGAACTCAATTGGAAACATATAAATAGACTAACCAAAGTCTAATCCTTCATTATCGGGACTTTTAACACCCCTTAATCTTCATGTATGACTTTATTAAAGCCTTTCCTTCATCCCCTTCCAATTGGGACTGGTTAACCCTTATAAACCTTTATAAATGCTTATGGCCACACATATACAAAATCCCACTTATAACTTTGGGTTATAATTGGACTTAACCCACAATTCCATTTATCGGCAGGTATTTCCATTGTAAACCATTCATAATAGAAATACACATAAAACATACCCTTTTCCGCCAATCCTCGGTCTATGCACATTTACCGATATGTGACTATTATAACAATTAAACCACCCTTTTATATTAAAAGACTCAGGCATGATACTTTACTGAATATCAAGGAATACATTGAAATCTCGACCCGAACACATAAGGCCAAACTTCAAAGTTTATAAGCTGCATCTATATTTATCATTGGGTCCACCCTTCCATATCAAAACTTCTGTTGCATTGCTCCTCTTCCGATCTCCAATCACCTAAGCCTCCAATCAAATCTTGATCGTCCGTTGTATCCTCTGATCCAATGTTTGACATTACTCCCGACCGTTTAAACTTGCGTGCCTATTTTCCACCATCGATATGCACCTAACAGATCCAACGACTATCGTTGATATTGAGTAGATAACAAGCGCGAGGATTAACCACCCGATAGAGTGGTTTCCCCTCTCCTCTTGCTGCCACACATTATTTGATGAGTGGAATCGGTGCTCGTCCTTCAATAACTTATGGTTTTGAGGCCGCCCAAAATCTGCTTTCACTGTTACAAAACCGCCGATGCGATATTCCTCCATCTCCTCTGCTATTGGCTCTTGGCCATTGATCTCCAAGATCCAACAGTTTCTGTTCATCGTTTCTTCACTTTTCATTTTCCCTTTACTTAGGTTTTATGCTGCTTCCTCAAGGTTTTTGTGGTTTTTGGCTTTCTTCTGGGATCTCGAAATTCCGCTCCTCCAAACATTATTTAGTCTTCGAATGGATTCAACGATCCATTCCTTTCCACTGCATTTCCTTTCCTCTATGTATTCACCTACACACATATTCTACACAGAACATCCTAACTCACTCATTCATCCACTAATGGATATCCGATAACACACTTATATATTGGAATTTAATCTCTGTGCATATATATATCAACAACAATTACATAATGAGTCACTCTATCTCTCCTCAACCTAATCTTCTAATTTAATGGCATTTGTTCATTATCTGCCCGTAGGTTTACAAACACTCCAATCTGCTATCTATTTACCTATTCAACCTCTCCATCCCCTGTCTATGCCTTTTTGGATTACATCTATACAAAGGGATTCGAAAACCAATTCCTAGTTTAGATCCATAGATTCCTCAACAAAATCCTAAAATCTCTTCCTCATCCCTAAGGATTCTCTCAAATCCACAAAATCATGAACTGAATCCTAATCTAAGATTTACAATCAATTCTCAATCCTCTCATCACTCAACTATCCTAAATCTATCATGTTCTCCTACCTTCGAGAACATTTACAATTATACCTCACAATATTCAATTAATTCCTACTCTCATTAAAATCACTCAAAACATTAAATAATTACATTAATTCAATACTTAGGAAACCAACTTCCTTGAAACACAAGACCCCTTATGTCTACTAGAATACAACAATGATGTTGAGCTGAATGCTCCTGCATCAATTAGCTGCATTATCATCTATTAGGCCATAGATACATTGTTCATTCATTTACAAGTAAAAACATGATGGGATCCATACATCAACACTATCATAATACATATTCATAACCAACATAATAACAATAGAAATACCAGGGAAACAACAACCATATAATCCACATATGAACCAGTACAATACTCATGAAGTAACAAGGATAAATAACCTCATATTAATGAATGCAATGACCAACCAGGTTTGGGACTTCCACAAACCATCCAACCATAGATTAGATGAATTGAATCTTTCTTTCAACCAATCACCCCCATACCATATTCCAAGAATGAATGTGGGACTTAAAACCAAACTCAACCAGGGCTTCCCGAGGTTAAATCACCTCACCCTCATCAATAGAACCAGGCTTTACCACAATCCATCCTTGATCACAAGGCCATAAAATAAGCATGGATGCCACTGGATTTCTCCACCTACACTGTGAGGAATTTCCTTGTCTCCTAGTCTCTAGGATTTTCCAGCAATCCACACTAAATCACTATGCTCTAATCGCGACTCCACCCTTAGGATTTACCGTATATCCCACCATTCACTGGCAAGAATTCCTAGGCCTAATCAAGGGAAACAACCTCTAGGATGTACTGTATATCTTGCCATTAACTGGTCAAGGATTCCTAGGCCCACTGAGGCACACAATACCTGTCTTTACTGCAACCCATAGTCTGATTCGGGGGTCACTAGGTCAGTGGGTTTACCATAATCCATAGTCTAGTTCATACATCACTAGGCCATGCGTTCTTTCTTTCAGAGATCCACCTCACTCAGCTTCGAATCCATCTGACAATCCAACTTAGCCAAAACATGAGAACCCCATTACACCATGGCTATTCGGAAATGGAAAGGCTAGACTAAAAATATTGTCACACCTGGAGAAACCCATGCCATGAAAACAAAGAACCACATGCAATACCATGCATTACAAATCTAGCAAGGAAATCACACATGAAAATCGATAACTGCAAAGAATCCTACTATAGTTTCTTGATCATGCTCTTCCTTGCTTGCTCCTTCCTTCCTCTTGCCTTATTTTCCTTTTTCGATCCAATGCCAAAGTGCTCCAAGAAAACTCCAAGTGTCCAAGAGTGAGAGAGCTCCAAAACTGAACTAACAAAAGGTTACACTTACCAAGCCTGAGAAAAATCTTTCCAACTGATCTTCATAAGCCTTTTTTATCAATGAGACCTCTATTTTATTCATTTTCCATTATTTTTCTTCAATTTCCTCCTCACATGCAACCTGAGACCTTTCACCTTCCTTTTCTCATAATTTCCTTTATTTTCATAAGTAAAATGACAATAAATTCCTCATGCCTTTCCAAAGCCTTTTCCATTGCCTTTTCCAATTTCCTTAGCCATAATAAACCAATGAACACCCACACTATGATGTCTTACCCAACATTCAAGTTGGAATACGTGTCCCATGACTGTGGTCTTATATATTTTCACATGGATTTTTAACCAGGTTTGTTACAATCTCCCTGCCAGTGACAATAAAATAATCAAAGAACCGCATGCATATACCATGAATCCAAATCTCAATAGTGAAAGCACACATGCAACCTGTTACCTGCAATGTATCCCTATTGTAACTGTTGTTCCAACCTTCTTTTCCGCTACCCACCAAATCCTTGCTTGTCCTTTGCTTGCTTTCTCCAAGTCCAAGTGAATGCTATAATTATCCAAGAATTTTGTAAGTGTGCAACTGTGTAAGAGTGTGGAAGGAGAGAAGCAAAACTGAACTGACAAATTTTGTACTGTCAAAAGCTATGAATTGTTTCTCTAATGCCTTTTTATAATTATGGTCTTATTTTCTTTCATTTTAGTTCATTTTCCTTCTAATTTCCCTTGCATGCATATTTGTGTCTCTTCACCTTCCTTTTCTCCTATTTTCCTTTATTTTCATAATTAAATCCCAATTATTGTCTCTTTTCCTTTGCCAATAACCATTAATAAACCACAAGTGATGCCAAATATAACGTTTTCTCACCATTCATCTTGGAATATGTGTCCCATGACCTTGGTATTATATTATTTACATGGAAAATCAACCCGGGGTTGTTATTGTACCCACCCCATAGTCATGTTGGATCATAATCATGTTGCTCCAAGGCACCAGATACTGTTCAGGTTAAATTCCCAGGTACCCACCCCATAGTCATGCTGGATCAATTGCAAAAGCGACCAAGTAATCCATAGTCTCACTTCCACCCTGAAGCCCATTCACGACTATGGAAATTATCAAGCTAGGTAGTCACTACCAATCCAAGTAGTGTTATATTGACAAATTTTTTGGGAATCTAGAGGTTATCTTTCCTCCACCCAGAAACAATACATAGCAAACAGGCCCATATAAGTAACAAACATGCATACATATACATGTCGAGCCAAACTGTGAACACCTAACATCATGCCACATACAAGTAACACAAACACACATATGACATGACACAACATATACACATTTACACATGTATGACACCTACACATATACACAAATAAAAATTGCATCTAGAGGCTTATGCCTCCACCCCCAAATCAAAATAAATCTATTTGAGCTTCACCTGATACACAACAAGAGTCTAGAGAAATTGCTCCACCCACGTGTATTTTCCTCATTGTACCATGTGCCTCCATCATTCTTCCACAAGAATGACTCCTAAAAAAACTTGCGAGTCAAAATGGCATCTTCATATCAACATAATTAAATACACAATATATAAGAAGGCGTGAAAATAAATTTAGGGTTAAGAGAACTCCCTTTTACTATTTTTTTGTCCACCATTTCTATGGGCTCAACCAACCTACTTGGTTTTCATATCACATTCTGCTTACCCTTTTTCATTTTCATATGCTTGTTTCCATGTTTTTCCATCTTGTGTCATGGTGTTCCATGTTACCTTTTCCCTATCATGTTCATATCCATGAAAATCATACATTACATCTTCCTCAGAAATTTGTGGCTCTCCTGCCACCCAACCCTCTTGTACCAAGGCCCCCTAATATGTAAATCAAGGGACAGTTATAAAATCAACAGGCAATGCAAGAGGAAAAGTTAAAGGCAATGCAAAAAAATAAAATAAAATCCACATTCACAATCATATTGGAAAACCACACACAAAAATAGTATGGCCATGCATGTCCATAAATCAAATCACATAAATAAAGTTCAAAATCCTAGCACATCAATCATTAAGTAAAAGAGTCCCCAAAACTTGACTCAGTGTAAGTAAAAGTTTAGATTCGGCTTGAATAACATGACTATGACCCTTTTTCTTTGTCCCCAAAATCAGACCATGAGAACTCAAGTTCCCACAGGAGAAGGTCCAAATTTCCAAAGGCAAGGAAATAATGGTACACAAACCTCCCTTTGTGAATGAAGACCCAATAGCCCAAATGGTAGGTGTAACTCCAATGGAAGGTTCCACACTATGTGTGTGTAGGTGAATAAAGAAAGTGAGGGCTTCCCATCATTTGAGGGTAAAAATTCGACAAAATTTGTCTTCCAATTCTTGGTTTATAAGGTTTTGTTCATCTCTAAGTTTCCATTGGAGAATTCTGGCCATTTTTATTGACCTTAAGATGAAGAAAGAAGGATTAATATGCACGAAGAAGGGTTGGGAAGGTACCTAATTCCATTTTGGCTGATAAAATGCATTGTTTGTTTGTTTTTTGTTGAACATATCATATAAGCAATAAGAAAAGCCCATGGAGATCGATTTAGCAAAAATAGCATAATCTTAGTGTCTCCTTTGAAGGTGATATTTAAGAAAAGGTTCCCCTAAATATTGGATCTCATTGGTTGAAAAAGGAATAACCTCCAAGGTTCTTCATAAGTAAGATATTGTTGACTTACATTACATAAATCTGTGTAGAGTACGGTGCTCAATGTGACGAATATAAAGAAATGGGGAAACCTACTCATGTAGATGAAATTCCATTACAACAAAAAATATCATTAAAACCATTTGAAATAACGGGGACTAGACTTTACTCACTAACCCACCTTTAAAAAGGAACAAGTGCATCTAGTTTGTATTGACCACCTTAAAAAATAAATAGAGGTCAAGTAATTGAAGAATAAGAAGGAAGATTAGGAGACATAATTTCTTTATAAAGACATGTTCACTAGGTTTGTTGTTTGAACAGAAATAGTGATTAATCAAGGGCCTCAATTTGCATCAAATCTAATTGAAAAGTTAATGACCTTGTTGTTGAGCCCTTGAATTGCACCCTTTTTTATCCATTTATCTTGACTTGAAACTAATTAAATGTCCTATGTTACCCCTTTTTTCTAATGGTATTTTGTGCATAATCTAAATTTTTTACTACGAAATGATATTGTCCATAAGTCATATTACTCAAGTGATATAGTATCATTAAGTAGTTTCAACTAATTTGGGTTACTCATGTGATGCTCTATAAAGAGTGAATTTGATTGGTTGCAGATGCTTGAAGGATGGACATCATTACATGATCTCTCTTGATGTGTTTCTACTTCCAGTGTCGTTACTTACAAGGCCACGACATATAATTATTACAATTTGGTTGGCACTTGAGCATCTTGTCTTTGACCAGTGCTCAAGCAAGAAAGTAATGAAAATCCAGCTTGACAATAGACAAAATCTATTTTTTTTATTATAATAATTTGGATCATATTATAACAAGTTACTTTTTGAACCGCTAATGTAATAACATAGATATATGAAACATAATTTTATCTTAATATGTATTATTTAGTTTTGATATTCTATTGGGTCACTACCCATCCAACTTGTATAAATCAAGGAACCTTCGAGGTTTCTTGGCTTTTAGACAATTAGTGAAAAGAAAGGGTTGTTTCAATGAATAGAGTGCAGTAAGACTCTTGTATTATTCTTATATATACTATATTATGCAATTGTCCATTTTCTGAAGTCCTACTCTGTGAGCAATATCCCACAGCCCTGATCAGTGAAGGAGGCACCCCTTCACTCGTTAGGTGTTGTGATTTTGTTTATTAATTATATTATTCTAGATATTTCATAATTTCTCCATGTTTTGATTGTATGAGTAGTTTTCATTTAACAGTTGTTGGTAGATGCACTTATTACTTGAAGGATATTATGTTGCATTAATTCATTTGGTGAATGGTTTGTGAATTGATAATGGTATAATGATATACCCACTGATATTTACATGGTGGTTGGAGTATTTTTATTTGCAATATAGCTTATTTACTATTATCTATTTCCTATTACTTGTATCATGATTCAATTAATTATTTGTTTATGTTACTTGCAACATGGTTTAATTTGTGTTGTCTGTTCACTTCCTGTAACTTGCAACATAGCTTAATTTGTAGAACGATTTGGTGATTATTTTTATATCCCAATCATTATTACTTGTAGGGATTGATTTGTTAAGATAGGACGTTGTTCTAAGTGTGATGAACCTTGTTTCCTTTTCTAGCAAGATTTATGGTGGTTGAGGCTTTGATTTAATTTGTAAAGTGAGGAAAGTTGTATCAAGTTCCTGTATTTTATTATTTAAATGTGATTTAATCTGAAAGTGTGAATTTTTTAGCTATGTGACCATTTGAATATCCAACACTACAAATGAATCTATTTCCTGCATATACCTTGCACACAGCCTTTAAATAGCAGATGACCCCTAGATTGAAATTTAAATATGAAGTGTTGTAGTTGTCCTAAGTAGAAAATTGTAGTAGCTAACACTTGTCAAAATATTCATTATACTAGAAGTCCACTACATACCATTTTCATTAAAATGGGAAAGTGGAATTCATAAACGCAAATCTAGAGAGCATCTCAACAATGACACTATAGACACATAGAATTGGATTAATAGGTTAACTAAAGTAGTACATGGCTCTAGGACCACCTGGAAAATAACAATATGATTTACACCATATGAACTAGTATATGGTAAAAAAATCATGCTACAAGTTGAATTTGAAATTAAGATAATTAGAACAACATTGGAACTAGGAATTGATATCTCTATAGCACATAAATATATGATTGATCAACTTAATGCATTTGATAAATGAGGCAGTGTTCCCTCTTTCACGATATTTTTTTAATAACAAAAAATAAAATGGTGTGGCAAGTTCATCCAGACTAAAACATTCCATGATGGTCATTGGAATTTGTTATATGATTCCAAGTTTAAGGGTTTGAAATATATTAGGACAATATGGATAGCACCCTACGAGAGAGAGAGTGATCTTTAAAAAAAAAAAAATTATGGTGAAATCCCCTTTATGAAACCATAAGATAGAGCAGACACTGTGAACCAATCTACTAGCAATTTTTCTTTGTAAGAAAGAAGAAAGAAAGGATGTCGTAAAGTTCCTACCTTGTTGCAAAGAATAGTGTTGTTAAATCTACTGAAATCATAATGTTAAAATAAAAATTTGGAAGGGTGTGAGTTAAGCAACATTGTGAAGGATAATATGGAAATTTGTAAGTCATGCAAATGAATTATAATCATTCCTACATGGTCTATGAACCATGGAAAGGATTATACAATTATTACTTATGATGACCTTAATTAGAATTCAAATGCTTGTATATCATGCAAGAGGCATGAGAATAATTTGTTTGGTTGATCGTGTCATAACAAGGCCATGATTGAAAGAGGAAAATATATTACAAAATTATAGTTCATAGTAGAAAAGAGAAGAGGACTAAACGAAGAGGAACTTACTAATATATAATTTTTGAACAACGACATTGAATTCTTGAGGATATAAGATAAACTCTAGGGTTATAATGATGTGGTTTTAATGTAATTTTCTTTCATTTTTACAATAGAAATCACAATAGAGAAATTCAAAAGTTAAATTTCTAGAGCGAAGGGCTTGGGACTCATAATGAATGAGGAAACTATCTCTAGGGTTACATGCTTATCAAATGGAAAAAAGGAGAAGGATGATAAATTTCATCTCAATAAGAAAAGTAGATGTTTCTTCTTGCCTATGAAACAATATAAGACACTATCCAAGGTGTAAAATGAACTATACTACTACCATCTTGGGATAAGGTGGATCTACAATAATAAAATTTATCACTTGTGAAGATAGGAATTCCCTACTAATTGTTTACAATTAAAAAGTAGGTCTAACTATGATATTTCTCACATGGTAAAAAAGGGAAGCTCTTAACGTCTCATATTACCTATTTCAATCCATTAAAAGGATGGTTATAATTAAGGTGCAAGGAGGAACGTTGACAACCCTTGATCACCATGAACTCATTAGATTTCTAGTAATAAATGAATTAGTAACTCATTGTATTAGAATCACTTAGGAGCAATTATTTAACTTGGTTAGGGAGGATTTCCAAATCCTATAGGCTGGTAAATTTATAGAGTCCTCATAGGCACAATACTATCATACGTCAAAAAGTCACTCAAGAGGAAAATAAATCTTCCATGAAATGTAAAACCATTGAATTACATAGGGAAGAGAACAAAGTGTTTGATAAATAGGGTATTTACAAACCTTAAGTAACCACTCACACAAACATATCAAAGATTAGTGCACTAGTGTGCTACATGGTTAAAAACCTCAAAGAGGGAAATAGTCCATGGCCCCATCAAATATGACCACATGAGGCAATCTATTAATGCAAAAGGATTTATTTTTACGTATGAGTCTTTTCATAATCAATCATTTATGAATGACCGTCTATGATCCTTAAATACAAACCATGGACCAATTGATGTTAATCCATGGATCAATATATTTGTTAGCATTGAGGAGGACATGAAACAATGTAAACTTTGAAACGAGAATTGTATACTCAAAATGAGAACTCTAGCCAAAAACCCCCAAAAAACATGAAAAACAACCCAAAAACAAAAATTGTGTATTCCAGAAAGTTGTTTTTTTAAAGGGTAAAATTTCAACAATTTTTTTTTTAATTCCAGTAAAAACCATTTTTTTGTGAAAAAAAGATGAAGAAAACACAGTAAAAACAAAAAGTGTTGATGTTAGAATAACATTTGTTTTTTCAGGGTACAATTCCAACATTTTTTAGCAATGACGTTAGAGATAAAATAATGGGACCTAAAAAACCTTAAAATTCCAACAATTTTTATCCATGCCATTAAAGATGAAATATCATGACTCTAAAAGACCCTAAAATTCTAATTGTTTTCAACCATAGCATTAAAGAAAAAATATCATAACTCATAAAAACGTTAAAGTATTGACAATTTTTACATCATGGAATTAAAAAACCTTAAGTTTTCAGCATATTTCAACCATGACATTTTGAAACAATTATATGACTAAAAAAAACTTAAGAAATATGAATGAAAGAGTCATTATTGCAAGAGTAATTTTTATTTTAAAGGCTAAAGTTATAGTTTTTTCAAATCTTAGCCTAAGACAACTTATCCGATTGCAACAAAAACATAAAAATCAACCATCCAAATTAAGCACCCCCTTTTAATGAGGCATTAAATTGCAACATTTTTTAAACTATGGTATTAATCAAATGATAAAAATTAATAATATCATTGCAATATCACTGTATAATTTAAAAATTCAACATTAATTTCGAATATCTTTTTTACTTTTAATGAAAATATCAATACTTGTAGATTGAATGAAACATAAATTATTTATCTAAGTTATTATTTCATTATGGATATTCTAAACAAATGAATTCATCATAATTAAAAACATATAATCCAACAAACATATAAATGACTCATAACTTTATGTAATATCATATGGAAGTTGAAATATTTATTTCCAGTTACCATACAAACATCATTTACATAAAATGTATTAGATAATATTTAAAATCACTCATATGTTCTGGCACATCATCATAATTTACAACATCTTCAAATTGTTGGCATTATGATTCAGGTGTTGTCCTTGATGGCAAACCCTTTCAGGTGATAAATCAAGAAGGACGCAGGAAATATGTTCAGCAAGTGCGTCCCCGCAGGTATACCATACAGAACCCGCGTCCAGGGACGCAGGCCAGCCGTTCAGGAGGTGCGTCCGCCCAGTGCACACATTTCAAGGCAGAGAAAAGCACGTGGGGGTTTCTTGTGTGGTATCTAGCCGACGGTTTTGTGTTTCTATGGTGTCGGCTCGTGGTTTTGTTCCATGTTTTGGGGAGAAGCTTGCCTATATAAAGCAAAGGAGTTCATTTGGATTATGCATCATCTTGGTTGAATATCTTTTGGTGAGATCTAGTCCAGATCTATGAAGGCGAATCTTCTAATGAACTGTGATCTCTATGGCGCATGATCAGATCTGTGGATCTGAGTGTTTGGGTTGGTTCTGAAGTCCTCATATCTTTTATATCTGAAGGGACGCAGGTTCAGTGAAGGGAAAGTGCGCCGGGACGCAGTACAGTAAAGGCTCAGGTGCGTCTCTGAGGGAAAGGACGCGGCGCAACTGTGTTATTGGGTGCGTCTCTGAAGCAAAAGACGCGGCGCGATAGTGTTTCTGGGTGCGCCGGTCGCAGCAAAGCATAGAGGAACAGTGCGTCGGCACGCAGAACAGTGGAAGGTAGACTGCGTCCAGTCGCAGGTCACAGAAAGAAAATATGCGTCCCTGTCTTAAGATGATCTGTTGACTGTATATTTCTGTTCATAAGGTGTTCTGGGTTATTTCTGTAATTACTGATCTGATATCTGTAGTGGACTGTATCTGTTGTATACTTGTTGATCATTTGATTCTTCATGAAAAGAAGTAGGGGGTTGTAGCTCCCTTCCAGGAGAGACTGGAAAACGAGAGAGAGTTGTAGCTCTCTGCAGGTTGCAGCCTGCGTGCTGGTAAAGGACTGCACCAGTACAAAATCATTGTAAAAAGAATTTCTTGAAAGAAGATAGAGACATATTGCAGCAGGTGGTTTTCTCTCGCATTGGGTTTCCACCTTACATCTTGTGTTCTTTGGTGTGACTGTCTATTTTCTTTATTCGTGCTCATTATTTTATGGTACTGATATGCAAGAATAATTCAAAAGATCAAATAAGGAAGATTTGGTAAATTGCTTGATAATACTGATTCACCCCCCCTCTCAGTATTATTTCCAACAATTGGTATCAGAGCAGGTCCTTCAGAAAAGCTTGATCGCTTGAAGGTAGATCGTTCATCATGAGCAACTACGAGAGAGAAGCATCAATCAGGCCACCAGTTTTTGATGGGACAAACTTCAATTATTGGAAGGTAAGAGTTACTGCATATCTTCAATCTCTTGGTACTGAAGTTTGGGACATTGTAGAAACAGGCTATGCTTTTCCTTCAGCTACTCCTACAGATCCAGCTGAGAAAAAGAAGTATGAAACAAATGCAAAAGCAGTCAGTACTCTATTAGGAAGTATATCCCAAACAGAATTCATGAAGGTAATGCACTTCAAATCAGCAAAAGAAATATGGGACAAAATGATCACAAGCTATGAAGGAGATGAACAGGTAAAACAAGCCAAACTTCAAACTCTCAGAATTCAATATGAGACTCTCAAGATGTATAATGATGAAAGTGTGGCTAATTATTTTCTTCGGGTAGATGAGATTGTAAATTGTATGAAAAATTTGGGTGAAGAAGTAAAGGAGTCTCTAGTAGTTCAAAAGATTCTAAGATCATTATCCCCCAAGTTTGAATCCAAAGTATCTGCAATAGAAGAAAAAGAAAATCTCCGTGTTCTTACTATGTCTCAGCTACATGGAATTCTAACTGCTTATGAAATGAGAAAGGGAGGACCATCAGACAGAAGGGAGGCTGCTTTTAAAGCATCAGGCAAAGAAGATTACTATGAAGCAAGCCATGATCCAGAAGAAGAGGAAGAAGAATCAAATTTTGTCAGAAATCTTCAAAGAGGTTCTGGAAGGTTCAGAGGTAAGCTACCTTTCAAATGCTTTGCTTGTGGAAGAGTAGGTCATTATGCTGCAAAATGCTCTTATAAGGATAAAGGAAAGGAACCAGTTAGATGGAACAAGAAACAAAGCGCAAATAAGAAAAGCTACTACACCCATGAAGATAGTGATGGTTTATCAAACAGTGATGAAGATGAACAAGGTAATAAATATAGGTTGTTAATGGCATTTGAAGATGATGATTATGAGGATGCTGTAGATGTGGATAACCTTTATGATGAAATTACTAGACTCAAGAGATGCATAGAAGAAAAGAACATGATTATTGATACTCTACAATTCCAAATTGATGAAAAGGAAAAACATCTTGAAAAATTAGAAGGTGAAATTGTTGGTCTTAGAAAAGAAATTGAGAAAACAAAAACTATTAATCTCAAGTTTGTCAAAGGATCTGAAACTTTGGATGAGATTATCAGTGTGCAGCGATCTCCACTAAATAAGACAGATTTGGGCTATAATGGAGAAACTTCTCAAGCATCCACTTCAAAAAGTTATCTTGATGCAGCAAGAAGAAATGAGCAAGAGCACAAGGAAGATCATTAGGTAAAGCAAGGACAAATGTCAAGCAGAAATTATCAGGGGCAATCCAGCTTAAGGGTGAACAAAAGCCACAACCAGCCACAGGTAAAATCTTCTCAATTTGGTTCAAGAATAGATGAAAATAGAAATTACAATCAGTTGGCTGGTAGATCCAATAATCGCAGAAGCTTCTTCAATGGACAATGCTTTTCTTGCCATAACTTTGGTCACAAAGCAGCTCAATGTGTTGCGTATAAAACAATCATGACTAGGGAAGCTCAAAAACAAAGAAGTATGACAGGGATTACAAAAAGGACCTATAACAACTTTTCAGCTCTTGAAAATGAAGTTGAATGTTCTATTTGCAATAATTTTGGACATAAAGACTTTGAATGCAGAAGCAGGTTTCCGGAAAGAAAGGTACAAGAGCAGAAAAAGGAACAAGCCTCAGGCGCCAAAACATGGAGAATAAAGGAACCTCAAACAGAAAGATGTGGGATAGAATTTTATGCAGAAGGACAAGAAAATCTATGGTACATTGACAGTGGATGTTCGAAGCATATGACAGGTGATAAAGAAAAACTTGAGTCTTATTCTAATTTAGAAAAGGGAAAGAAAGTCTCTTTTGGAAATGATACTCCTGCAACTATAAAAGGAAAAGGTATTGCTCCTTTAAAAGAAGATGTTAAGGCTGGAAATGTTTTGTTTGTTGATGGATTGAAGCATAATCTACTAAGTGTCAGCCAGATGTGTGATCAAAGAACCGAGGTTATATTCAGATCAAATGGATGCCTTGTTCGTGATCTTGATACAGGTAAAACAGTTCTCAAAGGAAAGAGAACTCCAAATAATCTATACATATTTGATGAAGGACAACAACAATGCTATCTAAGCAAGAATGAAGAGCACTGGTTATGGCATCGAAGGTTGGGACATCTAAGCTTCTCACAAATAAGGAAAGCTTGCAAATATCAGGCAGTTCGCGATCTTCCAGATATCAAAATTCCTGACAACACCATATGCAGATCATGTCAGTTTGGAAAACAAACCAGAACTAACTTTCCAGAGAAAGAAGGATCAGCCAGCATGCCTCTTGAGCTAGTACATACAGATGTATGTGGACCATTCAGAAAAAGAACACCTAGAGGAGAGGAATACTTGATATTATTTATTGACGATTTCTCCAGGTTTGTTTGGTTAGGTCTTATGAAGCACAAAGATGAAGCATTCGAAAAATTCAAAACCTTCAAAGCCTTGGCTGAAAATGAATCAGGTCACAAAATTAAGTGCCTCAGATCTGACAGAGGTGGGGAATTTACTTCAAATGAATTTTTCGATTTCTGTGATGAACATGGGATAAGGAGAGAATTCTCTACAGCTAGAACGCCTCAGCAAAATGGAGTTGTTGAAAGAATGAACAGAACAATCCAACAAATGGCTCGTGCTATGCTTGATGAATCAGGAACCCCCGCAACCTTCTGGGGTGAGGCTGCACATACTGTGGTTATTATTCTCAACAAGACAAATGTCCAGGTGAACAGCACTCAAACCCCTCATGAGCTCTGGAGTGGTAAAACTCCTTCGGTAAAGCACTTCAAAATATTTGGGAGCAAATGCTATATCAAGAATACTGAGGAGCAGCTTGGCAAACTTGATCCTAGAGCAGATGAAGGCATTCTTCTTGGCTATTCTCCACATAGCAAAGCATACAAATGCTACAATAAAAGACTTGGCAGAATTGTTGACAGCATTGATGTAGTGGTTGATGAAAAGGGATATATTCCTAGGCAAATACATCGTGAAGACATCGAAGAAGATGAGAGCTACCCTCAAAGACAGAATGATGAAGAAGAAGAACCTCAAGAAGAATCTCAAGAAGAACCTCACGAAGAAGCAGAAGAACGGACAAGAATAGAAGAAAAGACTCCATCCAGATATGTTCAGAAGAACCATCCAGAATCTCAGATCATGGGACAAAAGGAAGCAGGTATACAAACTAGAAGAACAGTTGCAGAAGCTTCAAGCTATTTGGCATTACTTTCCTCCACCGAACCACAAAATGTGAAAGAGGCATGCAAAGATGAATGTTGGGTGAAAGCAATGGATGAAGAACTTGAGCAAATCGAAAAGAACAACACTTGGGAGCTGGTTCCTAGACCAAAAGATAAGAATGTTATTGGAACAAAATGGGTCTTCAAAAATAAATTGAATGAAAATGGAGAAGTAATTAGAAACAAAGCCAGACTCGTCTGTAAAGGGTATGCGCAGCAAGAAGGAATAGACTTTGAAGAAACTTTTGCTCCTGTTGCAAGACTTGAGGCCATCCGAATGTTCCTTGCTCTCTCAAGTTTTCAGAACTTCAAAGTATTTCAAATGGATGTGAAATCAGCCTTTTTAAATGGAGACTTGGAAGAAGAAGTGTACATTGAACAGCCAGATGGGTTCATTCTTGGAAATGATCCAAATCTTGTATGCCGATTGAAAAAAGCTCTCTATGGTCTCAAACAAGCTCCAAGGGCTTGGTACTACCGGTTGGACAAATATCTTCATCAACAAGGTTTCTTAAAAGGTTCAGCAGATAGCAATCTGTATATAAAAGTTGAAAATGACAAATTGCTAATACTTGTTGTGTATGTAGATGACATTATTTTTGGCAGCAATGAAGAAGCTATGAGTCAAAGCTTTGCCTCAGTCATGCAGAAAGAATTTGAAATGTCCTTGCTAGGAGAACTGACATATTTCCTTGGTTTGCAAATCCAACAGAAGGAAGGAGGAATCTTTTTATCTCAAACCAAGTATCTCAAGCAGATTTTGAAGAAATATGGCATGGAAGATGCAAAACCAGTATGTACACCCATGGTCACAGGATGTAGTCTCAGTGCAAATGATGAATCTGCAGCAGTACATCAACCAACCTACAGATCTATGATTGGAAGTTTACTATATTTGATAGGTACCCGACCAGACATCATGCATGCAGTTGGAATAGTTGGAAGATTTCAGGCAAATCCGAAGGAGACTCATCTTCAAGCAGTAAAGAGAATTTTCAAATATCTTCAAGGGACTCAAAATTATGGCTTATGGTATCCTAGAGATACAGATCTTACTCTTCATGCCTATACAGATGCAGATTGGGCCGGAAGCGTGGATGATAGGAAAATCACAAGTGGTGGTGCGTTCTTTATGGGTCCCAGACTGGTCTCTTGGTTCAGCAAGAAACAGAGTTAAATTGCCTTGTCTACAGCTGAAGCAGAATATGTTGCTGCTGCATCTTGTTGCACCCAACTCCTTTGGATGATGCAGAATTTGCAGGATTATCAAATCACTTGTACTCCTCCAATCCCTATCTTATGTGACAACACAAGTGCAATCAGCATCTCAAAGAATCCGGTTATGCATTCAAAAACCAAGCACATACCAATCAAGTACCATTTTCTCCGAGAACAAGTACTTGAACAGAAGGTCAAGTTGGAGTATGTTCCTTCTAAGGAACAAGTTGCTGATATTTTCACCAAACCGTTGCCCAGGGACACTTTTGAATACCTCAGGCAAAAGCTGGGGGTTGTTGATGCATCATCTTACTGTTGATCATCTTCCTATTGGTGGTATAGGCTCAGGGGGAGCACATAATGCATTGTTGGCATTATGGAGAAGGAGATCTTGGAAATAGCTGCAATATGTCTCTATCTCCTTCATGATGGATTTCTGGTTACAGATCTGGAGATGCATGAGCATAGGGGGAGCATACCCTTTGCCCTTGATGTCAAAGGGGGAGAATGAAGCTGAAGATTATGTGGTTGCCATCAAGTCCAAAGGGGGAGATTGTTGGCATTATGATTCAGGTGTTGTCCTTGATGGCAAACCCTTTCAGGTGATAAATCAAGAAGGACGCAGGAAATATGTTCAGCAAGTGCGTCCCCGCAGGTATACCATACAAAACCCGCGTCCAGGGACGCAGGCCAGCCGTTCAGGAGGTGCGTCCGCCTAGTGCACACATTTCAAGGCAGAGAAAAGCACGTGGGGGTTTCTTGTGTGGTATCTAGCCGACGGTTTTGTGTTTCTATGGTGTCGGCTCGTGGTTTTGTTCCATGTTTTGGGGAGAAGCTTGCCTATATAAAGCAAAGGAGTTCATTTGGATTATGCATCATCTTGGTTGAATATCTTTTGGTGAGATCTAGTCCAGATCTATGAAGGCGAATCTTCTAATGAACTGTGATCTCTATGGCGCATGATCAGATCTGTGGATCTGAGTGTTTGGGTTGGTTCTGAAGTCCTCATATCTTTTATGTCTGAAGGGACGCAGGTTCAGTGAAGGGAAAGTGCGCCGGGACGCGGTACAGTAAAGGCTCAGGTGCGTCTCTGAGGGAAAGGACGCGGCGCAACTGTGTTATTGGGTGCGTCTCTGAAGCAAAAGACGCGGCGCGATAGTGTTTCTGGGTGCGCCGGTCGCAGCAAAGCATAGAGGAACAGTGCGTCGGCACGCAGAACAGTGGAAGGTAGACTGCGTCCAGTCGCAGGTCACAGAAAGAAAATATGCGTCCCTGTCTTAAGATGATCTGTTGACTGTATATTTCTGTTCATAAGGTGTTCTGGGTTATTTCTGTAATTACTGATCTGATATCTGTAGTGGACTGTATCTGTTGTATACTTGTTGATCATTTGATTCTTCATGAAAAGAAGTAGGGGGTTGTAGCTCCCTTCCAGGAGAGACTGGAAAACGAGAGAGAGTTGTAGCTCTCTGCAGGTTGCAGCCTGTGTGCTGGTAAAGGACTGCACCAGTACAAAATCATTGTAAAAAGAATTTCTTGAAAGAAGATAGAGACATATTGCAGCAGGTGGTTTTCTCCCGCATTGGGTTTCCACCTTACATCTTGTGTTCTTTGGTGTGACTGTCTATTTTCTTTATTCATGCTCATTATTTTATGGTACTGATATGCAAGAATAATTCAAAAGATCAAATAAGGAAGATTTGGTAAATTGCTTGATAATACTGATTCACCCCCCCTCTCAGTATTATTTCCAACACAAATAAATGATTGGATGCAGATGAATATGACCCATATTCTTCTCTTTCAACAACTAGTTCCCCATTTGAGTTAACATGCATGCCCAACATTTCAGGTTTCAAAAGTCTTCTAGATCTATGACTGGGTTCAACATACTCTCATCTTAACATTATTTCTTCTGGTAGAAACCTCTTCAGAATACCTATCGTCCTTAGGCAAAGAGTTATTCTCTTTTTTAAATTGAAGTCATAAACAAGTATGTCAACATCCTCCAATTTTAAGAGGTTTTTGCAAAGCCGATTTATACTTGTACCCTTTCTTTTTCTCTTTTTGCCATTTTTTTTATCAACTATGATCTATGGCTTGTACACGCCATTGAATGGGTGTGTATTTGTGGCATACCAATGTACTTCAACACTTGCAACATCTTCATTTTCTTTAATGACCTTTATAACTTTGGAAACCCATAATGGATAGCCCTATCGATCTCCATCTGCTAACATTGCGAGCATGCAACCCTCCTTAACATCTTGTACAAAAGCCCTGTAAAGGTCTTCCATGGATTCATGTTGTGCATGAGATATTATGGAACCAATATACATTTCACTTTCCTCTACCTGTGAAGAATTAATAATACCTTGAGATTATTGTTGTTCCACAATGTTTCTCTCCTCATGTTCATTTGACACATTTTGTGGCAAAATAAATGGTGTCTTCAAAAGTATATCTTCATTTGTTGATCTTGAAATGATATCAATTTGATTGTTGAAAAAGACTCCCACCAAACAGAATCAACAACATCAAAGTACTCTTATGTATATCTAATAGTTTTTTTGATCTCTTCCACGCATTCAGAATAATCTATATCTCTCTTCTGCCTTCGTGCATTATGAATTTCAGAAATTGATTGTAATAACACTATTTTTGATGTAAATATTGGATGATCTGGAATGAACTTAAAAAATTCCAACCTTGATGATGGCCCCCATTCTGAAGTAGTTGAATACTTCTTGCCCCATATAAGTGCTTTCCCATCATTTTAATTTAATATGTAGAAAATTTGTGATAGGTTAACCCTATAATGCAATATAAATCAAAGCAAAATACTATAATCTACTTCTACTATCAATTTGCGGAAGCTTAAAGACCATGCTGAACAATATAATCAGAGGAAGAAGAATCAATGGCACAATACACATGAAAATACTTTGGGAAAAGCCTCAGCTAAAAACCCCACACTATTGTGTTATCAAACATGGTGGAAATACATAGGAATTATACAAAGCCTTAGCTCTCACAGCTAGCCAGCTCTCAGTACAATCCTCACAAATGCTCACAGGAAATCTTGGCTTCTCTCCAGCCTTCCTCTCTGCCCTCCAAGATCATAATTCCTTACGTTGTTCCTTGTGGATGATTTTCCTATTACTAAGTGGAAAACCTCTCCTTCAAAGTTGCGCAATCCTCAAGGATAAATCCTTGACTGCATCCATGAGTTTTCTCCATGAGAAAACACATGCAACTGATAGTACACTATCCTTGAACATTAATCTCAACTGGGTCTTTCTCAGAATAGACATACATGAGTTTCTGATGAGGGAATCTTTAGTTAACTGGAGTAGCACTAGTTGAGTGCATTAATGCATCAATTGACTGTTAACTCACTATTAGTTCCTCAAATAGTTTGGAACTAATTTAACTAGACTTAACTCAGTAAACTGAGTTAAATAATTACAACTCAAATATAGCTCAATCTTATCTCCTTAATTTAAGGGATAACTCTTGCATGACTTCAGAAAGACTTCTAACTTGAATTTCTCAACTAATTAATTTAAAATTAATTAATTAATTATTTCCAAGTAGCTGTTAGAAATAAATTTGATTTTAATGTAAAATTTAATTCAAGGACAAATAAAATTGGAATATTCTTGTTGCCATATTTCAACACGCCCTCTCAACAAGAAAGGGATTATTTGCCACCCTAATCATGTCTCTATGGAACTCGAATTTACACTTTGACAATGCCTTTGTCAAAATGTCAGCATCTTTCTCCTTTGTCAAAATATACTGCAACAACATGATCCTCCTCGCTACACAGTCTCTGAGATGATGATACCGGATGTCGATGTGCTTGGACCTATCATGAAATACTGGATTCTCAGAGAGTTTGATACAAATTTGATTCACAATAGATCACAATTGGATCCATCCTCTGATCAAACAAACCAACTAGGATTTTCCACATCCCGATGGCCTCACATGTTGCCTGACTTGCAGCCATGTATTTTGCCTTTGCCAAGCTGATTGAAACCAACCTCTGTTTCCTGTTGTACCAAGAAATTGCTACTGACCCAAGGTTGAAAATCCCTCTTGATGTGCTCTTTTGATCTGATGGAATCCTTGCCCAATCTGCATTAGTGAAGCCCTGTAGCTTCACTCCTGACCCAAGGTTGAAAATCCCTCTTGATGTGCTCTTCCGATCTGATGGACTCCCTGCCCAATCTGCATCAATGAAACCCTGTAGCTTCACTCCCTCTATCCGTATATACCATAATCCATACTGAGATGTGCCTCTGAGGTATCTCAATACATGCTTTGCCACCTTCCAAAACATCTTGGTACGCTGAACCATCGCTTGACTCAGTTGGTTCACCGCATAGCACAAATCTAGTTGTGTGTTCACTAAGTACATCAGTGACCCCACAAGCTGCCTCTACATAGTAGCCTCTACCACTTCTCTTGAAGTAGCAACCTCCTTCCTCCAGTTACTTGCTAGAGGAGTCTGCATGGGCTTTCACTTCTCCATGTGGAATCTCCTAAGTATATCATTGGCATACTTTTCCTGAGACACAAACAACTCCCCATCCTTCTACCACACTTCCATGCCAAGGAAGTAATGCATGAGACCCATGTCTTTCATCTCAAATTATCTTGCAAGGTCCTCCTTGCAAGACATGATCAACTGATCATCACTATTCAATATGAGATCATCAACATAAAGTATGATGATCAACAACTTACTTTTCACCACGATGTGGTACAAGTTCGCATTCACTTCACTTTTTGTGAAGCCCAACCAGGTGAAGTAGTTGTCTATCCTAGTGTACCAAGCACGAGGTGCTTGCTTCAGCCCGTACAACGCTCTCTTGAGTCGGCACACATGCGACTCACGATTGAAGGTCTCAAAACCTTCTGGCTTCTCTATGTACACCTCTTCCTCAATATAACCATTGAGGAATGTTGTCTTCACATCCATCTAATGGATCTTCCAACCCATCTGTGCTGATAGTGCCAACATAGATCTGATAGATGAGTACCTTGCAATAGGAGAAAAAGTATCATCATAGTCAATCCCCTCGACTTGTGAAAAGCCACGGGAAACAAATCTTGCCTTATGCTTCTCCACACTACCATCATCAGCTTGCTTTACCTTGTAAATCCAACGAGAACTCACAACTGACTTGTTCTCTGGTCTTGGAATCATGTCCCAAATGATGTTACGAACTATGGAGTCATACTCCTCCACCATAGCATCAACCCAAATTGGCTGTTGCATTGCTTCCTCAAAGGAAAATGGCTTAGCCTCAACACATTCCCTAGCAAGGGTCATGTATCCAGTGTACCTCTAAGGTGACCTCCTCTGTCTGCACTGAGAAGATGGTGCTCCCACATTCTCTCTCGCATCCTCCAACAATCTGTTAGCTTCTCTTGTGCGCTTTCATCCATCTTTGGAAGACTCTTCTTGAGTGGATGTCTCCACTCCTGGAACCTCTACATGCAGCTGCTCCGCATCAGTCTGAGGCTCCTCCTCCTTAGGAACCAATAGTTCCTCCACAGCCTGTAGTTAGAGCTCCCTCCCAAGGGAAACTCGCATGGCCTTCTGCTCATCAAACTTGAGATCTCTTCGAACCACTGTCCTCTAACTGGTATGCAAGTACACCTGATAGTTGTGAGGTGTATTAGTGTACCCCACAAATATCCTCAACTCTGCTGTCGGCTCAAGCTTTTTTTGTTCATCCTTTGTTACATGGCAATATACCGATGAGCCAAAGATCCTTAAGTGACCCACATCTGGTCTCTTACTGGAGAAAGCTTCCTCTGGTGTCTTCATCCTAGGTATGCGATGCGGGCTTCTATTCTACAAATAAACCGCTGTGTTGCATGCCTCAGCCCACAATTGAAGTGGTAGGCCTTGGTCATGTAGCATTGCCCATGCTACCCATACAATAGTTTTGTTCTTCCTCTCGGCCACCCCATTCTGCTATGGGTTATGAGGTGCCGTCAACTCTCATTTAATTCCTTCCACTGCATAGAAGTCCTTAAACTCTTGAGAGACATATTATCCAATGTTGTCGCTTCTCAAGGCCTTGATCTTGTTCCCTAACTCTTTCTCGACCAAAGCTTTGAACTCACAAAAATTTGTGAAGGTTTGGTCCTTCTTCTGCATGAAATAAATCCAGCATTTATGAGAATAGTCATCAATGAAAATAACATAATACCTTTGCTTCACTGTGGATGCCGTCGAGAATGGTCCACACAAATTAGTATGAAATCACTCTAAGATAGCCTCTGCTCGAATGTCTCGATCATGAAAGGAAGACTTGGTGTACTTTCCCAAGGTACAAACTTTGCATGTGTCAACTTGCTCAAGTTTACCTTTGGGAAGTCCTGTAGATATCTGCTACATTATCTTCAAAGCCCCATGATGCAAATGGCCCAACCGCCTATGACACAACTTGCCAATGTCTTGCCTTTGCACCAATTCTACTTTTGTACTCAATGTTGTACAATCATCTACCTCTAGTTTATAAAGATTCTTCACTCGAATCCCTATCCTCTTGGTCTGACCCATGGCTATGTGTCTTAGGAATGCCTTTCCTTTACTAAAGACAACATCGTAGCCTTTTTCCTCCAACATCGTGACCGATACCAAGTTCTTCTTCAGTCCAGGCACATACATCACATCTGTCAAGGTGAGAGAAGCTCCATGCTCCCTCTAAAAAGCAACCGTGCTCACTCCTGAAAAACTATACCTTCCATCTTCACCCATCTCTATGCGCATCTTGAGGTATTTCTCCTCCAAGGCACTGAATAAATTTTTATCACCGGCCATGTGGAATGAGGCTCCACTGTCAAGATACCAGACACAACCCATCATCGATGACACCATGCATGTGATGAGGGTAAATTCCATTTTGAACTGAGAGGCTAGTGCCTCACCTTCCGATCCTTCCGAGGATCCCTTATTGGAATTCTTCGATGGGTAATTAGTCACATAATGTCCCATCTTGTGACAACTAAAGCATCTTACTTTAGACATGTCACCCTTCTTCCCTCTATGAGATGAATTCGATTTGAAATGGGAAGCCTTCCCCTTCCCTTTCCTTGCATTACTTGCTAAGGCTAGATTTTCTTCATCATCATTCTTGGATGAAGAACCATCTCATGTGCTCCTCCTGATCTCCTCCTGCATAAGATCTGACCACAGTCGTTCCCAATTTGGCACTTTCTCCCTTACATTCACAGAGTCCTGGTAGCTATTCGAACTCTTTGGAAGGCCAAGGAGAGTGAGGCTCACCATATCATCATCGGCAATAGTTATTCCCACACTACCAAGCTCATCTCTGTAGGTGGTGAGCTTGTTCATATATGTGTAAATAGTATCGCCCTTCTCCATCTTGATTCTTCGAAGCTTATCCTTGAGCGCTAATTTCCTTTGGTCGCTACTATTCTGGTAGAGGTCCTTCAACGTTTTCCACATTGAAAATGGAGTATCCTTCCCATGGAGACTTGAGACAATATGGTCTCGAACTCCCTCAAGGATGATCTGTCTTGCCTTCGCCACACACTTATTCCACTCAGCCAACTCTTGTGCATTAGTTGAAGCTGGCTTTGGGATTTCTTGATCAATGACTTCCTTCAAGCCATTGTCTTCTAATACAATCTCCATTCTATCTTTCCATGATATGTAATTCGAGCTACCTTCCAAGGCATACTTGAGTCTCAAGCCATAGAACGCCATTGGCCAACCTTGAAGTATGATATGAATTCTATTTGCACTTGCAACCCCGAACTTCGAACTTTGAATTATCTTCTCACTGTACCGTTCACAGCTTCGATACCATGTAGAAAATCTATGATAGGTTAACCCAGTAATGCAATATAAATCAAAGTAGAATACTATAACCTATTTCTACAATAAATTTACAGAAGCTTAAAGATCGCGCTGAACAATATAACCAGAAAAAGAAGAATCAATGGCACAATACACATGAAAATACTTTGGGGAAAGCCTCAGCTAAAAACCCCACACTATTATATTATCATACATGGTGGAAATACATAGGAATTATACAAAGCCTTAGCTCTCACAGCTAGCCAACTCTCAGTACAATCCTCACAGATGCTCACAGGCAATCTTGGCTTCTCTCCAGCCTTCCTCTTTTACTTTGGGGAAAGCCTCAGCTAAAAACCCCACACTATTGTATTATCATACATGGTGGAAATACATAGTAATTATACAAAGCCTTAGCTCTCATAGCTAGCCATCTCTTAGTGCAATCCTCACAGACGCTCACGGGAAATCTTGGCTTCTCTCCAGCCTTCCTCTTTGCCCTCCAAGCTCCTATTTCCTTGTGCTATTCCTCGTGGATGATTTTCCTATTACCAAATGGAAAACCTCAAAACTGCGCAATCCTCAAGGATAAATCCTTGACTGAATGCATGAGTTTTCTCCATGAGAAAACACATGCAACTGATAGTACACTATCCTTCAACATTAATCTCAACTGGGTCTTTCTCAGAATAGACATGCAGGAATTTTTATGAGGGAATCTTCAGTTAACTGGAGTAGAACTAGTTGAGTGCATTAATGCATCAACTGACTGTTAACTCACTATTAGTTCGTCAAACAGTTTGGAACTAATTTAACTGGACTTAACTTAGTAAACTGAGTTAACTAATTACAACTCAAATATAACTCAATCTTATCTCCTTAATTTAAGGGATAACTCTTACATGACTTCAGAAAGACTTCTAATAGTTTGGAACTAATTTAATTGGACTTAACTCAATAAACTGAGTTAACTAATTACAACTCAAATATAACTCAAACTTATCTCCTTAATTTAAGGGATAACTCTTACATGACTTCAGAAAGACTTCTAACTTGAATTTCTCCAACTAATTAATTTAAAATAAATAAATTAACTATTTCCAAATAGCTGTTAAGACTAAATTCGATTTTAATTCACAATTTAATTCAAGGACAAATTAAATTGGAATATTCTTGTTGCCATATTTCAACAAAATATGAATCTGATGTTGGAAGCTAATGTCATTAAGTTGTTCAATGCATTTCTTTTCACCATGCCATCCCAGAATAAACCTTCGCATGTCAATAGTTTCTTCCAACACATGAAAAATAGGCTCTAGAATGTATGATTTCTTAACACATTCAATTAATGATGGTATGCTACCAACATCCTTCCTCCTCAATGTTATTGAAAAATGTCTGAACATTTGATCAACATGGTCATGAGTGTGCCCAAAAAGAAGGAAACCAACCTTTACCTTCTAAAAAATTCTCAATTCAACAACCATGTTTAGATATACAAAAATAATTTGACTTTTGTTTTCACGATAAGTGTTTTCCAATTGCAGATATAAAACTTTTGGAAGATTACCAGACTGATGAGAAATTCTTGGGTGTGGAGCCTGATTATCTTCTTTATTCAGAGGTGCCACCACATTGGACCCCAGTTCGTAATGGGGTGGAAATGTCCCCCATTTGTTCACCGTCAAGGGGGATGATGGATATTTTTATTAGCCCCCACCCCCCACCACCACTAGCAGGGGTTCAGGGGTAGCGCTCTCAAAGCTAAAAATAGATGTAAAATTTCCTAGTAAAATATTGTAATTTCATAGTCAATTTGGGTTGTTCATTAGGCGGATGATCTCACGGTAGAATTTATGTTTAATTTAGGGTTTTTTTTTCCCTAGAAGGAAACCCCTCATTATATATGAGGGAATTGTATTCCGGTTGAATATGTGTGTATTCTGAGCGAGAAAGAGAGAGGAGACTGTGTGAGAGCGAAGAGGAAATTACAACGGATTGACTATAGGTTGTATCTCTTCATTTTGTTGGATAATAAAAATGGAAGGACTGGCAGTTTCTCTGTGGACGTAGCCCAAATTGGGTGAACCACATATATCTGTGTCTCTCTCTTGTTTATGCATTTTATGTGTTTGTGTTTCTGCAATATTTTATGTGTTCCATTGCTTTGTAATATATAATTTTCTAATGGAAAGCACATCATTAATTATGGTTATTATCATATTTGCATCATTATGAATATTTGGAGTTGTGAAGTAAACACTTGGTGACATTTTATCATTAAATACCATACAACCAACCAAGTGAAACTAAATAAAATTTTCATCCTGTAATTTTTTTTTGTGCGCAGACAAAATTTGGTAGAAGTGTTTTCTTCTTGTCCATACCATCAACTATCAAACCAAAATATTTATTTGGATTATCATAACACTTCTTTCGATGCTTGGGAAAATTTTTCCTTTCACTTGTTTGCTGATCGTGATGCTATTGAAGTGCCTTGACAATGGAATCTACACATAACATAAAAGAAACCTATTAATAAATACATTTTCTTAGTTGATAACTATACATTTAAAAAAAATAATGTTATGAATGCATACCTCTTTCTATGCCTTGAAATTTATCCCTTTCTTACTTAAGAGAAGCACATGTACTTCAAACCCCCATCCTTGTCTTCTTAGGAATACATACATTGTTGAATTGTCTCCTCCATAGCTTCATAAAATATTGATATGTAATAAAATTACCAAATTCTTCAACACCTTCTACATATTCTTTGTATAAGTTGTAAATTTTTTGTGTTGAGAAATTATCTGGAATATGTATTATGTCTCTATCTGTCCTACACTCTCCATGCTTTGAAAATAAGTATTGCATCCATGACAGTGCAATATTTGTTAATGTCCCAAGCTCTCGTTTATGATGTACTTCTGAATAAAATGTGGGATCATTTTCCAAATTTCCTTGGATTTTTAACAGACGTAAATTACCAATTGAATGAAACATTTTGAAATCCTTTCTATAGATAAATACACACCCAATATGATAATCTTAACCTGACAATGTAGATTGCATGCACCCCACTAAATATAAATTTTGCATGATTTTATTCATTGCCAAATATCTCTTCCTTTTCTCCAATGCAAGCTTGAAATCCATATGTTTCAAGCAATCATTTTGACAAAATTCACTTGAAATCAAATTGCTGATAGAACTTATTTTCGTGAGATATTATGTCCTACCCCTTGTATAACTATAATATTTTGGATTGATACGAAAAGGTGTACTTCTACTCCTAGATAAAATATTTTCTGGAAACATCTCCATCATTTCATCATCCTCTCTATAAAAATTTTCTTCATCATTAGGAGGAATATTATCCTCACTATGATCATTTTGAACATAGTTAGGAAATTCATCACCATATTGCTTGGAAAATATTCATTACCATTCTCGCATGCAGGAAATTCTTCACTACCATCATCTGTGATTTTGAAATACTGACTTGGAGGATATTTCTCATCATCTTCATCCTGCCCTTCGTTAGTGTTGCTCTGATAGTCCGTAGAATTAGGACTAAGTGGACAATTTGACTCTCTATTTACTGGAAATTATTCATCCTCCCCTTCGTCACTACTGCTCTCATAATCCTTAGGATTGGAACGAAGTGGAAAACGTGACTCTTCATTTATGGGAAATTCTTCATCCCGCCTTCATAACTACTGCTCTCATAGTCCTTAGGATTAGGAATAACTGGAAAATGTGACTCTCTATTTACTAGAAATTCTTCATCCTGCCATTTGTTACTACATCTCTCATAGTCCTTAGGATTAGGACTAAGTGGAAAATGTGACTCTCTATTTACTGGAAATTATCCATCTTTCCCTTCATCATTGTTACTCTCATAGTCCTTAGGATTAGGACTAAGTGGAAAATGAGACTTTCTATTTACCAGAAATTATTCATCCTACCCTTCATCACTGTTGTTATCACGTAGATTGACCTCAGGCTGAAGGCAGGCAATTTCCAGGGTAACCACAAACCAAGCTTAACCTAGTAGCTAGCCCTACTAGGTCAGAAGAGGGCTCTCTCCTTTTGAATCTCAGTCAAGATGATTGGATCAAGAATGAGATTTTATGCTAGGTATAGTAGCTCAAGGGTTTTGATTGAAGTTGTTTATGTTTTTGCCAGATCAGGAGGAGCTAGGCAATTTGGGTTTGGGAAACTAAGTCAAAATTGCAGGGTAGGTATGAGCTTCAGCACCTTAGGCTTGATGGGGTGAAATGCTAGACTGGTGAGGAGCTAATAAGGGCATGAACAAGTCATGAATCCTTCCTAAACAGTAGAAAAATCATGAAATACTGGTGTTTTCCCAAGGCACAGCATTAAACCTAATGTATTCCACCCATCTGACTTGAAAACAACCAATCAGAAGCAATTATATGAAAGAGGCATACATAAAAAACATGAGAACATAATAACAGAAGAAGAAACACATGTTAAAGGCCATACCATAGGGATCCCATAAAAATACCTACAACTTTATTAGTTTCCTGCCAAAACTGCTACAAAGTGATATGTGTTCAGTACATGAGCATCTAGCTAAATCCAACCCTTGCCAATGACAAATAAAATACATGATATAGACATTCAAATCACTCATACTAACCATCAAGGGTCGAAACCATGAGAAGAGGAGTTGTTTCAACCATTTCTAAACAAGGAACAAGAATCTAGGTAGTCAAACAACTTGCCTCTCAAAGAGGGGAAACTGATTCATTACCCTCAAAACCGCTTTTTATCTAATGAATCTACCATCTACTAGTGTTTGAATATCACATTTACAAACCATGGCATTAATTACATCAGTAAATTCACCTCCATGAGAGAGAAAACAAGAAAATAGTTGAAATTTAGCAAAACAATCATCCTGAGTAAAAATGCCCTACGCACAATGCCACTTTGAGTCCACTTTTGGAGGCCTTTCCATCATCAAAATTGAGCCCAGGATAGCTCATTGGAAAGGTATTCAAGTCTACTTTCTAGAACACCTAGAATTTCTACATTTGGAGCTCATTTTCCCCCTCAAAACCTGATTCTGCCAAGGCTGCTTTTGTGTGTTCAAAAACTGGCAGAAAGGTCAAATTTTGAGTGTTTTTGGACCTTCTGGTGAACTAATTCTACTCCAAAAATTTTGAAAATTGCTAGGGTGCATGTCCTTGATGCCAGGAATCCAAAAATGCAAGCCATTTGTCCATTTAGTTCCCCTAGAAAAATCACAACGCCCTTCTGGGCAGATTTTCTGTGTATTGAATTTCCAAAATTCAAAAATGACAAAATTTCCTTAAAAACTGCCCAAAATTGGTATGAGGCACCACCAAAAACTACTTTGATTATCCAAGGAGGCTTCAACCAACATCTTTAATCTATCCTCATTTTTCACTTCTAAAGCCCTCCTTAACCTAGCCTTCAACTTTATGATCCTCATGTTACAAATTTTATTGCGAGCCATGTAATGGTATGCCATGTGTCTAAGCATTTTCTTGTCCCTGTTGGCCTTCTCAATGAGCCCTTCAAGATGTAGGTTGACTCTCTCAAGCCAAGTCTCCCTATCATTTTCAATCTCCTGCTCAATAGGAGTCAATGTGACTTGTGTCTCTTTGCCAATTTGCCTTTTTGCTTTGAGCACTTCCAGCTCCATGAGGACTTGTTTGTCACTCAATTGTTTGTTCTCCTGCTCCAAGTATGTGATGACATACTTGGCTCTCTCTAGGTTGTCTGCCAAAGCTTGTATTTGAGCTTCCCTTTCCTGTATGATGATGTCTTTGATGGTTTCTTGATCCTGAGTCTCTAAATCAATGGTCTGAGTATCATGCTGCTCGAGCTCATCATGTTCTTCCAATTCAAACTCCCTTTCTTGCTCATCATCCATGTCATCCTCCTGTACCTTTTCCTTCCCTTTGTTCAGCTACTCAACCTGTACCTATTTTGTTGATGTAGAAGGCAAAGCGCCTTCCACACCCTGTGGAGATAACATTTTCCCATGAACTGATGAAGAAGGCAAGGTCCCTTCCACATCTTGTGGATAAAACACTTGCCTAGCAGCTGCAAATAACTTCCTTGTACCTCTCTGATATGTCAAGAATATTGGCACCTTAGCAGTTTTTGTCTCTTTGTGTTTCTCTCTTGTTTTTACATGAGTAGAGGGCCTACCTGTTTCTTGCACCATGGATGGAGGAATTTGGGGTCCCCTGAACATGTCATGAGCAATGAAAGTCTCCCAAGGGATATTTAGAAGATTGAGATGGTGAAGAACAATAATCTTGATTAAGGATTAATGATATATGTTGTTCATCTACTAAGGGTATGGCTTTTTCTGCATAAGGTAAGCCATCTTATCAATGTTTCTAAACAAAAGGTAGGGGAGGTTCAACATCTTCACCCTTGTAAAGTGCATGAGGAGCTTGATATGGTAAGTGTACAACCTGAAAAATCTTCCCTCACAAGTGAAATATTTGATGATAATCCTCATCAAGGGGACATACCTGTTCTCCAAGAATTTGAAAGGGAAAAGCCTCTTCACCTGACTTCTATATTGAGGCTTAATGTAAGGCTCATAATAATGCTCATCAAGGTCCTGAGCCTTATACCATTTCTCACCAACATCAGGAATCCTAGTGGCCTCTGAAATAACAGATGGTGACACTATGAAAGTCACCCCAGCAAGAGTCACTTCATTGTTGTGTAGGTGGGCTACAAAGAGTCTAGCCAATTCATGATGAAATTGTACTCTCTCCACTAGTTCACAGAATTCATAACATTGAAGGTGTCTAAAACATGAAACTGCCAATGGAGAGGCTTGTAGTTCTCTTAGGTTAGTTGGCTCTTCTCTTGTGATTTTGCCTCCCTTATGAGGTTTTCTATGTTGCCTGCTCCTCTCAACTGAACTATCACTTGTTGTATTCTCCTCATCATAGTCATAGTCACCTCTATCCATGTTTAACCAGCTTCTTAATTGCACAAATTTTAGACAATGTAAATGGGACTGAATGGGATACTCTAGGGTTTGTAGAAATGAGTTTGAGTGAATTTAGGTAGATATGGACAAACCATATGAGTGAGGGGAAGGTTTTGGGAATGATGAATATATGATGGAATGTAGATGAGGGGGAAGGAAATGATGGGTAAGGGGTTTTAGTTTATGGAGCATAGGAAATGGGAAAAGCAAAATGATTAGGGTTTCATATTAGGAGTGAAAAATTGTCTAAAACTTCACATATGCAAGCCAATCATCAAGAAAAGTGATAGTGCTTATTTGTACAAGGTGAATTTGGAGGCAATTTGGCAAAAATTTGAAGATTGGAGCGATTTAGTGGTTTGCTGCCCTACGTGTAGTGCACCTGCACAGAAGCGCAGCCCTGGATCCTACGCACAACGCCCGTTCAAATTAACACTGCGAAAAAATGTCCTACACGCAGCACAATGTCCTACGCATAGTGCACTCCTCCCTACGCGTAGCACCGGGCAAAATCTTCCAGAAATGCAGTGCCAGTTGCCTACACGCAGCGCCACCCCTATTTTGCTAAAAATCACTTTGAAATTGTTTCTTTCTTCCCTCCATTGGTTTCTTTGACTTGCAAAATGACATAATGAAATGAAAGTATAATGAAAGGGGTTTATATATGGGCACCATTTTGATTTTTAATTTTTGAAAACCCACTTTCCCAATGTTCTTTTCCTTTTTGAAAACCCTGTTTTTAATGCTTGTTTCACATTTGCTTTTGCAAGTGTATTAGCTCATGTTGACTTAATTTTTTGCAGTGTCTGTAGCTAGGTAGTATGGATTGATTCTTAGGAGCAGCTGGGAATCAATATTACATATAGGAACATGAAATTACATCAGAAATGACAATAAAAATAAAATACTGTGTTTTCACCTCAAAACATGTTTTGAGGTGAAAATTACATTAAGCTTTAAAAAGAATAACTTTTGACTTTCCAGATACTATGCTTGAGTTTATTTGGCATCCTCATGTCCTTGCTGATCTTTATTAGCATTTAACCATCAAATTTGACTATGTGGAAACCCTAAAACCTAATGGGACCAAACCCTATGACCTAATGAAATGGAACTGCAGAATGAAAATGAACCATGACTGAAGACTATAGAAAAAAGGATCAGCAAGTATATTTCATGAGGGAAAACTGAAGTGACCTCAACCATCAGTGGATCCATGACCTAATGGAGTGATGAAAATTAACAGTATGGGACTCCTATTATGAAAATGAAAAAGAGAAGATTTTGATCATTGATGGAAATATGACAAGACTGATACTAACAACTACTTCTCTCATAGTCCTTAGGATTAGGACTAAGTGGAAAATGAGACTTTCTATTTACCGAAAATTATTCATCCTACCCTTCGTCATTGTTGCTCTCATAGTCCTTAGGATTGTGACTAAGTGGAAACTATGACTCTCTATTTATTGGGAGTTCTTTATACTTCCCTCCGTTAGTGCTGCTCTCATAGTCCTTAGGATTAGGATTAAATGGAAAATATGAATCTCTATTCATAGTGAAATAATTCCTATTACATTCATCGGTATGAATAGAATTGTTATGCGAAGAAGAAGATGTTGATGCTCCAGAAAGATAAAATTCACTATCAGAAGAATCCATGACTTTCAAACAGAAGATGTTGAATGATACAAATGCACCCTCTCTCAGTGAAAATTTATATCTTAAAGAATGAAAAATTCCCTCCAAAGTTTACCCAAAAAAATATTTGCCGAAAATTTTCCTTCCAAAAATTTTGTTTCAAATATTTCCCTCCAAAATTTCCTTCTAGAATTTATTTGAAAACATTCTACTAAATTTTTTTCTTGAAAAATTAGACCCTACTTTTCATTCACATTTTATACACAAATTTTCCTTTAACACATTCCTTCAAAATTGAAATAAATCTTTTACCTAAATTAATCTTTTACTTGAAATATTTAACATTTACTAGATAATTAAGTTAATTTTAATAATTTATATTATAATTTTTATATCACACTTAACAAAAGTTAGTGTATCATCTTAATATTAACTATATATTAATATTTTCTAATTTTAATTTTAATCCCACATTCAAAAAGCGATAAAGTAATCCCATAATATTTGCTATATAATAAATTTCGTTGTTACTATTCTTTACCTCACATCAAGTCTTTTGGAGGTTTCGTTAAAACACTTGGAGCAATTTTGAGGAGGGGCTATGTTATCATCAACAAGACATTTGATGGGAGATTTTTGCATTTCAAAGGATAGTTTCCCTTATTTTTTGACCATTTAAAGAAGAATTTGGGAAAAATAGGTTGTTTATGTTGACAATTTTTTTTCTTTGTCTTGGGGGTAACTCAATTCATTAGTTCGAAATTTAGGCAATTGTTGAGACAAGGTAGACCTAAGTTCAAATCCCACTAAGTACAGGTCTTAAACCTCTAGATATTTACTAGTAGTTATGTGTCAGGCGGGCTACTAAGTTCCTCCAAGATAACAAAAAAAAACTTATTCCATATTTTTTTTTTACATTTATTTAAAGAAATAGATTTGTTTTTCGAAATTAAAAATTAAAAAAAAAAATTGCACCTAGGCGAGGCTTTCCTGCCCCCACGCCAGGGGGCCATTGTACTGCAAGTGTGGGCCATTTTGTCAGGGTGTGCACTAGACACAATAGCCTGCCAAGGGGTCAATGTTCCATGGGAAGGAGCCGTTAGCACACTTTCCCACATGCCCGTGGGCGGGTGTGCCTGTGACACAATGATTTTCCAGGGGGCCGCTGTGTGGGCGGGATTGCCAACCATTGTGCAGGCAAGCATGACAACCATTGTGCAGGCGACCGTGCATGCCACTGTGGTCATGCCAGGGGGTCGATTCTTGGAATCGACCCCTTACCTGCCAGGGAGTCCCCGTACCATGGGTGCTCCCCACCCATGGCACAACGACACCCTTCCAGCCAGGGGGCCACCGTGCCATGGGCGCCCCCCACCCATGGCATAGCGCCGCCCTTCCTACTAGGGGGCATTGTGCCATGGACAGGGTGTGTCCATGGCATGGCCACCCCCTAGCAGGTAGGGTGCTAATGGCCGCTATATCGACAATGCAAAACGATATCTAATATTTTCATGTGACTTGGGCGGTTTTGTAAGTACATAAAAAAATTATGTATCCGGCACCAAACATATGTCTAGTACCTTTTCCAGCATCTCATAACTTCCACCATCATAAATCATACTAGCATATAGATATATCTGCAGAGCTTCTTCGACTTCTCTATCTTTCACATACCATGCAAATTTTCTACGACTCATTTATGGTGATTTTATCCAATATGAAATCATCTTATTTTCCTTTGAGGAGCCACTTATTGGATTTTTACCATGTGACATGGGTCAGCTTCATTTAACAATATTCATTGAGGGTCAACCTGCAACTATAGATGATGTAAATGATGCCTTTGGTCCAGAAAGATTCACAGAGACATTGGAATTTGGAATGTTATTAACAAGATTCAAGGGAAAAGAAAACTGAAGGATGCATCTTCTAGGCAAGACATTGAAATTGTATGTTTTATTAATGTTAAAATAATATATTTATGTACAAGTTAATTCAACTTTTACTATTTCATGTTACACGCAAAAGTCAAATATTATTGGTTGTGGAGATCATCCAATTATAAGTGAGTGTGAGTTCATTCATGTTGAATGTTGGACAAAAGATGATAGCTATACACCTATGCTTCTGAATGAGGTAGATGGAAAGAGTCATGCCAAGTATTGGTTCATGATACCGTTGTAAAAAACTAACATATGAAGATAAATAAGTAAAATGAGAGATATTTAACATTTATCAAAACCATAATCATTGATTAACTATCTTATAGACTTATGTTCAAATGAAGGAGATTGGGTTTTGGATTTATTCTGAGGTTTAGGTAAGTTTTATTATATAAAATTAAATTTCAATATTTTATTTTATTAAGCTTTATGTGTTTATAATAATTTACTTAATTATTTATTTTGTACTTGATGATTAGGTACAACACGAACATGTTGCCTACAGAAAGGAAGAAATTTCATTGCCATTGAAAAAGGTTCACTATAATGCAATTTTATTCAGCAAAGAATTAATGTTATTCAATTTCTTCCAAATGAAATGCAAAAATTTGGTTTGAGGAAAGGGGATTATAATGAATCTTAGTGTGGAAAAAAAAGAAAAGGAACCTCGACCACCATTGGATGGAATGATTGAAAAGGGATACTTTGAGAGATTCGTAGACATCAAAGATCCGTCAGAAGAGGAAAATGACCAAACTGAAGCAGAAAAAATTGTGGAAGAAGATAATATTGAAACTCTAGAAGATGACGAGTATGGATTACATGATGTTATTGATTAAATTTAAGTTATGCTTGTAAATTAAGCTCAATTTTTGTACCTATTGATCAGTTATACTTGTTATGTTTTGACTTTGAGATTTTATGAGAAGAATAAGTATTGTTGTTATATTGTTATGTGTTTAATACTTGTATTTTGTGATTTTCACATTAATTTTTATGTGAATCATTATTTTCCGGAAAAAAATTGGTGATTATTATTTTTTTTTGAGATAAAATTCATAAAAATTTCTATTTTTATTTTTATTTTTTTATTTTGTTAAAATTATCTCATAAAAATCATTTATTTGACATGTCATTGCTAGCAAAAAATTCTCAAAATGTGTATCTTTTTGTTATATCTATATCCAAATGTGTTTTTTATGTGAAACATTAAAAATTATTGCCATTTTAGTGACAATTATTTGATGTGCATTGAAATATTAATTAACGATACATAAATCACAACTTTAAAATATACTATGCAAAAAAACAAAGATCTCACTAAAAGAAATGAAAACAAAAACCAAAAAAACACAAACATGAAAAACACTTTAAACTAAATATATCAAGGAAGAAGAAGAAGAAGATGACTACTTCAATAATTGTTAAATTAAAAAAAAAAAAAAAAAAAAAAAATTATCACACTTAATACATTAGAAAATTTAAAGTGATGAAAATAAGTCTTTTAAAAAAAGGGGTGAATGTTGCATCAACACTTTTCAAAATCTACATGAAAATCACTAACATTTTAAAAATAATGTTCATACTTGATACATACGAAAATTTAAAGTGTCAAACATATGCTAAAAAAAAAGAGATGTATTATGAAAAACACTTTTCAAAATCAGATGATTTTTTGCTACCTAAAAAAAAGGGGTACTTAGTATAGTTCTCATTTCAAAGTTTGCATTGTTGTGAAATATTAGATCAGTTTATGTATATAACATATCATGACTAATAATATTACAAATTCATACTAAGGAAATGCAATAAAGAAACAAGATATTAAGTGTGCCCCCTGATGATGGACTCACTTTGAAGTCCGAAACGTTGGGTAAAAAACTCTTTCATAGGTAATTCCACACTCTTTCAACATACTCCACCTGTATGGACTCATTAATAAAAAAGAAACACACTACTTTACCCAAAGACACATTAGGTCAAGTTGATCCTAACTAACTCCTTATTTCCTAAATACCCTAACATTCCTACTTAAGAAAAACTTGGGATATGATTGAAGGATTTAAAAAGGTGACACAATATGAGAAGGAAGGATACACTAGAACCTATCCCTTTTAATAATAATTTGAACCTGAATGCCTAATGTAGATCTATGTTTTAACAATGTACCTCTGAAAAAAGCTGCATGAAAATTTCTACAACTTGATCATTCATAGGGTCAAATATCACTTCTAGAACACGATCTTGAAGAATCCTTTTTAAAGAAGTGATTGTGTAGCCCAATGTGTTTATTGCATTAATGTTGAACTATATATTTGGTGAGATTGATGGAATTTTTATTAGCACACCAA
The DNA here is from genome assembly GCA_031772625.1 of Pinus tabuliformis. Lineage (NCBI taxonomy): Eukaryota > Viridiplantae > Streptophyta > Pinopsida > Pinales > Pinaceae > Pinus > Pinus tabuliformis. The sequence continues at coordinate 161,526,226 of CM062809.1, forward strand.
TGTATGGTTGGATCCTACTACTACACTCCAAAATTTGAAAGGAACTATCAAATCCATGTGGCTTCTTGATTCGCATTAACTATTTCATAAAACTCTCCCTCTACTATAGAAAAAGTAATAGCTTGTTTCTCCTTACAAGCCCAAATGATAAGTCTAAACCAATATTAAAAACATAACATGTTGTAGACTTTTTGTAACAACCCTGGGTTAAAGTCTCATGTAAAAAATGATATTAAAGGCAAAAATAATAAGACCAAGGTCATGGGACATGTATTCCAAGTTGAATGTTTGGCAAGCATTACATTGGGAATCACTTGTGGTTTATTATGGCTAAGGAAATTGTAAAAGGCATTGGAAAAGACAAAGAGGAAATAATTGGCATTCAATTATGAAAATAAAGGAAAATAGGAGAAAAGGGAGATGAAGAGACCCAAATTTCCGTGCAATGTAAAATTAGAGAAAAATGAAGAAAAGAGAGGCATCAATGATAAAAAGGCATCAAAGAAACAATTCACATCTTTGTCAGTTCTATATTTGGCTCTCTTACACTCTTTCACACTTAGAGAATTCTTGGGGCACTTTATCATTCACTTGGATTTGGAGAAATGAAATCAAGCAAGAAAAGGAAGGAAAAGGACCAGCAAAGGAAAGCAAAGGGAAATCAATGGAAGGTTGGATTAACAAATTCAACAGGAGCATTTTATAGGTAATAGATTTCATGTGTGATTTCCTAGCTGAGGTTTGAATGCATGGTACATGCATTTGTTTATTTGGTTCATTTATTATCATTGGCATGGGTTTTTCCTAGTTTGACATTGGTTTCAACCTTGACTTACCATTTCATGGATAACCATGGTGTGGTGGGATTCATTATTGGTTAATATTTGGATTTCTAGAAGGTTTTGTATCCGGGTGAGGTAGTCTCAGGAAAATTCCCAAGGGTTGGGGGTGGAGATGGTTTTCTCTGAGAAGCCCTCGATAGGTGGGTGGAGATAGGAAAATTCCTCAAGTTATAGTGAAGGAATTATAAGGCATATAAGCTTGGTAAGGTTTATCATCTTGGGACTCGTTTAGGTGAGATCACTGTATCTTGAAGGTGGAGGTGGTTTAACCTCTCAAGTCCCTAGTTTTTCATGTCTTGGTTTATCCCATGATATCCCACATTCATGTTTGGAATATGGCACAGGGGTGATTGGCTAAAAGAGAGATTTAATTCAGCCCAATATATGGACTGGTGGTATGTGGACGTCCCTGAATTAGTTGGATTTTTCATATGTAATTATGAGCTATTTTCCTAATGCGATTAATTTTTATTATTTTGATTTCATGGCAGATTTTTCATGGTTCCTATTTTGGGTGTATGATGGTTATATGCATGGTTCTACGTTGTGTTCTAGCTATGGCTCTTGTTCATGATTTGATAAGTTAATGAATGGTTGATGAATGCATGGGCTAACAAGTGTTATTTCAACTATATTGAGAGGGCATTAGACCTTCTTGGTGATTCTCAGATGAAGTTCAAAATCTTATGATCAAATATGCATCCATGACCTGTAGCTTCTATGTTCACCACATGTTTGACAAAATGTTTGTCATGGGTTAGGCATGGCTAGGTCAAGTTCTTGTTCAAGTTCTGAATGGTTATCATTGTTAGCATATTATTATGGATCTATAAAGTTAAATGTTATTCTAGGCAATAGTATGGATGCTAGCCTAAAAATTAGCTCATATCTTGGAACCGCAGGCACAAAACTGGTGTTTTTGGGTCATAACCGAATGGAGACAAGCCTGTGAGTGTGGTTATAGCCTCATAACCACATTGATGCAGTTTCAAGGGTGCGGTTATGGAGCTACGTCAGTGAAAAAGGTTCCAACTTAGAGATTGAGCACCTAGGGTGGTATGCAGCCTCTTGAGTGGTCTGTAGTCTTTGAGGGATGTCAATTTGTTGTCAAATTGCATGCCTCACTTCCATAACTACAACTTGGAGGTCAGGTCATGTCATAGTAGCACTCATTTCATGCTTACCCTAGAGGGCTTTTGAAAGTGAGTAAATGTGAGAGGTGTCATTACATATTGGTATTAGAGCTTCGAGGTTCAAACACTTGGACTTGATGGGCTAAGTGAATATTGTGAAGTATGCATGAAAATTTTATATGTTCCTACTATGCATGCATTGTGGTGGTCATGGTTATCATGTACATAGTTAGTGTTGTTGCTTTGTGTCACCATGCATGACGTTAAGGTATTGATATAATGCCATTATATATATATATATATATATATATATATATATATATGCCAATTTGGATTGACTTGTGTAGATGAGATAGTCTCCCGTGAACTTCATTAAGGTATGATTTTGTTGTTTCTATTTGGTTTAGCTAACATGACATGTTTATAGGAAAGAGAACATCAAGGATGAAAAGCAGGATGGTAGACTATAGTTCACTTGACTCACCTTACAAGCCTGATGTGAATTTTGTGGAATGGGAAAATTTAGTTGAACAATAGGGAGAATAGTATTCTCCTGATATAGTATACACATTAAGGATTTTAAGGGAAGAAATCAAATGTTGCAAGGTATACAATAATAGGATGATTGAGGCATAGGAAAGACTTGCAAGGGCTTAGGAAAAGTAGGCAAAGGTTAATGCATTGATTCTACATTCTTTCAAAGTTGTAGAAGGAAGGGTAAATGGGGATTGGCCATGGAGATAGGTAGGAGGAGAATATTAATGGGGCATATGGTAGTAGGTCTCGATCAGGATACAAGTTAGACAAAGATGACAAAATTAGAGAATGCAGATCATTGGATTCACATGACAAGAGGACTAGTATGTATGGGATTTATTCTAATTCTTCTTTCATGAGACATCATCATCATCACTGTCAGCACCATAGGAGGAGTGAGTACTTGCCAGAAGAGTTAAAGAAATTCAAGCCTCCTACTTTTGATGGAGTGATGAAGAAGTCATAAGACACATAAGCATGGTTTCTTGGGATAAATAAGTTCTTCAGATTGCATAACTAGTCAAAGAACATGAAATCCAAGATAGGTATGTTCAGTCTCAAAGGGAAAGCGAATATATGGTGAGAAGATGTGAAGAATGTCAGAGGCATTAGAGAAGAGGAGTTGATTTGGGATGAGTTCAAGAGACTCTTCAAGAAGAAGTACCTATCTAAGAGGTATTATGATGATAGTGATAAGGATTTTTATGAGTTGCAAATGGGTTCTATGACAGATGATGAGTACACTAGAAGGTTTCTGCAACTGTTGAGGTATGTTCCTTACCTCAAGGATGAGAAAGAAAAGATTAAAAGGTTCATCAGTGGGTTGCTAGCAACATTTAGAGACCGGCTTGAGTTTGATGAGCCTCGATCATGAGCAGTCGAAGTGAAAGGATGAGCCTAAGTGTGACTAGAAAGAAAATGAGAAGGCTAGTGGAGAATAGCCTTAAAATTGAGCAATACCTCAGGATGTAGGTGAGAAAGAGAATGTTACTTTTAATGCATTAGAGAAGGGACATGGACTTCTGCCTAGAGAGAAACACAATAAGGGTGACAATAGGGGACCGTTGCAGTGTTGGATTTATGGAAAAGATCGTTGTAAGAAGGATTTTCCATTGTGCTAGGGTGGCATGCCTAAAATTTACAGTGCTTAAGAGGGGTAGACAGTTGGGGATTTTGGTCAAATCATTCCTCGGATTTATGCAGAACTTGATAATAGGCAGGTAGACCATCAAGAATTTATTATTGAGATGGAAGGTAAGCTTTGTGATTGAGTTGTTTCCAATTTTGATTGATTCTGAATCTAATTATAGTTATATTAGTCCTAAACTAGTGGATAAGTGTTGATTAAGTAAATAAGTGCATGCAAAATCTTGGTTGGTGTAGTTGGTTACAGGGACCAAGAGAAGATTTCACCATTAAGTGAGATCTTGTGCATTTGAATCTAAATGGTATGCCTACATCAACATATTTAAATGTGCTTCCTTTGGGTTCATATAACATGCTTTTGGGCATGGAATGGTTGTTCATTCACAGGACCAAAGTGGATTTCTATGACAAAGCTATTGGGTTCCTGGATGATGATGGAGAAAGGAGAATTTTCCTGGGAAAGAAGAAGCCTACATTATTGAGAATGGTTACAGCTATGCAAGCTAAGCGTAGCCGCATGAAATGATGTTTTTATTTTTATTTTTAGTGAATGTTTCAAATGACAAAGGGAAGGATTTTTAGGATGAGGAAGTCTTGAATAAAGATTCGGTTTTGCGGAAGTTTCAGGATGTATTTCCTACAGATATTTCAGAGTTACCACCTCATAGGGAAGTCAATTTCTCTATTGAGCTAGTACTAGGAGCAACATCGGCATCAAAGGCACCTTACAAGATGAGCACTCCAGAGTTGGTGGAACTAAATTTGCAGCTTAAGGAAATGTTTGACAAGGGATACATAAGGCCAAGTGTATCTCCTTGCGGTGCACTAGTATTATTTGTAAAGAAAAAATATGGTACACTAAGATTGTGCATTGAGTACAGGAAGCTGAATATGGTGACAATCAAGAACATGTATCCATTGTCGAGGATTGATGACTTGTTTGATCAGTTGAAGGGGGCAACAATGTTCTCAAAGATTGATCTGAGATCAAGATATCATAAGGTGTGCATCAAGGAAGAAGAATCTAACAGACTACATTTCATACGAGGTATGGGAATTATGAGTTTGTGGTGGTTCCTTTTCGACTTACTAATGCTCCAAATACCTTTATGTGTTTGATGAACAATGTGTTGTGTCCATACATAGACAAGTTTGTGATAATGTTTATTGATGATATATTGATATATTCCACGAATGAGGAAGAGCATGCAAAGAACCTGGAAAAAGTGTTGATATTGCTAAGAGAGCATTAGTTGTATGCCAAACTTAGCAAGTGTAGTTTCTTTCGAATTGAAGTTCACTATTTGGGACATGTTGTTTCCAAGGAGGGGATAACAATGGATCCATAAAATACTAGTGTTCTCATGGAGTGGTCAACTCCTTGGAATGTGGATGAGGTCAGATCATTCATGGGGTTAACAGGTTATTACAAGAGGTTCATCAAGAACTTTTCAAGGATTTCCTATGCTAATACATCATTTCAGAGGAAAGAAATGAAGTGTGAATGGACGGAGGAGTGTGCAACTAGTTTTGAGAAGTTGAAGCATTTCCTTACAAATGATTTGGTCTTAAAGATTGTAGATCCAAATAAAGAATTTGTAGTTTGTATAAATGCTTGCACGAAAGGACTTAGTGGAGTCTTGATGCAAGAAGGGCACGTGGTATGCTAGGATTCAAGGGAGTTGAATGAGTAAGAGTAGAACTATGTGACTCATGATCTTGATTTGGCAGTGATTATTCACGCATTGAAGATGTGGAGGCAATATTACCTTGGCTGGAGGTTTTCTCTTATGAGTGATCATAGTGGGTTGAGGTATTTGTTTGACCAACCCAATCTAAATTCCAAGCAAGCTCGATGGTTTGATACCCTCAATGAGTTTTATTTTGAGATCCAGTACATAAAAGTCAAGGATAACATGGTTATATATGCTCTTAGAAGGAGAGTACAGGTGAACCACATTTTAGCGGTGAGTTCTTATTGGACATATTTGTAGGAGTAGATCTTGCATGTTGGGTAGCATGATGACAGGTACCAACAATTGAAACAGAGGTTGCAACAACAAGGTGAAGATGATAGAGATGAGGAGTATCATCTCACGATAGATGGCTTGGTGAGATTCAAAGATAGGATTTATGTTTTGGATGAAAGTGAGTTGAAGAAGATTATCTTGAGTTAGCTTCATGTCAAACCATTTAGGATACCAGAAGACATTGACAGTTGTTACAAAATTCTACTATTGGCTAAACTTGAAGAAATTAGTGATTGAGTTTCTTTCTAGATGCTTGTACTATCAGAAGGTGAAAGCAAAGTGTAAGCATCCAGGTGGTATATTACAACCTATTCAAATTCGAGAGTGGAAATGGGAGGTCGTTTCCATGGAATTCATTACAAGATTTCCAAGTACATCGAAGCAGCATGATTCCATCAAGGTAGTGGTTGATAGGTTAAGAAAGGCAACTCACTTTCTGGAAGTGAAGTCTATGAATTCAGCTGTGAGGTAGCCCAACTCTTCATCAGGGAGATAGTGAGACTACATGTTATTCCAAAGAAGATCATATGATATATAGATGCCAAGTATACTTCCAAGTTTTGGAAGGGTTTTTTTGCAGGATTGGGGACAGAGTTAGCCTTTAGTATAACTTATCATTTGCAGACATATGGGAAGACAGATAGGTTCAACCCAATTCTTGAGGACATGTTGAGGATGTATGTCATGCATCAACAGAGGAAGTGGGAGGAGTATCTTCCATTCGTAGATTTTTCTTATAACAATGAGTATCAAGAATCCTTGAGGATGCATCCATTTGAGGCTCCTTATGGGTAGAGTTGTAATATTCCTATCAGCTGGAGTGATCCAATGAATAAGGTGTTGATTGGGTTGGACATGTTGGCTGAGATGGAGCAGGAGATGTAGGTTATCAAGAGGAATGTTAAGGCAACAAAAAATAGGAAGATGAGTCATGTGGATCAGCATAGAGCATTTAAGGAGTTTCAGGTTTGGGAGCATGTGTACTTGCACATCAAGCCCAAGAGGATCTTCTTGAGCATGGGATCATGTGCCAAGTTGGCACCTTGGTATTGTGGGCCTTTTGAGATCCTTGAGAGGATTGGACCAGTGGCCTACAAAATTGCACTGCTGCCAACAATGAAAGTTCATGATGTTTTCCATGTTTCATTGCTTAAGAGATAGTACATTTATCATGTGATTGATTAGTTTGTGTTGTAGGTGGAACCAGAGGGAGAGTTCCAGTCATGGCCACAATGCATTATATAGCAAAAACAACTCATGATTTGGAACAAACAATAGAGCAAGTTAAAGTGCATTGGAAGCACTTTCGGCCCAATGAAGCTACATGGGAGATGTTTGATTAGATGTGGGCTTTGTATGCTTGATTATTTTCCAGTTGAGGAAAATGATTTTTGGGCATATATATAGATATATATATATATATATATATAATATAATATAATATATATATATATATATATATATATATATATATATATATATATTTATATGGTTGTTGATGTAAATACCACAATGAGTTTTGTTATAAGGCTCCAATAAACAGTATGTTTATTTTGTTTCAGTAGGATGTCATTGTGAGTACTATAATGCATTGTGTTATAAATCTCCATAGGCAATATGTTTTGTTTTCAGTGGGTTTTTGGTCATAGGTGTCATAGAACACCGAGGATGATGTTCCCCAAAGGGGGAGGGGTTTGTAACAACCTTATGTTAAATTTTAATGTAAAAAAATATATTAAATGCAAAGATAAGAAGACCAAGGTCATGGGACACATATTCCAATTTGAATGTTGGGAAAGAATTAAAGTGGGCATCACTTGTGGTTTATTATGGCTAAGGAAATTGGAAAAGGCATTGGAAAAGGAAAAGAGGTAATAATTGACATTTAATTATGAAAATAAAGGAAAATAGGAGAAAAGGGAGATGAAGAGACACAAATTTGCATGCAAAGAAATATTAGAGGAAAATGAAGGAAATGAAGAAAAGAGAGACATGAATGATAAAAAGGCATCAGAGAAACAATTCATAGTTTTTGTGAGTTCTAGATTTGGATCTCTTATACTCTTGCAGAATTAGAGCATTCTTGGAGCAATTTAGCATTCACTTGGATTTGGATAAAGGCAAGCAAGCAAGCAAAGAAATGAAAAGGACAAGTAAAGGAAAGCAAAGGGAAAGAGAAGGAAGGTTGGATCAACAAATTTAGCAGGTGGATTTTGCAGGTAACATGTTGCATATGTAATTTCCTAGCTGAGGTATGAATGCATCATAAATGCATTTGTTATTCGGTTCATTCATTGTCATTGGCATGGGTTTTTCCTAGTTTGACAATGTTTTCAACCTTGCCATGCCATTTTTGTGAACTCATGATCGGTTTAGGTGAGATCATGGTAGCTTGGGGGTGGAGGTGGTTTAACCTCAACAGTTGTTGGGACACAGTCCCCTGGGTCCAATTTTGACTCAGGTTTGTAAAAGCCTATGCATTTTAAGGAGTGGAGTGCACAACGCATTGGTCACTAAGAGTCAAGGGGTTTTAGGAAGGCCAAAGCGAACCATGGTATTGTAATAGGAAAAAGTATATAAAGGGGTGTCTTAGCTTGTCTAAGAGAACAAAATATGTGATGTCGTGAAGGATACTTGTTTTCAGAGTTTGTAATTTTCTGTATTTGGGTGAAGGGGAAGGCTCATGTTGTTGTCCGCATAGAGACCTTGTTAAGTCTGCAACTGAGTGTGTGGGCCATTGCAGCTGTGTGGATAGGGTATGAAAGTATATGTATTGAAGATCTAGAATAATAAAGAGTATTTGAACAAATTTCGTGTTCGAACTATATAGTTATGTCTTTTCTGTATTTATGCTCAGTTGAATGTCGTTTATTTGTATTATTGTCTTAATTACATTGCGAAGATCTAGATCTATTATTATATGTTATTTTATGCATGATTAGACCCTTAGGCAAAGCTCATAACTCTGTTTAATTAGAAATTGATTTAAGTTTGGGGATTTTGAGGATAAGGGTTCGCGAAGGTTAGATCAAACCTTAAAATGAAGAAACACCTTACCCCCATATCACATAGCCTTCTGGATGCAGAAATCTAGTTCTAGCATCCCCCAATATTGCCTCGAGTGAGACTGTAGTATGCGCTAAGAGGGTTGTTGCCGAAAGAGCCCATAGTGTAGGTTTGTTGGTTAGCGCAGCTAACTCTAAACATGGGTCCAATCCCCCTCAAGCCAACAAATGGTTCCATTTCCAAGACTAAGATATATCTGAGGGATGTGTGATGTGGCATCCATGGATACCAACTAAGAAAGATCGAGAAGTGGATAGATCAGAAGTTGCATGAGTTTGCAGCTCAGGAGAATCAAAATTCGCGCTTGTCAAAAGAAAATTGGTTACAAAGATATCTCTACATAGAAGTGCATGAGGTTTTCTTTTCGATGTTCCCTTGCGAATTACACGAGTGTGATCCGAATGGAAAATGACATCAACCCATGGTACTCATCCACCCATATTATTCATCGACCCATGGAATTTACCCATGGTATTGTAATGGCATCTGCCCGTGGTATTGTAAAATCCACCCATGGTATTCATTCACCCATGGAATTGACCCATGGTATTGTAAATGAAAAATACTATAAGTAACAAGTCACATTTTGTAAAAGGACAGATTGTCCGCCACAATGTAGCCTTTACAGTTCAGAGGCATGTAGCCACACATCTCTTCTCAGAGATAAGCTACCATCGCCCTAGCTGGTTTATTTCCATTTCCGGTTGTAAGCATATTTCAGTATTTTCCATTAATGAAATGAAGTATTATTTCTGCTGCATCTTTGTGTATATGGTTATCTCTGTAATTTGTTGCGTTCCTATTTAAATCCGGATCAGTGGTATCAGAGCAGGTTATGATTCCATGGGAATGAGGGTTTGATGCATATTTTAGTTTCAAATTTTGCAGCAATATTCAACAAACTTCAGGCATGTGCTACAACCTCCACAAAGCACTTTCTTGGGTCAAGCAGGAAGAATTTTTTTCTCATTTTTTTGCAGGAATTTTTTTTTGGGCGGAAACGTTGCAGATCAGATCTGAAATATTTGGTACAAAATTTACAAAAACAAATACCCGATCTGGATTCCTCTCGAAAAATCACCCAATTTCAAAAAAAAAAGGGTCGAATCGGAGTTCGGATGTGGGAGATATCGCTGATTTAAAATCAGCGATTTTATTAGAATTTTTAGGACAGCGGAACTGTTGCAGCACGAATCTGAGATCTCAGAGTGTCCAGATAAGGATTTCCAACTCATGGGAATATGCAAAATGATCTTTCTGCTTCCAAAAACAGGCTATAATAAATATTCTGAGTTATATTGACTGAGTTATGTCAATTTTAATTCTGGAGTAGCATTCGGAGTGGGTTCCCATTGGAGACGTGCCCTCCCACCCCACTTTAGTAGGCACCTGCTTCACATTCATCAGTTTCAACATAGCAGCATTCGGCTTGGGTTATTTGGAGACGTTTCCTCCCACCCGATGCTATGTAGGCACCTGCTACTTCATCAACAACCAATATCATGGTTATGGGTCAACCGCATAAAATCCTTGTCATCGAAGTCCATTTGCTAGGTCGCACACTGTCAAAATCACAGTTGGTCACAAGCATTACAGGGTATCTCTATCCTCAGATCTTCGTTTATCAGGGTTTTGGGTTAACCACATATAACCCTTATCTTCAGTGGCTCTTCATATTCAACAAAGGCTTCAAAGGAGGGAACTGTACGCAATGGGGACCATTGCTTCTTAAGGAGGGAGGAATGATCCGAATGGAAAATGGCATCAACCCATGGTACTCATCCACCCATATTATTCATTGACCCATGGAATTTACCCATGGTATTGTAAATGGCATATGCCCGTGGTATTGTAAAATCCACCCATGGTATTCATTCACCCATGGAATTGACCCGTGGTATTGTAACTGAAAAATACTATAAGTAACAAGTCACATTTTGTAAAAGGACAGATTGTCTGCCACAATGTAGCCTTTACAATTCAGAGGCATGTAGCCACACATCTCTTCTCAGAGACAAGCTACCATCGCCCTAGCTGGTTTATTTTCATTACTATTTTAAATAAAAGTTTCTTTGTGGTTTTGTTTATTGGGCATTCTCCTCTTTTTTTCTTATGGCAATTCAAGTTTTCAGATCTTGGGGGTCTCTCCTCCCAAGATCCATTTCAACTTCTTAGATCTTGGGGGCCTCCCCCCAAGATCCAGATCAGAGTGGCTATTCAAATTAGCGAATAGAGAACCTACCTGAAAGCACAATGATCCTATTGTGTGGATTCCAGAATTAGTCAAACATCTTGAAGGATATGATTATGAGGTTGCAAGGGCTATTGATTACTAGATTGATAATATCTTAGGTGGTTCCATCACTAAATTTACAATCAATACATCTGTGTCTTATAGTGAAGATGAACACTAATTCTTCAAAGGTCTAAGAGGTAAGTACCTAAAATCACTAAAGCCCTAGATTAAAATGTTGTTGTGTGAAAGAGGGGTTACGCCTTTACATTAATGTTTAAGCGAGGTCAGACAGGATCTACGCGAAGTGGAAATCGATTTAGAGTAGATCTAGACAAATTCGTTGGGAGTGAGTACATTCCTTTATTGGGAGAGTCTAAAAGTGATGAAGAAAGAAGTATCCCTAGTACACCCAGAGGTGTGATGCAATCAATTGATCACGATATTTATGTAGTTCCACATCCATCCACTCCACCTCCACCTTCACCTCCACCTCATACACATACACCTACAACTCCACCTCCACCTCTGCTATTCAGTATGGTGAATATAGTGAAAATGCCTGTATTCATGGGTCAGGGATCAGAGGATCCCGATTACTTTTGGTTCGTTGCTGAAGTTGTGTGGAAGGTACAACAGGTCAATGATGATGACATGAAGAAAACACAATTGGTTACAACGCTACAGGATAGAGCGCTTACCTAGTAAATCAGATATAGTATGACTCATATGGCTACTTTGTTAGCTGACACGAAGGATGCGTTGAATGTAGAATTTAGGAAGACGAAGTCAAAAGTTCAGTGTGTGACCAAAATAAAGGAGATCAAGTAGAGGGTTAAAGAGTCTGGTGGGATATAGATCAACGACTGAAGTGTTTACTAAACCAATATAACATTTATATTTCAAATGAACAACATAGGGACTGGTACATAACCATGCTATTACCTCAATTAAGTTTGTCGTTATCTCAACAGAAGATTGGGTCTCAAGCTGAAGCATAGGAGATTGCAATGAAGCTAGAAGATTTGCCGATCCAAGACACAGATATAGGAGTTCAATAGATCCAGTCTGAGTTAGCAAGCCTGCATATGGAGTTGCAGGATCTGAAGAAGGGAAAGGAGGTTAAATCATAAACACATTATGAAGTTTGGTGCACAAAGTGCAAGACTAAAGGTCATCATAAAGATCCGTGCCATGTATTTTGGGATTATATAGCTGCGGGGGGTCCCAACCCGCTAAAGCCATAATCTTCTGTTGGATCAAGCACCGGTGAAAGTGCCTGATGTAGCATCTGCCAAGTGTCAGGACAACATTCAAAAGATAATTGTTCTCTATTAAAGAAGCTTGTACAGTCTCCAAAGCAACTCTTTTGTAATTTTTGTAAATCGGTTGGTCATGATGAAAGGAATTCTAAAAGCCATGAATTGATGATGGAAAAGACTCCGATGTATAGAATGCAAGCTGAAAACCGTGCACAGAATGATCAAGGCTCATCAACGGCTTGCGGAGGATTCCAAGGATGGGGAAGAGGACGAGGGTGAGGAGTTGGAAGAGGTCGGGGCTAGATCATTTGCTAAAAATGTGGAGAGCCAAGACACTTTTCATGTGACTATCAAAATCCAACTCACCCTTCTTGTCAGTACTGTCGGCAATTTGATCATGTTATTGAAGATTTCTGAGTATTAATAGTGAAGATGCAGGAGAAGAAGAACCAACAACTGACGCAGATTATTCATATGATGAGATCCGAGCCATGCAAATATGATCCCAGTATAAACATAGTCACGCGAAGTGGTATAGCCACTGCTGAAGACAAGGTCAAAGGCAAACAACCCGTATCAGGTCTATGGTTTCAGAGAGTCAGTGAGAAGAATGTTGGGTTTGATATACATAGAGAAAAAGAGACGTTCATGGAGGCAATAAATTTGTTTATGGATCTAGGTGCTTCTACATCTAAGAATCAGATGTCGCTAGTCCCACGAAAGGAGAAACCTAAAGAAGTTACTATGACATAGGATTTTGATCCCACGTGTTAAAATTGTTTCTGCAAAACTACATGAAGTTATTACAGGATCAGAAGGCAGTGGAATGAATGCAAGAATTGATAGATAACTGTACCAACAAGGATAAGTCGTTACCAGACCAACGCGCAGTCAATAAGGTGAACCAAAGAAAGAAGAGAACTGGTAGGGAGACACGATTGACAACGCAGATTCGTGATTTTGAAATGGACCAAGTAATCCTAGACTTGGGCTTTGATGCTAATTACTACCAAAGAAAAATTAGGAGTGTATGGGGAAGCCTAAGTTACAGTGGTTGCTAATTTTGTTGTGCATGGCGAACCAAGAAAAGATAATTCCAATGGGTCACCTACATGGAGTAACTATAGATATTGAAGGCACAAGTGTAGTGGCAGATTGTAAAGTTATTGAGATAGTAGATGACAATAATCCATACCGAAAGTTTCTTGAGATTGATTGGTCCTTCGACATTAATGAAGCCATTAATTTAAAGAAGCGAAGCATGGTATTTGAACAAAATGATCTTCGAGTGATTTGTTCTATTGGATCCAATAGAAGGTGCGCGATACACAGAACCAGTCTGTGATTATTGCGAAGATGAATACATTGAACACATATATAAGCTAACTGCATGAAATGAAGATTGGACCAATCCCACTACTGATGGAAGGATCAGTTGGGAGAATGACAACTCCTACCAATCTGATTTAGAAGAATAGTTAGAAAACTAGCAGAATCAGTTGCATGAGGTCTCTACGTTGCGATGCAATCGCCTTACAACGTCGCTCCACTGCATATCTATTGAGGTACATAAGTTTCCTTATTATGATGTCTTCGATGATGCCAATATATTTCTTGACCATTTTGAAAGGGATGTACGAGAGGAGCATCGGTTCCAGGGATTAAATCTGGCGTTGAGAGATAAGCCTAGAAGATGGTGGGGTACACACAAAGATAATTTTTCTGACTGGAAGGAATATCATAGAATGACGTGATTAATATTTGGCTACATAAACACCCAACTCACTGAAAAGTACACAGGAAGGGATGATCCGCATGAACATCTGGCTCGATGGACTAAGGTGTGGGGTGAGGTACCTCAACCAGAGTGGGTGAATATCTTTATTCATATCTTGGATGTTATCCCAAGGAAATGGTATTTAGAGATGGAGCTGTGACAACAAACTATTGATTGGGATGAAAGGAAGGAGAGTTTCTTGCTGACATTCACTTTTGAAGATGGGTTCGAATGCATTGATGAAGTGCTTCATGATATTAAAGTAGAAATCTTCTAAACACCCGTAGATCCTATCACTTGGATACAACCTGACTGGAGTACGCAACTACAACATGATTTGGAATGTTACAATGTTACTACAGAAGAAGGTGATAAGGATCTGCGGAATATTAATTTTCCTGAGTCAAAGGGATTACGTGAAGTTTCTTGACATAAGGTGGATATCCATGATATATCACAACTGATGCGCACAAAACAGGTAAATATTGGCTCATAACCATAACTGAAATTCGCGAACATTAGCGGCTATTGGGATGAAGACACAATCGATAAGGTCACTAAATTATTACACGAATATCAAGATTTATTTCCAACTAATTTCTCAGACGTGAATGGGATAATAGGATATTTGGGTATGATGAAGATCAATCTAAAACTAGATGCAAAGTTGGTTAAGAAGCGCCTATATCATTTGAATCCCAAATACAAGAAAAGTTAAGAGAAGAACTCGATAAGATGCTCGTGATAGGAATAATTGAGCCCATAAAATAATCAGAATGGGCCAGTCCTATGGTGGTCCAGGAGAAGAAAATGAAGGGTGATAACAGGATCTGCATTGATCTGAGAAAGTTAAATGATGCATGTGTACATGATTCATTTCCTACGCCTTTTACAGATGAATTTCTAGAAAATGTTGGTGGACAGGAATCTTATTCATTCACAGATGGATTTTCGGGATATCACCAAATTAAGATTGCGCTAGAGGATAGAAGAAAGACTACATTTGCTATAGAATGGGGGTCTTTCCAATATACAGTCATGTCTTTCGGACTAAAAAATGCTCCTACAATATTCTCAAGGGTGATAGTCAAAGTGTTTAAGGAATTCATTCATAAATTTTTGGAAGTCTACTTTGATGATTGGACAATGTTTGGGCTAGTAAAGAAGCATGTCTCTAGTCTGTGCTTGATGTTGGATACATGTAGAAAGTATCATATTTCCTTGAATTTGAAGAAATACATTTTTTGTGTACCTTATGGAATACTTTTGGGACATGTTGTCTGTAATTAGGGATTGATGGTAGACCCTATTAAGATTGTCGTAATTACCAATTTGGAGCCCCCAGAAACTTAAAACATATATGTGCGACTTTGGGTCATCCTGGGTACTACAAAAAGTTTATTAAGGTGTATGCGTAGATCACTGCGCCCATGGAGAAGTTGTTAAAGAAGGATGCTATGTTCTGTTGGGATGACGACTGTCAGAAGAGCTTGGATATTCTGAAGGAAAATATGGTTACGACACCAATCCTAGTATTCCTGGATTGGAAGAAGGAATTTCATGTGCATGTGGATGCATCTTCTATAGAGTTTGGAGCTGTCTTAACTCAATTGGGGGCAAGAGATATTGATCACCCGATTTCCTTCTCCAGTTGAAAACTATCTAAGGCAGAGAAGAACTATTTGACCACAGAGCGAGAAGGATTGACTACAGTTTATGCACTACAAAAATTTAGTCATTATCAGCTACGGGCACCCTTTAAAATGTACACAGACTATTCTTCCTTGAATTACTTGGTTAATAAGCCTGTGTTGGGTGGGGGGGGGGGGGAATTTGTAGATGGTTGCTTCTTTTCCAGGAGTATGATTTGAAGGGATAGTTAAGTTTGGCAGATTGAATGTTGAACCTGATAACCTATCTCGGATTGAGAATGTCGAAGAACCCACTAATATTTATGAAGGGTTACCTGACGGGCAACTTTTTGCTCTCAGAGTTGAGGATGTGCATTTTTTAGACATTATTAATATTTTTTCTAATGGCGTAGCTCCTGAAGGTTATACGACAGAACAAAAGAAGGAATTAGTTGTCAAGGTTGTAGATTTTTCCGTGATTGCGGGACACGTATATAAGATGGAATCGAATGAAGTTCCATGTCGATATGTGCCTGAATATGAAAGACGCAATATTCTAGCTTAATCACATGGGGGGGTTTCTAGAGGAAACTATGCAGGCAAGGCAACTATGCAGAATATTCTGTAAGTAGGATTATGGTGGCCTACGGTACATGAATATTCTAAGGAGTACTGCAGTGAGCGAGATGTGTGTCAAAGGAATGGGAGGCCATCACAAAGGTATGAACCCCCGTTAAACCCACAAGTCATGATACAAGAATTTGATAAATAAGCAATTGACTTCGTTGGACCTATTCATCCACTAGGGAAGAAGACAGGAGCACATTATATTATCACTGTGACAAATTACTTAACCAGGTGGGTTGAGGCATAACCTGTGAAGGATTGCATCATGAAAACTACTGCAAAGTTTATATTCAAATTTATTCTCTCAAGGTTTGGATTCCTCAAGATTATTAGGTTCACACTTCTTGAATGAGACAATTGCGGCTTTAACACAAGAATTCCAAATGTACCATCAAAATATTACACCATATCATCCCCATGTGAATGGAAATCTCAAAGCTTTCAACAAGATCTTGGAGAATGCCTTAACAAAGGTCTACAATGTTAATCTGAATGATTGGGATGTGCGCATACCGATGGTTCTATGGGCATATAGGACGACCTGTGAGAAATTGACTAGGAAAACACCATTTCGACTAGTTTATGAACAAGAAGAAGTGATGTCGATGGAATATATAGTGCCCAACCTCAAGATCATAGCAATAACCAAGATGGTTGATCACGACGTAATGGAGGAACACCTAGCGCAACTACTTGTGTTAGAGGAAGACCACTTTTTGGCTGGCTTTCATTAGCAGGTGCAGAAAGCTAGAGAAAAGGTGTGGCATGATTGTCACATTAAGAAATGTACTTTTAAGAATGTATATTTGGTCATGATGTATGATAGCAAGTTTACCAAATTTTCGGGGAAGTTTCAGATGCATTGGCTAGGACCGTACATGATTAATGATAATTTAGATGGTGGCATAATTCAACTTGTGAGGCTGAATGGGGAAGTGTTTCTTGGTAGGCTTAATGGGAGCATATTGAAGGTTTACAGGGATGACCTCACCCTTGCAAAATGACTACATGATAGCAAGAATGTCTCAGTGCTTATGGCATTTGAAAGAGAGCGCAGGACTATAAACTACTCTACCAGGGAAAATTTTTGTCAAAGAAGAAGGGTTGCTCGATGTTTAAGAAGATGGTGCAGGTGGAAGCTATGATGATGTAGAAACACCATAAGAAAGGTTCCCGCACAACCTACCTAGAATATGACCATTGGTAGTGATACAGTTGATTTGAAAACAATTTTTTTGTTAAAAGGAGCGAGGGAAATGCATTTAAGGTGAAAAAATGGGAAAATCTGCCGCCAAGCTCGCATTTATGAGGAAGATCCGAGGGGGAACAGACAATTTTAATTTGAAATGGGCTATAAATATCACACCCCGCTACACATTTGGACACTTTTCTTCTTGAGAGTTCACCATGTGTTTTTGCGCTTAAAGAGTCGAGTGTGTTGTTGCATGTCTAGTTACCTTTGTTGGGAAGAAGTTAAGCAAGAAATTTTGAAAAGAGGAGTAGGGACCATCAAGAATGCAACACTGCCAATCCACACTACAACACCCAAGTGGTCGAGTCCGAAGCCTATTTCCTTTGAGGAAGGAGATAAAAAGTATAAAAATCTGCAGCAGACCCCTGTTCGGCAATCGCTTCGGAAAATTCCAACCTAGAAGAGACAAAAGGGAAAAATGGATAAAAACAAGCAACCAATGGAGCCACATGACTTGGATGAAGAAGAGCTAAATGAAGGGCTTGAGGATATTTGCATAGAAGCATTAGAACCAATTTCTCGGTTGTTGCCGTATATGCCACCATAGAAGCCAACCTTAAAAGTGGCTAAGGATCCAGACTCTATCAAATTTAATATATTCACACCATTGCTGTCGGAGGAAGAGCCTATTGAAGGTGATTTGTTGGCAAGGATACCCCAGCTCTACATGGAAGATTGGGATTTGAGCGACCGTGAGAAATTTCAGCAACTGGAATCTAACAAGTATATGAAGACGTTGTACTTTGAGGAGGCAGGCCTCACAAGACTTGAACCAATGGAATGGGTGACTAGTATTGAGCTTGCAGGATTATTGAACATGTTCTACATCTTGCACTTTGGCTGAAGCAACATCAACACTATTTGTGTGCGCCAGTTGTTGGAACTGGTCCATGATGGGTGCCTATGGTTGGGAGAGCCCACCCAATTGGCGATATGTTGATACGGAGAATCACAACGTTTCCATATCAAGGCATGAACCCCGTAGATGATTTTGTGGGGATGTCACTTGAGAAAAAGTTGGTAGACCAAATGAAGAGTGACTTCAGGTTGGTCAAGAAGTCTCAAGGATATGCCATCACTTGAATCACAGACGAAGTTGTGTAGTTTGCTACACAAATCTTGATATGAAAGATCATGAGGAAGTGTTGTGCAGATGAAGTGCCGACACCAGTGGTATCCTTGGCTGCATAGTGCAGCAAGGGGGTTCAGTTCAATTGGGTAGGCTATCTATTCCAAGAATTCCTTGAATATGCTGTGAAGTGTAGGAGGAGGGAAAAGCATTCCACTACATGTGGCTCTTATTATTGATCACACTAATAGCTTGGAGGATGTCAGATGATTCAAAATTCCCCACTACGGATCTAGAGTTGTGCAAGGCTGCCAGATTTGCCTCGCTATGGGCAACAAAGGACCCTGCCCATGTTATAGAAAATAAAATGTTTTGGGTGATATTTGAAATGGATCTACAAAGGGTGATCAGCCCAAAGCCAAGGTTGTCACGAAGTCTATTCAAGGAATATCGACGCATTGTTGACTTCAAGGCTGATTTACACCATGTGTATATCTACGTGAGGCGTGATTTGACGAAGACATGGATGAAATTGCCATTTTTGGTCACCGAAGAAGATATCACCCAACTAGTTCTTCAGTGGTCGATTGACTGGCTCATTCCAAAAGAAGTTGCAGAAGGCGCAACAAGGACTAATAAAAATGCACTGAAGGAAAAGAAGAAGGTGACCATTGATGTAGACAAGAATACCACGTAGGAACTAGAGCACGAGCAAGAAGAATAAAAACACATAGAAACCTGACCAGGGAGGCGAAGACCCCTAGGTAGACATAGAGGACGTTCATTCTCCATTTATTCTAAAGCGACAAAAGAAGACCAGTGAGAGAGGTACACATAAAAAGTAGAAATATGATAAGTTCGCCAGTGCAAAGGCCATGGTCCTCACTAATGGGACCACGATGAAATTGGAGACACCATCCAAGTCGCTATGGATGAGATTTGGGGAAACATCGAGGCGTAGTACAAAACCGTGTTGACAGAGGTCCAAAAAGACCTCAAAGAATTGCAGGTTTATGTGAGCCAGGTTCAAGCAAGAATTGTTCAAGCGAGCTTGGAACTAACGACATCAAGCAGTGTGAAATCGGTACTCACTTCAGAGCTCTGCGTTGTACCCTTTCCTGATGGATATTTACACTTGAATAATGTTGAAGATAGGGAGAGCTTGCAGCCACTTCATAATGTAAGTATTGACCTCGCAACACTCCCTCCGCACACATTGCATGAGCTACACCAGGGTATATTAGATGAACGTAAGGTGCGAGAGCAACGGGCTCTCATGGTGATCAAATATGTGAAGATCACTAGTCAACAAATGTGTGATGAAAAGTACAAATCTCTACAAGATCATGATGAGGAAACTACGCGAAGGAAGCAGCTGGAGCAAGCCATTTCCAGAGTATGCAGTGAGCTTCCAAAGCTCCAAATTCAGTCTGAGGCTACTTCAAAAGAAAAAGTGTAGCAGCTGACAGATGTATTTAGAGAGTTGAAGGTGCAAGTGGATAAGTTTTGTTTTGATTTACATATGAAAATTAACGAGCTTCAATTGAAGCTACAACCCACCATGCCACATGAGATCCGAGAGTAGCATGAGGCTGCCATCGGAAAAAAACATGGAAAAGCTCAACGTTGCAGTCAAGGAATGTAGCCAACTATTTGAAGAAACATTAGAATTGTGGGCTATAGGAGGACCCAAATGTGAAAAATATTGAGGTATCCATCCGGGATAAGAAATTGCAGTATGATGAGATCAAGGCAATGATGCACACCTTAGCACCTGTGAAACGGTTCACCCAGTTGAAAGAAGGGACATCCCTGCAAGCACAGATCAAGGAGTTGTAGAAGAAGATGCATATTATCACTGCATAGATGCAACCTTGGGAAGAAGAGGCAAGGAAACTCTCACATGCTATGGAAGGCATGCTCAATAGTATGCATCAAATGCAACAGACAATAAGCTTAGCAGCAGAAGGACTGACTATTGAAAATTTGGTCGAAGAATTTCAACAAGAAGCACCACAATGCATGGAGGTGCTTGACCTAGCGAAGTCTTCGTTCAATATCCTAAAAGAAAATCTATTGAGTGTACTAGCGGAGTGACTCGAGGACGAGTCACATCTTTGTGTTGGGGCCTTGTTGGGACGGGGTTCCGGGGTCCAATTTTGACTAAGTTTTGTAAAATCCTCCGCATTTTAAGGAGTGGAGCACGTAGTGCACAGGTCACTAGGAGTTAAGGGGTTTTAGGAAGATCAAATCTCCTTAGTTTTGTATTTTTTTGAGCTCCTCCCATGGTTTACGGACCATGATATTGTAATAGGAAAATGTATATAAAGGGGTGTCTTAACTTGTCTAAGAGAACCTAATATGTGATGTCATGAAGGATACTTGTCTTTAGAGTCTATAATATTATGTATTTGGCAAAGGGGAAGGCTCTTGTTACTATGTGCGCTGTTATCACAAAATCATGTTCTGATGGCTGCTGATCAGGAAGACTTTGAGTAACTATTTCAAACCAAACTTTTGGCTAAGGCTTAGCCTCCTCAGCCTGAGAGGGCTCTCTCAAAGGGTTAAAGATTTTGATTAAAGAATAAGATAGATGGCTAACTCTATGGTTTGTGATTGTATATGTTTATAGGTTGAAAGATGAAGGTTGGCTACCATTGGGCTATGGAGTCAAAGTATGTTCAGTACCACAGCAAGATCAGCTTAACATGAAGTCAGGGCATAGAGAGTTTTTATACATCAACAAAACAAAGATACAATGCAAGGAAACACAGTTTATAAATACATGAAGGAAGTTAGAGCATCATTGATGAATTCTAAGTAACATGTATTCATACCACTGCAAGTAAGTGAAAGAGGAAAGCCATGAGACAATAGGACATTAAAAACCCTCTTTGAATCCTGAGTAGTGAAGCCAAAACATTCTACCTAGCATGGAAGTCAAGGCATTATAGAGTTCAAGTGCAGAAATGCAAATATAAAACAGTGAAACACAGTTAGTTTATCTATGAAGGAAGTCAGAGCATCATTGATGAATTCTGAGTATCATAAGTAAACCTCACTGCAATGTAAGTATTGGAAGATGCCATCAAAACAAGAACATACAAGAACTCTTCATGAATCTTGAGTTGTCTAAGTAGAAATTCTGCATTAGGTTAAAAATATACACAGTCTGCACATAGAGCAGCAATTGAGCCAAAAAGTATCCAACCCTTTGCTAATTCGACCTCTTGCTCTATATAAAGCATTTACAATTAGGATTCCATCATCCCTCCTCAAGAGAATTCGAATTTGCCATCAGTGACACCTATTCTAACCATAAAACAAACCATTAAATGTATTTGACACCTAACTAGTAGTCCTAGAGACCTAATACAACTAGGAGTGTAACTCCTTATTATGATTACAACAAACTTATCTAAACATTTAAAGCATTCTTTGACACCTAACACTCCATGAGGTCGAATTTGATGAAGCCTCCCACGTGGTCACCCAACTGCTGATGAGAAACCCTAGAAATTAGGGAACATGTTTCCCTGTTTTTAGGGTTAGTTCCTTGAAAATTGCAGAGCCTTTATCTCTTCATCCATGACACATTTTACAAAACTGAAGGAGGTTTTTGTAGCCCATGTTTTCCAGAACAAAAACCTCTCCTGGTTTTTGAAAATATTTCTCCAGCTATCCATAAACTGTCCTTGAAAAACACGTGGAAAACAGGGAAAAATCCGTTTTCTGAAATTAGGGTCTCAATGAAAGCTTCTTATCTCCCAACTGAAAACACATACAAATAAAGTGAGATAGGTTATTGTATCTGGACATGTTATGAAGAGAAACCTCCTTCAGAATTCCAAGATAGTCTTTCATGTGACCAAAAACTGATTTTTAAAAACACTACTAAAACCAGTAGACAAAGCTTGACTTTCTGCAGTTTCGTAGCGCAAGTTTAACCATAAATTCCTCCCACCTCAGAACGAATTTGAAGAAACTGAAAGATTTTTTTGTAGTGCAGCATGTTAGGAAGAAAAGCCTCTTTCAGTTTGCAAAATTAAGTTCTCAGCTGCTCAGGAAAGCTTTTAGAAATGGACTAGTAAAAGCAGAAAACAGAGTTTCTTCAGCTGAAACAGACTGCTACAGGGGTTTCGCAGCGCACTGCGAAAACACTGATTTCGTAGCGCAAAACAGGATTTTTACACTGTCTGCGCTACGAAAACGTGGATTCGTAGCTGGTTTCAAAATTTCTCCTTATCCTCCTCAAAGCTCTGTCTTTCTTCTTGACTGCTGGCTGCCTTGTTTCTGTCATTCTTGTACATTGGTGATGGTTGTACTGATGATGATATTTTCCTTTCTTTTGACATTTTCTCCTTTGAAATTTCTTTAGACAAAACAACTTGGAAGAAAATACCTTGCTTAATTGAGGAGCTGCCTTGCTTGAATTTGATGAAGATTTCTGCTCTCCTTTTCCTTTGAAATATTTTCAGTGATAACAGTGGCTCCACTTGGGATAGTGTGCCCTTGTGGTACACTAAGAACCTGCAGTTCCAGTGCCTTGTAAAATTTATTTGACAAACATCTTCTTTCAGCTTCTTGAGCCTTCACCTCGGGCTTAAGCTTGATGATGACTGTGGGAAAAAGAAATCTACCACTACTGAAAAAATGCTCAGTCAACCTTGAGCTTATTTGCACTTTCCTACCTACCTACCCTATCAGCTGCATTCTCTAATTGTAGCTCAAGGAACATGAAACTTCCAATGAAGCCAATCATCAATCTAATCTGAAACTTGGATCTCCTTACTGTGCTTGAAGCATAAATAAACCAGATACTGAAATAACCAAGGAAGCATGAGGTGCAACTGTTCTTCACGATGAACATATAATTGGAAGCCTGAACAGTAAATATTTTCCATGTAGTCAGCTATAGGGTCAAAAAACACATGGTTAGTTTGATAATTATCATAACATTCTATCTCTTTAGAAAACTGATCCTTAGCCACACAAGACCCCTTTGATGTGCTATCCAATTTGCTATTTGACAAGCTATCCAACTGCTTTTCTGAATCATTCCAACAAACAATGAAATTTTCCTCATTATTATCATCATTCTTTGGTGTAAGCTGCTGCAAGAAATTACAAAAATGAACAATATTTTCCTCTGCCTGAGGGTCATAAAAAATTTCTTCCAACATTTCTTCTTGGTGTTTGTAATCATGTTCATTTTGATAATGATCCGAAGACTGACAAGTCTGCTGCATCTCTACATCAATATCAGAGGATTGAACATGGTTTTCATAAGTAAACCCCTGCTGATCTTCATGCTGCATTTCATGAGATGTTGTACTTTCTTCTTGGTGCTGAAATGCATTGTTATGAAGAGCCTCTAAAATTTCTTCATCCATAAACTCATCATCATCATAACAATCCTCCAAGTACTGAATGAGATTTAAAGAATGTCTACAACAATCTTTGAGCAACAATAAGGAAGGATGACACTCTTTATACATGTCATAGAACACATTATGGAAATCAGCAAGAGAAGATAATGAACCATTTTCCAAACTTTTATACCAAGACCATGCTTTTCCTTCTAAAGTGGCCATAAACATCCTCATGAGACAATCCTCAGGAAAGTGAACCTTAAGACTGCGTACATGCATATGAAACCTAACCAAATGAAGAGCAGCATTGTCCTTCTTTTCATCTTTGAATATCGGAAGATCCTCTAACCAATCAACCTTTGGCATAGGATTTGGAAAACCAGGGATATGAGACCGATTCATAGGAGCATACCTGGCATTCATTCTTGCAGTGGAACTCATCTTGAAACTTCATCAAACCACTGATCTTCTAGCAGTGGAGTCACCTTCCAATTTCTTACTCGATGTGTGGAGTCGCCAAGGTAGTTTTGCAGCCTCAAAAAGATGTCTGAGCTCCTGCTACCTTCAGAAGTTCAACCATTGATTTCGGGAATGAATAATCTTCAGGCTCCCGGCAGACGCACCAAAATGTTATCACAAAATCATGTTCTGATGGCTGCTGATCAGGAAGACTTTGAGTAACTATTTCAAACCAAACTTTTGGCTAAGGCTTAGCCTCCTCAGCCTGAGAGGGCTCTCTCAAAGGGTTAAAGATTTTGATTAAAGAATAAGATAGATGGCTAACTCTATGGTTTGTGATTGTATATGTTTATAGGTTGAAAGATGAAGGTTGGCTACCATTGGGCTATGGAATCAAAGTATGTTCAGTACCACAGCAAGATCAGCTTAACATGAAGTCAGGGCATAGAGAGTTTTTATACATCAACAAAACAAAGATACAATGCAAGGAAACACAGTTTATAAATACATGAAGGAAGTTAGAGCATCATTGATGAATTCTAAGTAACATGTATTCATACCACTGCAAGTAAGTGAAAGAGGAAAGCCATGAGACAATAGGACATTAAAAACCCTCTTTGAATCCTGAGTAGTGAAGCCAAAACATTCTACCTAGCATGGAAGTCAAGGCATTATAGAGTTCAAGTGCAGAAATGCAAATATAAAACAGTGAAACACAGTTAGTTTATCTATGAAGGAAGTCAGAGCATCATTGATGAATTCTGAGTATCATAAGTAAACCTCACTGCAATGTAAGTATTGGAAGATGCCATCAAAACAAGAACATACAAGAACTCTTCATGAATCTTGAGTTGTCTAAGTAGAAATTCTGCATTAGGTTAAAAATATACACAGTCTGCACATAGAGCAGCAATTGAGCCAAAAAGTCTCCAACCCTTTGCTAATTCGACCTCTTGCTCTATATAAAGCATTTACAATTAGGATTCCATCATCCCTCCTCAAGAGAATTCGAATTTGCCATCAGTGACACCTATTCTAACCATAAAACAAACCATTAAATGTATTTGACACCTAACTAGTAGTCCTAGAGACCTAATACAACTAGGAGTGTAACTCCTTATTATGATTACAACAAACTTATCTAAACATTTAAAGCATTCTTTGACACCTAACACTCCATGAGGTCGAATTTGATGAAGCCTCCCACGTGGTCACCCAACTGCTGATGAGAAACCCTAGAAATTAGGGAACATGTTTCCCTGTTTTTAGGGTTAGTTCCTTGAAAATTGCAGAGCCTTTATCTCTTCATCCATGACACATTTTACGAAACTGAAGGAGGTTTTTGTAGCCCATGTTGTCCAGAACAAAAACCTCTCCTGGTTTTTGAAAATATTTCTCCAGCTATCCAGAAACTGTCCTTGAAAAACACATGGAAAACAGGGAAAAATCCGTTTTCTGAAATTAGGGTCTCAATGAAAGCTTCTTATCTCTCAACTGAAAACACATACGAATAAAGTGAGATAGGTTATTGTATCTGGACATGTTATGAAGAGAAACCTCCTTCAGAATTCCAAGATAGTCTTTCATGTGACCAAAAAATGATTTTTAAAAACACTACTAAAACCAGTAGACAAAGCTTGACTTTCTGTAGTTTCGTAGCGCAAGTTTAACCATAAATTCCTCCCACCTCAGAACGAATTTGAAGAAACTGAAAGATGTTTTTGTAGTGCAGCATGTTAGGAAGAAAAGCCTCTTTCAGTTTGCAAAATTAAGTTCTCAGCTGCTCAGGAAAGCTTTTAGAAATGGACTAGTAAAAGCAGAAAACAGAGTTTCTTCAGTTGAAACAGACTGCTACAGGGGTTTCGCAGCGCGCTGCGAAAACACTGATTTCGTAGCGCAAAACAGGATTTTTACACTGTCTGCGCTACGAAAACATGGATTCGTAGCTGGTTTCAAAATTTCTCCTTATCCTCCTCAAAGCTCTGTCTTTCTTCTTGACTGCTGGCTGCCTTGTTTCTGTCATTCTTGTACATTGGTGATGGTTGTACTGATGATGATATTTTCCTTTCTTTTGACATTTTCTCCTTTGAAATTTCTTTAGACAAAACAAATTGGAAGAAAATACCTTGCTTAATTGAGGAGCTGCCTTGCTTGAATTTGATGAAGATTTCTGCTCTCCTTTTCCTTTGAAATATTTTCAGTGATAACATGCGCGAAGGCCTTGGTATGTCTACAGTTGAGTGCATGAGCCCCCACAGTTGTGTGCATAGGGTATGAAAGTATGTGTATTGAAGATTTGGAATAATAAAGAGTATTTGAAGCAATTATGTGTCTGAACTGTATACTTATGTATTTTTTGTATTTATGCTAAGTTGAATGCCATTTATCTATATTATTGTATTAATTATACCACGAATATTGATCTACTATTATATGTTATTTTATGCATGATTAGACCCTTAGGTGAAGCTCATAACTCTGTTTAATTGGAAATCGCTTTAAGTTTGGGATTTTGAGGATAAGGGTTTGTGGAGGTTAGATCAAACCTTAAAACTGAAGAAACGCCTTACCCCCACATCACATAGCCTTCTGTATGCAGAAACCTGGTTATAGCATCCCCCAATATTACCTTGGGTGAGACTGCAGCCTGTGCTATGTGAGTTGTTGCTGAAAGGGACAATAGTGTAGGGTTTGTTGGTTAGTGCAGCTAAATCTAAAACTAGGTCCAAGCCCCCTCAAGCCAACAATAATCCTTTTTTATTTATGTCTTGGTTTATGCATTGACATCCCACATTCATGCTTGGAATATGTCACGAAGATGTTGGTTGAAAGAGAGATTTGGTTCAGCCCAATCTATGGTCAGGTGGTATGTGGAAGTCCCTGACTTGGTTGGATCTTGCATATATAATTATGAGATATTTTCCTAATGTGATTAATGAGCACATGTACTTGTATTATGTTGATTTCATGGAAAATTTGTCATGGTTCCTATTCTAGTTGTATGTTTGTTATATGCATGGTTCTATGATGTGTTCTAGCTATGGCTCTTGTTCATGATCTGATAAATTAATGAATGGTTGATTAATGCATGGGCTAGCAAGTGTTATTGTAGCTATCTTGAGAGGGCATTAAAGCTTCTTGGTGATTCTCACATGAAGCTCAAATTCTTATGATCAAATATGTGTTCATGACCTATAGCTTCTATGTTCATCATATGTTTGACGAAATGTTTGTCATGGATTAGGCATGGCTAGGTCAAGTTATTATTCAAGTTTTGAATGGTTAGCATTGTTAGAATCTTATTTATGGTTCTGAAAAGTTACAGGTTGTTCTCAGCAATGGTCTGGAGGCCACCATGAAAAATGGCTCAGATCTTGGAACCGCAGGCACAAAACTAGATTTTTTGGGTCATAACCACATGGATACAAACCTGTGAGTGTGGTTATAACCTCATAAACGCATGGATGCAGTGTCAAGGGTGCGGTTATGGAGCCAGATCAGTGAAAAAGGTTACAACTCAGAGATTGAGCACCTGGGGTGGTTTTCGACCTCCTGAGTGGTATGTGGTCTCTGAGGGATGTCAATTTGTTATCAGATTGCAGGCCCCACTTTCATAACTAGAACTTGGAGTTCAGGTCATGTCATAGTATCACTCATCTCTTGTTTACCCGATAGGACTTGTGAAAGTGAGTAAATGTGGGAGGAGGCCATTCAAATTAAGAAAATCCTTTCGCAACTACTTGAGACTTATATATTTATTTCCATTCAATGCATACTTAGTTTTATACGCTCATTTACACTTGACAATTTTTCTTCTTTTTGAAAGAATTATATGCTCCCAAGTATCGTTTTTCCATTAAGGAATGATATTCTTCATTCATTATTGTGTCCTAGTTTGGATGGCCATAAGCTTTTGAAATTTTTCTAGATCCACAATATTCGAAACTTAAACTAAAAGAGAGAAGGCTCATTGGAACTATGAACATGTGTGATATTGATCTATAGGATCACCGATAAGATCACAAACTATTTCTTGAGTTGTATGGACCCATCTAGGAAATAGTGATGTTAATGTCGGTTCACGTTCAATGAACCTAAATAGAGGAAGGTGAGAAAGTAGAGGTGGATTTTCATCCTCATTATCAATAGATGAAGAAAAAACCCAAATAGGATCACTAGCATAAAATTTTGGAATAGAACATGGCATAGATGTCAAAGACGACATAAACACTAAATTTGGCTCGTAAGGTGAGAGACCTTATTTTGAACTTAACATCTCTCGTAATAATAATTTCATTGGAATGAGTTTGGAAAATTTTATAACACTTTACATCTTCAAAATAAACAACGTTACCAATTTAATGAGATCTGTGACCTCAAAGCGAGAACTCTAGCCCTAAAAATCCATATTTTTGCATAAAAAAGCATGAAAAATCACCCATAAATCAAATAGTGGTGCTATTTCATCAATTTTTTTCTTATAGGATTAAAAATCCAACAATTTTCAATCATGGTATTAAAAACCAAATATCATGACAACAAAAACCTTAACCAATTTTTCAAGCATGGCATAAAAAACCAAATATCATGATTATAGAAAACATTAAAGATTAACACCTTAACCATAGAGGGTTCTACCATGAACATTTTTTTTGTTTTTTGTTTTTTATATAATTTATTCTAAAGGATAAAATTGTAACTCATTTGAAATCTTAGCCTAAGATAACTTGTACCATTGCAACAAAAACTTAAAAATCAACCATTAAATTAAAATGTATTGCTACTAATAACACCTCTTTTTCTATAAGAAATTAAAATTTCAACATTTTTTAACTATTGTATATAAAATAATCAATACCTTAAACAAAATAATTAAAAACGTCCCTTTTAAAGAAAGTGTTGGATAACAGAGAACAAAATTTTAAATTTAAACAAAAAAATGAACACTAAAAAATTCAAATCATTTTAAAAAGTAATTTCAAATCATTTTTTTAAACAAAATTCAAAAAGTGAAGAAAATATACTAAAATCAATCATATATATATATATATATATATATAAACTTTTCATAGGGGTGTTAGTCGTGGGGTTGGGGCCAGGTTTGGGGGGGGGGGGGGGGGGGGGGGGGGGTGGTGTTGTGTGTTAATTTTTGCCTAGAGGAAAAGTAGAAATATCATATGCATAGGGCTTGGGATATTGATCAAATAACTAAGCAGAGACCTGTGAACTTCTTCAAGGTTTATCCTAGCCCATGCCCATAATTTGTCCAATCTAGTGATCATTGGAGACTCGAGTATCATCATTTGTCATCTTTTTGTTGGCTCTCTCCCAAGAGGCTTTAATTGAAGAATATGCTTAAGAAAATTAGATACCTATTCTCTAAATTCCAATCTCCTAATATGTATCATGTGTGACAACACAATAGTTACGAGGCAAACCAAATAGCCAATAAAAGATCTAGATCGGCTTTGGGAATTTTATGGATCAATGGGAAAGAGAATATATGCTTATGCCATAATGAAGTGATTTTCGGTTTTAAGTTTTAAGATGTTTAACTAAAAAAATATCCATTTAGCGTCATCTCAAGCTAATTTTCATGCAAAAGATGGATATAACCTCATGCCTTCCCATAAGGGAGATCAAATCTCGTTTGTATTCACTTAATTGTGGATTCGCATGGGGATTTTGTATGGGTACTTGATGTATACAACCTGTAATTCAAGGGATCATTTAAGTTATGGGATTTCCTGGATTTCCAACTCAGTTCATTGATCTAAACTTGATGTCTTGTGGTCCTTTGGAAATCAAGAAAAGGTACGATTCAAGGTCCTTATTCTATTATAGTGTGTTACGAATTTAAGATGTGGGTAACATTTGAAGAAATGGTCTAAAATGATATATATATCATGTGTCATCTTAGTATATTGGGAAGAATGGAGGGGATCATGTTATGATTATAGTATAATCATCATTTGTGGCATGTATTTTCCCCTCTATGTATACATCACCATGAACAAGATAGTGTGGTTTTGGGTCACCTTACTGATATATTCCATGTGATCACTCTAAGTATGTGTACTATGAGAAGTAGTTAGTTACATGTGTTTGCAATAATTATGTTCTGTGTGTTATGGTTGCTCCTGTGAAAATATCTATGTTGTACTTCTTGATGTGGCTCAATTTAGGGCATGGTGGTTGAATCAACTTTTTAAGTGGATGGAATTGGATCATAGTTGGAAATTGGGCCTAAATTGGAAACTTTTACTTGGGTCTTTTTGATTAAATATTAAATATTAAAGGCATAGTTCTTGGCCCAGTGAGAGGTTGTAGTCTTTGTGCCATTTGGGATCTAGAGATTAATAGTACCATGTTCTATAACAAAATTGATACAGGTGGAAATCCCATGCTTCTATAATTATTGGCTCTTAACGGAATTGGCTTGAAACTGAGTGATGTATTGTGTTGTTTGCATTACACCTTTTCTCTTTCTTAATCTATTGGTTTGATATGTACCAGAATTGTAATGATTGTGGTCTAGGTGTAAGATTATAATCACATTTTAACTCTCTATGGATATGGACACTTGAGCAGTTTGGTGGAAATTTTAATTGGCTCTGTGCCATGTGGGATCTAGAGCTTAGTATTATTATGTCTCATAAGAAGCTTAATACAACTGGTAAACCCATGATTCAATAATTATTGGTTCTTAATGGAATTGTTCCAAGGTGTGCTTGTCCATTACACTGTCTAAGCATAGGCCTTTTCCCTTTCTTTGTCCTTTGGTTATATTTGGACCGAAACTACAAGGATCGAGGCCTAGGTGTAGGAATACAGACACATTTTCATTCTTTGCAGACTTTAACACTTTAGAAACCATTAAGGAGAGGTCTCAAAGAAACTATAAAAATGATTGGTAATGTTGGATCATTTTTTAGGCAAATGTTGGAACAACTACATCAATTGCAGGAATAAATCATTAAGATCCAATTGAAATATAATCAATTGGTTTTAAGTGTCACATCTACAATGGATTTCCTCATTGAACATAAAAAACTTATCCAGAGGAATAAGGATGAATTATCCAGTTTGTTCCAATATCTAGAGGAATCTAAACTAACCTTTTTCCATAGATAATAAGGTCCTTCCTCCTCTAGCAATTTAGTTAGTTTTTCCAAGATGAAAATCCCTGATCTCAATGGTCTAAGCCCACCTTTGGAAAAGGAAAAAAATAAAGATGGTGCTAATCCACCAACATTTATAACTTATTATGTTCATAAAATATTGTAAAATTTTGGGTGTTTTTTGGAAAGTGTTTATTGTTAGATATGATAGGTATGCCAATATTACTGATTGACTTTTTTAGCATATAGGAAACTGGAAAGAATTGTTTGTAATAATTTTCCATTCAATTTTTGGATTTTTTTGATAAGGTTGTGCCACAAATACAAATTTTCCACGAATATAAATTATCATTATAGTTAAAAATAATTAGGTAGCTATTCATTTTAATCAATGACAAAAACGTATGTTAGTATTTTCATGTCAACTAGTTTTTTACTAGGGAAACCAGACCTATTACACAGACTCATGTGGGTGTGTGTTATATTATTTCCATGACTACCCCACGTGTGGGGGGGTAGAAGCGCCCCCTTGTACGTTACGTGGGGAATATCAGGGGGGACAGCTACACCCCCTGTTTGGGGGAATGCAGGGGGCAGTAGCCCCCTTGCATGGGGTTCAGGGCAGGGCCTCGAGAATTTTTTTTT
Organism: Pinus tabuliformis; assembly: GCA_031772625.1. Lineage (NCBI taxonomy): Eukaryota > Viridiplantae > Streptophyta > Pinopsida > Pinales > Pinaceae > Pinus > Pinus tabuliformis. The sequence continues at coordinate 161,558,428 of CM062809.1, forward strand.
GGATCCTATATTAGGTGGGCGGACCTACCTATGGTTTTGTGCATGGGTTTCACACATGGTTTTGGGCATGGTGGTTTTCTGTCCATGGTATTTTGTAGATTCGGACATGGGAACTATGGTTATGTTCTAATCCAAAGTTAATGGATTGGGGTTTATGGATGCTTCGACATGCATATATATATATATATATATATATATATATATATATATATATATATATATATATATATTGTAACATTGAAAGGAATATAATGAAAAATCAATCTGGTAGTCCCAATTTTGGGATCCAGGGGAAAATATTTGTGTTTATATGTTTTATGTTTTATGCTCTTGCCATTGTTTTTTTTTTTTAGAAGTTGTATGTAGGTAATTTCTGTACGAAGTTAAAACCTACATTTGGTATCAGAGTTGTTTCGACTTCAAGGGGATAGCTTTGCTACTGATGGTTTTGCTTGAGCCTATGGCAGATCATGTTCAGTGGGAGATTTGCGGGATCAGTTCTTGTGGTGAAAGAATATGGCAAGCAGTGGAAAGATAGAGATCAAGAAATTTAATGGTAAGAGTCTTGAGTTTTGGAAGCTCAAGATGGAGGATTTGCTGGTGGATAAACATCACTAGATCATGGTAGATCCAGGTACTAAACCAACAACAATGTGAGCTAAAGATTGGGTGAAGTTGGGTCAGAAAACAAAGAGAACAATACGATTGTGTGTCTCAGATTAAGTATTGTTGAATGTATCATGGGAAGCTTCAGTGAAGGCTTTATGGGACAAGTTAGGGACTTTGTACCAATCTAAGTCTCTAGTGAAAAAACTGTTCCTACGGAAAAAGTTGTATAACCTAAGGATGAAAGATGGAGGCTCAGGGACAAAGAATTTGAACGCCTTTAATAATGCGGTAAACCAGTTATTATCTATTGATATTAAAATTTCATATGAAGATAAGTGCATCAGTTTGCTGTTAAGTTCCTTGAATTAAATTCGAATTCTATTCTCATAGCAACTTAAAATAGTTAACTTAAGTTTATTAAACTTACTTAACATAGGAAATTCAAGTTGGAAGTCATGTATATGTTCTCCCTACTTTGTAGGAGTCCAATGTGAGTTAATTTTGAGTTTTAAAATAGAAGATTCAGTTTCATGAGTCAGTTAAATTAAATTAGTTCTCAAACTGATTGAGAGAACTAATAGTGAGTTAATAGTCAGTGGTGACATTAATGAACTCCACCAGTGCTACTCTAGTTAATTGAATATTTACTCATTAGAAACTCATGCATGTCGATTCTGAGAAAGATCCAATTGAGACTAGGTGCAAGGACAATGTACTATTTGTTTTAGATTTTTCTGAGTTGCACTGACAGTGCATGCATTTGGGAACTGATCCTTGAGGGATTGTGCTATTTTTAGAGGATTTATTTCCCTTTAAATACAAGTTATCCTCCATAGGAATTACACATTGGAATAGAGACTTGGAGAGCTTGTGAAGAGGTTAAGCTTTGGCCTTGAGCTTTCTTATGGGTTGGAGATTGAATTTTTTGAGTGCTGGGATTGTTCTAGAGAGAACAAACATTGTAATTTCATCTTGATTTCCCATATTAATACAAAATAGATAGTGGGTTTTTGAGCTGGGGCTTTCCCCAGATATTTATTATGTTATGTGCCTTTGATTCTCTTCCTCTATTGATTATTTTTTGCTCGATGTTTATGGGCTTCCGTTGTAAAGAGTAGAAATATATTCTTGTCTCTTTCTTTAGCAAATTGCATTAGCTTGTGAATCTACAAGATTTTCTACATGGTATAAGAGTAAGATTGTTTTTTTTGCTAAGAGTTTGCAAAGTAGATCCGAGAATTTATGTGAAAAATTTTCAGAAACAAATTGCAGATCTAGATTCCTTGGGAAAAGATACCAAAATTCAAAAAACAAATTGGCTAAATTGGAGTTCAGATGAGGGAGATATCGTTGATTTAAAATCAACTCTCTAAAGGAGATTTCGAAGTTTTGAGTTTTTGGGTTACAAGTGAAAGTCTAATTTGCAATACATAATTTAGGATAGGAAGATGGCATTCCATGGGTTGATGCTTGAGTATGCCTTGGAAGGCAGCTCGAATTTCATAACCTAGAGGGACAAGATGGAGGTTGTGCTAGAGGAAAATGGCTTGAAGGAATTTGTTGAACAAATAATTCCTAAGTCAACAACTACTGATGCACAGAACTTGGCCAAGTGGAAGAAGTGTGTGGTGAAGGATAGGCATATAATCCTTGAGGGAGTTTGATATCATATTGTCTTGAGTCTCCATGGAAAGGAAACCTCGCATATTATGTGGAAAACATTGACGTACTTGTATCATAATAGAAGTGATCAAAGGAAGTTGGAACTGAAGGATAAACTTCGTAAAATCAAGATGGAGAAAGGCCAGATGATTCCAAGGTACTTGACCAAGTTCACTCAATGTTGGGATGAACTTGGAAGTGTTGGAATCATGGTTGTCGAGGAGGATATGGTGATCATTGCTCTTCTTGGACTCCTAAAGAGTTGGAATAATTATCAGGACTCTATCAATGGTCTGGAGAAGCTGCCAGATTGAGAACGACTATGGTCGAATTTGATGCAAGATGAGATCAGGAGGAACACCAGGGATGGCTCTTCGTCAAAGACTAATGATGAAGAGAACTGTGCCTTAGCGGTTAAGGCAAGGAAGGGGAAAGGAAAAATTTCCCATTCCAAATCATATTCTTATCATGGAGGTAAGAATAATGACATGACGAAAGTTAAATGCTTTCATTGTCACAAGATGGGACACTTTGCTACAAATTCTCCATTAAAGAAGTCCAAGGAGAAGTCCTCAAGAGGAGTGGCAAGTGAGGCTTTGGCCTCCCAATTCGAATTGGACTTTTCCCTCATTGCATGCATGGTGTATTCAATTATGGGAGGTGTCTGGTACTTAGACAGTGGATCTTCATTCCACATGACTAGCAACAATGAGTTATTCAGTGAACTGGAGGAGAAATATCTCAAGATGCATATCAAGATGGGTGATTATGATAAGTATAGTGTTACTGGTGTGGGCACTATTACTTTACAGAGGGAGCATGTAGCTCCACTCACCTTGAAGAATGTTATGCATGTACTTAGATTGACGAAAAACTTGGTATCCATTGCCATGCTTGAGGATAGAGGCTATGATGTGATCTTTTCAAAAGGAAAGGCGTTCCTTCGACACATAGTCATGGGTCAAGATAAGAAGATAGGGATTCGAGTTCAGAATCTCTATAAGATAGAGGTAGAGGATTGATGCTTCGAGTTCAAAAGCAGAAAATATGTTGAGACGATACATCGACGAGTTGTGGCACAGGACATTGGGCCACTTGCATCATGGGGCTTTGAAGATATTGCAACAAATCTCTACCAGTATTCCCAAAAGTACACTTGAGCAAGTTGATACATGCAAGAGTTGTACTTTGGGAAAATACACCAAGTCTTCCTTTGGAGATAGAGATAGTCGAGCAGAGTCTATTATGGAGAGAGTCCATTTAGATGTGTGTGGACCATTCGTGACAGCATCCACGATCAAACACATGTATTATGTTATATTTTTTGATGACTATTCTCTTAAATGCTAGGTATTTTTTATGTAGAAAAAGGATCAAACTTTCACAAAGTTTTTTGAGATCAAAGAATTGGTAGAGAAAGAAGGTTAAAGCTTTGAGTGATAAATATGGTGAGTATTTTTCCAATGAGTTGAATAAATTATGTGCAATGGAAGGGATTAAACGCGAGTTGACGACACCCCATAACCCTTAGCAGAATGGGGTTGCTGACAGGAAGAACATGAGCATAGTAGGGTCAGCAAGGGCGATGTTGCATGATCAGGGCCTACCACTACAGTTATGGGCTGAGGCATGCAACATAGTGGTTTATGGTTAGAACCATAGCCCACATCGGATACTTGAGATGAAGACACTAGTGTTGAAAATGCAACAAGATGATGGAGCTTAGTGAAAAGAAGTCGCCTTCACTAAGTGTGCCCGCAGGCTATTTTTGGTGCAAAGTCTATTTTTAGACATATGGATCACGGTCTATGAGTTGCAGGATGCTATTTATGGATGATTGGTCATGTTGGTGAAAATAGATGGACTTATATTTTTAGACATATGGGCGGAGTCTATTTTTAGACTGCCAGTCTAAATATAGAACAGTCGAATACTATTAGCTCTTAATAATATTTGGACTATAAACATTATCTTATCCTCTTGCAGCACTTCAGTTCGAGCTATGGATGTGGCACATGCAACTGCCAGAAGGAAATACGCTTTTCCTATGGGTTAGTTGAGCTATTGCATGATGGACTTCAGTTAGAACTCAAGTGATTGAGTTTGGTGGAGTTGATTGAGGAGTTGATGGAGTTGTTTTCAGTTTGACTTAGTTGAACTAGTTGTATTTAGTCTAACTGCCAAATACACTAGTGATGAGTGGTGTGAATTAATTATTAATTAATTCAATAATTATTAACTCATAAATCAACTAAATAATACATCAGTTAACTCAGTGCATGGACAGTTCAGTGGAGACAAGTGTTAGAGGTGGGTGAAAGGGTGAGACTACTATCAGTTGTGACTATAGCTGTGCATGAGATTTGCACAATCATTGATTGAGATTGCCAATGAGGATTGCGCAGTACAAGCCAAGGGAAAACAAGCTTGGATCATTCCTATTCTCAACTTGGATTGCGCAGTAGAGGCAGGAAAACAGTGGAGGAGATTTGAACCTGTGACTTGATTCAGATCTGAGCTAGTTTGTGTGTAGCAGGTGGAGATAGTACTGAGTACTTGTGAGGAGTATTGTACTATGTATTGTTACATGTTCTCTATCATTATAATATACAAATAGTTGGGGGTTTTCAGTTGTATGCTTTCCCCAGTACATACTGTGTTGATATGTGTGATTGATGTTTCAATGTGCGCATGCGATTGTTTCTTTAATTTCGCAAATTGATGATCAACGTAGAGGAGGTTATGTATCATGCATGCATTCTGCAAATAGTGTATAATCAGGATAATCTCTGTGAATAAGTGTTATATTATTCAAAATTTCTACATGGTATCAGAGTGAAGTTGATCATCAAATCTATTATTCAGAAAGTGATTACATTTTATTTCTTCAGGAAGAGTCTGTAATCGGGCCAGGTAGCCTCTGGATTCATCCTTCTTTTGGAAGGTGAGATATCCGGTAAATTCCCATACATTAAATCTCTGTACGAGAAATACTTTGTTCTCATGAATTTTAGATCAAAAGTGGTTGAGTTTTGAGCTGGTGGAATTCGAATTTGTAGCAGTGTTTTCTTGGTGTCGAAGTTGAAATGTCTTTCAACGAATTGCGATTGGAGTATTCCCTTGAAGGCAGCTCGAATTATATTGCATGGAAAGACAGGATGGATGCGGTGTTAGATGACAATGGGTTGAAGGAGTTCATAGAGGCTGAGGTCCCAAAGCCTACTGCTTGAGGCTTGGCAAAAGAAGGCAGCAAAGTGTCGAAGGATTCTGTTGGAGGGCGTGAAGGATCACATTGTATCCAGCCTGCATGGAAAGGCTTCTCCATACTTGATGTGGAAAGCATTGACAGATTTATTCCAAAGCGAGAGCGACCAGAGGAAGTTGGTGCCCAAGGATAAACTCAGAAACATTAAGTGTGAGAAAGGAGACAGTATGCCCAAGTATCTCACGAAGTTCACCCAATGCCGGGATGAGCTGGGAAGTGTGGGGGTGACTGTCGATGATGAGGACTTGGTGAGCTTGGCTCTCCTTGGTCTTCCGAAGAGTTGGCATTCCTATTAGGACTCTGGCAATGGTTGGGAGAAATTTCCAGGATGGGAGAGACTTTGGTCAGATCTTGTGCAAGAGGAGATCAGGCGGAATACCAGGGACGGATCTTCATCAAAGGCATTTGATGAAGAAAATTGTTCTTTGGCTACCAAAGTAAAGAAGGGGAAGAACAAGAAAGCTTCTCGTTCTCGTGCGAAAGGCAAGAAGCAGGACATGTCCAAGGTGAAGTGCTCTCACTCTCACCAGCACGGACATTATGCCACAAATTGTCCGCAGAAGAAGAAAAATAAGCAAGCTACTGGATCTGCAGCGGGAGAGGCCTTAGCCTCGCAGTTTGAGGTGGATTTTTTGTTGATCGCATGCTTGGTATCAAGTGTGATGGGATCGGTATGGTTCTTGGACAATGGTGCGTCTTTTCACATGACAGGAGATCGAGATTTGTTTTCTGATCTAGATGAGAAAGATCTTGGAGTGCACATCGAGATGGGCGATGATGGTAGATACACTGCGACCGGTATCGATACCATTTCCTTTGAGAGGGAGTCTGGTAAAACCTTCGTATTGAAGGAAGTCATGCATGTTCCAGGATTGAAGAATAATCTTATCTCTGCGGCGATGTTAGAAGACAAGGGATATGATGTTGTTTTCAGCGAGGGAAAGGCTTTCCTGCACAATAAGACAACTGGAGAAACCCGGAAGATAGGGGTTCGAGTCAAGAACCTTTATCAATTGCATGTAGATGGCTGCGTAGCAATGGCATCCAAGGTAGAAGGATTGGTGAGCCAGGATGATGGCGAGCTATGGCACCGCAGATTGGGCCACCTTCACCATGGAGCCTTGAAGATACTACAACAGATCTCTACTAGGCTTCCTAAAGGCACTCTTGCTCAGTCAGATCAGTGCAAGGGGTGTACTTTGGGAGAATTTGTGAAAGCCACCTTTCACGAGAAGGATAGTCGTGCCACGAGGATCCTTGAGAGAATTCACACAGACGTGTGTGGACCTTTCTCAGTAGCTTCGATAGCAAAGCACAAGTACTATGTGATCTTTGTTGATGATTTCTCTCAAAAGTGTTGGATCTTCTTCATGCAGAAGAAGAGCGAGACATACTCAAAGTTCTGTGAGTTCAAAGCACTGGTCGAGAAGGAATCGGGGAAGAAGGTGAAGGCTCTTAGGAGCGACAATGGTGGTGAATTCATCTCTGGCGAGTTCAAGGACTTCTGCAGCGCAGAAGGGATTTGAAGAGAGCTCATAGCTCCCCATAACCCATAGCAGAACGGGGTTGCTAAGCGGAAGAACAGAACGATCGTGGCTGCTGCACGGGCAATGTTGCATGATCAGGGCCTACCCCTTCACTTGTGGGTGGAGGCATGCAATACTGTAGTATATGTGCATAACCGTTGTCCTCACAAGATACTTGGCCTGAGTACACCCGAGGAGGCTTATTCTAGTAAGAGACCTGATATTTCCCATTTGAGGATTTTTGGTTCTCCTGTTTACATGCATGTGACGAAGGATGCCAGGAAGAAGCTGGAGTCGACTGCAAAGGTTGGGATATTTGTGGGGTACACTGATACGCCCCACAACTATCATGTGTATTTTCTAGACAGTCACAAGACTGTTGTGCGACGGGATATCAAATTTCAGGAGGAGAAAGCCATGAAGTGTTCGCTTGAGAGGGAGCCACACTTGCATGCAGATGAGGAGCTATTAGTTCCTAAGGATGAGCTTCAGGATGTGGATCAACCACAAGATGAAGTTCATGGAGTGGAAGAGACAACTCATGCAGCGCCAACCATCAGAGGATGAAGGAGCACTACAGAAGCTGAGCGACTAGCTCAAGATGCAGAGAAGGTTGTAGGACCACCTACAACACAGTGCAAACAAAGACAGTCACCTGATCAGTACACTGGATACATGGCTCTTGTGAGAAAATGTGTCATGACTGAGCCATCCTCTTTCGAGGAAGCTGTGGAGGATCCCGCATGGGTAGATGCCATGGTGGAAGAGTATGATTCGATTGTCAGAAAAAATGCATGGGAGATTGTCCCAAGACTAGAGGGTAAGTTGCTGATCATTGTAATTTATGTAGATGATTTGATTTTGACAGGAGATGAGCTATTGATACTTTCATGCAAGGAGGATCTTGCTAGAGAGTTTGAGATGAAGGACTTAGGCCTCCTCCATTATTTCCTGGGATTGGAAATTTGGGAGCGCAGTGATGGACTATTTGTTTCTCAGGGTAAGTATGCCTGGGAGATACTGGAGAAGTTCAACATGCATGGCTGCAAGCCTGTTGATACTCCTCTTCCTGGAGGTTGGAGGAAGGAGTATACTACTTCAACGGAGGTAGTGGATGCCGCTGTTTATCGACAGTTGGTGGGGTCGCTTATGTATCTGGTCAATACACGACCCGATATATGCTATGCTGTTAACCAGCTTTCACAAGCTATGGTTAAGCCAACCAAGCTCTTTTGGAAGGCAGGCAAGCATGTATTGCGTTATCTCAGAGGCACATCGGGATATGGATTGTGGTACAGACAGGAGGATGAGGTGAAGCTATGTGGCTTCACGAATGCAGATTGGGCAGAGAGCCCAACGGACAGAAAGAGCACATCTGGAGGGATCTTCAGTATCGGGTCGACAACAGTTTCTTGGTACAGTAGGAAGCAGAGATCCGTGGCACTCAGTTCAACAGAGGCCGAGTATATGGCATCAAGTTTGGCTGCATGCGAGGCTATATGGATGAGGAAGATCCTGGTCGGGTTGTTCGGGTCACATTTGGAGCATACTGTGATTTATTGTGATAACCAGAGTTGCATTAAACTCTCGGCTAATCCAATATTTCATGATAGATCCAAGCACATCGACCTCAGGTACCATCATATCAGAGATTGTGTGCAGCGGAGAATCATGTTACTTTCATACATTCCCACGGAGGATCAGGATGTTGATATCTTGACGAAGGCACTCACAAGGAGAAAATTCAAATACCATAGAGGCAGGATAGGGGTTGCAGATAATCCATATCTTGTTGAGAGGGAGTGTTGAAAATGCAACAAGATGATGGAGCTTAGTGAAAAGAAGTCGCCTTCACTAAGTGTGCCCGCAAGCTATTTTTGGCGCAAAGTCTATTTTTAGACATATGGATCATGGTCTATGAGTTGCGGGATGCTATTTATGGATGATTGGTCATGTTGGTGAAAATAGATGGACTTCTATTTTTAGACATATGGGCGGAGTCTATTTTTAGACTGCTATTCTAAAAATAGAACAGTCGAATATTATTAGCTCTTAATAATATTTGGACTATAAACATTATCTTATCCTCTTGCAGCACTTCAGTTCGAGCTACGGATGTGGCACATGCAACTGCCAGAAGTAAATACACTTTTCCTATGGGTTAGTTGAGCTATTGCATGATGGACTTCAGTTAGAACTCAAGTGATTGAGTTTGGTGGAGTTGATTGAGGAGTTGATGGAGTTGTGTTCAGTTTGACTTAGTTGAACTAGTTGTATTTAGTCTAAATGCCAAATACACTAGTGATGAGTGATGTGAATTAATTATTAATTAATTCACTAATTATTAACTCATAAATCAACTAAAGAATACATCAATTAACTCAGTGCATGGATAGTTCAGTGGAGACAAGTGTTAGAGGTGGGTGAAAGGGTGAGACTACTATCAGTTGTGACTATAGCTATGCATGAGATTTGCACAATCATTTATTGAGATTGCCAATGAGGATTGCGCAGTACAAGCCAAGGAAAAATGAGCTTGGATCATTCCTATTCTCAACTTGGATTGCGCAGTAGAGGCAGGCAAACAGTGGAGGAGATTTGAACCTGTGACTTGATTCAGATCTGAGCTAGTTTGTGTGTAGCAGGTAGAGATAGTACTGAGTACTTGTGAGGAGTATTGTACTATGTATTGTTACATGTTCTCTATCATTATAATATACAGATAGTTGGGGGTTTTTAGTTGTATGCTTTCCCCAGTACATACTGTGTTGATATGTGTGATTGATGTTTCAATGTGCGCATGCGATTGTTTCTTTAATTCCGCAAATTGATGATCAACGTAGAGGAGGTTATGTATTATGCATGAATTCCACAAATAGTGTATAATCAGGATAATCTATGTGAATAAGTGTTATATTATTCAAAATTTCTACAACTAGAGGAGGATTATTCCAATAATAGGTTAGATGTTGGTCACTTCAGGATTTTTGGGTCATCGGTTTATTTCGATGTGACCAAAGATGCATGAAGAAGCTTGATCCAATAGCAGAGTTGGGAATATTTGTGGGGTACACTGATATACCCCACAACTATCAGGTGTACATGCTGACCAGTTCGATGATAGTGGTTCACGGAGATATCGGGTTCAATGAGGAGAAGGTCATGCGAGTATCCCTTGAGAGGGAGCTTGAGCTACATGCAGATGAGGAGATTTTAGATCCTAAGGTTGAGGGGCCTTAGATTGATGTGGAGAAGCCACATGCAGAGGTTCAGAGAGTGGATACATCCACTCAGGCAGAGTCTTCTAGAGAGGGAAGAAAGCACACTAGATAGGCTAACAGATTGTTGGATGATGCACGAGAGAATGTGGGAGCACCCTCTTCTTAACATAGATAGAGGAGGTCTCCGGAGAGGTACGCTGGATACATGGCACTTATGGGTGCATGTGTTGTGACAAAGCCATCTTCCTTTCAGGAAGTAGTGCAACGGTCAGTTTGGGTTGATGTGATGGTGGAGGAGTATGACTCCATAGTTCGAAACAATGTTTGGGATGTGGTCTTGAGACTGGAGGAAAATTCAATTGTGAGATCCCGTTGGATTTACAAGGTAAAGAAAGCTACATATGGTAGTGGGGAGAAGCATAAGACTAGATTTATGGCCCATGGATTTTCACAAGTAGAGGGGATTGACTATGATGAGACATTTTCTCCTATTGCAAGGTACTCATCAGTCATATCTATTTTGGCACTATCAGCATAGATGGGTTGGAAGATCCATCAGATGGATGTGAAGACTGCCTTCCTTAATGGCATGATTGAGGAAGAGGTGTACATAGAGCAACCTGAAGGTTTTGAAACCTTGGACTGTGAGACGCATGTGTGCCGACTCAAGAGATAATTGTACAGGCTAAAGAAAGCACCTCATGCTTGGTACAACAAGATAGATAGCTACTTCACTAGGTTGGGCTTCACAAACATTGAAGCGGATGTGAACCTGTATCACATAGTGGTGTAAGGTAAGTTGTTGATCGTTGTCCTTTATGTAGATGATCTCATATTGATAGGTGATGAGAATCTCATCAAATCTTGCAAGGAGGACCTTGCAAGAGAGTTTGAGATGAAGGACATGGGGCTCATGCGTTACTTTCTTGGCATGGAGGTATGGCAGGGAGATGGGGGGTTGTTTGTATCTCAAGGCAAGTATGCCAATGAGATACTCAGGAGATTCTGCATGGAGAGCAGTAAACCCATGGAGACTCCTCTAGATGGTAACTGGAGGAAGGAGGATGCTACTTTAGAGAAAGTAGTGGAAGATACTGTTTACAGGAAGCTTGTGGGTTCACTCATGTACTTGGTAAACACATGAATGGATATGTGTTATGCAATTAACCAGCTTAGTCAAGCAATGGTTAGGCCTACCAAGCTGTATTGGAAGGTGAAAAAACATGTATTGAGATACCTTAGAGGCACTACTCAGTTTGGTTTATGGTAAAAATGGACAGAGGGAGTGAAGCTTCAAGGCTTCACTAATGCAGATTCGGCAAGGAGTCCATCCGACAGGAAGATCACATCAAGAGGGATCTTTAGTATTGCGTCAGCGACAATTTCTTGGTACAACAGGAAACAAAGATCAGTTTCACTTAGTTCGGCAGAGGCAGAGTACATGGCTACAAGTCAGGAAACATGTGAGGCTATCTGGATGAGAAAGATCTTGGTTGGTTTGTGTGGTTAGAAGATGGATCCGACAATGATTTATTGTGATAATCAAAGTTGTATCAAACTCTCTGAAAATCCAGTTTTCATGATCGGTCCAAGCATATTGATATCTGGTATCAGCATCTCAGAGATTGTGTATTGAGGCAAATCATGTTGTTAGATTACATTCCCATGGAGGAGAAAGATGTTAACATCTTGACAAAGGCATTGCCAAGATGTAAATTCAAGTTTCATAGAGGCAGGATCGAGGTAGTTGATAATACCTTTCTTATTGAGAGGGAGTGTTGAGAAATGGCAACAAGAAATTTATGTTTAATTCATCCTTGAATTAAACTGTGAATTAAATTCGAATTCTATTCTCATAGACACTTAAAATAGTTAAATTAAGTTTATTAAACTTACTTAACTTAGGAAATTTGAGTTGGAAGTCTTTTGGAAGTCATGTATATGTTCTCCCTACTTTTTAGGAGTCCAGTGCGAGTTAATTGTGAGTTGTAAAATAGAAGACTCAGTTTCATGAATCAGTTTAGTTAAATTAGTTCTGAAACTGATCGAGAGAACTAATAGTGAGTTAACAGTCAGTGGTGACACTAATGAACTCCACCGGTGCTACTCTAGTCAACTGAATATTTACTCATGATAAACTCATGCATGTCAATTTTGAGAAAGACCCAGTTGAGACTAAAGTATAGGGACATTGTACTATTTGTTTTAGATTTTTCTAAGTTGCATTAATAATGCATGGATTTAGGAATTGATCCATGAGGGATGTCACTATTTTTAGAGGCTTTATTTCCCTTTAAATACAATCTATCCTCCATAGGAATTACACATTGGAATAGAGACTTGGAGATCTTGTGAAGAGGTTAAGCTTTGTCCTTGAGCTTGCTTATGAGTTAGAGATTTAATTTGATGAGTGATGGGATTTTTATAGAGAGAACAAGCATTGTAATTTCATCTTGATTTTCCAGATTAATACAAAACATCTAGTGGGGTTTTCAGTTGTGTCGTTCCCCAAATATTTATTGTGTTATGTGCCTTTGATTCTCTTCCTCTATTGATTATTGTTTGCTCGATGTTTATGGGCTTCCGCTGTAAAGAGTAGAAGTATATTATTGTCTCTTGCTTTAGCAAATTGCATTAGATTGTGAATCTACATGATTTTCTACAAACTAGGTTGGAGATCTGGATTAAAGAAGATCTACAAGTGGGTAGTGTTTAACCTATTTGGAGGTGCAATTAGTTGGATGCGTAAGAGAGAGTTTGTAGTGGCACTTTCAACTACAAAGGCATAATACATTGCAATGACTCATGCAAGAAAGGAAGCAGTTTGGTCACAGAGATTTTGTTCAAGTATGGGGTTAGTATAGTGAGCTATAAGGATAGACTGTGACAGCCAAAGTGAAATATTCTTGGAAAATAACCTTGCTTATCATTCAAAGACAAACCACATTGATTTCAGTATCACTTTGTGAGGGATATGGTTGAGGATAAAAAGGTGTTGCTAGTAAAGGTGGACACTTTGAAGAATACTGCAAATGCATTAACAAAGTTTGTGAGCACTGAGAAGTTCTCTTGCTGTAGAGAAACAATGGGCATTGCAGCGTTGGACCAATGACTAAGCTCTCCTGTGGAAAGAAAACAACAAGTGGGAGAATGTTGGGTGTGCGTTACATTCTTTCCACGACTACCCACCTACAACTATATTAGGTTGGCAGACCAACGTATGGATTTGTGCATGGATTTCACACATGGTTTTGGGCATGATGGTTTTCTGTCCATCGTATTTTGTAGATCTAGACAAGGGAACTACGGTTATGTTCTAATACAGGATTAATGGATTGGGGTTTATGGATGCTTTGACATGTATATATATGTTTTGTAACATTGAAAGGAATATAATGAAAAATAAATATGGTAGACATGATTTTGGGATCTAGGGGAAAATCTCTGTGTATATCTGTTTTATGTTTTATGCTCTCGCCACTGTCTTTTTTCTATTTTTTAGAATTTGTATGAAGGTAATTTATGTACGTGGTTAAAACCTACAACACAAATCTTTAACCATCATAAATTGTTTGAGAAAATCATAAAACTTAATAGATGAAGTAGCTTAAGAGAGTATGATAGTCTATCGAAGGAATGGTATCCTTCGTTTCCTAAGATAAAAATCAACCTATTGTAGCTAAATAAAATAAAGTAGAATAAATATAACATTTAATTGGAGGTTGAATCAACTTGAATAGTCTCAAGTGGTCTGCATCTTCAAAAAAATTAGTGAACTCTAAAGCTGCTAACTTTTTAGCAAGCACAGTGACTTTTTAATTTAGCTTTCTTAGATGAAATTGTATTTCATCTATGCTAAGAAAAATCTCTTATTGATCCTTAGAATGCTCAAATAACACTTTCCCATTTATATTTTTTACTTTCCAATACATATCTATATTTTGAATGTATCTAGTGTTAGAAATTGTAGCAAGAAAGGCTAAATTTGACTTGTGCCTTAGTCAAATTTAGTAATTCGATTTTCCACATCCGTAGGAGAACTTGGATTGTAGTTAACTTGAGTGACATGGCTTTACCTACTTGTTTACCCAATAAATTCGAGTTATAGGATATAAGTAGAGTTGTGCATGTAGTGATTTTTAACATTTAGCAATCTAGTTTAGTTATTTTCAGTTTCGCTTAGTTAACTAAGCTCAAGAAACTAGTTGAGTCAGTTAAATGTCAGTTGAGTAGTAGAATTCTTGTTAACTCGGTGATCTCTTAGTTAAACTATTCAATTAGCTAAAAATATCCTAGACATGCATGGAATTTGAATTTCCTAGATGGACTGGAGGAAAAGGTAAATTGTGATCATCAATTGTATACTAGTTGAGTGTAAAGGCTTGGTAGTTAAGCTAGTGAATCATTAGTTAGGAATTGTATAAGCAAACAGGAGAAAATTCTTATATTTTAGGAGATAATTTCCTCCAACATTGCACAAGGAAATAGGAGCAAGTTGGGGCCTTTAATTGGCTAAGTGTTGGCCATAGAAGGATATTCAAAAGGAGAACAAGTTTATAGTGCAGGGTGTGCTTCAGGATCAAAGCAAGACATTATAATAGTTTCTCATTCTCATCTAATTAATGAAAAGAGGTGGAGGGGTTTTTCCCAGTTGAGTTCCCCTATAAATCATTGTGTTCCTGTGGTGTTTTAATGATTGCATGTTTCTAAATTACGATTTCCATTCCGTAGAATAGTAGAGGAATTTTTTAGAATTTTGATTTTAGTTTGATTTCATCATTAGTAGCAAATTTCTATTAATTTCTACATGGTATCAAAGTAGAATCACACTATAATCCAATCAATGGATCTTCTCCTTCAAATATTTTGATTTGAAGATTCAGTGAACCAATTTTTTCTTCCATGTAGAACATTTTTTTCAACGGATTGAGATTGGAGTATTCCCTTGAGGGAACCTCAAATTTCATAACCTAGAAGGATGAGATGGAAGCAATTCTCGATGAAAATGGTGTGCTAGAGTACACCAAAGCTAAAATTCCAAAGTGAGCAGTATTGGATGCATATAGTTAGCCCTATGGAAGAATGATATCGCAAAATCCAGGAGTATCATCCTGGACGGTGTGAGAGACAACATAATCTCAAATTTACATGTTAAGGAGACTCCCTTTTCTACCCTCATTGAGATATTCGAAAATGGTAGTGATGCCAGGAAATTGGCATTGAGGGAAAAGCTCATAAATATCTTCATTCAGAAAGGTGAAACCATTCCACATTACCTCTCCAAGTTCACTCAGTGTTGAGATGAGCTTGGAGGAGTTGGAGGAAATATTCCCTCTTTAGAACTAGTGATCTTTTGTAGCGGCTACAACCACCCTCCAAAATTCTGGCCTGCACCAATTTCAGAGCCTCCCTTGAAGAGTTTCACTTTATGAATGCACACACTCGGGTTCACTCCGTGAGCTCGTGTGAGTCTTTACATCTGCCTTGCTTTTTCATTGCATTCAAGTATTTACATACTGATGTATAAGTCATGCTTGTGACCATGTTCTGGTTATGCTCAAAGTCTTCGCTTCGTATTAATGAACGATCAATCACGAGTGTCACGCTTGTCACTTGCACCATCGGTTAGTCATGTTGAACATGTGTGTCTAGATGGTTTGGTTGTTTCGTCATCAATTCATTCGAGTGTGTGTTCGTATGATCACCTGTGCATCTTTTGATTGTTCACACACTTAGCCATTTTATGTTGAAGTTTTGATGACTAGACTCCCATCTAACAACCAGACCATCACCCTACCATTGACTCGATCGACTTTAAACCAAAACAACGCAGAAGCACCAAGCTAGTATTTTCAAGTTGTGCTGCCTGCAAGCAATTCAATCAACTCTCATGCTGGCCACCTGGACAGTCAGACCTAGAAGTCACCTTGACACTGATTCCCCTCAAAAATTTCACAGAGGCCACTGACCTCACTCGCTAATGCAGAAGCATCTAGACTTAGCCAGCAATGTAAAGGTTTGTTCACATGTTGTGGCTAAAAGAGTTGAATTTCACTGACCTGAGTGGTCAAAAGTCAATTTTAGTCGAAAGGTTTCGATCTCTCGAAAATGATCTATAATTCATTATTGTAATAGTTAGGAAATTGTCTTATTTTAGATTAAGGGATCAGTTGTTAGCATAGGTGTGTAATGGAGCTTGAAAATAGAGATTTGATTGTTATATTGATTAAAAATAGAGATCGAGTTATTCGTATGGTTAGAATAGGATTTGATTCATAAAAAGAAGAAAATGTAGCGAAAAAAAGGATTAGCTGAGATGATTGAGGATTGAGTGAGAGGTGAGAGTTGAGTGATAGAGAGGGTTTTTAAGATTGAAATTGTTGGACATGCATTGTCATTGATGTCAATATGGAAATATTCAAGGAGTAGACAGAGCCACCAGAGGAGCAGATGGAGATGAGAGGAGCCGACAGAGCCAAAGAAGAGGAGCACACAGAGCCATCGGAGCCATAGAGGAAGCAGACAGAGTTATTAGGAGCTATCAGAGGAGCAGTGGATGCATTTAACAGCAAACAAACATGAGCTGTCAGATTTCCTGTGAAAAGATCCGACGGCTACCGGGCGATAAATATACACGGGAGATAGCGAGCGGGGACGACGGTAAACAATATTGTTTGCACTGCCTTTGGAGGGTGCGCGGTAATCTTACGCGGGCGAGCGATCACAATCATTGGGCGACACGTGGCAGATGGGACAGGGAAAAAACTGCTTTATCACGAGTTAACACGCGGGCGGTTCGCGGGATCAGGAGGAGCAAACGTCGACGGATCGCCTGATGAATGATCAGATGGCAGGTTTAACTAGCAGCATACCAGTTTATACCAAGGTTGGGTTGGAGCCCAAGAGGTTGGAGCCTCAAAACTAAACAGGACTAAAGTCATTAGGGGTAGGTTCTCCTAAGTGCAGAACCACTACAAAACAGAGTTGGTGCTCTGGAGGTTGGAGCCTCACTAAAGTCCAAGTTGGAGCTTGGCAACTATTCACAGTCAAATATATACTTATATTGTATTTATTTCATTGTACTGTCTTGAGTTTTAATAAAAGCATTTATTCCAACTGTTGGTTTCTGTGTATACATATACATATCTATATATGCTTTTGGCAATCACTAGAATAAAAAAGTAAGAAATACTGATTCACCCCCCCTCTCAGTATTTCCGACAATTAGTATCAGAGCAGGCTTCTTCATACTAGCCTAACAGCTTGAGAAGGATCTGTAGCCATGATGAGAAATCACGAAGCATGAGGAAGACCTCCTTTTGTTCGATGGCACTAACTTTGGTTTTTGGAAGCAAAGAATGACCTACTACTTAATGTCCCTTGGACCTAAAGTCTGGCATTTTTTTCAAAATGAATACAAAACTACTTCCACTCTTCCAACAGACCAAGACGAGAGGAAAGCCTACATCACAAATGCAAAGGCCATGAACTCCATCACTAGTGGAATCACTGATTCCGAGTTTACAAAAATCATGCACCGTACCTCTGCCAAAGAAATGTGGGAGAAGCTAGTTGGCTTGTATGATGGAGACTCAAAAGTAAAAAAGGCAAAGCTTCAAACTCACAGAAGACAATTTGAAAGTTCGAGGATGGAAGATGAAGAATATATTGTAGCATACCTCCTCCGAGTAGCTGAAGTGGTAAATTCCCTAAAAGGATTGGATGAAAAAGTGGAAGAAAGTACCATTGTTCAAAAGGTATTAAGGTCTCTTCCAGACAGATTTGACTCCAAAATAAGCGCTATAGAAGAAGAAAAGGATCTAGATACCCTCAAAATGGATGAACTCCATGGAATTCTCACTGCCTATGAAATGAGGAAAGGTGGCCCAAGCTCCAAAGATGCAGCATTCAAGGCCTCAAAGTCAAAGAAGGGGAAAGAAAGGAATGACTGTAGTGATGAGTCAGATGTGGAATCTGAATTGGCTCAATTTGTACGAAAGCTTAAGAGAGTACCTCAGCGGTATTGACTGATCCGTTTCCAAACCCAAAAACTAATCTCGTTGCTAGTGATCATGCTTCCCCATCCCAAGTGTTTATGCTATCCATCTCAAAACAGCAAAATGATGCTTTGATATCAACAAGGAATAAAGATTATGGGAATCCACAGTCTTCGAACAGCAAGGCTACAGATCAACCAGGTGGTTCGACAACAACTTCACCAGAAGTTGTTCCACCAATCGTTCCTGAATTAACAATAAAACTGCCTAAGGGAGTAGTACATAAATCGATGTTTAATCCTTGTGCTTGAGCAGCACAGAATTATAATATAGTGGAGGATCTGGCCCAATCGTCACCCACTATGTCGACACTTGAAGTACAACAGAATTGCCCCTCCCAAAAGCAGGCTTTGTTATCAGCGATAGGTGGGATTGATCCAGCAGATTCCAATCTAGTGGCCTTTATTCATAAAGGATACGAACCTTAGTTACCGGCCCAGCTCGCTTTCCGCATACAGGTAAAAGCCCTCAACAAAACTGTTCATCGAACAATCATTGATGATGGGGCATCTACATGTATTATGTCAATGAGTTGCTGGAAAAATCTAGGCTCACCACCCTTGTCACGATCATAATGACATTAAAAGCGTTTGATGGAAGAACATACACGCCATATGGGATATTAAGTAACTTGTAAGTTGAACTGGGGGGCAAGACAGTAGAAATTGAAGTTGAGGTCATTGATGGAAACCTTGACTATAATATCTTGCTAGGAAGGCCCTGGATCTATGCTATGGCCGCCGTTGTGTCAACATATTTTAGAAAGATTTCATTTCCCTTCCAAGGTGGAATTACAATCGTTGACCAACTAACCTTTTCCCCCAATAGTTCACAAGCTACTGGAAGCATTCCATTGATCCATGGAAGTTCTCAATCGCTTCAACATGTCGAAGTAGGTCTCCTAAAAGACTCATCCTTAATGGGTACTTTTGCCCTCCCACCTCCAAGTAATCTGGCAGAAGTGGCCATGGTGGAAACCTATCATATTATATATTCTACATCATCAAAGATTATTAGAAAGACTTTGACCATTTTGATAGTGTCAATCACAACAAGGTTTTCATAGTTGAATCCGACTGACATGACTCAATTAAGTGATGTTGTACATTATGTACTGGGGGCATTGGAACCAGATCTTTCCTTCATGACCCCTTACGAGTTGTGATCAAAGGTCGCCAGAGGATAGTTCGTTGACTGGTGTCAACGTTGTTAAAAAATGAAACCAAGGATCTGAGTAGAATTCCTTGTCTTGTGTCAAGCTTATTAAAAAGTGAAACAAGGCTGAGCAAAGTTCCAAGTCGAGTCTTTCACTTGATCTCGTAAAGGAACCTTCATTCCATCCACCTAATTACTGTGAGTATTCTGGTGAATGTAACGAAGCTTAGGGGGCATGCACCCTTGTCTATTTTGTGGACAAACCCAGCTATAGAGATAAGTTTCCCTATAAGTTATGTGATCAGTCCGAGTGACCTTTCACCTTTGTCTATTTGGCAGACAAAGTGCAGGAAGTGTTTTGTCTAAGTATTGGCGGAAAATCATCTTGCTTAACCACAGTAAGTTTCCATATGGTTACTGGAGACTTTTTTTTATGCTGGGGGCATGCAAACCTTTTTATACAAGCAAAAACGACCAATTTCATTTTTTAGATTTTTAGCATTTTCAGCTTTTTGGCTTTATAGTTTGGTCGTTCCTAGCTTACATAAAAAGGAAAATGAGCAATGTTTCCACAAGGTTCAAGCTCGTTAAAAAATAAACCCACCCATGAGCAATGTTTCCGCAAGGTTCAAGCTTGTTACGGTAAATAACCTTTGTGATTGCCCTGCCATCAGCCTTTTGAACCTTGGTTGTGTTCCTACCATCACCTCCATTCTTTTGGCCGATCATACGCTTCCACTTGATTGTTTACCCTTTTTAGGAACAACTGCAACGAGTGATTCTCATTGCCACCCTCTTCACACTGCCGTGTTTCGAGAAGTTCCAAACTTACCTGGAACCAATTGCTACCCAAAAATACCACTCGTTCCTAAAAAACGAGTCTCTTTTAAACTCTTTTTAGACTCGTTAAATATAAAAAGATGGTTGAGCTATTGACCTTTCCAGCTCGTTAAAGTAAGGGGAATACCATCCCTCCCATATATTTTAATCTTTTTGGACCTAAGGGATTATCAAACAAAAAGATCGAGCGCTTGTCATTTTCAGCTCATTAAAGCGATAGAAAAGTCATCCCTTTCATATTACTTTATACTTTTTCGGACTTAAGGGATTATTCTACGAAAAAGGACTGTTGTAGTTTCCTTTTCGTCCCTTTTAAAACTCTCTAAACATGAAAAGGACCGAGTTATCTTTGTCATTAAACTCGTTAAAACAATAGCGACAAACTTGTCCGCCCAGACAAGAACGAGTCTCACTAATGCTAGGCTTGCTAAAACATAGAGATAGGTTTGCCCGAAGGGAAAATTATAGAACAAGCATATGTTATCCTCCTCAAGCTTGACAAAAATAAAGAGGTATTGGTCAGCAATGACTGGGGAAAAAGGGAAGAAAACTTGAAGAATTTTATTGGTAGTCGGTCACTCTTGAACATGACACTTTCACTCCATCACCATGATTGAGTCGGGTTGGGTTATTTCGTTCACCATCACCATTGGTCCTTCGTACCATCCATGGGGTTAATGCTACCAATCCATATCAGTGTCTCCGACATGTTCAAGAGAAGTCATTCAGATAATTTACCATCTAGCTAATGCCTCATCCACTGCAATACCTTCACCCTTCATTTTTCATCACCACCATTCCTGAACCTTATATCATCAGATCGTTTTCACCTCCAGAAAAATCATTTTCTTCATTTCACGTCGTAGATGTGGGATACATCAAGGCCCTCCTACGACAGGTCACTTGATCCAGGTGGATGTTGGTGGCCACCCACCTTTCCCATTTGGACCCCCACAACTGTCTCTTTCAGTTTTTCTGTTTCCTTAATTATAGCACAATTTACTATTTTTAGCAGTTTTTCGGGTCCTAAACTTCCGGAGCCGTTTTGAGGCCCTAAATGACGTTTTTTGGGAAATCCACTGCCAACGATTTTATTGTCTAAAAATCATCTTTTCGGTTGTAGTCCTCGGAGAGATGTTTCTAATGGGCTATCATGCGCGTCAAACGGAGATAGTACGACCAATTGGCGACCCCGGGAAGTTGATGTACCAACTTACCCAAAAACGGGGCCCACAATTTGGCGTTTCATCTTCTAGGGTTAGGTTTTGGAATGTGAAGGGTTTCCATTGTTTCTCAACAATAAATAGGCCCTCGAGCCTCATTGTAAGACAGTTCGAAACAGTTCAGAGGCATGTAGCTGACACATCTCTTCTTAGAGATAAGCTACCATCGCCCTAGCTGGGTTATTTCTATTTGTAAGCATATTTCAGTATTCTCCATTAATGAAATGAAGTATTATTTCTGCTGCATCTTTGTTTTTATGGTTATCGCATCTCTGTATTTATGGTTATCTCTGTAATCTATTGTGTTCCTGCTTAAATCCGGATCATCACTTCTTGTCAACATCAACTCATTATCCAAGAAGTTGACTTAGAAACAACCCTTTCAGTACTTTGAAGCTTGCATGCCTTAATGGCAAGTTTCTCACTTCCGACGACAGGTTTACATCAATGGCCTTCGACCGAAAGATTTTGTGTGGTGTTCGACATTGGCTCATATATTCACACCACGTGAATTGTATTGTAGTACCTTGAGGGTCATTATCATTATCGGTGACTCCTCTCGCGCCTATTAACAACTTACATTATTGGCTGGTAATCAGGCAATGTCTTTCCATGTTCGACTTCAGAACATCTTTTCACATGGATCGACTTGTACATCGGGCGAAGATTGAACGAGTTTGAAGACCCCAGATCTAGTTTCATCCATCCGGGCTGCGATATATTCAGGAACATAAAGACATCAAATGTGCACAGAATCTACACAGATAGTCATCTAAGCAAAAGAAGATGACTCTTCATATGAAGAATCACTCTGTCCTATGTACATGAAAATGAATTTATGAAGCTGAGCATGGGAATGCCCGCCTCATCTAGATCATGAAAATAATATGATGATGTATTGTATTGTATCTTTTACAGGTCATCTTCCAGTTCGAATACCTCGGATCCTCATGATAAAGCATTTCACCCAACATCAGAAGATTTACAACCTCATGCTTTAGGAGGCAACTGTTATAGACATATTTGGGTACTGCAACCCCAAACTCATATGTCCATAAACCAAGGGCTCTTTAGTCCCTAAAAGTTTTGTTTCATAACCCTAAAGGATCATGGTCAACTGATTACATCATTTCCCAGAAGTTCCACCTGAAAAACCACTCAGAACTGGCCAAAACTAGACCATACTGACTGCACCATGGTCAAGGTGCGATGCATACTAGCTGCCACACTAGCCAGGTGCGATGCATATTGAAATGGCCTTCTGTAGGGTACGATGAGCGAGAATATACAAATGGCAGAGACAGTTTGCTAAGTGGAAGCTCATGGAATCTTCCAGAAACTTCTCCCAGGACACTTGCCTCTCTGAATTCGCCCAAGGATGAGTAAGAGATCAATGAAATCTCCAAGTGGAACCAAGAACTATCAGTGGAATGACACTAATCAAAAACCCAGAGCTGACTCACACCCTTGCAAGACATCTATAAATGGATCCCTCATCTGAGAGATCTAGAGGCTGAAATTTTGTAATTTGTAAGGAAGTGTTGTTGGGTTATATGTGAGAAAAGACATTGCATTGTTGGGTGATCTTGCTTTTCATGAGGTGAAGAGGGCTTCTATGCTGGGAGGATGATGTTGGATCAAACAGCTGGCTTGTAATCCTATCTTCTACTATTAATAAAGTTCTTTGAGTTTTCCTCCATATAATAGTGTATTTGTGAATCTTATTTTTTATGAATGCAATTGTATGGTCAATGTGTTTCTGATTCTGCATTGTTTATGATGTTTTAGATAGAGATGATTTGATGGTTTTCTGTTACTTTGACTCTACAGGTACCCTTTGAAGCGGGACAAGTAGGAGAGAAGTGGTAAATTCTATCAAGGGAAAGAGAAATCAAGCAAGGATCCAAGCGGAAGATCCAGGTTGGTCCTCTTTTCTTCCCTCTTATCTATTACACTTAAAGTAAATCTCGAATTGCTTTGATTGTTTGTTTCTAAGATAGCTACCCATCTTAGTGGGACTAGCAGTTCGAATCGACACTAGTTTTCCCTGAAATAGGGTGGTAGGTCATGCACTCTCTCTACCCAAGTTCAAATCCCTATTAAGACTTTTCCCATTAGATAAGGTTAAAATGGTAGGTGACCTCTTGTAAGTGGGACTTGCAAAAGGTAGGTGGGTTTGGTATCCTCTTGTGTTATAATGCCACCTAGTTGACTTGATCTTGGATTTAGTCTAGGTCACTTTAATTTATTATCAATTCCCATGATTTAAAACAAGAGAAAAATCCATATCAAATGTGTTTCATTTTTATATTTGAACAAAACGTCATTTTAATAATCGTTTTTTTTCATGGGACAAAAACGCATTTTTATTTAGGAATAATCAAAATACATTCAACACATGAAAAAGTGTCATTACACATAAGCCCAGGGTCTCCAAAGAAGGATAACAAATGAATCATCTACAATATTTAGTGACTATATATCTAAATTAACTCTTCAATAGATTTAGATTAAGTATAAAAAAATTAAGGATATAATCTTCCAATTAAATGAGACCACAATAAGCTATAAATGAACCAGTGAATTGGTTATGTTCAATAGGATCTCGGAGGAGTCAAATTATTGAGGTACAAATGCATCAGTTTATAGATAAGATCCCATTTTTAAAAGTTTATCTACCTCCATGTTTTGTTTCGGATACATATGCTAGATATCAATGCTTTGGAATTGGTCCTTTAGAGCATTTAACAAGGTTGCTAGATGAAATAAGGAGTTATTGGCCACATAAACATTATCCTTCATCCAATTATTTATCAATAATGAGTCACCAAAGACCTACAAAGAGTTGAGTAAATATTATAGAGAAAGTTTGAAAAGATAAAGTAGAGCACTAAACTCCACCGATCTCCTGCCAGAGAGTAGGAGTGAGAGAACCTCAGCTGAATAGAGTGTAGCAGCATACCAGTTTATACCAAGGTTGGGTTGGAGCCCAAGAGGTTGGAGCCTCAAAACTAAACAAGACTAAAGTCATTAGGGGTAGGTTCTCCTAAGTGCAGAACCACTACAAAACAGAGTTGGTGCTCTGGAGGTTGGAGCCTCACTAAAGTCCAAGTTGGAGCTTGGCAACTATTCACAGTCAAATATATACTTATATTGTATTTATTTCATTGTACTGTCTTGAGTTTTAATAAAAGCATTTATTCCAACTGTTGGTTTCTGTGTATACATATACATATCTATATATGCTTTTGGCAATCACTAGAATAAAAAAGTAAGAAATACTGATTCACCCCCCCCTCTCAGTATTTCCGACAATTAGTATCAGAGCAGGCTTCTTCATACTAGCCTAACAGCTTGAGAAGGATCTGTAGCCGTGATGAGAAATCACGAAGCATGAGGAAGACCTCCTTTTGTTCGATGGCACTAACTTTGGTTTTTGGAAGCAAAGAATGACCTACTACTTAATGTCCCTTGGACCTAAAGTCTGGCATTTTTTTCAAAATGAATACAAAACTACTTCCACTCTTCCAACAGACCAAGATGAGAGGAAAGCCTACATCACAAATGCAAAGGCCATGAACTCCATCACTAGTGGAATCACTGATTCCGAGTTTACAAAAATCATGCACCGTACCTCTGCCAAAGAAATGTGGGAGAAGCTAGTTGGCTTGTATGATGGAGACTCAAAAGTAAAAAAGGCAAAGCTTCAAACTCACAGAAGACAATTTGAAAGTTCGAGGATGGAAGATGAAGAATATATTGTAGCATACCTCCTCCGAGTAGCTGAAGTGGTAAATTCCCTAAAAGGATTGGATGAAAAAGTGGAAGAAAGTACCATTGTTCAAAAGGTATTAAGGTCTCTTCCAGACAGATTTGACTCCAAAATAAGCGCTATAGAAGAAGAAAAGGATCTAGATACCCTCAAAATGGATGAACTCCATGGAATTCTCACTGCCTATGAAATGAGGAAAGGTGGCCCAAGCTCCAAAGATGCAGCATTCAAGGCCTCAAAGTCAAAGAAGGGGAAAGAAAGGAATGACTGTAGTGATGAGTCAGATGTGGAATCTGAATTGGCTCAATTTGTACGAAAGCTTAAGAGAGTACCTCAGCGGTATTGACTGATCCGTTTCCAAACCCAAAAACTAATCTCGTTGCTAGTGATCATGCTTCCCCATCCCAAGTGTTTATGCTATCCATCTCAAAACAGCAAAATGATGCTTTGATATCAACAAGGAATAAAGATTATGGGAATCCACAGTCTTCGAACAGCAAGGCTACAGATCAACCAGGTGGTTCGACAACAACTTCACCAGAAGTTGTTCCACCAATCGTTCCTGAATTAACAATAAAACTGCCTAAGGGAGTAGTACATAAATCGATGTTTAATCCTTGTGCTTGAGCAGCACAGAATTATAATATAGTGGAGGATCTGGCCCAATCGTCACCCACTATGTCGACACTTGAAGTACAACAGAATTGCCCCTCCCAAAAGCAGGCTTTGTTATCAGCGATAGGTGGGATTGATCCAGCAGATTCCAATCTAGTGGCCTTTATTCATAAAGGATACGAACCTTAGTTACCGGCCCAGCTCGCTTTCCGCATACAGGTAAAAGCCCTCAACAAAACTGTTCATCGAACAATCATTGATGATGGGGCATCTACATGTATTATGTCAATGAGTTGCTGGAAAAATCTAGGCTCACCACCCTTGTCACGATCATAATGACATTAAAAGCGTTTGATGGAAGAACATACACGCCATATGGGATATTAAGTAACTTGTAAGTTGAACTGGGGGGCAAGACAGTAGAAATTGAAGTTGAGGTCATTGATGGAAACCTTGACTATAATATCTTGCTAGGAAGGCCCTGGATCTATGCTATGGCAGCCGTTGTGTCAACATATTTTAGAAAGATTTCATTTCCCTTCCAAGGTGGAATTACAATCGTTGACCAACTAACCTTTTCCCCCAATAGTTCACAAGCTACTGGAAGCATTCCATTGATCCATGGAAGTTCTCAATCGCTTCAACATGTCGAAGTAGGTCTCCTAAAAGACTCATCCTTAATGGGTACTTTTGCCCTCCCACCTCCAAGTAATCTGGCAGAAGTGGCCATGGTGGAAACCTATCATATTATATATTCTACATCATCAAAGATTATTAGAAAGACTTTGACCATTTTGATAGTGTCAATCACAACAAGGTTTTCATAGTTGAATCCGACTGACATGACTCAATTAAGTGATGTTGTACATTATGTACTGGGGGCATTGGAACCAGATCTTTCCTTCATGACCCCTTACGAGTTGTGATCAAAGGTCGCCAGAGGATAGTTCGTTGACTGGTGTCAACGTTGTTAAAAAATGAAACCAAGGATCTGAGTAGAATTCCTTGTCTTGTGTCAAGCTTATTAAAAAGTGAAACAAGGCTGAGCAAAGTTCCAAGTCGAGTCTTTCACTTGATCTCGTAAAGGAACCTTCATTCCATCCACCTAATTACTGTGAGTATTCTGGTGAATGTAACGAAGCTTAGGGGGCATGCACCCTTGTCTATTTTGTGGACAAACCCAGCTATAGAGATAAGTTTCCCTATAAGTTATGTGATCAGTCCGAGTGACCTTTCACCTTTGTCTATTTGGCAGACAAAGTGCAGGAAGTGTTTTGTCTAAGTATTGGCGGAAAATCATCTTGCTTAACCACAGTAAGTTTCCATATGGTTACTGGAGACTTTTTTTTATGCTGGGGGCATGCAAACCTTTTTATACAAGCAAAAACGACCAATTTCATTTTTTAGATTTTTAGCTTTTTCAGCTTTTTGGCTTTATAGTTTGGTCGTTCCTAGCTTACATAAAAAGGAAAATGAGCAATGTTTCCACAAGGTTCAAGCTCGTTAAAAAATAAACCCACCCATGAGCAATGTTTCCGCAAGGTTCAAGCTTGTTACGGTAAATAACCTTTGTGATTGCCCTGCCATCAGCCTTTTGAACCTTGGTTGTGTTCCTACCATCACCTCCATTCTTTTGGCCGATCATACGCTTCCACTTGATTGTTTACCCTTTTTAGGAACAACTGCAACGAGTGATTCTCATTGCCACCCTCTTCACACTGCCGTGTTTCGAGAAGTTCCAAACTTACCTGGAACCAATTGCTACCCAAAAATACCACTCGTTCCTAAAAAACGAGTCTCTTTTAAACTCTTTTTAGACTCGTTAAATATAAAAAGTTGGTTGAGCTATTGACCTTTCCAGCTCGTTAAAGTAAGGGGAATACCATCCCTCCCATATATTTTAATCTTTTTGGACCTAAGGGATTATCAAACAAAAAGATCGAGCGCTTGTCATTTTCAGCTCATTAAAGCGATAGAAAAGTCATCCCTTTCATATTACTTTATACTTTTTCGGACTTAAGGGATTATTCTACGAAAAAGGACTGTTGTAGTTTCCTTTTCGTCCCTTTTAAAACTCTCTAAACATGAAAAGGACCGAGTTATCTTTGTCATTAAACTCGTTAAAACAATAGCGACAAACTTGTCCGCCCAGACAAGAACGAGTCTCACTAATGCTAGGCTTGCTAAAACATAGAGATAGGTTTGCCCGAAGGGAAAATTATAGAACAAGCATATGTTATCCTCCTCAAGCTTGACAAAAATAAAGAGGTATTGGTCAGCAATGACTGGGGAAAAAGGGAAGAAAACTTGAAGAATTTTATTGGTAGTCGGTCACTCTTGAACATGACACTTTCACTCCATCACCATGATTGAGTCGGGTTGGGTTATTTCGTTCACCATCACCATTGGTCCTTCGTACCATCCATGGGGTTAATGCTACCAATCCATATCAGTGTCTCCGACATGTTCAAGAGAAGTCATTCAGATAATTTACCATCTAGCTAATGCCTCATCCACTGCAATACCTTCACCCTTCATTTTTCATCACCACCATTCCTGAACCTTATATCATCAGATCGTTTTCACCTCCAGAAAAATCATTTTCTTCATTTCACGTCGTAGATGTGGGATACATCAAGGCCCTCCTACGACAGGTCACTTGATCCAGGTGGATGTTGGTGGCCACCCACCTTTCCCATTTGGACCCCCACAACTGTCTCTTTCAGTTTTTCTGTTTCCTTAATTATAGCACAATTTACTATTTTTAGCAGTTTTTCGGGTCCTAAACTTCCGGAGCCGTTTTGAGGCCCTAAATGACGTTTTTTGGGAAATCCACTGCCAACGATTTTATTGTCTAAAAATCATCTTTTCGGTTGTAGTCCTCGGAGAGATGTTTCTAATGGGCTATCATGCGCGTCAAACGGAGATAGTACGACCAATTGGCGACCCCGGGAAGTTGATGTACCAACTTACCCAAAAACGGGGCCCACAATTTGGCGTTTCATCTTCTAGGGTTAGGTTTTGGAATGTGAAGGGTTTCCATTGTTTCTCAACAATAAATAGGCCCTCGAGCCTCATTGTAAGACAGTTCGAAACAGTTCAGAGGCATGTAGCTGACACATCTCTTCTTAGAGATAAGCTACCATCGCCCTAGCTGGGTTATTTCTATTTGTAAGCATATTTCAGTATTCTCCATTAATGAAATGAAGTATTATTTCTGCTGCATCTTTGTTTTTATGGTTATCGCATCTCTGTATTTATGGTTATCTCTGTAATCTATTGTGTTCCTGCTTAAATCCGGATCATCACTTCTTGTCAACATCAACTCATTATCCAAGAAGTTGACTTAGAAACAACCCTTTCAGTACTTTGAAGCTTGCATGCCTTAATGGTAAGTTTCTCACTTCCGACGACAGGTTTACATCAATGGCCTTCGACCGAAAGATTTTGTGTGGTGTTCGACATTGGCTCATATATTCACACCACGTGAATTGTATTGTAGTACCTTGAGGGTCATTATCATTATCGGTGACTCCTCTCGCGCCTATTAACAACTTACATTATTGGCTGGTAATCAGGCAATGTCTTTCCATGTTCGACTTCAGAACATCTTTTCACATGGATCGACTTGTACATCGGGCGAAGATTGAACGAGTTTGAAGACCCCGGATCTAGTTTCATCCATCCTGTCTGCAATATATTCAGGAACATAAAGACATCAAATGTGCACAGAATCTACAAAGATAGTCATCTAAGCAAAAGAAGATAACTCTTCATATGAAGAATCACTCTGTCCTATGTACATGAAAATGAATTTATGAAGCTGAGCATGGGAATGCCCGCCTCATCTAGATCATGAAAATAATATGATGATGTATTGTATTGTATCTTATACAGGTCATCTTCCAGTTCGAATACCTCGGATCCTCATGATAAAGCATTTCACCCAACATCAGAAGATTTACAACCTCATGCTTTAGGGGGCAACTGTTATAGACATATTTGGGCACTGCAACCCCAAACTCATATGTCCATAAACCAAGGGCTCTTTAGTCCCTAAAAGTTTTGTTTCATACCCTAAAGGATCATGGTCAACTGATTACATCATTTCCCAGAAGTTCCACCTGAAAAACCACTCAGAACTGGCCAAAACTAGACCATACTGACTGCTCCATGGTCAAGGTGCGATGCATACTAGCTGCCACACTAGCCAGGTGCGATGCATATTGAAATGGCCTTCTGTAGGGTGCGATGAGCGAGAATAGACAAATGGCAGAGACAGTTTGCTAAGTGGAAGCTCATGGAATCTTCCAGAAACTTCTCCCAGGACACTTGCCTCTCTGAATTCGCCCAAGGATGAGTAAGAGATCAATGAAATCTCCAAGTGGAACCAAGAACTATCAGTGGAATGACACTAATCAAAAACCCAGAGCTGACTCACACCCTTGCAAGACATCTATAAATGGATCCCTCATCTGAGAGATCTAGAGGCTGGAATTTTGTAATTTGTAAGGAAGTGTTGTTGGTTTATCTGTGAGAAAAGACATTGTATTGTTGGGTGATCTTGCTTTTCATGAGGTGAAGAGGGCTTCTATGCTGGGAGGATGATGTTGGATCAAACAGCTGGCTTGTAATCCTATCTTCTACTATTAATAAAGTTCTTTGAGTTTTCCTCCATATAATAGTGTATTTGTGAATCTTATTTTTTATGAATGCAATTGTATGGTCAATGTGTTTCTGATTCTGCATTGTTTATGATGTTTTAGATAGAGATGATTTGATGGTTTTCTGTTACTTTGACTCTACAGGTACCCTTTGAAGCGGGACAAGTAGGAGAGAAGTGGTAAATTCTATCAAGGGAAAGAGAAATCAAGCAAGGATCCAAGCGGAAGATCCAGGTTGGTCCTCTTTTCTTCCCTCTTATCTATTACACTTAAAGTAAATCTCGAATTGCTTTGATTGTTTGTTTCTAAGATAGCTACCCATCTTAGTGGGACTAGCAGTTCGAATCGACACTAGTTTTCCCTGAAATAGGGTGGTAGGTCATGCACTCTCTCTACCCAAGTTCAAATCCCTATTAAGACTTTTCCCATTAGATAAGGTTAAAATGGTAGGTGACCTCTTGTAAGTGGGACTTGCAAAAGGTAGGTGGGTTTGGTATCCTCTTGTGTTATAATGCCACCTAGTTGACTTGATCTTGGATTTAGTCTAGGTCACTTTAATTTATTATCAATTCCCATGATTTAAAACAAGAGAAAAATCCATATCAAATGTGTTTCATTTTTATATTTGAACAAAACGTCATTTTAATAATCGTTTTTTTTCATGGGACAAAAACGCATTTTTATTTAGGAATAATCAAAATACATTCAACACATGAAAAAGTGTCATTACACATAAGCCCAGGGTCTCCAAAGAAGGATAACAAATGAATCATCTACAATATTTAGTGACTATATATCTAAATTAACTCTTCAATAGATTTAGATTAAGTATAAAAAAATTAAGGATATAATCTTCCAATTAAATGAGACCACAATAAGCTATAAATGAACCAGTGAATTGGTTATGTTCAATAGGATCTCGGAGGAGTCAAATTATTGAGGTACAAATGCATCAGTTTATAGATAAGATCCCATTTTTAAAAGTTTATCTACCTCCATGTTTTGTTTCGGATACATATGCTAGATATCAATGCTTTGGAATTGGTCCTTTAGAGCGTTTAACAAGGTTGCTAGATGAAATAAGGAGTTATTGGCCACATAAACATTATCCTTCATCCAATTATTTATCAATAATGAGTCACCAAAGACCTACAAAGAGTTGAGTAAATATTATAGAGAAAGTTTGAAAAGATAAAGTAGAGCACTAAACTCACCAACATTGTTTGTGCCACGACCTCCATTGGCTTTAAAATTGTAGTAGTGTACATTTGAAAAAAACATAATAAATCTCAGGCCCATAATTGAATCTCTATCTTTGTAAGCTCCATAAGAAAACTCCACGAATGATGCTTATCCTAGTTCATCTACTTCATAACTCAAGGGGCATTGGGGATTTCTGTAATAAGGAATGGGGACACCATAGACTGGATCTAGGCCACTATTTGAAAATGGGGGTGATAACTATCTTGGAAAGTCATGAAATTAAAAGTGATCCAAATAACCCATACAACAAGGAAAAGTAAAACTCTCCAAGTTTTCAAAATTGGATTTTCACACTAAGATTTTAAACAATCCACTATGGTAGAGCCCAACCATATACTTTGATGTCCCACCAGAATATCTAGGCCAGACAAAAAATTGTATGAATAAGAGGATTGCATAAGTAAGAGCTCTTTGGTTTTCACACTTGTCTTGTAGAGTAGACAAATGTCAGAACCAACCCCTCCTCTTTCCAATAGAAGATTTCAGGTTAATACCTTACCCATCAAATCATGGCACATTAAAATGATAGATTTAATCGGGGCAAATGTCTTCCATATATTTTTCTACCACCATTTACTAGCTTCTCCCCTTGGTAAGAATGCAGGCTCCTCTTGATTCATTGTAGCTCCAAACTAGGGTGCTTGACCCTTGTGTAAATTTAATTCTTGATCTAGAAAGTTAATCAATAAATTCTTGCTAGCAATGTGTATGCTTATGAACTAGAATAACTTCTTCCATATAATGCCACCATCAGGTCCAAATATTAGTAGATATCGGGATTACTGACTATCTAAGCTTAAAAAAACCAATCTTATTAAGCTTGTCAAGAATCTCAATTGGTAACATAACCCTATGATGGTAACATATAATTGAGTCTTTGCCTATTCTCATCGCCCTCCCATCTCTAGTTTTCCAAGTTAAGAACCTTTCCACCAATAGAAAATATAGGTTAAGAGGCTTCCAATGGTTTGATCCGCCTTGATGGTTTTTATTGTTCATGTTCATATAAATAAATTTGTAAATTGTATTTCTTTCGGGGCTAAGAAGTTAAACTATAATAAAAATAGTATGTAGTTTCACATATAAGATTAAGGTTAAATGTTACTTAGAAGTATATAATTTATCTTCTTTAACCTAAGCAATGACAATATAGATACTAGTTTTCTTACCAATGTGAATAAGGTTAAAATTGTTTTTTATTTCAAAGTAAAACTTAAAATTACTTTTAATGGGCTATGAGCTAGCCTTGGATGAATAAAAAACTATGTTAACTTCGCAATGCCCAAAATTATTTGGCATAAATAAAAGTTTACCCTTTATCAATCACTAATATATCATTTCAAGTGATATAATTTTATTTCATTTCAAGTGATATAATTTTTAAAATAATTGTTGCATTTAAGAGGCGCTCTTAATGCTTATCAACCGTTGTAGTGTGTTACAAAGTTTGTTAGGTTGCATTGACTTTTAATAAATTGCTCCCTGCCTAGCAATTTCCTAGGGATTTGAGATTATTTCAATTCTAATAAGTTCATATTCTAATTAGATGGCAAAATTAATACATAAGCAAATTTTATTTAGCAAAATGGTCTATTTTACAATAAGATGTGTAATTTCTTCTTTCTTTTTTCTCAAATTAAATTAGATTCATGCCAAATGGATCCATGCCTACCAATTTCGTAGGGATTTGAGATTATCTCAATTCTAATAAATTCATATTCTAATTAGATGGTGAAGTTAATATATAAGTAAAATTTATTTAGCAAAATGGTCCATTTTACAATAACATTTGTAATTCTTTTTTTTCTCAAGTTAAAGTTAACACATAACCTTTTTATACATGGTTAATAAGTTAAATGGGTACATTGGTAAGACATTCTTTGTACTACTTTTACATCTAACTGTATATAGAGATATAAAGTAATTGGAAGTAAAAAACAAATTAAGTTACTTTTGAGTATGAAGGCCATATGTATTTTCTTTACTACTTAATATGGAGTTGACAAATGGCATGTAAAAACATGATGTGTAATTCATCTTACATTTCATAGGGATGCATGTAGTATTTAAAACAAAAATATATTTTACTATCAATATAAATATAAATATAATAATTTGATATCAATTTTATGAGGAGAAAAATACAAATATATATATATATATATATATATATATATATATTGATTGTAATATCCCTATTGTAAATAACTCTGTGTAAAAGTAATTTTAAAATTACGAATCAGTTATAAAACTGATTCTTGATATTTGTAAAACTGATTGGGGGGAAATCAAGAAAGGAGATCTTGGTAAAAGGAAAACGCATGGCTGTCGATTCTGTTTTTTTGGAAAAGCTGAAATTATCCTTTCACAATGCTTTTATCTTCTTCCTTGCAACAACAACAACATCATCAGCAGGGCGCTCATCGAAAGATCGCTATAGCAGTGAATCTGAGCGACGAGAGTGCCTTTGCAGTGAAAAGGGTCGTGGTTAATTACCTCCGCCCGGGCGATAACGTGATCCTTCTCCATGTTAGGCTGACCAACGTTCTGTACGGGGCCGATTGGGGTTCTATCAATTTATCCGTCGAGGACAACAACGACGAGGAGTCCTAACAGAAGCTTGAGGACCATTTTGATGCCTTCACATTGACTAAGGCCTCCGACCTTGCCCAGCCTCTAGTCGATGCTCACATACCCTTCAAGATCCACATCGTGAAAGACCACGATATGAAAGAGAGGCTCAGCCTCAGCGCTGTTATCATGGGAAGTCGGGGTTTTGGGGCCTCCAGGTAGACCTACAAGGGCCGCCTTGGCAGCGTCAGCGATTACTGTGTACATCACTGCGTCTGCCCTGTTGTAGTCGTCAGATATCTGGACAATAAAGACGGAGGAGGACTGACGATCTTGACCAAGTTCTCGAAAAAGAGTTCACAATAAAACTCATTCCGAAGATCAATCTTTCCTGAGCACTTGAACGTGGACGCAGATGTAAAGTTGGTTGGGAATGCTTTTCCACAATGGGCATGAACTCGCAAAGCCACTACAGATCCGGTGATCCTCTGCTCGGCAGAATAGAGTCAACAGAATCCGCTTTATGTTCAAATGCTGCTGCTACTCAAACCCTTGTTGGGTTCTTCTCTTGGCTTCTCCAAATTGATTTCAGTGTCTCTGGCGGGTTTGGCTTCCAGAGCAACGGTGATGGAGGCAAGGAGGCTGCCATGAATAAGATAAGTATCTTGCTCACTTTCTTGAAAGGAAAATATAAGTATGTTTTATTTGGGTATCTTTTTGAAAGATTTCTTACCAAATATAGATAATATATGCATAGTAGTATGCAAAGAAGAATGTGAAAAATGTGTGGACCAAAAAGCTAAGAGAGTATGTAGTTTTTTATTATAAAGAAAATATGTAGTTTTTCTCTTAGAATGATTACATGTGAATCTTGTGTGTTAAATGCCAAGTCACTTGTCATTTTCTTGAAAGTGGATATATGCTTAAATTCTTTGTGATAGTAGCTAATTTCGAAGTTTCTTGTGAAATAATTATGCATTGCATGCATGATAGAAATAGCTAATGATGTGCTTCTAGGCACATAGATAGTCATTACTAACTTTCTTGATGAAAACGTATGTTTTATATGCACATAAATGTAGTTTCTTTGGAAAAAGTTTGCATATTTCATGTAAGAAAATGATGGCTTTTATGAGAGATCTCTTGAAAACAAAAATAGAGATTCTTTCCTTAAAAGACACTTATGAATAGTGTTCTTGCAAGAACCAGAATCTGTACTTGTATCATGAAAAGATTATGTGCAATGAAGTGAAAGTAATTGTGTTAGGAAAAACACATGTTGCATACACAAAGGGTAGCCTTTGTGACATTGGAAATATGATTTTGTGTGTACGTAGAGAAAGTGATTATGTTAACTTTCTTGAAAATAATGATTTCTTGAAGAGATTGTCTTGTTAGATGAGTTGTGTCGATTTCTTGATTTTAGTGCATAAAAGGGTAAGTTAACCTTGTTTTTGTATCTTGATTTTTATGCATAAAGATGGATATCTATAATAATTTCTTGAAAGGGAAGCATGAGAAACCTACATATAGGAAGATAGAGAAATGAGGTTATAATGACTTCCTTTAAGAAAGAATTATGTAATTGTTTACATGAAATATTGATAGAATTCTAGAAAAGGGAATATGTGCTGCATACATTAAAGAAGGGCTATTATGATAAGCTATTGGATGCACAAAGAATAGTCATAGTGTTATAGAGATATGTTCTTTGTATGGATAGAAGAAATATTGAGCCATATTTCTTTAGGAAAATGATATGTGATTATTTTTATGCTAAGATAACTATTGTCTTAGTTTCTTGTTGAATGAGATGTGTATGCACACGAGATTTGTATTAGATTTCATTAGAAAGGATATATGTTTTCATGCGGAAAAAGACTACAGGTTGTGTGAGATTGCTTTATATATTTGCATGCATCAAAAGCAATAGCTAAAGGACTAGATCTTTTGATAAAGTTTATGTAAATTTTCATGTAAGAAGATTATAATTGATGTTTTAGTTAGTCCCTTCAAAGGAATGCCTTAGTGTTTTGTCCTTTAAGAATATGTGCTTATGCGAAGGGAAATGCTAGTTAATATGATTATTTATAAATGTAATCATGATGTCAATGTTGATAATGATAACATGGGTAAGCAAAGTTGGATTACTTGCGCAAGACATAGATTATATTTAACGTTGTGGCAGGAAAATGATTAATGGTCCATGCAGATGAGTACGAGTTGTGGGATCGTACATTGCTAGAACAATCATGCCACAAGGAATGTTGCATGTGGCGGTATGTAAGTAAAGGGTTTCATGGAAAATGTATTAGCTTTTAGCTAGTTATGTGACAACTTAATGATAATTCATTGTAATAATT
Source organism: Pinus tabuliformis (assembly GCA_031772625.1). NCBI lineage: Eukaryota > Viridiplantae > Streptophyta > Pinopsida > Pinales > Pinaceae > Pinus > Pinus tabuliformis. The sequence goes on from CM062809.1 coordinate 161,595,234, forward strand.
TTATAACAATGGTTAAGGGATGGAATCCCTTATAAGCCATTGAGTGAGGGGTGAAAACCCTCACGAGCGTTTAATAATAAGATTAAACATTTGCTGGTTTTCACCCTACGGGGTTTCCAGGGTATATCGGTGTTCAATGATGTGATTGCTTATTGTGTTAGTTTGATGATGTTGAATCCTTGATGATGATGATTCTTTATTTGATGTGATAATCATAATGTCCATGTAAATGATTAATTAATATGGTTAAGGAAATCATGAAATGGATGCAAGGTTCATGAGACAGTTTATGTTATTACACTACAGTAGTGGTTGTCAATGGTTATGAAACTTACTGTTCTCTATTGCAATTCACCTTATGTACTAATGAACATTATATCTAATGGTTAACAAGGAATGTGGAGTTGTGAATTGGATAATTACTTGTGGTAATTTGTATAAAAATTCTAACTCCCTGCTTTTACATGTGTGGTTACCGAGGTATGTTTCATATATATATATATATATATATATATATATATTAGGGATATGTAATTTATTCCATTAATTAATATGGATTTCATATATAGTGTTTTAAAAATGTTAATAACAAAAAAAGTTTAATGTGAATTATAAATCAAATGTTTCAATGTGCATGTAGAGAGTGTATATATGTGGAGATGTTTTTTTATCCCATTAATAAGTTCTTTTTAATTTAAAGTATGATGGGGATTTATAATTCTTTGAATGTTTTATATGAAATTGACATTTAACATTTTAAAAACTATTAATAATTAATATATATGTAAAAAGAGAGAAGGGAGAAAGACATTGCATGTAAAAGAATATTAATAACAAAAATAATTTTATATATTATTAAAAACATGTCAAAATTAAAATTTGTTTATACTCAAAACGTTTAATTAGAATATTGTTTAAAACATGCCTACATCTTAACTCATCTACCAAGGTTTCCATCTTGAAAAATTGGATCCCTCTTAAAAACATTTAAAAAAATATTAATAACAAAAATAATTCTATATATTATAAAAAACAAACAAAATAAAATAAAAATTTCTTACCATAAAAACATTTTATTAATATTAATATATTGTTTGAAACATAAATACATCTTAATTCATTTATCAACATTTACAACTTAAAAAATTTGTTCTTTCCCAAAAAAATCGATAAAGTAAAATTAAAATAAATTTACCTTAATAATAATAATTATTTAATTTTAAAATCACAACTAACCAGAACCGTAAAATTATAATAAACTAACCTCATTTAATAAATTTGGGAAAAATTACAAATTAAATTTCTATTGACTTATTTCTATAAAAACAATTTACAAGCAGTGTGATGTCACATGTAACTAACTCTTAGACAAATAAATAAAGAAATATAAGGAGGGCGCTTTCTACAATGGTCGATGGCCAGTATAGGGTAAAAAAACTACTCACATTTCACCTTCAATAGGCGTGGTAACTGTCGGAATTGTTTACATAGATGTTGTCCCACAGTCTAACAAACACAACATAGTTAATATAAAAAAATTAGTGCAGTGATGTGTGGTTTAACGGTAAGTCAAATGGGCGAAGCTCGGGAGACCAAAGTTCAAATCTCATGGAGTACAGTGACCTGCTGTGGTGGCGGCTAGAGGGGCGGACTCCCCCTGACCGCTGGGTCTGCTCTTGCTAAAATCATAGGATCTTAGCATACCCGACTTGCAGGTGGTTGGTTATGCTCTTGGTGTTATAGTGGCAGCAATGAGGTTTGATCCTGGGTTTCCCGTGCATTAAACTTGATAGTTACCGATTCACCATGTGGTTAAAAAAAATATATATATATAAAAAAATTATGGTGCCATCCATGAACAACAGTTTGTGGGTTAAGTTGCGGTCGAATAATACATGGGCGGAAGCTTGATGCTCACGGCAGGGAGTCTTTTCCATTTATATGGGATTTCTCGGGATAACATTTTTTGATGAGTGATAGCTTTATTAATTTTGATCAATATAATTGGATTTTGATACTGAGATGATAAAGAGATGTGAGGAGAAATAAGTTTTCATCCATTTAAAATTTATTTATTTATTTTGTAAGATTACAAAAAATTATAGAAAATATGTAAAGTGTTTAAAATTTATTTATTTATTTTGTATGATTACAAAAAATTATAGAAAATATGTAAAGTGTTATATTTAAATGGTTTAGTTTCATTTTAAAAAAATGATTTTTTCACCAAATTTTATGATATAATCTCAAGCAAGATTACAATTTTTTGTTATTTAAAATATATTTTGAATGTATAAATTGATTCGACACTTTGAAAAAATTTTGCGACACTCAAATTATACAAATTAAACAACTTCAAGGCAAGTTTTTAAAAATCTTTGCCAGATTTTTATTAAAATTAATCAGCAAAATGCTCTGAAAAAATAAAAATCATTTCGTCTTTAAAGTAAACTACACCTATTTAAATGTTTATTATCGTATTTATTATTTTATTATATGAATTTATTTTATAAAAGTGAAAGGAAAGTGGATTAAATATGTATGTTAATCTGGCAATCATTATATTAGTCAAATGACCACTTACTATGCAAATATCTTCTTTATTATTATTTTTTTAAGTTAATATTTTCATTGATATATCATAAAATTATAAATGTCATGAGATTTTATTTGTCTTTGGCTCACCATTCTAAAAATTAGACTAAAGACAAACAAAATAACTGCTTATCAAGCATTAATGAAAAATGAGTTATCCCTATAACAAAAAACCAACAAGAGTAAGATAAAGTACACTACCATTGCTTAAACCATATGCATGGAATAAACAACTAGAAACTAGTAGAGAGTATGGATGTCCCATAAGCAGGAAAACCAATGGTAAAAGTAACAATAATATAAACTAGAGAAAATAAAACAACAAATAAGAAAGACTTATGAGTTGTGAGGATAAGGAAATGTCTATTCCAATGGGATGGTTCTCATTCTTAGAATGCGATGCCAGTGCTGGACATGGAGGTGAGTGAGATGACCCTTTACATCCATCAACAACAACTTCAATTCATCCAACCTATGAAAGATGTTGCCCTAAACATCCTTCTCGTCAACCAATACTCTACCGAAAAGTGTTTTGACATGCCAATATAAGTCCACCATTCACAAATAATGATTATGTTTGTTCTTGGTGTTCCTAGTGTCCAAAATCCAGACAACGATGCCATTCATAACCTTATCGTCCAAAATGTCCTATCTTTAATAATGAACTTTGCCCTCAATAACATGAATTTCTGAGTGTATCTTAGGTGTAGTATGATCTTGGAAATGACACACAAAAACCTCAACACAGAACTGAGCTCACAAATTGCCAATATTCCCACGTCCTCCACCAGCTCGATGACTACGAGTGCATTGACATGTCATTGTAGGCTTAGGAAGGAAGAGGCAGACTAGATTGAGAAGCCCTAAGGCCAAGGGATGAATAAAATGTAGCTCAAAGAATAGATTGAGACCTTCATGCAAGAAAAAAATTGAATCCACTACCATTTGAAGGTGCCCTGTACTTGTTGACTATTTCATTGAGGGTGAGAGGAAAACTAGAGAAAGGCGACCAGACGAAGGCAAGAAGAGAGAGGAATGGTAGCCAAAATTCATGACAACCAAAGAAAACAACAAGGAAAGAAGGGTGACTAGAGCTAAGTAAAATATATGTTGAAGAGCGTAAAGATAGACTCCCCCTCCTCTTGAGAAATATGGAAACGTCGAAGACGTGCATGACTTCAAAGCCATTGCATGCAATGTGGTGCCAATCATCATCCCTAAGACTTGTATTAATTGATAGACCGATAAGGTGGCACATTAAGACTTCCATTACCCAATACCTCAGCCTATTATCTTCAAACTATATTGCAACTGACAATAAGCACAACAGTAAAAAAAAAAAAAAAACCTTATAAACCATAAACCTTATAAACCTTTACCATTATTAATTTACCATAATTTATTAATAACCATTATATCTAGTTTAATACTATTTAATACTATTTATTTGTAATTAATTAATTTAGGAATAATAATAAATATAGGTTTTTAATAAATATAATGACCATTATATTTAAACATTATATTTATTATATTCAATTAACTAATAATAGTATGTTTCTGTTAATAATAAAATTATTAGTTTGACTATGATCATCAGGTCAAAATTAGCCGTTGCAATATAACCGTTGGGGTCTCTGCACACTCTATTTAATCAAGCTTAGCCAGATCAGTTCTTCAACTTGTCCTGACGATGAACCACACTGGTTGGTTCGAAACGCGTCGACAAAAGATTGATTATGTGATTTTGCCGAAGATTACTAAACAACATTATTAAAAAAAACCTTATAAACACCTTTATTAATATAAAAAGTATAATATATTTAAAATTATATATTATCATACATAAAATCTCATTATCCATATAAAATAACACATAAAACAATAAAATAATTTAAAATAAAAACTATTCCAAAATACCAAAATAAAAATAAATAAATAAATTATATCTTACTATTTATTATTATTGTTTAATATTTTTATACATTCCCCAACATATTTCATACATACTCATCCTCTAATTATTCTATTATATTAAATTAAGGAGTAGTCTTTAACGCGACTTTTTGAAAGCCTTTCTGGCGATTTTTTCCGGTGAAAATCCGGCAGTAATTTATTGGAATCCAAGTTTGATAGCTAATTTCTGCACAATGAAATCGTCCCAGGGGTTTTTCAGGTGTGAATTTATAATGCTCCAAGTTTGATAGCTAATTTCTGCACAATGAAATCGTCCCAGGGGTTTTTCAGGGTGCTGAATCCGAATATGCAGTTAAAAAACCATTTTAACTGCAACAAATCATGATTTCATCTCAATTTCTTCCGCCGGATTCCGTCACCGGAATCTCAAAAAGTCGCATTATAGACAACTCCTTAAATTAATCTTACCACTAATTCATTTATTAGGTTAAATTTATTAAAAAGATAATTAACTAAGTAGTAAACTAAACCATTATTATTATAAACATCATTATTATGAAGACCATCTCAATATATAATCTTTAAATATATATTAAATTTTTTATTTTTATAAGGACCACATCTACATATATATATTACGAATTTGATTTTTATAAGAACCACATCAATATAATTATAAATGTATATTAAAAATTAAAGAAACAAAAATGAATAAAGATATTGATTCGTCAAACCGCTAGTCGTAGTTATTTACGTACTTTATTGGTAAATAAATGTGGTCAAAGTTGCATCACTCATGAAAATTTAATGGAAAAATATTAAAAAATCATAACTATTTAAAAAACATTATTATTCATATAATTAAAGTTTTACTCGTCGTACAAGTTTTCCACCCCATCCATTTTGGAGAGACTTGTTATGATATTCCTTCCACACAAATATGCTAACAGTAAGAAGCCAGCTTCCCCTACCCCTACAAATGTAGGGGTGGGAATCTAAAGTTGGCCAAAGGTATTGATGATGATGTTGGTCTTATACTGGAACCTGGAGCCTCATCATTTTTGTTGGGTAGCCAATCCGACGAAACCCTCTCCTACGTGACATGGAGAGATATATATATATATAACTAGTAAAGAGAATTAATGCTCATTCATTGAAGACATGGGTACATAAATTTTTATCAAAAAGCTGCAGAGGCACAGGCCAGGGAAAGGAGGAGCGAGCGCTCGAGTGGGCGAGAAGAGGAAATTAAGGGGAGAATCCTCTGCCGTTTCCTAAGTCTTGTCTTTATCTCTTTGAAAGAGTTGTGATTGGCAAGCTTTTGCTGTTGCTCCTCCTGGGCAGATTAACATAAATGTATTTATAATCGATTGATTAACCTATAAATATTCGATTGATTGTTCGTTTGGGGGTGGTGAGATTCTCTTTAGCGTCATGAGCATTCTCATGAAGCTTTCTGGGCTTTCAATCTGGACAAAAGGAGCCACGATTCTGCTATAAAAAGGAAGAATTCAATTCTGCGGGAACTCTACCTGGGGTATTGGTATTGATTATGAATGTTATAGTTTAAGTCTCAGATGGGTTTGGGGCAAGATCAGGTTTTGGCCAGCAGGCACAATCAGCAACAATATATGTTGAAGAAGGAGCATGAGACGAGGAGGTCGGAAGAAGAGGATCGATGCTCTGATCAGGTAAGTAACTCGTTTCATAGTGTTGCTTCTTCAGCCAGGGGACTGTCTACCACACAACAGTGCCTTAGGAAAATAATGTTAATCATTACTAGATCGAATCACACTGAAACAACAAAGACCTCAAATGGGTTTCATAATTTGGTTGGCTGTACGAATGACAGAGCAGGGGGTCAGGGCCAGGGCCAGGGTCTGGTTATACAAAAATCCGCACCAAAAAATGGTGGTTTTGAGTGGAGTGTTAGGAAGAACCAGATTGTGCAGGAATTTCCCAGAAAATACGGGCAGCAGGAGGTTGAGCCAATGCCAAGTTTTTTCACGTTCATAAGGTCCAAGGAAGAGGAAGAAAATCAGAAAATCAGAGAGCAATGTTTTAACTTGAACTCGGGTCCTGGTGATGGGCTTGCTCTCAGGTTGGGCCTGCCACTGACTCCAGAGCAACCTAGATTGCAAGGGGTCTCTGTAGCTTCTCATAGTAATTTGTACTGGAACATTCTGGGAGAAGAGGCATTCGAGAGGGATTTAGGCAACCATTGGTGGGATTCTGAAGTTGGAAAAGGTCATGCTAATAATTCTTCGATTGGGAGACAGTACCATCTGGGTAATAATTCGTCTGTGGAATCAGAGAACCTTTCGGTATTCCAGCGGAGCTCCGAAGGCGAATATGATCCCAAGAATGATGCGAATTTTGCTGCTAGCGCTAGGGAGGTTTCAGAAATAGGAAATTCTGTGCAGAATGTTGTTGATGACCCCAAGGTCAATTTGGCTGAATGTGATGGAAAGGAGGAAGCAGCATGTTCCCTTTCGAATGATGAAACTGGAATTATGTACCCAGGTGATACAGACTCAAGAAGAGATGTTAGACAAGATAGTGGATCACACGAAGTCGATAGAAATGAAGAAGGTTATGTCCATACACCCATATGCAGCAAGACTGCCATTGAAGGTTGTGTGGAACAGAGTGTGTCTTGGAAAGAGTATTCGAACAAATGCGAGAAAGTTCATAATAGCAGACGAGAGTGTTATGGGAACTTGGACTTGCTTGTGGATGCTATTAGTCTTACTACCGGTGGTTTCTTTGAGGCAGAAGAGAAAGCTAGAAGTTCCGACTCTAAGAAGAAAAGAGGTCACAAACAGAAACAAACTTCTCCTTGCGAAGTAAAAAAGATCCATGCAGTAGATAGAGACAAAGGAACAGAGGAGAGGCCCTCTTTGTCTGGGTCTTCTTCACAGCAGGAGGAGAATTCTTTGGAAGAGTCTGAAACAATCTCTGGTAAACCCAAGAATGTTGAAGTCGAAAGCAACATTTTCAATTGGTATGCTGATTATGAAGATACTGCTCCACTGGTCCGATCTAAGCGTGGAAGAAATCAAACCCTTCCGCTCAAATTCCGGGACTCTGTGCTTGAACCTTGGAAACGAGTGTCTCGAGAGAGGGTGAAACCTTCCACCCAAGAAAATCCCAGCTAGGGATGGACAGCTGTAAAATCTTGTGCAATTATTAATTATAAACAGATTATAACATTTATAGTGGCCAGAATTTCAGTAAGTAGCTATTGCATTGTTGCATTAAGAAATCCGTCTATGAGGTGATAATGCCCAACTTCACTTGTTTCCAAAGATATCAACCCACTGCACCTTAAGTTGGAGTATTTCTTGATTTGCAAGAGAGGAAGCAGGGAAAATGTCATCTCATATCAGGTAAAACTGCCTTACTGGAACAATGTTTTCAAGCCATTTCCTTTGTTCTTTGTGTTCCTCTACCAATTGTACGCAATTATCACATACAATTACAAAATAGTGGAACCTAAACTCTAAGGAAGTAGCCCAAGCCTATTACAATGGTAAAACTGTAAAAGGAGAAGAAAGTTGTCTATGTATCCAGGGCCCAAACTGCCAGGCTGGCTATCTGCTTATACTTGTGAGATTGTTCTCGCACAGATAAAACCATGTTTATTTTGATGGATATGATTCAAGAAGAAAGCAAACTTAGTGATACAAAATATTGATTTGTTTATATGGCAGCTGCTGAGGAGAGATTGCGGACTTAGCAACCTACATCTGTACAGGAGGATATGTAAGGTTTAGCATTAACAGAATAGGTGATTTCTAGTATTTATATAAATTTCATTGTTTTTCAACAGCAAATAACAACATGCGTATTGAGCCCCCGCTAAGTTACATTGACGGGCTGTTTCTTCTTGGTTTTTGAATCTTTTCACTTGTTTTAGAGTGAACTTGTAGATTCAGAATCTGTAGATATGCTGGAGGAAAGTTAGTCTTTGAAAGTTGTTATGGTGATGATTACAAACCAAACAAAGGGAAGATATTTCTTTGAAAAGGTTCATGTAAATGTTTCCTGTATAGAAACTTATTTATCTATGCATGACAGTGAGGATGGAAAATTGATTCGAATAAATTTTCTAACCTCATATTTTTTGGATGTGCATTTCACATTTCATAAAAGAGGAACCTATTGTATATCTAAAAAAAATTTCCAAACTGATAGAAAGGACCATTCCATTAGAAACTTCTCTACAGAAATGCATATGTATTAATTACGTCAATTAGCCATCCACGATTCTAAGACATGCCTTTGTTCTTAACTTAATCCCAGCTTTCACATTTTATTTCGTGAAGCATCTTCTGAATATGAAATAAGTGTAAAACCTATCCAATAGTGTAGATTTACTAATTAAAGTGGGTTATTGAAGCCCAATAATATTTCGTAGCGCATCTTTGATTCATTTAAGGGAAGATAAAACCGGATTGATCAGTGCATTAAATTGATGCCAAATGCATTTTCATGCCTTGGGAGCTTTCTGAATATATTGAGCCCAACTAAGTCTTGTATTTGAGATCATTGTGTAGGACCTTTATTTTCTGTTAATTCACTTCTGTGAAACCTACCAGGGATTTTCCTTTATTCTGAGGATGGCACCTAAGGTAAACCAGATTTTTCAGAAGCTTAAGGGTTTTTTAACAATATAATCATTTAAGATATTAACATATCACTTGCTGAAATTGAACCTTGGTAGAGAGGACAGCTCCTCTTAACCACTTGGGTCAGACCCAATTGACAGAGCATTGTGCAAGATTTACAGAGCACATATAATATATTTTTTGTGTGATCAATCATCAAATGTTGTACTAACTTGTATATTTTGAATGATGTTTCTGTAGGCTATTGAAATACTCTTGCTGTAAATTCTCCATGCATATTGTCACAGTTTCTATACAGATTGAGTCACAGTAATTTATTCAGGTAAAATATAAGCAAATAAAACTTTAATTTGGATGATGCTCTAGATGATAGTAAAAATCCGCCGTTAAGTTCGTTTCTTTCCTTAAATTTGTCATTCTTCATCGTGGTTTTTATCTGTAAACATGTTACAGTATGTGGTCTTCGTTAAGAATAATGAGGATATTCAATATTAGAAGTTTTATTGTTATAATTAGTTCTAATTACAATATGCTTCCATTGCCTTCTCTCTCATACACACATGCAATATAAAGAAAATGTAACAAGACCTCATTAATCAGGACCTTTCCTAATAACTGTTAATCTTAGGCACGATATAATAGTGGTACCCACTATTACTACTACGAATCTTGACACTCCGGCATGTCAGAAAGGGGCTTACTATGATACTGACATATCATTTCTGATTGGAGCAGGAGCACCTAGGCCCTTGTAAATTCTTTTCTTTTTTGGAACTTTCTGGTAGCTGTGCTACCCTAAATGTAGGCCCCAATAAAGATAATGACTCCTTGAAGTGCATTGCCTGTACTGTTCTTAGGCTCCACTGCATTGCTGAGACATGTATCCTTTCTGACTACAGCTTCAAAAAGAAAAGCATGAATACCGTTATGTAGTATACAATCAAGAGGGAATGCAACAAAAACTAGGGATGACTTTAGCTTGTTCACCAGGATTTCATTCTCAGCGTGTTTCAGCCCATGTGAATGGCACATTGTTATACACAGGTTGAGGCTGTGTGCTTGTACTGAGCTAATTTGTTGGAATAGGTACCCCTCAGACATTGGCATCTAAGCTAGAAGATGTCAACATTGTGCACATTAAGTGGCTTAGTTTCCCGGGGCCTTTTAAGAATCACTTCCGGGATTGGTGTCATACTCATCATGTGAAATATTGGCATTTAAAGTCATCCTCAATCATTAAACTTATCCATGATTTGTTCACTCTTCATCACATTAACACTATGAATTTATGCTTAGACTTGGGTTACATGAGTGCTTCCATAGAAACATGCAATATGACTAGTGATCCCACTAAATTCCTCCGGTGATCATATTTGGAGGTGAAGGTTCAAGATTGTTAGAAACATGCAATATGACTAGTGATCCCACTAAATTCCTCCGGTGATCATATTTGGAGGTGAAGGTTCAAGATTGTTAGAATGGAAGATTGGATGGACAGAGTAGATGACAGGTTGGGAAATCTGGCCTTCGATGGAAGATTGCTTCCTATCAAGATGATCTGATTCGGCAACATGCCATCACATTGAGTGAATCAAGTCTATTGTAGAAACTTAGTGCCAATTGACAGGGCTCCCACATTCGATATGATATTCACAGAATAATTGTTGGTCCTTAGCTCTCAACAATCAAACTAGTTGAACTTTCAATGTACCTCATATGGAGGCATTCACACATTAACAACTTCAGCGAGATTAAAACAAGGACACAATTAAGAGCGGTACACGCAATAGGCAATATTGCTCATGGTATGTGGAGCTCCATGGTTGGAGTCATTTATAATGAAAGTCCCTTGCTTTTGGTGTCCATTGATCTATGGTGTGTGTTTTGAGAATTATTAATAAATTATGGTGTGCGTTTTGAGAATTAATAAATTATTTTTGTTGGTTGTTGTAGCACTCTATCAAAGTAGAAAGGATTTTGTATTTTTTTTTTTTCAGCTACGCTTTAAGCAGAATGTGTTTTTGATGATATTTTTTAATAAAATGTTTCCTTTAAATTGTATATATATATATATGAATTTTACATTAAAAAAAGAGAGGGTTTTAAAAAAAGAGAGGTTTTGTTAAAGTATTCATTAAGAATAAAACTTAGCAACTAGAAGATACGTAAAAAGTTAATAAAAAATATATAATTGAATTTAGGCATCTCTAATCTATATCAAGTTTTTTAGACATGTTTTTGGCGACAATCACATCAAAATTCATTTGTCAATGTGTTTCGAACCATCTACTGTGGTTCATCGTCTGCGTCGACAAATGAATTTTGATGTGATTATCGCCGGAAACATGTCTTGAAAAAGAATATATAGTCCAAGCGAGAAGCTTTATAAGTCCAAAATAAAAACATTGGTATGGCCAAAGGCCAGACAACAAAGAGGAAAAAATTAAATATGATAGCGAATGGACCATACCAATGGGGCACACTTCGTTCTGTGTTTGGGGCGCACTCGCTTTTTGTCATTAATAAATGGAATATGGGCCTATTCATCATCATTACATTGCTTGGGGTGCTTCTCCATGAAGATAGGAGGGGATGTCCAATTGTGATGCTCTCATGTTGGTTCTAATGCTCTTGAACTCCCAGGCCAAGGGATTTTATGTGGTGTGACTTGCTACCAAATATATGTGAGTGCATTGAACTATGGGTGAATGGACCTCTAGGGGAGCTCGACTCTTACCCATTCTCCAAAAGCCCCCTGAGAGACACTAACTTTAGGTCTACCTTCTTGGTGTGTGCTTGGATTTGCAAGTGAAGGTTGACACAAATTAGGGCTTCATCATACTAGATTAACTTATTGGAAAAACACATTTTTGAAAGTACATTCATTCTTTCTTTCATGGAAGAAATAAAATGTCTATTTTCACATTTGTGATTGTTGCAGAAATTTCATTTGACATGGTAGCTCATTATCGAGGACCACAAACTTCCATTTCATTAACACATGGAAGAGTTGAGAATGCAAGTTTGAGGCCCATTCTCATGCTCACTTAGCTTAGGGATAAAACCAAATCATAAGTTGAGATGTTCAAAATCTATGATAGAAAGGGCATTTGGGTTGGGAAAATCTAAGATACTCTAAGTGGGCTAAGAGGAAGGCTGCACAAAATAAGGGACCAAGGATACATGGTTTTTCTCATCTCTATAAAATATTTCCATGCTGCTTAGAGATAATGCGATTTGGAGGAGTGTTTAGAGGCCACCCTCAATATTTGCTTCATGATTTATCACAATTTAGTTTTAATTTTAGTTAAAGATTAAGAATGACAATAGATGCTTTGTTACACTTAGGAAGTGAATTTAAAATGGGAATTTTAGTCTTGTACTTAAATTATTTTCTTTGAGTAATTGATGCTAAGCATTGGTTGTCTTAGTAGATTTAATGATAACAACCCTTGTGTAATACAAAGCTCTCTATAACAAATTATGGAACATAATATATTGATTAGATTTCTTTAATCCAATAACATTTTATTTTAAAGTTTATCAAGCAAGATTAAGTAGACTTTGGTATTGTTTAAATACGTAACTAGGCTCGGTCTTCATAATGACACAAATGCAATCATGATTTCATGTATTTAATGTAAAAGGAAAATAAATTTATTATTATTCATGAGGCATTTGTTCATGCTCAAGGGAAATTTATTTTATAGGTAAGCATCTATTGAGTGCTTCTAGGGCTTGTTATTGAGTCTACAAGTCAATTGAGTCATTGTCATGTATGGAAGACCCTTTTGGGCATATTACATATTGTAAAGAAAATTTATTTGAGTCAAATATGGAGTAAAAAAAACCCTTCAAGACCTCGTCATTGTGCAAAGAACAAGTCGGCCTAGGGACAATGATAAGTTGGCCTGCAAGGTGTGACAAGAAGCCTATATATAGGAGCATTCAACCTCATTTGAAAAACACATCCAAGACACACAAGTAGTTTGATCAAGAGTAAGAAAAAGATCAAGAGAGGAGCGAAGAGAAGTATATCTAAAGGAAGAAGAAAATCGGAATATTTCTGATCTATTTTGGGCTAAATATCCTCACACATGCGAGATATAGGGCATCAGATTTATTGCAACAAGGCCGAGTTGCAGAAGAAGGTGAGTTTTTGTGACAAGAAGACTCCATTTGCAAGCCAAGTCCCCAAGGAGGAAGATCCTATCCAGGCAAAGAAGAGAAGGCTCTCAAATCTACTCCAAATTGTCCACATGTGTGAAACTGTAGAGAATTTCAGTGATGCCAGCCTAAGCCGACAATACCCACAGTTTGCATATAAAATGCATAATCTCGTTTATTCCCAGGAATTTCATTTATCCTGCCTAGTCAAACCTTCACTAGTTAAGGTTTAAGACCCCTTAATAAATTCTCATTCATAAATGTTTCAAAAACTAATCAATGTTCTAAACCCTAATTAATCACTCCAACAGAAACTTTACTCAATCCTCATAAAATCTGATTAATTCTTAAACCCGTGCATATTAACCATACCCTCTTACTATGGTCTCAAAACTAATCATACCATGGTTAATTGCCCTTAATCCGCTTTATTATAGAAATATACATAAATTGCTTTTAGCTTTACCTTTCCACTTTTTCCACGACTTTGGCACATTTCCCGAGGCTCACCTAAAAATGACGCAAGATGACGTAGGATTGAACAACAATTGAACAACACCGATTGAACAACACTTGCAATTGAATAACAATTGAACAACAGTTGAACAACACTTGCAATTGAACGGTGCCCGATTGAACAGTGATTGCTCCCACGGTGACTTTCCACACAAATCTTGTGAGATTAATTCTCCACCGTTTGATCAAGACACACTTGATCCGACACCTAGCAGTGATATCACATCGATTACTTGCATGACATTTAATTGCCCGATCATCTTACATCGCATGTCGCAATTTCTTCCGTCCAGGGTTCATTCACTCATGAATGATGCGATGCGATATTAATCCAACGGTCAGCACAACAATGATCCAATGGTCTGCGGCCCTTCAACTAACACACTCGTTAAATAATGGTTAACCCCTGCAGTTCACTGTGACGTCAACGGTTGAAAACATGATCGACGACCAAGGTTTAATACGGTGCTTTAACCATGATCAAAACATTCGTCCGCTCCTATCCCTGCACTTACTGATAACTTGATTTCATAGCCAGCGCACCATTCCAGAATGTCTTGTTATCAAGTTCAATTCTGCGAACTCATTTCTCCGCTTAGGAACAATGCGTCAAGACTTCTTTGATTACTCTGCCTACAACTTATGTTTCTTTAACACCACTTCGAACTGGAATACAAAATACACTCTGTATTATTTCCCTTCCTTCAGATTTTGTAACTACTTGACCTGCACATACATATATTAAATCTGACTGGAATCACACGGATTCTACCCAGACGATAAGTATTTTGTCACTCAGAAAGACTTTCAAAAATTCAACTTGAATTCATTCATCATGGTTTATCAGACAGAACCATAAATTCCCAATTATGGATCACTCAGCACATAAAAGGAATGACACACATAGTCACAATGAATTCAATTTCCTCATTCATTAACAAATGTACAGATACAAATAAAACCCTATTTACAATCTAGCTTTGCCCTGATCCGCCTTTACACGCTCTGTATCAATGGCCCTTACTCATTTCGATGCCCGTAGGCTCACAATCCAACCTTCCTATCTATCTAACTCTCTCACTAACTAACTCTACTTTACTAACTTGACTAACTAGACTAACTGTATTAACTCTCTCTTTTAAGCCTTCAAGGTTTACATTTATACAAAAGGATTATGTTTACCAATTTTGGTTCAGATCCTCAATCTTCTCAACCAAACGCTAAGAATCCTCTAAGTCCTCAATTAGTTCCTAAAATATCTTCTTTATCCCTTAAGGATCTCAACTTTCAACTAGTCCTAAGGATCCTCCATAAATCATGAACTACTTTCTAAGATTACAATATCTCAATCCATGCTAATTACTCATCGTCACTCATGTTCTCCTACATTTGGGAACATTTACAAATATAATCACAATACTTAATTAATTCCTATTTTCATTAAAATCACTCAAAACCTAAGTAATTACATTAATTCAACGCTTAGGAAACCAAATTCCTTAAAACACAAGACCCCCCTATGTCTATTAAAATACAATGATTCTTCGGAGCCAAATGCTCCTGCATCAGACTCCCAAAGTAGAAAATGATCATGATCTCCAGATCATGTGCTTATAATCTTTGTCCTCCTGGATCCCATACTTTGTTCTGTAATTTGTCCTTGGTTGTTGCTGTTGTTTGTTGTTTTTCTCCAGGTCTCCATACCTTATGCTGCAATGCTCCACTTGCTATGCTCTCACATTCTTCTGTTGTCTTCCTCTTGTTGTTGCTTCTTTTTTTTCTTGCGGTTGTCTTCTTTTGAGACACTTTCATCATTAGCCTTCTTATCAACTCAATCTCTTTGTCCAGTATATCCTTTGTCTGTTGATTAACTTCAACTCTTGATTTTTGAACTCTCATTCTTGCTGTCGTCCTTAAATCCTTACTCTCTTGTTCACTATTGTCTTGCACCTTTTCAGCTGCTACCATATTATCTTCCAAGATAATTTTCCACTTTGTTTGCTGTACCTGTCAAATTTTTCTTCCTGATTGTCATTCATGACAATTTCTTTGTCATCCTTCATCAACAATTTATCCTGAACATTTATCCTCTGCTTTTCCAGCTTTCTTCTTTGAAGATCTAATTTTCTATATAATTCAATAACTTTAATTGGAGTAGAATTTGAAAACTTTACACGATTTTAGTACCTTCACTTGTTGTTGTCCCATCATCAAATGATCTTTCTTCTGTTAAATCTAAATCATCATGCTTAAGTATTCCAAACTCATTAGGCACGACAAATGCCTTTTCTTTATCTTCATGTCTTAACTCATATCTACTATTCTAATCTTCACTATTACCAGCTCCAATATTCTGCTGTAGATTTCCATGAGAACTTCTTGTCCCCTTTCATTTCTGAGA
The DNA here is from genome assembly GCA_031772625.1 of Pinus tabuliformis. Lineage (NCBI taxonomy): Eukaryota > Viridiplantae > Streptophyta > Pinopsida > Pinales > Pinaceae > Pinus > Pinus tabuliformis. The sequence continues at coordinate 161,611,461 of CM062809.1, forward strand.
TCTTGTTATCTCAGTATTAATCTAAACAAATTTCAAACTTTGCTCCTCCTTAACAAACTCTAAAGTTTTCTCATCACCTTGTGTTGTACTTGCAACCATACACAAATCATTGGTTTTAAAAATACAAGACCTTTTGGTCTCGGTTGATGTTTCAGACATCAAGTCTTCTAGCTGCTCTTAATCATTCATATGATTCAACTCCTCTGTCTCTTCATCACTTTCAAAAACTAATGGTCCATGTTCTGGTTCACATACCAAAACTTCAACACCTTCTCCAACATTTTCCTTTTGTTGTAGCTCAACTCTTTCGATCTTCTCTGTCTCCTATCTTTCACAATGGATTTCTTGGGTTTCAGCGAATCCTCTTTGCTGTGACTCAATTCCTTTAAGTCTCTCATTTTCCAACAAAGCAATATGTATTTGTTCAATTTCTCTGAACTCGTTTATCAGCTTGGCATTCCATTTCTCTTGCAATGGGTTCCATTTGACATGTTTCTTCATTCTCCATCCATGTCTTCGGTCTTCATTCTCTTTCTCTTGTATCCATCCCTGTAGTATCTCCAACTATACTCTCATCACCGCAAGATTTCTCTCTCGCTCCTCATTACTTATCTTACCTATATGGAATTTTCTAGAACCTCTTCTATGACCTTCCATGGCCATCTTCCTTCATGAGCTCATCCGTGCCCGATTGGTGATCTGCAACATAGCCTTTTCTTATAGCATTATTCTCTTGCTACTCAATACCCTATCAAGCTTCCTCTCTAAGCTTGATCTCTTCCTAGGTATTCTCTCTCTTGGTCCACTCTCTCGAACCTTTTAGAGTCTCACTACTCCTCTGATTGCTGCACTCAATCGCCTTTCTCCTTTCTTCCAACCTCTAGTTGGATATGTTTGTTGCCATCATCATCAAAAACTCTGCTTGTTCTTCGCCACAAGTATCAAACATATTCATAGCATTTTTCAATCAATAATTCATCATTAATCAACTAAAATCATAAAGACCATACCTCATTGTCCAAATTTTCTGAATACATCTTGCTGTTTCAGTTTTTCCACTCTCCCTTTATAAACAATTTTTCAATTTGTCCTTCCAATAATCTGATCTACTTTCTCCCAAAGTAGATTTTCTTCTATCTCTTTCAAAAATCAATTTATTAATCACCAATTTCAAAATCAAATAAGAAAATCAATTTCTTTTTACCTCAATCGATTCAGATCTGATTCTTCTCTTCACCTCTGCCACGCCACTCTAGCTTCCTGAAAATTCTTCTCATTTTGTCCTTTTCAAAGAAAACTCTTCAAAATCTGTTCTCTGTCCACAAAGTTAATTATGAAATAAAATAATTCCATAAGTTCTTAATTATCTTCAAAAGACAAGCCCACTCTGATTTTCTCCCAAAAAATATTTTTCCTGCTCTGATACCAAAATGATGCCAGCCTAAGCCGACAATACCCACAGTTTGCATATAAAATGCACAATCTCATTTATTCCCAGGAATTTCATTTATCTTGCCTAGTCAAACCTTCACTAGTTAAGGTTTAAGACCCCTTAATAAATTCTCATTCATAAATGTTTCAAAAACTAATCAATGTTCTAAACCTTAACTAATCACTCCAACAAAAACTTTACTCAATCCTCATAAACTCTGATTAATTCTTAAACCCGCGCATATTAACCATACCCTCTTACTCTGGTTTCAACACTAATCATACCATGGTTAATTGCCCTTAATATACTTTATTATAGAAATATACATAAATTACTTTTAATTTTACCATTCCACTTTTTCCACGGCTTTGGCACATTTCCTGAGGCTCACCTAAGAATGACGCAAGATGACGCAGGATTGAAAAACAATTGGACATCACCGATTGAACATCACTTGCAATTGAACAACAATTGAACAATGCCCGATTGAACAACAATTGAAGAATTCCTGATTGAACAACAATTTCTCCCACGGTGACTTCTCACATTGACTTTCCACACAAATCTTGTTAGAATAATTCTCCACCGTTTGATCAAGACACACTTGATCCAACACCCAGCAGTGATATCACATGGACTGCTTGCATGACATTTAATTGCCCGATTATCTTATATCACATGTCGCAATTTCTTCAGCCCAGGGTTCATTCACTCATGAATGATACGATGTGATATTAATCCAATGGTCAGAACAACAATGATTCAACGGTCTGCGGCCCTTCAACTAACACACTCGTTAAATAATGGTTAATCCCCGCAGCTGACTGTGATGCCAACGATTGAAAACACAATCAATGACCAGGGTTTAATACGACGCTTTGACCATGATCAAAACATTCGTCCACTTCTATCCCCGCACTTACTAATAACTTGATTTCATCCCCAGCTCACCATTCCAGAACATCTTGTTATCAAGTTCAATTCTGCCAACTCATTTCTTCGCTTAAGAACAACGCGTCGAGACTTCTTTGATTACTCCGCCTGCAACTTATACCTCTATTTTTTTAACACCACTTCACACTGAAATACATAATACACTCTGCATTATTTCCCTTCCTTCAGATTTCGTAATTACTTGACCTATACATACATCTATTAAATCTGACTGGAATCACATGGATTCTACCCAGACGATAAGTCTTTTGTCACTCAAGAAAATTTCAGAAATTCAACTTGAATTCATTCATCATGGTTTATCACACAGAACCATAAATTCCCAATTATGGATCACTCAGCACATAAAATGAATGACACACAGTCACAATGAATTCAATTTCCTCATTCATTAACAAATGTACAGATACAAATAAAAACCTGTTTACAATCTATCTTTGGCCCGATCCGCCTTAACACGGTCTATATCAATGGCCCTTATTCATTTCAATGCCCGTAGGCTCATAATCCAACCTTCCTATCTATCTAACTCTCTCACTAACTAACTTTACTTGACTAACTTGACTAACTAGACTAACTCGACAAACTCTCTCTTTTAAGCCTTCGAGGTTTACATTTATACAAAAATATTTTGTTTACCAATTTTGGTTCAGATCCTCAATCTTCTCAACTAAACCCTAAGAATCCTCTAAGTCCTCCATTAGTTCCTAAAATATCTTCTTTATCCCTTAAGGATCTCAAATTTCAACTAGTCCTAAGGATCCTCCATAAATCATGAACTACTTTCTAAGATTACAATATCTCAATCCATATTAATTACTCATCATCACTCATGTTCTCCTACATTCAAGAACATTTACAAATATCCTCACAATACTTAATTAATTCATATTTTCATTAAAATCACTCAAAACCTAAGTAATTACATTAATTCAACACTTAGGAAACCAACTTCCTTAAAACACAGACTCCCCTATGCCTATTAAAATACAATGATTTTTCTGAGCCAAATGCTCCTGCATCATTCAAGCAGGATGAGAATTGTAGTAAGGTAGGCTGAAAATTGCAGGAAGAGAGGCCAAAGTTGCAGTCAGGTTGCTGGTCCAAAATAAGTTGAAGTTGCTATAAGGAAATTTGACTGAGTTTGACTTTGCAGAAAGGAAGGAAGCACATCAAGAAGAAGTTTGACTTGGTCTTGGAGGGGTCTTGGTCAAGGGCCATAGGTCTTGGAATTCATCAATTGAAGTTCTATAAGAAGATAATAATTATTGTGGGTTTTCCTCTCATTATTAAAATAATGTTTATGATACATATAAATACATGAGGAAGTTGTCTCAAGATAGTGCATCTATTTTGAACAAACTTGGTTGAGAAAATATCTCAACAACACACTAATCTAGAAGCCTGACTAGTTGGAGAAAATCTCTCAACCAACTAAGCCTAAATTGACTCCTAACCATGAGAAACAAATTCAATCTAGAAAGGTAGGATTAAATCCTAACTTTCATGATTTTAATTAATTTAATTATTTGGACTTAGAATTGTTTTTAATTATATCTTGTGTCCTCGTCTTATTGTTCTTTATGGTTTGGTAGTTGTTTGATGATAAGAACACTAAATATAATCAAGTGAAAGGAGAACCTAATTAAGTACAGTACAATACATCACAAACAATTATCAAGTAAGAGAAATCACCTAATTAAGTTGCCCCTAGATTTTTGAACATGGTATCAGAGCTAAGGTAACTACATCAAGGAAAGGAAACATAAAGAAGGATACTCAAGGGTCGAAGCATAAGAAGATTGTTTGAGAAACATCAAGAGCACCAATCATCAAAGGACTAATCCTCTCATCATCTTAATGGAAGGAATATCAAATAAGACCTCAAAACCCTAGCTCATCCAAGGAAGGGTTCCTCACTTGAAGCATTCTTGAAGCTCACATTTTACAATCAACATCGCAAGGAGAAGACAGCCTCAAGGACCCTACATCCACTTAAAGAAAGAAAGCCTACATATTGAAGCATCTTGAAGTCTTTACATCAAAGGGAATCGAGAAGAAGCATTTCCATCATCATCAAAAGAATCAAGGTGATCTCCCTCTCTTGGAAGAAAAGATCACATCTCAAGCATATTTGAAGAAGGACATCTCTAGAAGAAGTATTTTCATCTTCAAGGAAGCTATCATCATCAAAATCAACAAAAGCGTCAATTTGAAGATATCGCCATCAAGGGAGCATCTTCTCTTGACAAGTAAGTACCTTTATATCTATGTCTGAATCTATCAAAATGTCTTCATTTTGCAAAGGAAAGTAACAAATTGGTTGGGTCATCAAACATCCTTGCATGGAAAAAGAGGACATATTGGTCATGTCAATGGTAATATCTCCAAACCATCAAAAGAACAATTTCAAGCACTGTTGAAGTATATGAAAGGGGAAATAAGGGCTCAAAGGATCCTTATAGAGTCCATCAAGGATCCCCTCATTTCTTATATAGCAAAGTTGGAGACATCAAAAGAAATATATGAGAAGCTAGTAGAATTATTCTCCGTAAGCACCACTGAAGAAATCATATCTTTGAGAGCCGAACTATACAAGATGAAGATATCAAAATAAGAAGGAATAACCTCATACTTTATGAGGGTGTCACAAATAAGAAACCAACTACAAGCGTTGGGGGAACTAATGTCTGATAAAGAAATGACCACAATTGTGCTCAATGCACTACTAGAGGAGTGGGCCATCTTTGTATTAAACATATATGGGAAGAAGGAAGCCACCCCATTCAATGAACTTTGATCATTGTGTAAGATTGGAGAAACTAGGTTAAAAGCAAAGAGTGATGTTGGACCAAGTGAACAAGTTCAAGCATTTGCTGCCATGGCTAAGGGAAAAGGAAAGTTTGGGAAGTTTGGTCCTCAGAAAAATAAGAAGATTGATATGTCAAATATCCAATGCTATAGTTGTCAGGAATATGGGCATTTCAAGAGAGATTGTCCCATATTCAAGAAGGACAACAAGAAAATGAAAGAAAGGAATGAAGCCCATATCACCAAAGAAGTGGAAGAACCTGATGAGAAGAAATCCAAAGGGATAGATCTTCACTATTAAGGTTTCTTAGATGCACAACAAAGAGAAGTAGGAGGTGAAAAGACCTCTACCATGCCAGTCAAGATGAGAAGAATTATTACAAGATGCATCTTAGTAGAAGATGACATCATATTAGAAGCATACGATTGAAGCAAGAGCTCATGACACCATTATAGAAGCTTGAAAGAATCACTGAATTAGAAGTCTACATGGATGTAGCAATCATCATAGAAAGGAAGTAGCTCTTGGTAACTACATTGAAAGCATAAGAAGTATATATGGTTGAAAGAAAGTCATCTAGCATGATAGAAGATAAAAATAATTCATCATACATCATCATCATCATCATTATAAAAGGAGCATTTGCAGGATGAGGATAATCAAGATCCTCCATTGAAATCTTAATTAGAAGGTTCACTTAGAAGAAGCAGGTTTCTCACTGATCATTCCACCTTGTGTGGGATCCATGATTTAAAATGGAATGATGGTATGATGACATAGGAATGCATCATGATTGAAGTACTTTAAAGCAAGGAAAAGAAGTTGTCGAAGGAAGTCCAGATGAACAAAAGAAGAAAAGAGGCATGTATGCATATGTTTGATAGTTTAAGTCATGTCATCATATAGTTGCAGATAACATGGTTGAATGCTCTATCTCATGAGCATGATCGAAAAGAAGGATATCTTCCTTTAGAAAGATGCATGAAAGCATATACCCTAGTTCACATATTGATAAAATAAAGTCAACATAATATGCCCTCATATGGAATATGAGGTGATGAAGGAACTATGTATAGAAGTTACTGGGGTACAATATGTGAGGAAATGAAGAAGGATTCATGGAAAAGCTGCAACTATGGTCACATAAGATAAGGAATCAAGATCTAATGACTAGAAGAATCTGGTGTGACATCTCTAGGGAGAAAGTATGAAGACTCTGATAAAGTCTATAAAGGAAGAAAACCCTTGACATTGAATGTCTTGGAGATGTGTTTATGAAAGTGAAGGATGTTGATGTTGCAAGAAAGCATATGCCATGATGAAAGGTCATCATAAAAGGTAAGTTTGATTTGATGTTCGTTTTTATTTTTGAACAAGATTTGGTTGGGGTGATACAAGGCTACTAGAAGAGAGTTGTAGATGCCGCCTACAACTAAAAAGTCATGAGAATGGATGGAAGATCCTGAAAGAAACATGACGTGGAAGAGGTAGCTATGTGAATAAAACCTAGATGTGGACTGGAAGATCACTTTTCGATGAAAAGAAGGATGGAATGACTCATGATTCACCCTATGGTTCGTTGAAGGAAAGTGATGGATGGCCTATGCCCTATGAGGAAAAACTAGGAGAGGCTCCATGATGATGAAGATGAAGTTCATGACATTGAAACGAGGAGCCCTACAAGCAACTGAAGGTATCATGATCTCCACCAAATATTAGAGAGATTCTATTGGAAATAAGTCCCTAGTTGAGAGGGAGCTTGGACAATTATCTGGCTAAGAGGGAGCTTAGGTATATTCCTTTTAAAGGAATGAGTTGGTCCTCCCAGGTTAAGAGGGAGTGATAGATATAGTTCTCTACTTCATGTGTCATGCACTAGACTAGGACTAATAGCCATAAGTATTAGTGAAGCCCATGAGGAGAGATAGACACATCATTTTTGTCTTCATGTTGTGAAGAAAAAATGGAGGATTGGGTAAGCATTTGAGACTAGTTCCGATACTCTTTGAGGATGAGGTAGGAAACCCAAGATAAGAGTATTCGAAGAGGAAATTCCTTGAGGATGTGTTATTCCAATATAGGAATTGTCCTAAAAGGACATACCATGTGAATACTCGGGTGGGTTATGTGCCTTGAGAGACAATGATGATGGTGTCTATCCGTCATTGGTCTCACCAACATTGTGCTTTGATCTTGTGGACAAATAGAGATGTTAGTCAAGGCCTCGCTATGTGACAATGATGGTTAATATGATGAGATACTCTAGCATAAGCTAAGGAAGTATCTTATGAGATGGCTTACTAATCCGACTCTTCTTATGAGAATTCTTTAGATTGAGAATGTCCAAGTACCTTGTATGAATTATGAATACCTCCTTAGTTAAGAGGGAATGTTAAAATATGTAACTAGGTTCGGTCTTCATAATGAAATATGTAATTATGATTTCATGTATTTAATGTAAAAAGAAAATAAATTTATTATTATTCTTGAGGCATGGGTTTCATGCTCAAGGGAAATTTATTTTATAGGTCAAGCACCCATTGGGTTCTTTGAGGGCTTGTTATTGAGTCTACAAGTCAATTGAGTCATTGTCATGTATGGAAGACCCTTTTGGGCATATTACATATTGTAAAGAAAAATTATTTGAATCAAATCTAGAGTAAAAATACCTTCCATGACCTCGTCATAGTGAAAAGAACAAGTCGACCTTATCAAGTCACATGTTAGCCTAGGGACAGTGACAAGTCGATCTGTAAGGTGTGACAAGAAGCATATATATAGGAGCATTCAATCTCATTTGGAAAACACATACAAGATACACAAGTAATCCGATCAAGAGCAAGAAAAAGATTAAGAGAGGAGAAAAGAGAAGGAGATCTAAAAGAGAAGAAAATCAAAATATTTCTGATTTGTTTTTGGCTAAATATCCTCACATGTGCGAGATCTAGGGCATCACATTTATTGTAGCAAGGTAAAGTTGTAGAAGAAGTCAAGTTTTTGTGACAAGACGACTCTAGTTTCAAGCTGAGTTCCCAAGGAGGAATATCCTATCAAGAAAAAAGGAGAAGGCTCTCAAATCTACTCCAAATTGGCCACACGTGTGAAACCACAAAGAATTTTAGGCAAGACGAGAATTGCAGGAAGGTAGGCCAAAAATTGCAGGAAGAGAGACTGAAGTTGTAGTCAGGTTGCTGGTCCAAAAGAAGTTGAAGTTGCTACAAGGAAAGTTGACTTAGTTTGATTTTGTAGAAAGGAAGGAAGCAAATCAAGAAGACGTTTGACTTGGTCTTAGAGGGGTCTTGGTCAAGGGTCATAGGTCTTAGAATTCATCAATTGAAGTTATATAAGAAGAGAATAATTCTTGTGGGTTTTCCTCTAAAGAGGAGAGGTTTTGGCCCTGCTTGATCACCTATATCTTATGTCCTCTTGTATTATTGTTCTTTATGGTTTGGTAGATGTTTGAAGATAAGAACACTAAATATAATCAAGTTAAAGAAGAAGCTATTTAAGTCAAGTAAAATACATCACAAACAGTTATCAGAAATCACCTAATGACGCTGCCCCTAAATTTATCAACATGTACCAGGGTGGAAAAATTATTAATTTGCCATACCTCTCTATTTTGACCTTGAACATGGTTAGCACCAATTAAGTATATCAATGATGTTGAGTTAAATAATATGGCTTTGAATCCTTCCAAACATGGAAAAGTGGAGTGCTTTTGATACATTGTGATTGCATCTATATTAATAGATATTATTCACTATTTGTTATATGCAATTTTAGCATTTAATGGCTTTTGAAAACCTTTATGAATATCAATTCTGCAAAGTAGTTTAACATTTCTTTTATATACATCATATTGGTTATATGTTTTTATTGAGAAGACAATTGCCTTTCATGTATATTTTCATTTAAAATGATATGCTTTTGCTGATTTTTTTATACACTCATTAAAAAGTATAAAATTTACAGTTGCAAAATGTTTACTACCTTTAATGGACTAGAGCAAAGGGGGCCTTCTAAACCTTCTAAACTTTCTCAATGTTCTGTTTGGAGTTTTGACTAGTTTTTGAGGAATCAAACTCGGGTAAGGCCATAATAGTGCCTCACATTCATTGACCCAATTGACTTGTATGGTTTCAGACAAATAGATAGCAATATTCTGTTAAAATCAATTTTGTCTTACATAAGAAATGACTACTATAAGAACACATTAAAAACCAAAGTAAATCAACTAACAATTGGCATAGTTTTCTATTACCATTTTCCACACTTATTTGGGTAGTATTTTAATGAAATTAACATTACAAGAAAAAGCGTTTTATACCAAAGAGTTTGAGATTCAACATGTAGAACCTTCCTTCCAAGTATTGTATTCCTCTAAGAAAAAGTGTCTTATCCTAATAAGCTTAAAATTTAGCATCTACAACCTTCATTTAGAGGCAAGGTATCCCTCTAAATCCATGAGAAACTATCTTTAACCTTTGCATCTAAGTGTTTATTCATGTCTGTTAGAAGAACATTCTAATTGAAGGTTTGATTGAAGAAATCTTGTCACAACTCATTCTTCACACACATCTCGATAAGAAGCAATCTTGATGATGTAGATCTTCTATTCTCCCCTCCATCTTAGATAACCAAGATAATTCCACATCCCTTAATCTTTTAACAATACATTTTCGTTTTCTTTTGATGTGTTTCTTTCTGAAGCTCTCTTACAATTCATCCTTGTGTTGGAAAATGCAAAGTGGTAGCTTATTAATTCAATTTTCCTTGAACCTTAATACTTACTTGTGGGCTTAGTTAGTCTTCTTGAGTTATTTATGTATATCTTTTGATCAAACAAATATCAAGAGAAATAACAACATCAGAGAACACAAATATTAAGCTAACCCCTCTAAGCGGAAAAACCTGGAAAACTCTTCTCTTTTTTATAGAATCTGCTTCAAATGTGATAGAATGACCCAATCCCTAGACCAAGTCCTTCTCCAACAACAAGTTAGCCCTTCATCAAGTCCTTCTTTTGATTCTGCACCAACCAACTTCAATTTGAAACATTGACCTGACAACTTCAATACTACAACTTGTCTTGCAACTTCGACCCTATAATTTAGGCCTTGCAGTTGCTATAGAAACCCTAATCCAACTTCCTCTTGAGACCTTCCAAGAGCAAAAAAACTCTTCCTAAGGCCAATAAGATAAAATAGAATATTCTTCCTTCCAACTACAAGACACTGCACTTTGTCCTATTGCAACTTGGATATGCAATTTTAACCTCCTTTTACAGTACCATAAACCCTAAAGCTTCGTACGTGTGAGATAAATAGAGCCCTAAAACCTACATATCAATAGTTGGAAGTATCAAGGAGAATATGAGCCATCAAATCACTCTGTCTAGAAAATATTGTGATAGTCAAAATATAATGCAACTAATGCATACCAAAGAAACACATTTTTACCTAATAAACACATTAGACCAAATAGAATATAATGCAACTAATGTATACCAAAGAAACACATTTTTACCTAATAAACACATTAGACCAAATAAAATATAATGCAACTAATGCATACCAAAGAAACACATTTTTACCTAATAAACACATTAGACCAAATTGAATTTAACTGACTTCTAAATATCTAAATATCTTAACAAAAAATACTCTTATAACAAAAAAAAATTGTTATAGATAATTTATCTCTATTTTTTTGTAAATTTAAATTTATAAAAATTTTAAATCACGATATAAAAATCTAATACAGTTATAAATAAAATAATAAAAAATTAAAAAATAAACAAAGTGGAAAAATAAATATATTATTAATAATTTTTTCCAAAAATAAATTTTAAATGGTAAAATAAGAGTTATTTTTTTAAAAATAAATTATAAACGATTCACGAAAAGGTTATTTAAAACATATCATAAAGGAAAAAGACAATCATACTATTGAAAATAAACAATTGCAATAAAGTTATATATATATATATATATATTACCATTTTACTTAAAAGTTATATCATTTAGATACATAAATTATAAATATAAATTTTTAATAGGTTTATTTTTCAAATACATTTTTACTTAAAAGTTATGTTAGTTAAATATGATGCAGGAGCATCTAGCTAGGGCACCATAATCGGGTGTTGGTCTCCGCCAAGGTGGAAAGTTGTATTAGCAAATTGGTTTCTTTATGTTCAGTTTGTCAAAGTAGGATGTAGGACTTTGTTTTCTTTTTAATCTCAGTATTAGTTAAGGACAGTTTGGACGGTTAAGGTCATTAACTTGTTTGTCTTTAATCAATAGTAGATTAATAACTACTCTGTCATTTTAAAGGAAAAAGACAAATATGTCTATTGTAAAATCTTGCAGTACAAGCAAAACCGAATACATGCATAGTTATGTAACTAATTAGAATTACAACTGAAAAAAAGTAACTACACAGTTCAGGTAACTGTGAACAAAGGATATAAATGTAAATGAGAAAATCATTAAAAAGGTTCAACATTTAGCATACAAGCATTCATAATAAAGGAGCAGACAATTTTATTCGAATCCATCTGTGTAATCCTAACATTTTCTTTATTGCTTCCTAATTCACCGAACAACCAAAGTGTTTGACACAGTACGTGCATACTAGCTTTTTTATTTTCTTTTCCTAAAGAAACAGAGTTCAGATAGCCGAGACTATAACGAATTTCCAGAATGAGGGTTTGTAACCCATGAAGAGAAATTAACATTGAATGTACAGGAACAAACACAAGCAATTCAGGAAAATTACGCATATATGCATAGTCATACAAGCCACATATCATTTTCTCAATTTCGAATCTGTCCACCTGAACAAATACGAGAGTGACTATAGTACTTTTGGGCCATTGAAGAAATTATGAATATAACCATGAGATAACAAGCATAGTTCGAGGGCGTTCAAGCCAGAATGAGAGGAACAACAATCAACAATTCCCATTAAGACAAAGGTAATTCATAACCATCGTTTTCCCTGAAATTTCCTTTCAATTATAACATGAAAATGTCTGAATATACATAGCAGAGCTCGAATATAACCTATGAATAGTGACAAAACCGATGGCCAACAAACCCTAGACGAGGGTTTTGGGAAACGACTCCTATTTTGCACAAATTTACAGACAACAAACATAGAGGCTAAGATAGCCTGCATTAAAAACGAACCAAGATGCTGGATTACGGCTGAAAAACATCAACGACATGCATTGAGGAACCAGACCCCCTAACTTACAGGCCCTAACTCTAAAACCAAAAAAAATTGGTGACAGTGACAGAGCCTACCAAGCAAGAACCGAAGTGATTACTCCAGGCACGTCCAACTGCAAACCCATAACCTGCAAAAGAACCAAGACCAGACTGTGAGTAAACTGTTAACAACGGGAGAAAAACGAAGTGCATGAATGTATATAAGGAAGGGATACATTTCCTTACTTGAAGGGTTCACAACGTGAATAGAGTACAGGCCATTGAGCCACAAATTCCAGACATCGACTGAGACAAAGATGCAACAACATTAGAAGTAGAACAACAGAAAGAGAAAAGTGAATCATGGACGGACGAGGTTACCTGCAGTGAAGCCAAAGACAGGAGAGCACCGTTGTTTTGCAAACTGGATGCATGCCAAAACCACTAAGATTTACCAACAAGATGACCTCATACCAAAACAGAGACTATGGAGCAAAGACAAGTTTAACAGTTGCAGAAGAATCACAAGTAAATACTTACACAGGCGACAGAACCCTCATTGTTTGCATAATGAGCCAAGACCATAAGGTGAATGCAAGAGTTAAACGTTCAGGTAAAGTAACCCTGACCAGCGTGCCCAAAAGTTGCAGCGTAGCTGCATGCATAGGCGGTATAAACCTTACCAGAGCAAACCCTCGACAACAAGGAGCAAAGAGCAGAAATAACCGAGCGATAATAGGAGGGAAGGTTTTGGCGTGAACGAGGATCAGGAAACGAAACCCAAGGCATAATACAACATAACAACTACGCTCATAATTGCCACCACATCAGATTCCAGAAATATCCGAGGTCAAGTCTTTAACTATAACCTAATCCACAGTTTAATCATTATTTACATCATTCAATTAGTGATTAACCTAAACATTGTTGGGCTGGTCCCATCATAGTGGTATCAGAGCAAGGTATTGGAATTGACTGAAGAAATGGAGGTAGGAAGGAGAGGTATTGGAAGAGGTGTTTGGAGGATAGTAGAGGAAGGACTGAGAGAGGAGATCAGGATTCTTACTTCCCGTTTGGAGGTAGTTGAAGCTGGGAGAAGAAGGGATCCAGAGATAGGTGATGATAGCGAAGAGGAAGCTGAAGTGACAACAGATGGATCGGATGGAGAGGGCCTCGAAATGAGATTGTTGAGATTGGTCTTAATGGCAAGCAGTAAACCCAAACCAAAAATCCCAAATTATGATGACAGCTTGTCCACAGAGGTTCTGTTGGACTGGATCAGCGAGCTAGATAAGTATTTCGAATGTGAGGAGGTCAGTGAAGACCATAGAGTTAAGTTCGTTGTGACAAAGTTGAAGGGACACACAACCATGTGGTGGGATAGTGTTCAAACAGAGAGAAGGAGATTGAACAAGCTGCCAATCAAAAACTGGTCAAGGATGGTGGCCAAGTCGAAAGGCAGATTTTTGCCTAAAGATTATCAGATTGCACTACACAGGCAAGTGAAAAATCTGAAATAGAAAGGAATGACATTAAGGGAGCACACTGAAGAGTTTTATCGAGTGAAATTAAGGGCCGGTTATATAGAGGATACCCCAGAGAAGATAGCCAGGTATGTAAATGGTTTAAGGCTAGAAATTTTAGATGAAATTAGTATTCTTTCTCCAAAGAACATTGAAGAAGCATATCAAAGTGATATGAAAGCTGAAGAGAAAATTACTAGAAAGAAAAATGCCAAGAGAGGACGAGGAACAGGTAGAGGAAGAGGCCAGTCCTGTGGCAGAGGGTGAACTGCTAGTAGTAATGAGGAAGGCAACAATTCCATAGCTTCTAGATCAACAGAAAAAGGTGACAATACAAGAGGTGGTAGGCCATATCAGCGAGGCAGGGGAAATGGCCGAGGCAGAAGAGCTGGTTACCAATGTTATAGGTGTCATAAGTGGGGACACAGATCATTTGAGTGTCCTGAGGCAAACCAAGCTGGACAGAGGGGTGCATATGTTGCACAACTAGAAGAAGCAGAGGCACCTCCCCAAGAAGCAAAAAATGCTCCAGAAACAGGGGAAACCCCGGTTTTGAACAAGGTGTTGTTAAAACCAGCCAAAGAAACCACTGAACAAACTCAGCGGAAAGCTTTGTTTTGGACGGTTTGTAAGTCACACAGTAAGTGCTGTAAGTTAATTATTGACAGCGATAGTACAGATAACTTGGTGGCCATAGAGATGGTGGAAAAGTTGGGGTTGAAGCGGTTTAAACATCCCACCCCCTACAAAGTTTCATGGATGCAAAAAGGCCATCAGTTGCTGGTAGATGAGCAATGAGAAGTGGAGTTTCAAATAGGAAAATATAAGGATAAGGTCATTTATGACATAATGCCGATAGATGTATGTCACATATTGCTAGGCAGGCCATGGCAATATGACAGGAAAGTGGTACATGACAGGAAGACAAACTGTTATAAGTTTGTCAAGGATGGGATCAAGCACACGCTTGTGCCCATCAAGGGGGAAGAAACAACAGGGATAAGTGAGACAAGAGTATTGTTGGTAAGTGGAAAACAATTTCTGAAACAAGTTGAGGATAGCGAGGTGAGCTATGCAGTTGTAAGAAGAGCAAAGATGGTACTGCTACATACAGAGGTGTCAGATTTACCCATAGAAATTCAACAGATGTTGCAGGAGTTTACCGATATAGTGGTGGATGACTTGCCAGATAAACTGCCCCCCAAAAGAAGCATAAGTCACCATATTGACTTCATACCCGGAGCAAGTTTTCCGAATAAGGCAACATATTGGATGAGCCCCAAAGACAATGAGGAGATTAGAAAGCAGGTGCAGGAACTGCTAGACAAAGGATTGATAAGGGAGAGTTTGAGACCTTGCGCAGTTCCAACGGTTCTCGCTCCCAAGAAAGGAGGAGAATGGCGGATGTGCACAGACTCGAGGGCCATCAAAAAAATCACCATCCGGTATAGGTTTCCACTGCCACGGATGGAAGACATGATGGATTGCTCAAGTGGGGTAGCGTATTTTTCTAAGATAGATTTGAAGAGTGGGTATCATTAGATCCGAATTCAAGAGAGGGATGAGTGGAAGACAACCTTCAAGACTAATGAGGGACTGTATGAATGACTGGTTATTCCATTCGGACTAAGTAATGCACCTAGTACATTTATGTGGTTAATGAATGAAATGCTGAAAGAATACATCGAAAAATTTGTGATAGTGTACCTAGACGACATACTAATTTTCAACAAGACAAGGGAGGAGCACCTTCGACATGTTTGGAAAGTGCTGGAAAAATTGCAGCAAAATAAGCTGTTGATAAATTTGAAAAAGTGCACTTTTCTGCAAAAAGAGTTGATTTATTTGGGCTTCGTAATAGCAGAAAACGAGTTGAAGATGGATTCGGAGAAGATTGCAGCGATAGTTAGTTGGCCATCCCCGAAAAGCTTATTTGAGGTACGTAGTTTTCATGGGCTGGTGAGTTTTTACTGGAAATTCATAATAAATTTTAGTGAAATCTGCGCACCTATGTTGGACACTATTAAAAAGGCCAGTCAGCCTTTTCGATGGACTGATGCAACAGAGAGGAGTTTTCAACTACTAAAGAAGAATATCACAGAGAAACCGATCGTAAGATTGCCAGATTTTAAAAAGCTCTTTCAAGTTCGCTGTGATTTTATCGGTATGGCTATTGGAGCTGTACTCAGCCAGGAGGATAAACTTGTTGCATTTTTCAGCGAGAAGTTAAATGAAAGCAGGCAGAAATATTCATCCTACGAAAAGGAGTTTTATGCTGTCATCCAAGCACTGAAGCATTGGAGACACTACTTTCTGGGAAATGAATTTGTGTTGTTTTCGGATAATTCTGCACTGCAGTATGTGATGCAACAACACAAGCTGAATCAAAAACATGCCAAGTGGGTGGAATATTTGCAGAGTTTCCTCTTTGTGTTGAACCACATCAGTAGGCGGGCCAATAAGGTGGCGGATGTGTTGAGTAGGAGGGCCTTACTTTTGCAGGAGAGTATTGTACAAGTGCTGGGATTTGAACACTTGAAAGATTTATATCAGACTGACACAGATTTTAAGGAGGCCTACGAGGCATGTCAGAATCCCTTGGTGAGAGATAATAGTCCATGCTTGGACTACAACTTGCAAGAGAAACTGCTGTTTAGAGGAAGACAACTATCCATTCCTGACTGCTCAATGAGAGAGAATATTATTCGAGAGAAGCACATTGGAGGTCTAGCCGGACATTTCGGCATAGACAAGACACTCAAGCAGCTCAACCATGTTTACTTTTGGCCAAGAATGCAAAGGGATGTACAACGATTCATGACCAGATGTAAAGTGTGCCAGTTAGCGAAGGGTCATAGTCAAAACACGGGACTGTATACACCATTGCCTGTTCCAAGTAGACCATGGGACTCAGTCAGCTTGGACTTCATCTTGGGTCTACCAAGGACACAACGGGGTTATGACTCATTAATGGTAGTAGTTGACAGGTTCTCAAAGATGGTGCATTTCATCCCTTGTAGAAAAACCAGCGATGCCACTCACGGGGCCCACTTGTTCTTTACAAAGATTGTCAGGCTACATGGTTTGCCTAAGTCTATTCTTTCTGACAGGGACGTGAAGTTCACAGGGTACTTTTGGCGCACCTTGTGGAAGAAGATGGACACACAGTTGAGTTACAGATCTGCTTATCACCCGCAAACCGATAGACAAACAGAGGTAGTAAACAGAAGTCTGGGAAACCTGCTACGAAGCTTGATTGGTGAGAATTCACGGATGTGGGATCGAGTGCTTGCCCAAGCAGAGTTCGCTTATAACAACTCGCCCAATTGCAGCACGGGTTGCAGTCCTTTTCAAATCTTGTACGGCATGCATCCTCGCGGAGTGTGTTATCACCAAAATAGGACCCTGATAGGCTGCTGATCAGACTATCTCAGTGTAACTATTTCAAACCAACTTTTGGCTGAGGCTTAGCCTCCTCAACCTGAGAGGGCTCTCTCAAAGGTTAATGATTTTGATAAAGATTAGATGGCTAACTCTATGAAACAAGTATGAAAAATATGAATGGTTGAACATGATCAGTAAACATCCATTGGGCTTATGGAGTCAACAACACCTCAATATAACAATGAACTCAACCTTACATGGAAGTCAGGGCATTCAGCGTTTAAATATTCAGAACATAAACTCATATGGGACACACAGTTTATGCATGTATACAGGAAGTCAGAGCACATTCAGTGAATTCTGAGTGATTATACATCCATACCACTGTAAGAATTAAGAAAAAGGACAACATCACATATTCTGAACATGAAAAATCCTTCATGAATCCTGAGAAGCAAAGTCAAGCATGTATTATTGAAAATGAGTCATACATATGCCAAATACAAGTTTTTCCATAAAAATTTCCAACCCTTTGTACATCAGATGTTCTTCTATATATAGAGCTCTTTCCATGCTTGGATTCCTTCCTCCATCATGAGGGGAATTCGAATTTACCATCAGTGACACCTATTCTAACCATAAAACAAGACTTTAAATGCATTTGACACCTAACTAGCAGTCCTAGAGACCTAATACAACTAGGAGTGTAACTCCTTATTATGATTAAAACAAACTTATCTAAACATTTAAAACATTCTTTGACACCTAACACTCCATGAAGTCGAATTTGATGAAGCCTCCCACGTGTTCACCCAACTGCTGATGACAAACCCTAGACAAACCCTAGACAAACCCTAGAAATTAGGGAACATGTTTCCCTGTTTTTAGGATTAGATACTTGAAAACTGGCACGTGGGACAGAGCCTTTATCTCTTCATCCATGATACATTTTATGAAACTGAAGGAGATTTTTGTAGCCCATGTTGTCTAGAACAAAAACCTCTCCTTGTTTTTTAAAACATTTCTCCAGCTGTCCAGAAACTGTCCTTGAAAAACATGTGTCAAACAAGAAACTGTCCCTTGCTCTGTTCTGGCTGAAAAATAGGTCTTGGGACAGAGGTCATAACTTCTCGTACAAAATGTATTTGGAAAAACGGAAGGAGGTTTTTGTGAACCAATCCGTGCTTAACAAAAACCTCTCTTGGGTTTTTGAAACATCTTTTCTACCGCCCAGAATGAGTCTTTGAAAAACAGGTGTAAAACAGGAGATGAAAAACTGCATCTACAACAGTTTCGTAGCGCAACGTTGGTCCTTCATTTCTCCCAGATCATAATGGATTTGAAGAAAGTGGAAGAGGTTTTTGTACTTTAGTATCTTAGGAATAAAAACCTCTTTCAATTTTCAGAGATGAGTTTTCAACTGCTCAAAAAAGCTTCTGGAAGTTAACTAGTAAAACAGTTTTTTCTGCTGAAACAGGCTGCTACAGGGGTTTCGTAGTGCTATGAAAACACTGATTTCGTAGCGCAAAACAGGATTTTTACACTGTCTGCACTACGAAAACGTGGATTCGTAGCTAGTTTCAAAATTTCTCCGAAATTATGTGAGATATGTCTTCTAAACACATGGTGAGGCTTCTAGGACATGGAATGAGGCTATCAAACTTTATTTGAAGATGGACATGAGACTCTAACCCTATGACTTAGACTCTAAAACATAAAAATGACTTCACCATGACTTGACCATGACTGATACAAGAATTGAGAAACCATGTAAGTTGTCCAAATTTTTTAAGGAAGTTTTACAGTGATAACAGTGGCTCCACTAGGGATAGTGTGCCCTTGTGGTACATTAAGAACCTGTAGCTCCAGTGCCGCTATCCATCCTCTAGAAGAAAACTTTGAACTTCTGCCCAATTTTCTCCTCAAGCCTTGAATGATTTTTTGTAAGAAGAATTCAAACTGTACCTACTGAAATAGATGCTCAGTCAACCTACCCTGAGCTTATTTGCACATTCCTACCTACCCTATCAGCTGCAATCTCCACTTGTAGCTCAAGGAACATGAAACTTCCAATAAAGCCAGTCATCGATCTGATCTAACACTTGAATCCTTTGACTGTGCTTAAGACAAAAATAAACCAGATACTGAAATAACCAAGGCAGCATGAGGTGTAACTGTTCTTCAAGATGAAAATATAACTGGAAGCCTGAACAATAAATCTTTTCCATGTATTCAGCTATAGGGTCAAAAAACACATGGTTAGTTTGATGATTCTCACAACTTTCTGGTTGTGCAAACTGATCTTCAACAACAGTGTACAGTTCCTCAATCGTGAAAGAGAAAGGAAGCAACACTCTCTCCTTGTGTTCTGCCATAGAAAGCTTCTGAAAATAATGATCATGATTATGAAGACTATATGCCTGAATTTGACCTTGTAAACCTTCAATGTCTTTCTCAATGTCTTTAGCAACTTCATCCAAAAATTTCATCTTATCCTTTGCCTTGCACTCAAATGATTTTAGATAAGAAGACAAGGACAAAGAAAAATGTTCATCTATTTCTTCATTAATATGATCATCATTCCATTGTTTGAAACCTTGAATTGAAGGAAATTTTGCCACCAAATCTGATCTATCTATCCATTCCTCCAAAAACATAAACCAAAAGTCTTCAAATGACTTAATGGATTTGGGAGGAAAGCTTTCAATCCATTGTTTACATTTCCCTTGAAATGAATCATAGAACAACATAATGCAAACATCCTCATGTTTAACTCTAAGAAGCTCTGTAAAATCACAAAAATCTGATATATGCTTCAAAGTTAAACTCAAATCCTCTCCATTGAATTTTGGACCATTCCTTAGAAAGTATGCATCCTTGGGAAAATGATTTGGGAAACCATGAATTCCTGAAAAATCTATGCATGCATACCTTGAAATAAGAATGGTAGCATCTGGGTCCTTCATAACTCTAGTGGAATCACCATGAATGTATAAACTTTGAATTCTTCAACAATGGAATCGCCAAGGTAGATTTGCAACCTCAAAAAGATTTCTGAGCTCCTGCTACCTTCAGAAGTTCAGCTTCATGATTTCAGGAAAGAATAATCTTCGGACTCCCGGCAGACGCACCAAAATGTTATCACCAAAATAGGACCCTGATAGGCTGCTGATCAGACTATCTCAGTGTAACTATTTCAAACCAACTTTTGGCTGAGGCTTAGCCTCCTCAACCTGAGAGGGCTCTCTCAAAGGTTAATGATTTTGATAAAGATTAGATGGCTAACTCTATGAAACAAGTATGAAAAATATGAATGGTTGAACATGATCAGTAAACATCCATTGGGTTTATGGAGTCAACAACACCTCAATATAACAATGAACTCAACCTTACATGGAAGTCAGGGCATTCAGCGTTTAAATATTCAGAACATAAACTCATATGGGACACACAGTTTATGCATGTATACAGGAAGTCAGAGCACATTCAGTGAATTCTGAGTGATTATACATCCATACCACTGTAAGAATTAAGAAAAAGGACAACATCACATATTCTGAACATGAAAAACCCTTCATGAATCCTGAGAAGCAAAGTCAAGCATGTATTATTGAAAATGAGTCATACATATGCCAAATACAAGTTTTTCCATAAAAATTTCCAACCCTTTGTACATCAGATGTTCTTCTATATATAGAGCTCTTTACATGCTTGGATTCCTTCCTCCATCATGAGGGGAATTCGAATTTACCATCAGTGACACCTATTCTAACCATAAAACAAGACTTTAAATGCATTTGACACCTAACTAGCAGTCCTAGAGACCTAATACAACTAGGAGTGTAACTCCTTATTATGATTAAAACAAACTTATCTAAACATTTAAAACATTCTTTGACACCTAACACTCCATGAAGTCGAATTTGATGAAGCCTCCCACGTGTTCACCCAACTGCTGATGACAAACCCTAGACAAACCCTAGAAATTAGGGAACATGTTTCCCTGTTTTTAGGATTAGATACTTGAAAACTGGCACGTGGGACAGAGCCTTTATCTCTTCATCCATGACACATTTTATGAAACTGAAGGAGGTTTTTGTAGCCCATATTGTCTAGAACAAAAACATCTCCTTGTTTTTTAAAACATTTCTCCAGCTGTCCAGAAACTGTCCTTGAAAAACATGTGTCAAACAAGAAACTGTCCCTTGCTCTGTTCTGGCTGAAAAATAGGTCTTGGGACAGAGGTCATAACTTCTCGTAAAAAATGTATTTGGAAATATTGAAGGAGGTTTTTGTGAACCAATCCGTGCTTAACAAAAACCTCTCTTGGTTTTTTGAAAATTTTTTTCTACCACCCAGAATGAGTCTTTGAAAAACAGGTGTAAAACAGGAGATGAAAAACTGCATCTACAACAGTTTCATAGTGCAACTTTGGTCCTTCATTTCTCCCAGATCATAATGGATTTGAAGAAAGTGGAAGAGGTTTTTGTACTTTAGTATCTTAGGAATAAAAACCTCTTTCAATTTTCAGAGATGAATTTTCAACTGCTCAGAAAAGCTTCTGGAAGTTAACTAGTAAAACAGTTTTTTCTGCTGAAACAGGCTGCTACAGGGGTTTCGTAGTGCTATGAAAACACTGATTTCGTAGCGCAAAACAGGATTTTTACACTGTCTGCGCTACGAAAACGTGGATTCGTAGCTAGTTTCAAAATTTCTCCTAAATTATGTGAGATATGTCTTCTAAACACATGGTGAGGCTTCTAGGACATGGAATGAGGCTATCAAACTTTATTTGAAGATGGACATGAGACTCTAACCCTATGACTTAGACTCTAAAACATAAAAATGACTTCACCATGACTTTACCATGACTGATACAAGAATTGAGAAACCATGTAAGTTGTCCAAATTTTTTAAGGAAGTTTTACAGTGATAACAGAGTGCATGAGTTGCGAGATCTTGGACAGCAAGAAAGGCGAATCGTAGATGGGGAAGATTTTGCTAACGCGATGAGAGATTTGCATGAGCAGGTGAAAATTAAATTGCAGGACAACAGCCAAAAGTATAAACAACAAGTAGATCTGAAAAGAAGGGAAGTGCAGTGCAATGTGGGAGATGAAGTCCTCATGCATTAGTGCAAGGAACGCTTCCCTAGAGGTGCATACAACAAGCTGAAGTACAAGAAGATAGGTCCATGCAAAGTCCTCCGGAAATTTTCAGCGAATGCCTATGAGATATAGCTGCCACCAGGGATAGGCATTTCACCCATCTTTAATGTGGCAGATCTATTTACTTACACTGATGACCCAGAAGAAGAAGACAAAACCACACGGCCTACATGGAATACCCAGGATGGAGGAGAAACTTGGCTGAGACAAATGACTTACGTTCAGCCTCCCGAGATCGAGATAATCCTCGACACTCATGTGGCCAAATGAACTCAGCGGAAGGAGTATCTGCAATACCTGGTCAAGTGGAAGAACTGTCCTATTGAGGACAGTTCGTGGCTTGATGCCAGGCAAATTGAGCAGGCTGGTTCTTCAGTCCAGAAGCTCATGGACCGGAGTCATGATTTCTTTTTACCCCGGGAGCCTGATGCAGGAGCATCCAACTAGGGCACCATGACTGGGGGTTGGTCTCCGCCAAGGTGGAAAGTTGTATTAGCAAATTGGTTTCTTTATGTTTAGTTTGTCAAAGTAAGATATAGGACTTTGTTTTATTTTTAATCTCAGTATTAGTTAAGGACAGTTTGGATAGTTAAGGTCATTAACTTGTTTTTCTTTAACCAATAGTAGATTAATAACTGCTTTGTCATTTTAAAGGAAAAAGACAAATATGTCTATTGTAAAATCTTGTAGTACAAGCAAAACCGAATACATGCATAGTTATGTAACTAATTAGAATTACAATTGAAAAAAAGTAACTACACAGTTCAGGTAACTGTGAACAGAGGATATAAATGTAAATGAGAAAATCATTAAAAAGGTTCAACATTTAGCATACAAGCATTCATAATAAAAAAAGCAGACAATTTTATTCGAATCCATCTGTGTAGTCCTAACATTTTCTTTACTGCTTCCTAATTCACCGAACAACCAGAGAGTTTGACACAGTACATGCAGACTAGCTTGTTTATTTTCTTTTCCTAAAGAAACAGAGTTCAGACAGCCGAGACTATAACAAATTTCCAGAATGAGGGTTTGTAACCCATGAAGAGAAATCAACATTGAATGTACAGGAACAAACGCAAGCAATTCGGGAAAATTACACATATACGCACAGTCATACAAGCCACATATCATTTTCTCAATTTCGAATCTGTCCACCTGAACAAATATGAGAGTGACTACAGTACTTTCGGGCCATTGAAGAAATTACGAATATAACCACGAGATAACAAGCACAGTTTGAGGGCGTTCAAGCTAGAACGAGAGGAACAACAGTCAACAATTACCATTAAGACAGAGGTAATTCATAACCAACGTTTTCCTTGAAATTTCCTTTCAATTATAACATGAAAATGTCTGAATATACATAGCAGAGCTCGAATATAACCTACGAATAGTCACAAAACCGACGGCCAACAAACCCTAGATGAGGGTTTTGGGAAACGACTCCTATTTTGCACAAATTTACAGACAACAAGCATAGAGGCTAAGAGAGCCTGCATTAAAAACGAACCAGGATGCTGGATTACGACCGAAAGACATCAACGACAAGCATTGAGGAAACCAGACCCTCTAACTTACAGGCCCTAACTCTAAAACCAAAAAAAATTGGTGATGGTGACAGAGCCTACCAAGCAAGAGCCGAAGTGACTACTCCAGGCACGCCCAACTACAAACCCATAACCTGCAAAAGAACCAAGACCAGACTGTGAGTAAACTGTCGACAACAGGAGAAAAAAGAAGTGCATGAATGTATATAAGGAAGGGATACATTTCCTTACCTAAAGGGTTCACAGCGTGAATAGAGTACAGGCCATTGAGCCACGAATTCCAGACATCGACTGAGACAAAGGAGCAACGACATTAGAAGCAGAACAACAGAAAGAGCAAAGTGAATCATGGATGGACGAGGTTACCTGCAGTGAAGCTGAAGACAGGAGAGCGCCGTTGTTTTGCAACCTGGATGCATGCCAAAACCACTGAGATTTACCAGCAAGACGACCTCATACCAGAACAGAGACTGTGGAGCAAAGACAAGTTTAACAACTGCAGAAGAATCACAAGTAAATACTTACACAAGCGACAAAACCCTCATTGTTTGCATAAGGAGCCAAGACCATAAGGTGAATGTAAGAGTTAAATGTTCAGGTAAAGTAACCCTGACCAGCATGCCCAACAGTTGCAACATAGCTACATGCATAGGCGGCATAAACCTTACCAGAGAAAACCCTCGACAACAAGGAGCAAAGAGCAGAAATAACTAAACGATAGTAGGAGGGAAGGTTTTCGCGTGAACGAGGATTGGGAAACGCAACCCAAGGCACAGTACAACATAACAACTATGCTCATAATTGCCACCACATCAGATTCCAAAAATATCCGAGGTCAAGTCATTAACTATAACCTAATCCACAGTTTAATCATTATTTACATCGTTTAATTAGTGATTAACCTAAACAGTGTTGGGCTGGTCCCATCAAAATATATAAATTAAAAATATATATTTTTAATAGGTTTATTTGGATTAAAATGATGGAGTGGATTGTTTTTTAATATATATATATATATATATATATATATATATATATATATATATTTATTTATTTATATATATATATATATATATATATATATTTATTTATTTTTTTAATGTTGAGTTTTTATACTATAGTTTAAAAAATGTTATAATTTCTAACTTATAAAAATTGCATATTGCTACATGTAACATATTTTTTCTATTCAAGAATTAATTTTAAGATTTTGATTATAAAGATTTCAAAGGAGTTGCAACTTTGATCCATTAAAAAATGTAGCTGCTATTAAGAGTTTTACTTTTCAATTATGTCTTGATTTTAAAATTAGAGGTTGTCATTTCAAAGTTGTAATTTTAACTCTAAAATAAAAAAGTGACACTTCTGGTGGCACTTTTTATTTCAAGGGTTGATTTTAATAGTTTTGCTGAGAAATGTTATGAGGTTGTTAGGGCCATGGTTACATAAGGTGGTGAGTTATCCCTTATAAAATAATGTTCTAGCAATAAAACCACTTTTTGAAATGGGGGTAAAAATAACTAAATATGACATTTAAAAAATAAGATATTTGAAGGGTTCTTATCAAATCTGTAACTATGTTCCCTTTCTAACTATAATTTCAAATGAAATGTGTGAGTACTATTATTATGTAATATAATACTAGATAGAATGAAACAAAATTTAGGGACATCCATTTCACTTGAAAGGTCACAGAGTGATAAGTATACACCAATGGTTCCATTTTCATTTTGTTTTACTCCACCTTAATGATGCATTGTTGTGTAAAGGGACAATTTCCCGAGCTTGGGTGGATTCCAAGTCTATATACTATGCCATGTTTTTACATTACGTCCAATGGAAAATATCTAATCCAATATATAAAATTAATGATTTTCTTGTTTAGATGGATACAACTTGACACAAATTCCCCCCATACCCAACCTCCCACCCTCATGAGGGTGGGGGTTAGAGGAACTATTGGGAACTACATATTATTTTCCCAATATTTCCTTGCACCCTCACCCTCATGAGTTGGGGGGAGGGGTGTGGGGAACTATTGGGAAAATAATATTTAGTTACTAGATATAAGGGGGCAGGGTGAACTTTTGAGCAAATATATTTAGTTAATAAATATTATATTCTTAGTAGTTTCGTCACCCCCACCCTCATGATAAGTGTCCACTCATTATGGGAAATATTTTCTTGACTCCATTGGCTTCTTCCAATGATTATTTGTATAAATTTGATAAGGTATGTAAGTTATGGAATCATAACAATAGATCTACTGGCCAATCACCTAAGGAAATGACCAAAATAACAAGCATTAATAAAATGAGAGACAAGACGGGATTTTAGAGTGGATAGATTCAATATGGGGAAATATTTGCTATGAGAAGTCCTATTAATTGATAAATCTACAAATACAACAACCTATTACTCAAGTGTGGAGTTCATATGAGATACATACACTTAGCAAAATATACAATAACAAAAGATGAGCGTGAAGGCTCTATGAACCTCCTTATATGTTTGTAACTAGATATATCTTATTGAATGAACAAGGCTTGATAAACTCATTTTACATATTAGTGAGTAATTAATACAATACTATATTCCAAATTAAAAATTAAGTGAGACACAAAACATTCTCACATTCCATAATAGATGCTTCAAAATCCATTAATGATAGTTGTTGTAGAAGCTACAATGACCCTCCAAAATTTTTCCTTAGCTTTGTTTTGGAGCTTCCCTACCAAAATCCTAGCAGCATGTGTTACACTACCCAGGTACTTCTGTTTTCAGTTGAGTTATCTTTCATTTCGCAACTTGTGTTCGAAAAATTGTTTTGCTAACCAACCACAAGTTGACCTAGTGACTTGGTTCACATCCGGTTCTTGTGCTGTCTCGGAAAATTGTGTAGTCCTAGAGGGCAGCCTACCTTACTCTCAGGAATTGTGCAAAGTAACCCAATAGTCTGCCTTTCCCTCAGAAATTGCATAGAGAAGGCAATGGGCCTTGCTCTTAGAAACACTACAGGGCAGGTAGTCGTCTTTGCTCTCAGAAACTACGCAGAGCAGGCAGTCAACCTTGCTCTTAAAAACTGCACAGAGTAGGAAGCCAACCTTGCTCTCAGAAATTGCGCAGAGCAGCCAGTCAGCCTTTCTCTCCAGAATTGCTCAAATCATCTCGGCAGTGAGTTGATGCTCAAAACTACGAGACCCAGCAGATAGCTTGTCTTCAACTAGGAAATTGCACAAAGAATGAGAGGTAGCTAGAGCCACTCAAGCCAGGGATTGCACAAAAGCATTCCTCAGTTGTTGTCTGATGTATGTGCTGGAAAGTTGTTAGTTTCCCTCTAGAAATACGCAATTTCCTCATGCATGCATGGTAACCTTTCTCGGAAAAAGAAAAAAGAAAAAAGCATCCCTAAAAAATAGGGATCTATTTTAGCACTGGGAGTTACATTCAAGTTGATTTTAGAAACTTCCCGCTAAGTGTTAATTTTGCTAGATTTGTGGCATATGCATCATAAACCCTAAATCTCCCAAATCTATTTAATGGACGCCCAAGAGCTCATTCTTCAAATTCGATCTTGTAGCTCTGGCATTCTCGAGGTATAGAGGAATATTCAGCACGATATTCATGACTTTTCTAGGTAAGTTTTGCTTTTCATATCTTTTGCTGCTTTTTTTGTCGCTTTTCTTTCCTTGGCTTGTGTGAGTGTTGTTTTCCTTGTTTTATCGAATGACCACTGGTGTTTTAATGTATTTTAACTTGTAGAAGTGTTGTTTCAAGTTTTTCATTGCATTTCCTTAGCGTTGCATGCATGGCCCTATTTCTGCACTAATGGTCGACGTTGCAGTGGCTTGCTTCATGAGCTTTGTTGTTCTTCTGTTTGGCTGATTCTTGAAATTTCTATGATTGCATGCATGTCCATTCACTCAGATCTGTACCATATTTTCACATGCATTCAATCCTACTTGTTTTCAAGTTGCCCTTGGGTAGATCTAGGCTGCCTTGGCCCAGATCTTGCCTTGCCCGACATGCACTGTGCATTATTGGGACTCAAGGCTCTGCCTTAGCTCCAGGAGTTGCGTAGACGTCGCCTATCACTGGATTACTGGCTGTGCTCTGTGCAGTTCTGGGAGACAGTGCCTAATCTTTCCCATGGGATTGCTCAATGCACAATCCCAACCAACAATCAAGTCGGACTGAATTGCGAATTGCGTAGTTCCAATCCTCAGCAAGCCAAGTTGGACTGTGCTCTGTGCAGTTTCAGCCAGCAGCTTGCTCACTAACAGCTGAGACTGGACAATGTGCAGTTCCAGCTGACAGTCTTCCCGCATCTCAGAGTCATAACTACACAATCTTTCCTAGCAATCACTCGGTTTTTTGCATGACCAATCCTTGAGTTGCTTTATGTTTTCAGCTAACATTTGCTTTCCATGAGTGTTTCTCTATCTCCAAGCACCACAAGGAACAAAAACAACAGTAGCAGTGAGAAGCAGACCTGTGCAAGACAAAGGAAAGAGGAAGATTTCTAAGAGTACAGAGGCAGATAAAAGATACAAATTTAGGGAAGATCCACTTATGGAGAAAGTAGCTTTGGATGTTGAGGCGAAGAGGTGACAACGCAAAAGGCGAGTAGTGAAAAGAAAGAGGGAGAAGCAAAGACTGGAAGAAGCATAGAGAAAGTTGTAGGAATCAGAGCAAAGGTTCAAAGAAGAACATGAACTACATAGAAGAGAGAAGGAAGAGCAAGAGGAACAGGAACAGGAACAGGAACAAAAACAAGAGGAAGTGAAAGGTGCACATACATAGAAAACTTCACTGATACAGGTTGAAGACTCAGATCCACCAGCAACAGATGATGAACA
Source organism: Pinus tabuliformis (assembly GCA_031772625.1). Classification (NCBI taxonomy): domain Eukaryota; kingdom Viridiplantae; phylum Streptophyta; class Pinopsida; order Pinales; family Pinaceae; genus Pinus; species Pinus tabuliformis. Next base: position 161,640,360 of record CM062809.1, read on the forward strand.
GGGTGAGCGGTTGTAGGAGAAGGAACTTACTCAATAGGATAAATGGATGTTTGAACAGATGAACATGGATATGGTACATCCAGAACAATATCAAGAAATAGACCTCATGCCAAAAGCAACTGAGGTCACTCCACAGGCTTCACTAGCTCCGACAGCAGAGCAAATCCCAAGTGAACAAGGAGATACTGTCCTTCTTGAGGATGATCCAGGAACAAATCCGTACAACATAGCCTTTGACGAGTCACAACACAGGGTTGTACAGGCATGCAGAGTGCACACTCGTATGGTCATAAATATTGTTGGCATTATGATACAAGTGTTGTCCTTGATGGCAACTCACTCAGAGGTATGATACAGGTGATGGCAATTCAATCAGAGAACAGATCTTAGTACTGCAGGTCAAGAGAGATATACGCAGATTAACCTTGATGAAAGTGCGTATACACGGGGGTGAGAAGAGCAAAAGGCACGTATACATACACACACAGGTTCATAGAATGAAAGGCGCGTACATGTTAGAAAACTAAGTTTGGTCTATGGTATTTGGTCCATGGTATTTTGGTATTGGTCCATAGTATTTGGTTTGAAGTGTTGACCCTAGGTATTGGGTCCAAGGTAATGGTTCAACATGGTTTTGGACCATGGTATTGGGAGAAGCCTAAACTTATAAGGAGAAGATCATTAGGCCAAGGGAAGGGTGGAAGTAATGAGTGTCTGAGGAAGTGTGGAGATCCAGTATGCTGGTTATGGGTTTGTGATGCTTGGCTCGATCTGAATCAAGTTGGAAATAGCAGCGAAGGTATAAGTAATTATCTTTAGATCTGTACATGGGTTTTCTCTGATGAAAGTGCATGTACATGTGGTTTTGACACAGTCAAGTAGCGTATGCATTATGAGATTTTTTGTTGTTGGTTCTAGTGGTTGTTCCAGAGTTCTGGGCTCTAGTATGTGTTCTGGTAACTGTGTTTTGATGATAGGGTTTCAATGATTCAGTGTTGGGTGATTTAGAGATTGATGATGTAGGTATAGTTGATGATTATCTTATAGTGGTGATTGTTTTGTATTTATGGATCCAATCTGAAAATTTATGAAACGTGGTCCCTGAAAGAAAAGAGAAGGTTGTGGCCTTCTATAGGCCAGCACCTATGTACTAGTACTTCAGCTAATACAAGAGCTAAAGGGGTTGTAGCTCCCTTCCAGGAGAGTCTGGAGAACGAGAGAGGGTTGTAGCCTTCTGCAGGTAGAAGCCTATGTACTGATATAAGACTGCACTAGTACATAAATATTGTAAAAGGAAGTTTGTTATTAAAGGAAGAAAGAGACGAGTTGCAGCAGGTGGTTTTCACCCACATTGGGTTTCCACCTTATATCATGGTGTTCATGTGTGTTGCTTATGTGTGATGATCTGTTCTATTTTACTGCACTTGTTTACTGTTAATATGGTTAATAATGTTCTGATGAACTCATTGAAGATCAACTAATTGAATCATAAGCTTACTGGATATACGCTAGTTGCATTAAACACAGTTGTGTATATACGCGAGTATCCTTAACTGAAGTAGTGTATATAAATCTGAATATGGAAATGAAAAAGTTATTAGTGATTAGATAATACTGATTCACCCCCCCGCCTCTCAGTATTATTTCCAACACATATCTTGTGCACTTTGAAGAATGGGTGATTGTGTCTGTTGTGCAAAGACATCCAGATTCCTTGGCCAATACTACGAAGGCTTATGCCGAAGCCACAAGCTCAAGTTTTAAGTTCTTAATAACAGAAAACGAGCGCATGGCTAAGGAATTGCAAGAGACAAAGCAGAGGGAAGAACAATCAACAGGATGCGCTAGAGCATAAATGAATAAAGCAATACTCGCAGAAGTATCGACTCTTGAGACAGTCATGCAGAGACTATATGACAAGCTCGTCATCATGCATAAGGCAGTTGTCGATTTACATGGATTTCAATAGTGTTGCATCAAGATTGCTTGCATGCTCATAGACATACATGCCACTGTTGGTCACATACATACATGGACAATGAGGTACAAGGGAGCCTCGCTTTACTTGCACAAGATGATGAAGTTTGAGGCAGAGTTGGACAAGCATGCATCCAGATTCAGATCAAGAACTATCAGAAACTCCCGCTGCTCATCACTAGTGTTGAGGCTTCATATGCGCGATTATTCAGGAGTTTAGATGTCATCGTGCAAACACATAAGATCGCATCCATAGTAACACTCAACTAGGCCAGAGAGAAGAACCAAGTCAAACTGGATATTGACATATACTTCGAGTAGTTGATGTGCATGGCCAGTGACGTAGACTTGTAGATCAACGTTGAGAACATGCAGAGGTATGTCACTGGTTCGAATGCACTTAGGACTATGTTGTGTATGTTACAGGATAGGTTGGAAAGAGGTTCCAGATCGGTATACCCAGAAGTGATGGAGGCAAGTGTTCATTTCCAGAAAGACGTCACCAAACACTACTCGGACACCATTGGGCACTACGAAGATTGGCATCAGTTCGTCACCAAAGATCACTAGGAAGATGTTGTCAAGTTGGTCTTTCCATAGCTATCTGAGTCTTAATGTTGTCTTGTCTGGATGACTCAAGCCTATTTTTGTCCCACATGGGTATAGGTGGAAATTGTATCATTATTGTAAATATGTTGTAAAGTGAAATTCCAAGTGTCATTAGTGGAATGCAAACAATCATATGTAATGTAAAGAGTTATATGTAATGAAGTTGAAGAGTCATGAGGGTAGTCCAAGAGTCAAAGGGGAATGTCAAGGGTCACCCCACCCTTTTCTATATATATAACCTCATAAATCATAGAACAGGATTTTGGGGAGCCAAGATTTTGGCTAGGCATTGCTTAGAGAAGGCTTGGAGAGTATTTTGATGAGCCTTGGATTCTCCACAGTGCAGAGTGAGTACATCTCTTTGGAGGAGTAGCCGTTGTTGATTGTAATGTTCCACTATTGGGGCTAGTGGATGTCGATGGTGTATGTATGGATGGAACTTTCACTTTATATATATATATATATATAATAGAGCCATCACGTTTTCATGCATATCTTATTATTGTAGTTCGACTATTCTGGTTGATTTAGCAATGTATGTTATTTAACTTACGCATTCGTGTATGAAATATTTTGTATATGATTGTATGAATCTTGTTGAAATTGTGTTGTTGGTTTAACTCGTCACTTTGGATTGTGGACTATTCTACTTTCTAGCTTGTGATGTCATTCAACTCGTGTGTTCCTTTCAAGTTGCGTACTATTACAGGCTTGTAAGGGGCACACTTCCTTTTCCAGCCATGCATTAGAACCCCCATACATCTCACTTGACTTGGTACAAGGTCACGCACTTGCTTTAAACAAAGATATCACACTTACCTATGCTCGCTATCACAGTCAAGGCATTGCTTTACTACCCACTGCTGGGACTCCTACTCCAAGCAGTCTGAGGTCTAGTTGGGACTTCTTACTGGGGACATCCCCTGACATGTTGGCAGGTCCAACACCATCAACAATAGTGTACAAATGTAACCATGAGATAACATTATACATTATAAAATTCCCGCTTAATAATGAAAAGAGGAATAAACACACATTTAGAGCATCTCCAATAAGATGCCAAGATTGACAAAATTCACTTTTGTCTCAGAACTAATGAAGATATCGATAACTTTTGTTCAATGGGGCAACAATCCAAGTGAATAACACCATCAACAACCATATATTGAAAGTAGGTGTCAAGGCCATTATGTAACTATGTTTAGTCTTGGAGAGGTTTCACATACCCAATAACCCTTGTACATTGTTGACGCTACAAGGCAACTAAAAAATTCCATAAAATTTTCTCTCTAATACCAAAATAATTTTTTAAGTTGACTATAAAATTCAATAGTGGAACCAAAGCTACAATAGCTTTATTATTCAATTAAATCTTAATACATGAGTGCAATGCTACAATCCTTTCATCCATAATTATGCAAAATACACATAGAACCAAATGATTAGTAAATAATAGAATGAAAAACATAAATATAAAAACATGACATTTCATGTCATAATCAAATTATTTATCTTTCTACAAAATAATCCTTCAGATGGTTGAAAATGAAGGACGTTCCTCCTAGTGGTAGGTTTTATTTCACACTTAATATCTCTTTGATAATATAGGCCACTCCCATCTTGAGGCACAAACCCACAATCCAAAGTTTGTTTAGAATTCCTTTTACTCAACCCACAACCTCAAAAACTCTCACAACCAAGAAATTTATATAAAACAATCCTAATCAACCAACACTCTCCTCACCTTAACTTACACAACACCAAGAATGGAATCCCCTTATTTGATACACAATCCCTTAGGTTATCCCAATTCCTTTCCAATACTCCAGTACAAGCTAGTTAAGGAATATATCTACTAATATTATAAGGGGTTTTATTTATAGGTTAGGTTCCCCCCCCACAAAAACACACTAATAATTACTATAGTCACCTTGGGAAATGACATAAACATGCATCAAGGTATGTAGCTCCCGTGGAGCCACCCAATTGTTGATGGTCGTGTCATGAAGTATTATATAAACTATGAGAATCAAGGTTCAAATCCTTCTTATTAACATGTGTCTATGGAAGGGGTGTACGTGGGAACCTAGAGGTTATAGTGGCAGTGGTCGGAATCTACTCTATGCCATATGAGTATGAAACTAGCCCAGTCATCAATTCCTCTAGATACAAAGAACAAGAAATTCTTGTATTTATATTTGTGCGCTAGTAATTTAGCATGTGCTCTTCGTGAGGAGCACTCGTATCACCTCAAACCCCAAGCTTAAGCTATATTACATCAAGGTTAATAACCAATTATTAATAGGGGAGGCTAGAGTGGGAGGGGTAATCATCAACCTTGAAGAAAAAAAGAAAGTAAAGTATGCATGGGGTCTTGGCATTACGGCAAATAATCAAGCGAAAGCTCTTTCCCTTTGGCAGGGTTTGAAAATAAGTTTGGCTAATGGTATCAAAACTCTGTCCATAGTTGGTGATTCCATGATGATCATCCAAAAATGTGTAAAGCTCCTTGAGAATGTCATTCTTCTAGATGATGAAACCTCCTCAATCACGGTAAGGATTATTTATTTATTAATTTTTTTTGAAAAGGTTTATTTGTTCCACGTGTTACATGCCAATAATCATATGGTGGATGGTCAGGCCAATGTGTGTTGAAAATGCAACAAGATGGTGGATCTTAGTGAAAGGAAGTTGCCTTCACTAAGTGGGCCCACAAGCTATTTTTGGCGCAAAGTCTATTTTTAGACTATGTCTATTTTTAGACTATGTCTATTTTTAGACATATGGATCATGGTCTATGAGTTGGAGGATGCTATTTATGGATGATTGGTCATGTTGGTAAAAATAGATGGACATCTATTTTTAGACATATGGGTAGAGTCTATTTTTAGACGGCCAATCTAAAAATAGATCAGTCGAATATTATTAGCTCTTAATAATATTTGGACTATAAACATTATCTTATCCTCTTACAACACTTCAGTTCGAGCTACGGATGTGGCACATGCAACTACCAGAAGGAAATACGCTTTTCCTATGGGTTAGTTGAGTTATTGCATGATGGAATTCAGTTAGAACTCAAGTGATTGAGCTTGGTGGAGTTAATTGAGGAGTTGATGGAGTTGTGTTCAGTTTGACTTAGTTGAACTAGTTGTATTTAGTCTAACTGCCAAATACACTAGTGATGAGTGATGTGAATTAATTATTAATTAATTCACTAATTATTAACTCATAAATCAACTAAAGAATACATTAGTTAACTCAGTGCATGGACAGTTCAGTGGAGACGAGTGTTAGAGGTGGGTGAAAGGGTGAGACTACTATCAGTTGTGACTATAGCTGTGCATGAGATTTGCACAATCATTGATTGAGATTTCCAATGAGGATTGCGCAGCACAGGCCAAGGGAATTCGAACTTGGATCAGATCTATTCTCAACTTGGATTGTGCAGTAGAGGTAGGCAAACAGTGGAGGAGATTTGAACCCGTGACTTGTTCAGATCTGAGCTAGTTTGTGTGTAGCATGTGGAGATAGTACTGAGTACTTGTGAGGAGTATTGTACTATGTATTGTTACATGTTATCTATCATTATAATATACAGATAGTTGGGTTTTTCAGCTGTATGCTTTCCCCATTACATACTGTGTTGATATGTGTGATTGATGTTTCAATGTGCGCATGCGATTGTTTTTAATTCCGCAAATTGATGATCAATGGTAGATGAGGTTATGTATTATGCATGCATTCCAAAAATAGTGTATAATCAGGATAATCTCTGTGAATAAGTGTTATATTATTCAAAATTTCTACAATGTGGGGGTGTTATTAGAACAAGGTTGAATATGCATAAATAAAAAAACTCTTCATGTCGCATCCCCTAAACAGTTGCAATAGGCCGACGTTGTACTGTGGTGGTACAGGTTGTCAGATTATTAAGATGGTAGTTAAGAAGGCCAACTCCCCAAGGTTCTTTCGTAAGATGGTAGTTAAGAATGTGAACTTTATGAGGTCCCTTCGCAATGCCTTGGTTGTAGGGTTAGTAGGTGGTGAGTTAAGGCACAGGTGTGGTGCTGCTGGAAGGAAAATCATGTATGGGGATAGGTGGGCGTTGAGGCTTCGATTACTCATCAAAATATGTAATATAGCTACTCCTCCTGGGGAAGAAGGTACCATTGTATTATGATCTTGGTTATTTCTGGTGGTGGGAAATATGGAAGGAATTGGCATTGGCAAGACTCTGAGTCATCTTGCATTTATGAAGGATAAGATCCCGGGGGTGGGGGGTGCGAATGTAGGGATTGATTAGGCTATTATATATCTCAGTTGGCTATAGTCAGTTAACCAAAATATTGTTATTTTTAAGAGGCGTATTTCTGCAAATATGTCTTCCATGGGAAATGGAAGTGGGGGAGGTTCAGGGCTTGGTAGCTCGGGGGTCTAGCCATGGTTCAGGGCATAGAAGCATTGAGAACCTGGTGGAGAGTTCTTGTAAACAAGTAGTAAAGGATATCGTTAAGGAAATGAATGAAAACATGGCTATTATTTATGCCTAATTATTTGGAATTGGAAAACATTTGGAACTACTGCAAAAAACCATGGAAGTCCTATGCATAAATGTATTGAGTGTTCAACGAAAGGTCGACAACATCGAAATTAAGATGGAAACAACAACTATTTGGTCTTAAAGGATTTTTTTAGGGTTGGGCGTTCTACGGTCATTAACGATGCTATTGCTGAGGTTGCTACTGTTGTTCAGGTCCTAGATGAAGAAGAGAATGAGGCAGAGGAACTAACCACTTCTGTGGATGATCCCACAGGTGAAGAAGTCGAGCCTGGTAGCAGCTGAAAGAATTTGTGTTAATTTATATATATGCTATATAGATGTATAGAATATAATGATGTTTTCTGGAGAGTTTACAGTTATAGTTTTGCTATAATAATATATGTAAATAATAATGGTAGCAAGAACGTCCCCATCCAATGTAAATTGTTGGAAGTGGCAGAAAGAACAATCCTGAATTTTGTACAGGACTTGACCCTCTTCCAGTCTACATAATGAAAATGCTACATGTTTCTTAAAAAAAATAAAATAACCAATTATTAATAATCAAAGGTTGAAAACATTAGGATATAGCACTAGCTAAGAGTTTTAGTAACTAAGGTCTTCTCCCCTTCCCATTTCACTTCCCAACTTGTGGAATCATAAGCCCCCCATATCTTTCCAATCAGTCTTTATTTGTAGTAGTTAGGGATTTCAATGCATTAATGTACAATAATAGTTCACATACGATCTTGGCATCTCTCTCTCTCTCTCTCTCTCTCTCTCTCTCTCTCTCTCTATATATATATATATATATATATAATTAAAATTTGCAACTAGGGCCAAATTCCACTTTGGGCAACTCATTAACCTAAGATGATGTTTGGACAAAATTCCTCTTCCTGAGACGACCAAAATTGATCTTGGAAGCACTAGATTTGGATAAGGAAAAGTGTATTTTTGAAGTCAAGCACACATGTACACAAATTGTTAAGGTCAACCTAAGAGGCTAATTAGCCCTCCTCCAACACCTATAAATACATGATGCATAAACTCATTTGAACACACTACTCACGCACATATTCTCTTCATTGATTCGTACAAATTGTAGAAATTAACGTATGGTTACAGGAATTCGCTGTTACAGGAATTCACGTATGGTTACAAGGATTCAATATTACATGAATTCACGTATGGTTACAAGAATTCACGTGCTATTACAAGAATTCACATATGGTTACAAGGATTCGCATGTGATTACAAGAATTCGTGTATGATTGTTGGAATTTTCTATTACAGGATTTAATTTGTATTCTAGTGTGGTTACAGGAATTCACACGTGGTTACTAGAATTCACATGTGGTTACATGAATTCATTTTTGCAGAAAGATCAAATTTGACTTTGGATATTGGTTTGGATTCTTTACAAAAGTTAAGCCACATTGACTTTGAATTTCATCATTGTACTCTATTGGATATTATCTCTCTGCTGAACATTTCATATGTGATAATAAGAAGGATTGATTAAGGTTTCCCCCTCTGGGGGTTTTGGCCTCACTTGAGCCAAATATTCGTTTTCTCTTGTCTTGACTTACCTTCTACATTTTTATTTTTTATGTTCTATCTACAATTACTGTCAATGCGAATTAATGGTTAATGTGATTTCTATTGAAATCTAAGTGAAATTTTCAATGGGATACTAAAAGGACATTGAATTAATTGTTGCAAGCATAGAAAATACCATTGTTATCTAAAATTAACATGGTATTAGAGGCCAAGTGAGGACAATCCCAAGTAAGAGAAAAAGCAATGACTAAGACATTTGTTGACAAGGACTAGTCTCCATGGCTACTTGTTGACAAGGTTAATCCTCTCTCTGGAAAGAGACGATCCCTCTAGCCCAATGAGTGGGTCTAGCAACTTAAGGGACAATCAACTAGACATCTTCCTAGATTATGATTGAAAAATAGAACAAGAGAGAAGGCCCACCTTGCTTTGATGCTAATCTAATTTCCTTTGTTGAGATCCTCGAACAGCTTGTGTCAAGGTCTTGTTCCTACTTCTTTCAACGCTTATGTACCTGCAAAAACAACCAAGAGACGAAAAATCATGCCAAAACCAATAGCAAATCTAATAATAATCTATTTAGCTAATCAAGGAATGCCAAACCAATACATACATGAACATATATATTTTGGGAAGATGAACCAACAGTTGTATTAATATAAAGAATAAAGGGGAAGCTTACAACCATAGCCTTGATGTTTAAAGGATCTCCTTGAGTGGTAATCCAAGTCCACGCCAAGAAACTCTCCAACACTCCTTCTCCAAGTCTAATGAATAACCTCTAAGCACAAGATCAACATAGGGGTGCAAATGGACATAGATCAACCATTTCGAAATGGTAGAGGGGAACTTTATAGGTTGGGAGAGGGAGTTGGACCTCCTCCAAAGATAGGATTAGGCCCACATCTTAAGGAGTTAGCTCATAGGGATGAGACCAAGAGGTCAAATTAGGAGGATTTGACCTGATCTATGTGAAACCACCTCCAGCTCGCTGCTATGGAAGCTTCTAGATCACGAAGCTTCTCATCCTCTTTGGGAAAACTTCCTTTTTGAGACCATCATGAGTATGAGAGATAACAAAGCGATGCCATCACTAGCTTAACAAGGTGCAACATGTGATCATCGCGGTTTTGAGATTCATAAGGGCGATGATCTTCATTTTAGGGTTTCATGAGCCATTTCTTCAGGGAAATCTCTAGATATTTTCCAGGGAAAGTTAAAGGAGGGATATGAGCTGTACACATTGATGATTATACTGTATAATGATAATGTTTCAGGCACTTTAGGGTATGTCATAGGGAAGTGTAGGAGGCGTGACAAAATACTTTGTAACGCTACTACATATTTCAAGACTGAGGATAATCTCAATGACAAGTTAGATTATCATACCTGGAAGATGATTCTTGATTTGACCTTGGAGGATCATGAAGTATTGGACTATGTGCAATGGAAAGTAGTGGATCCTCCTTTAAATGCACTTGTTGCTAGGACAAGGTGAGGTCAAAACTAAGAAAAATTTGATTGAATCTATTTAAAATCATTTGGTTGCATATATTTATGATTTGGGAACTTCTAAGGAAATGCATGATAAATTGGTTGGGATATTCAAAGTGAACAATGGAAATCAAATCCTCTTTCTCGAGAACAAGTTGAAGAATATCAAGATGGATTTAGGGGAGTCTATCAAATCATATTTTATGAGAATAAATCAAGTCAAGAACGACCCGATATCTATTGGAGAAGTTATTGCTAACAGGGAACTCACTCTCATTGATATTGGAAGTCTTTCAAGGCCACATGATACATTTGTCACCACTATTCTCAATAATGATAGAATACCTAGTTTTGATGAGCTTCTGGCTAGATGCACTCAAGAGGAAATAAGAATGATGGAGAGAGATAATTCCTACAATGGAAATGATCCTACTGCTTTCTCTACACATGCCCAAATGAGAAATGATGCTGGTCCATCTAATTCAAGAAGACAACTTCAAGGATCTAAGAAGGGATTCAAAGGAAGAGGCAAAGAAAGATGCTACAGTTGCAACAAGTTCAACCACTAGGCTAGAGAGTGTCCTCAAAAGAAATATCCTTTAAGGATGACGACAACATCAATTAAAAAAGAAAAAATAATCAAAGAAACAATAGGTATAACAATAAAGGAAAGAGGAATGATCCCACTGCTTGAGAAGGAAATAGTTGACCTTCTAAAAGGACAAGAAATTCCAAGTATGATAAAATAATATTGTAGAAAAATAAGATGAATTCTATATAATTTCTGCTCTATCGACTGCCCCTCCTCCGGATACCTTGGATCATTTTTTAATTGATAGTGGAGCCTCAAGGCATTTCACTAGATATAAGGAGACCCTCTCAAATTTAGTTGAGAGGAAAACTAATCTAAAAATTATTCTTGGATATAATGCATTCTACCTTATAAAAGAGATAGGAATTGTTACTCTTCACTTGAATTATGGTCAAACCATACATCTTTAGGAAGTCTTGTATGCACCCTATTTGAACAAGAATTGTGTCTATTTATGTAGTGGAAGACAAAGGCTTCAAGGTAGCTTTGATTAATGGAAAGGTACGTGTATGGAATAAAAACTTCAAAAATGCTTTTACTATTGAATTTAGGGTTTATGGTATTTATCAAGTTGGTGGAAGTACTTTGGGAGCATTAACAAGTGATACTTTTATTCAATGTGAGCTATGGCACCAAAGATTTTCCTACTTACATTGCAAAGCCTTACCTGGGGTAAGGAATATGGTCACAGGAATGCCTGAGTTTCATATGAACCGTGAATGAGTCTATTAAGGTTGTGCAACTAGGAAACATACAAGGGAATGATTCCCTTCTAGTGAAAGCAAGACATATGATATTCCTCAATTAATCCATTCTAACCTATCTAGTGCCTTCCCCATAACTTCATAGGAGGATACACATACTATGCATTTTTTTTGGATGACCTCTCATGCAAACATGGATTTATTTCTTAAAGAGGAAGGATGAAGTGTTCAAGTGGTTGCATTATTTCAAAGCATTGGTGGAAAATCAAACAGGAAAGAAGATCAAGATGTTGAGGACTAACAATGGAACTAAATATGAATCCAATGAATCCAATGATTTTTTCAAAGAGGTTGATATTAAGAGGGAGACAATTGTTCCATACACTCTAGAGAAGAATAGTGTTGCTGAAAAAGAAAATTGAACTATTATGGAAGCTACCCATGCCATGATTTATGATCAAGGACTACCAAATTTATTGTGGGGAGAAGTTTCTAACATTATTGTATATGTTCAAAATAGGAGCCCTCATCAATCCTTGTATTTCAAGATACTGGAGGAAGTATTCACTGACAAGAATCCTGATGTGTCTTTTAGAATCTTTGGTTGTCTTGTGTATTTTAATGTGCCTAAAGAGAAAAGGAATAATTTGGAAGCTTCTGGGAAGAAAGGTTTATTCGTTGGATACAGTGAAAATTCAAAGGCATATAGATGTGACCTTTGATGAAGACATTGCCCTTAGGAAAGCCAAATATCTCCCCATCTCAAGGAAGGATGATGCTGCTGAAAAACAAGGGGAGCCTCCGATGGATGAACCTATGCTCGATGTTGATGGCCCAATGGATCCTCTTGATCCACCTCCTTGTGATCCCTCTACCTCAAGGAAAAGACCATTATGGCTCAAAGATACACTTCAAGATTTTGAAAATCATGCTACTCCAAGAGGAAAATTTTGGGAAAGCAAGAAGGCTAACAGGTATCAAGGGTACTTTGCTACCATAATTATATCATTCAATCTAAACCTTTCACTTTCTAAGAATATGTAAAGTGCTAGGTATGGAAATATGCAAGTCAATCATGAAGAATGATGTTTGGGAAGTGGTGCCTAGACCCAAGGACAAGTCAGTGAGCACTTCAAAATGGATCTACAAAATTAAACATGGAGATAATGGAAGTGATGAAAAATATAAGGCAATATTCATGGCTTGTGATTTCTCTCAAAAGGAAGGATTTGACTATGATATAATATTTGCACCAGTTTCTCAATACAACACTATCTGATCCATAATTGGTCTTGGGTCCAGTCAAGGATGGAGCCTTTTTTCAAATAAACTATGATACCTCTTGGTTGTCAAATGGTCATGGGTTTCCGTTTAGGTCATTGCTACTCACTCCACTTGCTCAAGGTCATGATCACTCATCATGGTCATGTCATCATTTAGGTGTTCTAGGTCATCAAAAGAGTTAATGTGCCATCATAAGGGTCATGGTCTAGGATTTACATTTGATTATCATCATAATGTCAGTCATCCAAAGAAAAAAGAGAGTCATGTCCATCATTTGGGCCACCATCACGGGAGTTATAAATTATGGAATAAAGTAAAAAAGGTAACATTTCCATTTGAATAAATGATGCCATAGTCAAATCACATCACTAGTCATTTTATAAAAGTACACATGATGTCATGAGACAAAATCGAGTTCTTTTGATCTGTAAAGAGAAATAAAGATTTCTAAGAGTTCATTATATCCTTCCAAGTCTTCAAGAGCTCCTCTCTTGCATTGCAAAACTTGCCACAACAATCAGAAGTTCAGATTACATCACCAAATTACTCAATTCATTAGCCTGCTACGCTTTTGCTGCGTTTCTTGCAGGGTTGTTGTGCTTTTGTTTTGGAGGCATAAGGAGGGAAATAATAGGTGAAAAATCCATATTAGTGTTTAAAACAAATTCAAACAAGTAAGTGGGACCATTACAAATCCTTTCTTCAGCCAATTTCTTCACAAAATTGATAAACTCCTTCCCTAGGGTTTGTTGCTATGTTTTTGTTGTGTTTTTAAGATTTCATGGTTTTTTCTTTATTCCAAGGATAAAATCCATATTTTTTCCACTTAAACACCCTTTTATACACTTGATAGACCCTCCCCAACCATTCCCATACCTGTTTTCCTCATGTCATCACTTTTCCCCAAAAACCCAAGTCCATGTTGCATTTATGGGCTTTCCCTGAGTTTTCCACTTTTCCCCTCCTTCCCTCATGCATTCTAAGAAATTTCACTACCCATGTGTCCCTAACATCTACCCTTACCCCTTAAATTTTCCCTACAATTTTCCCTAACTCTTATCCCCTCCATTTTTTTGGGTTGTGTTATATTCTTTCCACGACTAGATGCCCTAGTTATCCGGGGGGTTAGAGGGAGGGCGAAGCCCTCCCTTCATTGCGCCGATTGTGCATCAGGGGGGTCACAGGTGGGGTGGAAGCCCCCCTGTCTAGGGGGTTTGAGGGGGGCGGGTATCCCCCCCTCTACGAGGTCATGGTTTTTTCATGGTTTTTGCACATGGTTTTGGACGCGATGGTTTTCGGTCCATGGTATTGGATGCTTCGACATGTATATATATGTATTGTAACATTGAAAGATACATAATGAAAAATCGAGCTGGTAGTCCCAGTTTTGGGATCCAGGGGAAAATCTCTGTGTATATTTGTTTTATGTGCTATGCTCTCGCTTTTGTTTATTTTCTGTTTTTTAGAATTCATATGCAGGTAATTTCTGTACGAGGTTAAAACCTACATTTGGTATCAGAGCTGTTTTGGCATCAAGTCGATGCCTTTGTTGCTGAGGGGTTTCAGTCGGGCCTGTGGTAGACCCTGTTCAGTGGGAGATCTGTAGGATTGATTCTGGTGGTGAAAGAAGATGGCGAGCAGTGGAAAGATAGAGATCGAGAAATTTAATGGTTAAAGTTTTGAGTTGTGGAAGCTCAAGATGGAGGATCTATTGGTGGATAAATATCAGTGGATCGTGGTAGATCCAGGTACTAAATCAACAGGAGTGTCCGATGAAGAATGGAAGAATTTGGATCGGAAGGCAAAGAGTACAATATGATTGTGTGTATCATATTCAATATTGCTGAATGTATCAGTGGAAGCTACGACGAAGGCTTTGTGCGACAAGTTAGGGACTTTGTACCAATCTAAGTCTCTGGTGAATAAATTGTTCCTATGGAAAAAGTTGTATAACCTAAGGATGAAAGATGGAGACTCGGTGACAAAGCATCTGAATGCATTTAATATTGTGGTAAGTCAGTTATTATTTGTTGATATTAAAATTTCAGATGAAGATAAGTGCATCAGTTTGTTGTGTTCTCTACCAGATTCGTGGGATAGTCTGGTTATTTCAATAGGTAGTAATGCAACTGCCTTACAGTTTGATGAAATAGTCTCATCCTTACTGACAGAGGAGATGAGATAGAAAAATATGGAGAGCCAGAATGGTGATGCCTTGTCTGTACGGGGATGGTCCTAGAATAAAAACAAAAATAAGTCATCGAGTGGGAGATCTAAATCTAGAGGGAGATCTAAATCTCCAAGAAACCCTGTAAAGGTGGTATGTTGAAAATGCAGAAAGGAAGGGAACTACAAAAGGG
Source organism: Pinus tabuliformis (assembly GCA_031772625.1). Classification (NCBI taxonomy): domain Eukaryota; kingdom Viridiplantae; phylum Streptophyta; class Pinopsida; order Pinales; family Pinaceae; genus Pinus; species Pinus tabuliformis. The sequence goes on from CM062809.1 coordinate 161,655,486, forward strand.
ACTGTCAATCTAAAGCTCCTAACAAAGGAAAGGGATCTGATGATTCTACTTTCGCAGAGGCGAAAACCACCTCAGATGAAGGTGGGGATGTGTATTTGGCTTGTTCAAGTACACATGTAGATCATGAGGCATGGTTGATTGACTGAGGTGCATCCTTTCACTTCACTCCCCATAGAGAGTGGTTCTACGAGTATGAGAAATATGATGGTGGTGATGTCTTCTTGGGGGATGATAAGAAGGCTAGAATCATTGGTCACATAAAATTCAAGTTGAAGTTGCAAGGTGGAAGGATTAGAACACTTCTGGGTGTTCTGCATATTCCTGCATTAGCAAGAAATCTGATTTCTGTAAGCAAGCTGGATGATGTAGGTGTAAAAACAATGTTAGAGAAAGATACCTGCAAGATGGTTCGGGGAGCACTGGTATTGATGTGGGGAGTTTAAATTGGAACTCTGTACAAGCTATAAGGTAGCACTGTTATTAATGGGTGCAACAGTTCTGTGGTTCCTAAAAGTTGAACAGAAAATCTAGTGGTCTCTAGAGAAAATACCATGCTATGGCATCAAAGGCTTGGACATATTGGAGAGAAGGGCCTTTTAATACTTCATGGTAAAGGTGTGGTAGAAGGTATGACTAATAGCTCTTTGGATTTTGACTTATGTGAAAATTGTGTATATGGGAAGCAAAATCGGGTGAGTTTCCCCTTTGGTGGTAAGAGGGAAAAATAGATATTAGAGCTTGTGCACAGTGATGTGTTTTGACCTGTGAAGGTTGCATCACTGGGTAAGTCTGCGTACTATGCATCATTTATAGATGACTTCTCAAGGAATACATGGATATATTTCCTCAAGAAGAAACCTGAAGTATTTGACAGGTTTAAAGAATTTAAGGCTTTGGTGGAAAACCAGAAAAAGAAGAAGATAAAGGTGCTGAGGACAAATAACGGTGGATAGTTTTGTAGCAAGGAATTTGAAAAATTCTATAAGAATTGTGGTATAGCATGACAAAATACTACTCCATACACACCTAAGAAAAATGGAGTTGCAGAAAGAATGGACAAGACGTTGATGGAAAGGGCAAGAAGTATGCTCAGTGGTGCTGGGTTAGGATAGGAATTCTGGGCAGAGGTGGTGGAGACAACATGTTACCTGGTCAGTAGATCACCTTCATCAACATAGGAGGATAAGACTCCACAAGAGGTATGGACTGGTAAGAAACCCTCTCTTTCACATATGAGGGTATTTGGATGTGATGCATATGTACATGTTCCAAAGGAGAAAATAACCAAGTTGGATAGTAAATCTGAAAAGTGCATTTTTTTGGGTATACAAATGGTTTAAAGGGTTATAAGCTTTGGAACCCAGTAACAAGGAAGGTTGTGTACAACCGAGATGTGGTGTTCAGAGAGGTGAAAGATGTTACTAAACATGAAGTCCAACCAAAGGAACATGAGAAGATAGAGTTTGATATTAAGGAGGAAGAATCAAACTCTACAAAAAAAGAGGAATCAGAAGATGAAGAGCCACAAACTACGAGTGTGAGAAGATCAGTTCGAAAAAGAAGGCAACCAGAAAGGTATAGTCCATCTGCTTTTTGTTCAAATTTTGCTTTATCTATTACTGGTGATGATCCTAGAATTGTGAAGGAAGCTATAGATTCAGAGGATGACAAACTCTGGAAAGAGGCCATGGTTGATGAAATGGCATCTTTGCACAAAAAAGAGGCTTGGGATTTGGCGGAGTTGCCGGCTAGAAGGAAACCCATTAGCAGCAAATGGGTGTTCAAGAAGAAGACAAATGCAGAAGGAAAGGTGGAGAAATAAAAAGCTTGGTTAGTAGCAAAAGGTTATTCCTAAGTGCCAGGAATTGATTTTGGTGATATTTTTTCTCTTGTTGCCAAGGTAGCGTCTATTAGATTACTTTTATCTGTTGTTGTTGCTTTTGATTTTGAGGTAGAACAGATGGATGTGAAGACATCATTTCATCACGAGGATCTAGAAGAGGAGATCTACATGAAGCAACCTGAAGGCTTTGTGGTGAAGGGTAAGAAAGAATTGGTATGCAAGTTAAAGAAGTCTTTGTATGGGTTAAAACAATCACCAAGGATGTGGTATCAGAAATTTGATACATTTATACGGGGACTTGGCTTCACGAGAAGCAAAGCATATCACTGTGTGTATTTTAAATTAATTGGTGACCGTGTTATTTATCTGGTCTTGTATGTGGATGACATGTTTCTAGTTGGGAATGACAAAGAAATTATCGAGGATTTGAAGACCCAATTGTCCTCCAAATTCGACATGAAAGATATTGGTGCTACAAACTATATTTTGGGCATGGAAATTAAGAGAGATCAAGCAAAGAGGAAGCTCTGTTTAAATTAGAGGAAGTATGCCGAGACAATATTGTAGAGGTTTAATATGTAGGATAGTAAACCAGTGAAGGTTCCTATTCCTGTAGGTGTAAAGTTATCTGCTGAATAGTGTCCCAAGACACAAGAAGAGGAAGAGGACATGTCCCGTGTTCCATATGCAAGTTTAATAGGTAGCCTGATGTATGCGATGGTCTATACTAGACTAGACATTACACATGCAGTGGGAGTATTGAGTAGGTTTATGTCAAAACTAGGGAAGGAGCATTGGGCAGAAGTGAAGCAGGTTTTCAGGGATTTGCGTGGTACTAATGTTTATGATTTGTGCTACCAAGGAAGACCAGGATTGGATATAGTTTTGGATATTCGTGGCTTTGTTGATGCAGACTAAGCTCGAAATCCGGATCAGAGAAGATCTACAAGTGGGCATGTGTTTAACCTATTTGGAGGTGTAGTCAGTTGGATGAGTAAGAAATAATATCTAGTGGCATTATCAACTACAGAGGCAGAATACATGGCAGCCACTCATGCAAGAAAGGAAGCAGTTTGGTTGCAGAGATTGTGTTCAAGTATGGGGTTAGTACATGGAGCTATAAGGATAGACTGTGATAGCCAAAGTGAAATTTTCTTGGAAAAGAACCCTGCTTACCATTCAAAGACAAAGCACATTGATGTTCTGTATCACTTTATGAGGGATATGATAGAAGAAAAAAAGGTGTTTCTGGTAAATGTGGACACTTTGAAGAATACTGCAGATGCATTGACAAAATCTGTGAGCTATGAGAAGTTCTCTTGTGTACATAAACAATGGGCGTTGCAGGGCTAGATAAATGACTAAGCTCTGCTATGGTCCCCTTTGGAAAGAAAAACAACAAGTGGGAGAATGTTGGGTTGTGTTATATTCTTTCCATGACTATCCATCCTATTTAAATGGGGGATTAGAGGGGGGCAGGTAGCCCCCCTCTACAGGGTCTGGGGCAGTGCCCCGAGGAAATTTTTTTTGGACCCTATATTAGGTTGGGTAGACCTACTTATGGTTTCGTACATGGTTTTCGCACATGGTTTTGGATGCGATGGTTTTTGGTCCATGGTATTGGATGCTTCGGCATGTATATATATGTATTGTAACATTGAAAGGGACATAATGAAAAATCAAACTAGTTGTCCCAGTTTTGGGATCCAGGGGAAAATCTATGTGTATATTTGTTTTATGTGTTATGCTCTTGCCTTTGTTTATTTTCTGTTTTTTAGAGTTCGTATGCGGGTAATTTCTGTAAAGGGTTAAAACCTACAAATTTCCCTCCCTAAACTAGCTGCTCTCTTTCCCCTGTTTTGCAGCCCTAGACCCCTACCCTTTCTCCTCTTAAACTAGGATTTTCAGTCAAGTAAAGCCAACAACATGGCCAGTGAAAAGAAGAAATACAATAAGGGGGGACAAGTCTCAAGATATGAGCCAACTCATATGCAAGAGATCAATGCTTCATAGTTCATCAAGAGGTCATTTAAACAAGTAGGTTGCCTAAGGTTTTGTGAGAAAGTACAAGAGGTGGGCTACCATTGTGAGCTGACTAGTCTATTTTCCACCAATTTCAAGAAGAACAAGACCACCATAGCAGGGATGGATTTCCTAGTCTCAGCAGAGGTTATAGCTTCAACCACTAGTATCCCCAATCAAGGAGAAATTTGGTTTAAGGGGATGGATTTGGGCATTGAAAAATATAAAGTGTTCCTGAAACCACAGTATAAGGAAACCCCATCTCATATCTTTCCTAGCAAGAAATTATTGGATAAATATACTCCTTTGATGAAGATGATTATGAAATATTTCACTTGTGAAGGTAGGTTCAAAAGGTTGTATCAATAACACATCAAGATGTTGATGAATTTCACATGCATCAAACCACTAAACCTACCCAATTACTTGTTTATAAGCCCAGTTAAGATGACTAAAAAGGTGTAGACTAAAGGGAAAGATCATTGAGCAAGATTATTCCATCATGCTTTGATAAAAATCATAGTTCTCCACCAACTCACACAAGTCAATATGTCATGGGAAGAATTCTTGGAGGTAGCTTCTTTCTTGCTTGTCTCTCATTAGTCCAAAAGCCTCAATACTCCTACATCATCTGGGCCACAAGGACCTGAGCCATCTAGCATACCATCAGTGACAAAAAGACAGCCTAGGGAAGAGGTTTCAAAAACATACAAGAAGGGTAAGAGGCTGGTTTTTTCCCTTGAGATAGAAAGAGACATGCCTACTCCTAGACCTATGACTAGGGCTCAAGAAAAAAGAGTGCCTAAGGAGGTTATCATTGAAGAAGTTCAAGATGAAGCCATGAGAAAGCAATCACTTAGGGATAGAGGAGATTCATCATTGCAGCATCATGAAGAGGTACCTCCAGAGGTAGGTATGACTGATCATGGAGACAAGACAACAGAAGACATCATTAAAGAGCAGCAAGCACAAATCAAAGAGTTACAAGATGACCTTTCTAAAGCCAATTTCATGGTGGCTTTCTTGAAACAAGAGAATAGGAAACTGAAGCTAAGCCTAATGCAGCAAGGTAAATCACATGAAGAGCCTCCATCATCCAGCAAGGTAGCTAAGGACAAAGGTAAGGCAGTCATTGATGTAGAACAACAAGATGAAGACATACATGTATAACTAAGGAGACCTACAACCAGAGCCATGGCTAAGAAGGGACAACAAGCAAAAAATCCCTCTCATCCTCAAACCCTAAAAAACTTTGATGACTCCATAGCAGCTGAAATTGAAGAGCACAAGGAGTATTGGTTTGAGAAAGTGAATGTGCACCTAGAGAAGCTTGTGAGGAAGGCAAACAAAGACACTGCCTTGCAAAGGCATATGGCAAGGCACTATTACATAAGAAACATGGTGTGCAAGATTAGGGTTAAGAACATGAAGAAGAAGCTTAAGAAGACCCTAAAGAAGCTTAAGAAGAGGGATAATCTTGATCTCTTGGCTGATGCCTCCGTAGTTGTTTGAAGCCGTATCAAAAAATAGGAAAGGAGACAAATTTTTGTAAAGGTTTTGAAATTTTTGGAGTTTTGTGTGCACTGGAAAAAAAGCATCCTACAGAAACGCAACATGTGCACACTACACTTTTTCCCAGAGGCTTCAAATGAAGATTGGAAAGCATGTGGAGGTGGATTTTGATCAGTACATTCCATAAATCTACTTGGGGTCATGTGTCAGCTCATGAATTTTCATAAAAAGGCCAAAAACCACCTATTTTTCACCTTTCTGGTACTGTTTTTGGTCATTCGCTGCGCTTCTAGAGTATTTGTTTTCAAATCACTTTTGAGGAGCCTTAATGATGGAATTGGGGTGACTTAAAGGTCCAGGGGTGTAGTAGACATTCTTGGCTATCTTCCTAGGTCATCAACAAAGTTCAAAACCACTTCAAGGTCATCAAAACATTAGCTCAAAGTCTCGTTGCGCTTCTACTAACACTCGTTGCGCTTCTATGGAGGAAGCCTTTTTCTGCATTGTCGTGGTGTAGAGTTGATTTTTATTGATGTAATTAGTGTCAAAATGATTTTACCTGATGTATTTGAGTGTTTCAATGATGGTTAGAGTGAATATCTCGTAATTATATGCCTTCAAAGTTATATTCAAATCATTTAATGTAAAGGAGGAAAGTGGTTTCTAACTACTCATGATGTGGCAGTGGTTAGGTTGGATTAGGAAATCAGTTCCTAGGAAGCAGGTTTCGACCCCTGAGAGGGGGGATGTTGTTTTTCATCTATATGTAGTTAGAATAGACTCATAGAGGGGGTTGGATTCTTGAAGCTCATCCCTTGGACTAGTCTACTAGACATTTTTGCAGAAATATATGCAGTTGCAGCGATTTTATGGGATTCTTGTGCTGTGGTTTGTGGCATTATTTTTCTCCAGTTATATTTATGCATTTGATAATTAAGTATTTCTAGAACCCATCTACATTCTTCTGGTGCCTATCTCTTAAGTTTTAAAGCATATTTCATGATCAATATGCTATGTTTTGTCTAAGATTTTCATATAAGTGTTTTTTCTTCTAAGCAAATGAATTCAGACCTATATTCTCATTTTTCTTCTTCTTTACCCCTCACCATACTACAATGACAAATTCACTTTGTGCCATTGATTACACCTACCTTACCTCATTTTATATCTGCAACTAATCATTTGGGATTCTTGACCTAGTGCTTCTGTCCAACAAATCCTAAATCAAACCCTACTATGCCAAATACCTAGCATAAAATCCACATATTATCCAGTAACTTCCATTGACTATGAGGTTGTTTAAGAGAGATCCCTCTCTGATTTGGTAGGGCTAGCTGCTAAGTCCAAAGTTGGTCTGAGGTTACCTTATTAGATGGCCATCAAGACTACCTTATTACATGGCCCACTTAAGGAGGGAGTATACTTGGAACAACCTCAGGGGTTTGGAGTACAAGATAGAAGGAAACATGTGTGTAGGTGAAGAAACCCCTCTATGGGTTAAAGCAACCCCCCAGGGCATGGAATGAGAGGATTAATAACTATGTTATGAAGTTGGGATTTATAAGGAGCTATGCTGATCCAAACCTATATTTCAAGGTTGAAAAGGACATGCCACTTATTTTGGTATTGTATGTCGATGATCTATTTTTGACTAGTGCAAACCCTCTCATTGATCATTGCAAGAGGGAGTTGACTTCTAAATTCGAGATGAAGGACCTAGGATTGATGTATTACTTATTAGGCTTGAAGGTCTAGAAAAAGCTAGACAAGATTTTCCTCTCTCAAGGGAAATACATTGTGAAGCTGTTAGAAAGACGTGGTATGGTGGAATGCAAGACTATGTCTACTACGATGGAACTAAATTTCAAGAAGCTATTCGGAAGTGTTGTTGGTCCCAAATTAGAAAATCCTTCTGAATATAGACAACTTGTGGGGACCCTAATGTTCTTGATGAACTCTAGACTGTACATATGCTTCGTTGTAAATAATTTGAGTTAATTTATGATTGAGCCTCATCATGTACATTGAGTTGTTGCAAATAATATTCTAAGATATCTTCGTGGCACTATCTACTATGGAATGATATACACTGTCAGGAATTTGAGGCTACATGGATATTTTGATGATGACTAGGCTGGAAGTGTGGTGGATAGAAATAACACATATGGATGTTGTTTTTCTTTGGGATTTGCTGGAATTTCATGGATGAGACAAAAAAAACAATCTGTTGCACTAAGCATCGCAAAGGATGAATATATTGTAGCTAGTATGACCTATTGTCAAGCTATTTCGTTAAGGAATATATTATGTGAGATATTTGAGCATGTGATGGATACCACCATCATTTATTGCAACAACCAAAGTGGGATTCACCTTTCAGAGAATCTCGTGTTCCACGATTGATCTAAGCGTATTGATATAAGGTGCCACTTTATCCGAGATATGGTACAACGAGGAGCAATAAGGCTTCAACACACTAGGACCGATGAATAGGTTGTTGACATCCTAACGAAGCCCTTGGGGAAGGCCAAGTTCTTAGCCTTCTAAGAGAGACAAGGATTCATGGAAAGAATCTCATGAGGGTCCTGTTTGAGTTGGACATTGAGCTCTGGGAGCTCCTGGGGGGCTTGGGGTACTTCTTGGAGTTATATGAGCACAGGGTGAGTTGTTCACCTTCCCATGTGGAGTATACCCCAGTTTATTGAGCATAGAGTAATGAGTGGTTCACCTTGCCATATGGTTGATGACATATGAATAGGATGAGTGGTTCACCTTCTCCTGCAGATGCCCCAACATACATCCTACCCTTGTAATGTGGGACTCTTGGGAAGTACCTATCTTTTGGCTAATGAGTTGGGAAAAGAAATTAGGGACCATAACATTATACATGGACGCATCGTGTACTTCCGTACTCCCTGTGTCTAGGATGCATGGTGTTCAATAACTTGATCACTCAGGATCAAGTCTGATTAAGGTTCTACCCTTGATTATGTGGAATGAATTTTGTCAATGGGAAAAAAATGGTAATTTATTGTGACTCATTCTCGACAAATCCTTCTTTTTTTCTATATAAATCTTTAGTAGAGATGAGACAAGATGTAGAGATATTAGTTGATGATCAAGATAGTATGATGATGGATGGATATTCGTAGGTGGAATTCTACCTAGTTGACAAAGAGAGTGTTAAAATGTGAAACTAGGGCCAAATTCCACTTTGGGAAGCTCATTGACCTAAGATGATTTTGGAAAAGATTCCTCTTTTCACGTGGACCAAAATTGACCATGGAAGCACTGAATTTGGGCAAGGAAAAGTGCATTTTTGAAGTCAAGATCACATGTACAAAAATTGTTAAGGTTAGACTAAGAGGCTAATAAGCCCTCGTCCAATGCCTATAAATAAATGATGCATCAACCTCATTTGAACACACTACTCACATACATCTTCTCTTCAATGGTTCGTACAAATTATAGAGATTCGCATATGGTTACAGAAATTCACGTGTGGTTACAAAAAGTTACAAAAATTCACTATTATAGGAATTCATGCATGGTTACAGGAATTCACGTGCTATTACAGGAATTCATGTATGGCTGCATAAATTCATGTGTGATTACAAGAATTCACATATGATTGTAGGAATTTTCTATTACAAGAATTCACTGTATTCAAGTGTGGTTATAGGAAGTGGTTATAAGAATTCACATTTATAGAAAGATCAAATTTGAATTTTGATATTGGTTTGGATTCTTTACAAAATTCAAGTCACATTGACTTTGAATTTCATCATTGTACTCTATTGGATATTCTCTCTCTGTTGAACATTTGATATTTGATAATAAGAAGGATTGATTAAGGGTTTTCCCCTCTAGGGGTTTCTCCCTGGCTTGAGCCAAATATCTGTGTTTTCTTGTCTTGAATTGTATTCTGAATTTTTATTATTTATGTTCTATCTAAATTTAGCGTCAATGTGAATTAATGGTTAATTTGATTGCTATTGAAATCTAAGTGGAATTGTCATTGGGCTACTAAAAGGACATTGAAGTAATTTTTGCAAGCACAAAACATACCATTGTTATCTAAAATTAACATTACATACATACATACATACATACATACATACATACATACATACATACATACACACACACACACACACACACATATACATATATATATATATATATATATATATATATATATATATATATATATATATATATATATATATATATATATATATATATCAAGAAGACCTATTTTTAAAATCATCTCATCTAGTGCATTTTTTCAACTGTAAAATGAGGTTGCCCCCTTGAAGGAGCTTCCTTTCATTCTCCTATATAATTCTCAAGGCATATAGTTAGTTATCTTTCTACATTCATGCTATTTGAGTGTTTTTTTCCTAACATCCTTCGAGTCCCATGTTTCTTCCTCATGGTTGTAAGAGTCCACTCTATTCTTGAGAAACATGACCTTATTTTCTAAGAAGAACATTAGTTGTACCTAAATATTCCCTTATTTTTTTAAAGGATGAGTAAGGGTTTTAATATTAATAAAAATTTGGGTTATGGGCTACAACCCTTACACAATTTTCTGACTTTTGACAAAATAGGAGATTATCAGACCTTACAAAGAGATTTTGTAGCTTTGAAGCTGCAGTTCCTTACTGTACTGAAAACATGACTACTAAAAACATGACAAAAGTATCAAAGGACTAAGATATATTTACATGGTAGCATTGATATTCAGAATTTTGACAAAATTTAGTCACCAACCAAGACCATCAACTTCGACTATAACTTGCATCGACCAAGAACAACATCAACAACCACAACCAAGAGTGTCAGACCCCTGCAAGCAACAAGGCATTTTTCTTTCCACAACAACACTAGAACCATCTCCCCCCAAGTCGGGTTGAGCGACACCAACCTCCAATGATGAAACCTTGGAACTTAGGGAATTAAACTCCTCATGCATACCATTCATCATTTTATCCAAATCATTGTGAAGTCTGAGAATATTGGATTCAAGAAATATCTAAAAGGGGAGCCTCTGCCTCTCAACCATGTTCTCCAACTGCTGAATAGATACCAGGAGCACTTTAGCCGCTTCTAGAATCTTGTCAAACAACATGTTGGCGTTAATTTTTTTTGTATTTGATGGATGATACACCACCATTGAGAGGAATATTTACAACCAACTAAACAACACTCAAATAAAATTTCTCCACACTCCAAAATCGACAGAGGTTAACTAAACTTTAAAAATTTGAGGCGAATAGTTTGATAAATAAACAGGATTGAGACCCTGCCATGAGCCCAACTGAGACAATATTTCTAAGGTCATGTCTAAATCCCTAACAATACATGTAGTTCATGGCTAAAGAATGTTGCAAAAGGGAATAATTAAAGACATCCCTCTACTCAATGAAGGAAACTCCAAGACGAAGGAAATCCACCACAAATTCTACTTAAACTAGATTAAATACCCTGAACGTCTTGTACCAGGGATGGGAAATATAGCACACCACTTGTTAATGTAGATGAGACACTGAGAGGAAGCCCAGGGAATCCATGGTTGGATAAGAAAAGGTTGTTAGATCCCAAGGCTCTTCCTTTTCATAATTCGGGTTGAGGAATGTAGAATTTCCCATTGTAGATCACCTGATAATGCAATATACTAAAGCAAAATACTTGATCTACTTCTACAAACAAAATTGCAGAAGCTTAATCGATTTTGAGCAAGATCAAATAGAACACATATAACTGAGAATGAGAAATCAATCACACATGAACACAAAAGAATACTCTGGGGAAATCCTCAGCTAAAAATCCCAATCTCTGTATTATCATACAAGTGGAAAATATGTTCGGATTACACAAAGCGTCAACTCACAAGCTATCTTTCTCTCAGTACAATCCAACAATACAACTCACAGATTGAATAGACACAAGATATTCCTTCCCTCAACCCTCCAAACCTCCTATTTCCTTGTGCAGTTTTCCTTGGGGTCCAATGCTGCCACCTGTGTGAATTGGCCTCATCACACACTCATCAAACCCAAAAGTAACTACACAATCTCCAAGGAATGAATTCCTTCTGCATGCAAGAGATATACTCCATGGAATATTCCTGCAACTGTTAGTACACTGTCCCATCATCTGATCTCAACTGGGTCGTTGTCTGAACTGACATGCATGAGTTATTTATGAGAGAATATTCAATTATCTGAAGTGCAGCAGTTACATGCATGCATTCATTAACTAACTGAACTCACAATTAGTTCAACAAACTATTTGAACTAATCTAACTGGACTTAACTCAGTTAACTGAGCTAACTAATTACAACTCAAAGTACAACTCATCCTAATCTCCTTTAATCAAGGGGTAACTTCCTCAATCAATGGAGAAACTGTTGCATGTCTTCACATAGACTTCATGTCTGATTTTCTACAACTAATTAACTCAATATGAATTAATTAATTATTTTACAAACAACTGCTAAGATCAAATTCGAATTTTAATTCTCAATTTTAGTTTAGGGACTAACTAAAATTGGAATGTATCCAAAAATGATATTTATAACAGTGCTAATTTTAGCACTTCTATTTTTAGCATTTCTTGTTGCTATTTTCAACACTTCCTCTCAACAAGAAAGGGATTATCAGTAACCCCAATCCTGTATTTGTGGAACTCGAACTTGAATTTTGACAATGCCTTAGTCAAAATATCTGCATCCTGTTCCTCGGTCGAAACATACAACAACAACATGATCCTATTGATCACACAGTCTCGAAGATGGTGATACCGGATATCAATATGCTTGGATATGTCATGAAAAACTAGATTCTCAGAGAGTTTTATACAACTTTGATTATCGCAGTAGATCACAATTGGATCCATCCTCTGACCAAACAATCCCACTAGAATCTTCTGCATCCAAATGGCCTCACATGCTGCTTGACTGGCAGTCATGTATTCAGCCTCTGCTGAGCTAAGTGCAACTAACCTCTGTTTCCTGCTGTACCAGGAAACTGCCGCTGAACCAAGGTTGAAGATTCCTCCAGAAGTGTTATTCCCGTCTAATGGATTCCCTGCCCAATCTTCATCTGTGAAGCCCTGAAGCTTCACTCCCTCTGTCCATCTATACCATAATCCATACTGAGATGTGCCTCTGAGGTATCTTAGCACATGCTTCACTGCCTTCCAAAACAACTTGGTAGGTTGAACCGTAGCTTGACTTAGCTGGTTCACCACAAAGAATAAGTCTGGTCGTGTGTTCACTAGATACATCAGTGAACCCACAAGCTGTCGATAAACAGTAGTAGCTACTACCTCACCTGAAGTAGCATCCTCCTTCCTCCAGTTCCTAGCTAGATGAGTTTGCATGGGCTTGCACTTCTCCATGTGGAAGCGCCTGAGTATCTCATTGGCATACTTGCCTTGAGACACAAATACTTCACCATCTTTCTGCCACACTTCCATGCCTAGAAAGTAGTGCATAAGACCCATGTCTTTCATCTTTAACTCTCTTTCAAGGTCCTCCTTGCAAGACTTGATCAAGTGATCATCACCTGTCAAAATCAAATCATCCACATAAAGAACAATGATTAATGGCTTACCTTCTACCATGATGTGGTAAATGTTTGCATCTGCTTCACTCTTGGTGAAGCCCAACCCGGTGAAATAGTTGTCGATCCTGGTGTACCAAGAACGAGGTGCTTGCTTCAGCCCATACAAAGCTCTCTTGAGTCGGCACACATGCGACTCACGATCAAAGGTCTCGAAACCTTTTGGCTGCTCAATGTAAACCTCTTCCTCAATCTTCCCATTGAGGAACACGGTCTTCAAATCCATCTGATGGATCTTCCAACCCATCTGAGCTGATAGTGCCGACATCTATTTGATAGATGAGTACCTTGCTACAGGAGCAAAGGTCTCATCATAGTCGATCCCCTCGACCTGTGAGAAACCACGGGCAACAAACCTTGCCTTATGTTTCTCAACACTGCCATCAGTTGCCTGCTTTACTTTGTAAAGCCATCTGGAACTCACCATTGACTTGTCCTGAGGTCTTGGGACAACATCCCACACACTGTTCCAAATGATAGAGTTGTACTCCTCTACCATTGCATCAACCCAGACTAGTTGCTGCACTACCTCCTCGAATGAGGAAGGTTCGAACTCTACACACTTCCCAACCAGGGCCATGTAACTAGTGTACTGCTCGGGTGACCTCCTCTATCTGCGTCGAGAAGATGGCTGTCCCACATTCTCTTGCGCATCCATCATCAACCTGTTAGCTTCCCTTGAGATTTTCCACCCATCTTTGGAAGACTCAGTATGAGTGGATGTCTCCACTCCCGGATCCTCTACATGTGGCTACTCCGCATCAATCTGAGGCTCCTCCTCCTTAGGAACTGAAAGTTCCTCCTCTGCATGCAACTTGAGCTCCCTCTCAAGTGATACTCAGATCTCTGCATACCACTGTCCTCTGACTAGTAGGCAGGTACACCCAATATTTGTGGGGTGTATCAGTGTACCCCACAAGCATCCCCAACTCAGCGGTTGGATCTAGCTTCCTCCAGGCATCTTTGGTCACATGGCAATAAACTAATGATCCAAAGATCCTGAAGTGACTCACATGTGGTCGCTTCTTGGAAAATGCCTCCATATGTGTCTTCATCCCTAGTATATGGTGCATGTTTATGTTCTGCAAGTATACTGATGTATTGCATGACTCAGGCCACAAATGAAGTGGTAGGCTTTGGTCATGCAACATCGCTCGAGCTGCTCCCACAATCGATCTATTCTTCCTTTCGCTCACCCCATCTGTTATGGGTTATGGGGTGCCGTCAACTCCTGTTTAATTCCTTCTGTAGCGCAGAAGTCCTTAAACTGTTGGGAGACATACTCTCCACCATTGTCTCTACGCAAGGCTTTTATTTTCTTTCCATATTCTTTCTCTGCCAAGGATTTAAACTCACAAAACCTCAAGAAGGTATAATCCTTCTTTTGCATAAAGTAGATCTAGCATCTACGAGAAAAATCATCATTAAAAATAAGATAGTACTTTTGTTTAGTGGTGGAGGCTGTAGAGAATGGTCCACAAACATCTGTGTGAACTCGCTCCAGGATTTATCCAGATCTAATGTCTCAATCCTGAAAGGAAGATTTCACATACTTACCCAAGGTATAACCTTTGCATGTATCCGTCTGCTCCAGTTTTCCCTTGGGAATTCTGGTAGAAATTTGCTGCATGATCTTCAAGGCCCCATGGTGCAAGTGGCCCAATCTTCTATGCCATAGCTCGCCAACATCTGGCTTTGCACTACCTCTGCTTTGGAACTCAGTGCAACACATTCGTCTACCTCTAGCTTTTAGAGATTTTTAACTCAAATCCCAATCCTCTTGGTCTATCCAGTACCGATATGCATCAGGAATACCTTTCCTTTACTAAAGACTACATCATAGCCTTTATCTTCTAGCATAGCGACATACACAAGATTCTTCTTCAGATTCGGTACATACTTTACATCAGTGAGGGTGAGAAGAGCTCCATGCTCCCTCTGAAACACAACCGTACCTTCACCTGAAACATGGTACTTTCCATCATCACCCATCTCAATCCACATATGGAGATCCTTCTCCTCCAAGGTACTAAAAAGATTCTTGTCGTCGGACATGTGGAAAGAGGCTCCACTGTCCAGGTACCAAACACATCCCACCATGGATGAAACCATGCATGCGATGAGAGAGAAATCCAACTTGAACTCTGAGGCCAGTGCATCACATCTGATCCCTTCGAGGATCCCTTCTTGGATTTCTTCTGTGGACAATTCGTAGCATAATGGCCCACATCATGACAATGAAAGCATTGCACTTTCAATTTGTCAACCTTCTTCCCACCATGGGAGGAACTAGATTTGGGATGGGACACCTTCCCTTTCCCTTTCCTCACCTTACTCGCTAAGACTAGATTTTCTTCATCATCTTGCTTTAATGAAGATCCATCTCTAGTGCTTCTTCTTATCTCCTCCTGCATCAGATCCGACCAAAGTCATTCCCAATTTGGCAGTTTCTCTCTTCCATTTACTAAGTCTTGGTAGCTATGCCAGCTCTTAGGAAGACCAAGGAGATCAAGACTCACCATGTCATCATCGGCTGTCATGATCCCTACACTTCCAAGTTCATCCCTGTAGGTGGTGAGCTTGTTCAGATATGTAGAGATCGTGTCGCCCTTTTCACACTTGATTTTTTGAATCTTGTCTTTTAGCACTAGCTTCCTCTGATCATTGTTGTTCTGATATAGATCTTTCAATGTTTTCCATGTTGAGAATGGTGTCTCCTTCCCATGGAGGCTCGAGGCAGTGTGGTCTCGAACTCCCTCCAGGAGGATTCTCCTCGCTCTAGCCACACATTTCTTCCATTCCGCCAATTCTGTAGCATTAGCCACTGTTGGCTTGGGGACTTCTTGATCAATGAAGTCTTTTAGATCAATGTCCTCTAATACTGCTTCCATGCGATCCTTCCAGGCTATATAATTCGAGTTGCCATCAAGAGCATACTTGAGTCTTAAACCGCTGAACGCCATTGGTGAAATTTGAGATGTGATAAGAATTTGAATTCTATAATTAGGAACTTGAAACTTGAAACTTCTCCCTTCTTTGTATATTGTTCTTCACTTTGATCACCTTTTCTTTGATACCATGTATAATTTCCCACTGTAGATCTCCTGATAATGCAATATACTAAAGCAAAATACTCGATCTACTTCTACAAACAAACTTGCAGAAGCTTAATCGATTTTGAGCAAGATCAAATAGACCACATATAACTGAGAATGAGAAATCAATCACACATGAACACAAAAGAATACTCTGGGGAAAGCCTCAGCTAAAAGCCCTGATCTCTGGATTATCATACAAGTGGAAAATATGTTCGGATTACACAAAGCATCAACTCACAAGCTATCCTTCTCTCAGTACAATCCAACAATACATCTCACAGACTGAATAGACACAAGATATGCCTTCCCTCAGCCCTCCAAGCCTCCTATTTCCTTGTGCAGTTTTCCTTGGGGTCCAATGCTGCCACCTGTGTGAATTGGCCTCATCACACACTCATCAAGCCCAAAAGTAACTGCGCAATCTCCAAGGAATGAATTCCTTCTGCATGCAAGAGATATCCTCCATGGAATATCCCTGCAACTGATAGTACACTGTCCCATCATCTGATCTCAATTGGGTCTCTGTTTGAACTGACATGCATGAGTTATTTATGAGAGAATATTCAGTTACCTGAAGTGCAACAGTTACATGCATGCATGCAATAACTAACTGAACTCATAATTAGTTCAAAAAACTATTTGAACTAATCTAACTGGACTTAACTCAGTTAACTGAGCTAACTAATTACAACTCAAAGTACAACTCATCATGATCTCATTTAATCAAGGGATAACTTCCTCAATCAATGGAGAAATTGTTGCATGTCTTCACAGAGACTTCATGTTTGATTTTATACAACTAATTAACTCAAGATGAATTAATTAATTATTTTACAAATGACTGCTAAGATCAAATTCGAATTTTAATTCTCAATTTTATTTTAGGGACTAACTAAAATTGGAATGTATCCCAAAATGCTATTTATAGCAGTGCTAATATTAGCACTTCTATTTTTAGCATTTCTTGTTTCTATTTTCAAGAAGGAATAAGTTAGATAGGAGTCAAATGGTCTAAAAATCAATCGATGAATTTTTCCATTAATGAAAAAATTGATATAAAGATAAATGCACCTTGGATTTTCAAACATATTTAAGGGATGGGGGGAAATTCAAAACAATTATCCATTTCCAAGATACCTTGGTCCAAGGTTGATCCTTTTTTGGTCTGGGAATCTACCATCAGATTCATGTGCCTATACCCATGGAAGAAGTAGAAAAAATAATCCTTTGGAGCAAGGGGGAGCAATCAGAACAAGATGATTTCTTAGCCTTATTCATTTGATGGATCACAAGAATTGAGTCTCTGAAGACTATTAGTTTAGAAATTTTCTTCGCAACAATTATTTCCAAGCCTTTTCATAGAGCAAGATACTCGGCTTGGTTATTGGTCATGTGACCAAGTCCCCAAGCATATTGCAACATGCTTTTTCTCTCAAGGATGAATAAAGCCCCTCCTACTCCTACCTCCCCAAACATTTCCTTCTATTTTCATCCAAATCAAATCCCATTAATTAATATGGTTAGGGTTAGGTACACATTTATTTAACAATAATACATGAAACACGTTATGAGCCTTTATTTTAGTAGGAAATGCAAGTTCACATGCAATAAGCCTTATATTATAGCTAAGACATTAACAATTCCATAATATCTAGTTTTCAACTTATGATAACTTCCTAATTTCATAGAGCTCTTCTTTGGTCTAACTTTTAAGTATATGCAACCCCTAACAATAATCTCTCTCAATAATATGCCATGATTTGTATAACTTCTTTTCATGTCCTATGTTGTCTTCAAAATTTTCTCAATCTTAACCACTTGTTCTTCTATTTTATTGAGCAACCTTATTCAGATTACTACTCCATTAACTAGATTTTCCTTGCCAATTATAGTATTACACTTTCTACCATAGAAAACTTCAAATTTTCTTATATATAGAGAAGCATGATATCCATTATTTATGAGGATTCCATTAAATATAGGTAATCCTTTCACTTGGATGGCTTATCCATCACATACCTTCTTAATATATCCTTAATCAATTGCTTAACTCTTTTTTTTTTTTCTATTTGTATGTGCATAATATGATATACTTATGTTCATGCTTATTCCAAATCCTTTGAACAATCATTTCCAAAAACTTGAAGTAAAATTTGTTTCTCTATTTGAAACAATTGCCTTAGGTAGCCAATTCAAATTAACAATCTCTTTCATGTAAATTTCTACTATATTATCTACCTTATCATTAGACTTAATTGGAATAAAGTGACTAGCTTTTGTCTTTTCCATGACTACTATTATTGAGTCATGTTTCTTTGTTATCTTGAAAAATTTAGTGATAAAATCAATGGTCACCACTTCCCACTTTCACTCAAGTATTCACAATCACTATAGAAATAGTTTTGGATGCTCAAACTTTTCTCTCTAACATTCGATACATCTAGCTATATACTTCACAACATATTTTTTCATTTTCAACCAAAAGTATTAACTTCTTACTACTACAATCGTATTTTGGTATCTAGAACGTCAAGTATATGGAACATTATGCATCTCATCATAACAAATTTCCTTGTAATACCCCTATGAGCATATGGAAATAATGTGTAAGCATGTGGTAAGTGGGTATGTAAAGCACCATACTACTAATATAATAATAAACTAATAAACAAGTTCACTTGGGGGTGATAACTCCTTGAGAGCACCATGGGGTAAATGAAATAACAAGATTAGAAATAGGGAAATCAATAAACTAATATTTTATACCTATTTCCATATGTCACTACCCCAATCATTTATATATGTTTATAATATTTCCCTTATGTTAATTCCTAAGTTTTATGATGGGGTAAATTGATCTCCATGCAAATTTAGAGTGCATGCAAGCTTGGGAAGGAATTTTTCCAATTCTTTTTGGGGGAAATGTCATGGTATGAATTATTCTCTAATCAATATACTAGTGGAAGAGGGAACTTTACTACCATAGCATGGCTACCATAAAATTGCATCCATGAAAATTATGTCAAATCCATAACAATGCACATGAGTGGTTTCTAATACTAAGAGGAATTCATTTACATTTGAGTTTTCCTTATTTTTAGCAAAAGAGATATTTTGGCTAGCCTACATTAGAGCATTGCAAGGAAGTGGATATCTTGAGGAATTATTGAGAAGTGAAGAGACCCCATTCCTTGTGTTGTGTAGGGATGAGGGAGCAAGAAACACTAGAGGGTGGAACTACTATAGAAATAATGGATTGAAAAGTAATTCCCTAGATGTAATAGCTAGCAATTGGGTTGAGTGAAAAAAATCGTAACCATAGCCAATAAATCACCCCTTGTTGTTTCGTTTTCTAGCATGATGGTGGAACCTACATGAGCTAGTGCCCATGGATGGGTGGAAAAATGATCCCATGAAAATATTTCCCCCCAAGTGCAGTTGAGGATGGATACGGATTATAAAATTGATAATAATGTGTTGATGTTTAACTTTGTTATTGTTGTTGTATATGAGAATTGGTATACTTTTTCTCCAAGATGCATGTTTATAAATTAACATTAGGCTTATGAGTGCATGCAAAGATATTAGATAAATACTTATATGTATATTTTGAGGCTATTATGGCCATATATTGTATTGTAGAGGTCATAATTATACTACTTTAATGTAAATTAATTTCCAACCATGTTAGTTGATGTAAATGGCCTTGTGTATATGCTAGAAGGGGCCATGACCATGAAGAGAATATAATTACATGTATTTGAAAGAACTAGATATGACTTACTATTATATATGCATATGGATGCTATTGTAATTGTTCATTTACCAGTTTTTATTATTCAATGTATGTGCAAAAACATGTTTCATGTGTAAAGATGGTTGAATGTGCTCATGAATTGTGGAGTAATTGTCTATGGAAAATGTATTTTCTATTGAAAAACTATTATTTCCCAATGTAAGAATGTTGATCATGACTTTTTTTTTTCCACTGGAAAAATCAGTAATTTCCATTAATAATTTGAAAATTACATATGGTAGATGCCATTGGCATTACTGTAATGTTCATACAAAATCACCTCACAGGGTGTTGTATCAACGAGTATTACAAAATTGTGCTGGGTATATGCATATGTATGGCTGTTCAGCCTATTCGAGTTCACAAATATCCATTTATAAAAAACATAATCATAGTTAATTACAGTTCCATCATGTCAAAATATATTATCCAAAACTGTCAGTGATCGGGACTGTTGTCCCTCTGTTCTCTCAGGTCTATGTATGGCCTGTGGTAGAATCTGTGTTCTTCAGCTCCATTCTGCTCCACAATTATCCAATCGCCTCTGGGAAGTAACGAGGCCTCTTTGGATAATTTGTCAGCTTCGCTGTTATGCTCTCTGTAAATATGTAAACAAGAGAAATGATTAAATGCTGCTTTGAGAGTGAGATCATCATGTAATAGATTGCTGAGTGTGTGTGTGTATGACATATAGTGACATTATTGATCCAGTTAACGACCATCATTGAGTCTCCAAATATGTTGAGATTAGAGAGCTGGTGTGTTAGTGCAAAATGCAATAGGTTCCGGATGGCAGAAAGCTCAGCATAGTTATTAGATCCTCTTCCAAATCCCATTTTGACAAGGTATCTGTGATGTTCATTTATGTGCAGCACGAAACCACCTCCACATCCCGTTTGGCTTGCAGCCCCGTCGAAGAAGGCCCATGGGGTCGATTTGTCAATATTGGGCATGTCCTGTATCGTTCTGGCTCGAGGCAGAGGAGGGTCTGGCAATTCTTGGTACGCAGCGATAATGGTGGCTTCAACCCGGGTCCATGATACGGGTTGATCTTTGAAGATAGCACGGTTCCGCGCAAGCCAGGTATACCATGTTGCCACGGGGGGGAGATATAATAGTTTGGTGCCCGGGTGACTGTGCGTCCATGCAGTCCACACGCCCGAAAGTTCATCCCCACTCCAAATCCCTGCTATGCCCAATTGTGTGTGAATGTTGGTCCAAAGGGATTGTACAGCAGGTCAGTTTAGGAAAATGTGATCCGAGGTTTCTGTAGCAGCCTTGCAAAAGATACACCAGGAGGGTCCATATATGGATCTGCGGGTAAGATATTCGCCCATGGGGACGATACCTTTGAGGGCACACCAGAAAAATAATCTGGTGCGAGGTGGAGCCTTTAGCTTCCAAATGAGATGCCACCATGAATGAATTGGATCAGGAATTTTGTGAGATATGAGGGCTCTGTAACCAAATTTTGGAGTGTATAGACCATGATCCGCTATACTCCATATGAGCTCGTCTGGACCTTGTTTGATGCGAATATGTGATTTAGATAACGCAAAGATATAATTATTCCATTCCTGATGCCATTGCAGGGGGAGGTCCAGTTGCTGGGCCGATTTCCATGCTTGGGAAAAAATGTCTGTGCGAAGCTAGTCAGCGATATGAGCGAAATTCCGAATGTCGCGGTTATGTAGATGTGTGATGAGCTCATTGTTGAGGATGTGTCTTCCCCTTGATCCACGGATCGAGACCAATCCTGCCTGACAATCCATCATTAATTCTCCAAACTAGGTGGTCACGAATGAGGGGGAGGGAATGGATCAAGGCCTTCCAGGTTGATGAGCAACCCTTTGCCGACCAAGATGGTAATCTAGCCCAGTCCATAATATTCTAGGGCCATATGTATTTATGATAGGATACATGTGCCCATAGGCTTTGGCTGGTTAATAAGGTCCAACCCATCTTGGCAGCAAGTGCCATAGCGAAATCAGTTAGATCTTTGAGGCCCCATCCCCCCCATTTTTTGGGTAGTGATATTTTCTTCCAGCTAATCCAGGCAAAGATTCTTTTATCCTGACTCCCATTCCAGAGGTATCGATTGCACAACTGCTGTAGACGCCCTAGAATGTTCCTCGGTATCCATGCAAGAGCCATCCAGAATACCGGGGAAGCCTCTAACACATATTTAATGAGAACCAATCTGCCTGCCCTAGAGAGATATCTGTAGCTCCAGCCAGTGAGTCTTTTCTCCAGTTTGGCTACTAACCAGACCCAATCTGCAATCCTTTGGCAAGTAGGCTTCAGTTTGAATCCCAGGTATTTGAGGCCTCTATCCAGAGGGATTGATCATGACTTAGTTATGCAAGTGGGTATGATACAAAATGGTATTAGAGATATTTGTTATAGCATTAGAGATGTATAAGCCAAAAGTCCATCTGTATATAAAGAAATTACAATATGCATATTACATGTTTAACAAATGTCTCATGGAGAATAATTGGAGAAAATAGTATTAGAATCCTTTAATTGTTAAATTGTGTCCTCCAGTTATCATGGAATTTTATCAAAGATATGAGTAAATTATGGGGGTGTAAATGAAATAATGTTTTAGATTTAAGAGTTAGATTTATGAAATTTGGGTAGAAATGCACTTTGTTGGCTAATCGTTTGATAAATTGTTCATATGGTAAAATTGTGCAAAGTTTGTAATTGGGAAATACATGGGTTCGAATTTTCTTAGATGTTTTGTGATCAATTTGATATTCCGATGTGGAAATGTTGCAAAGGAAATTGATAAACTTACATAAGTAAG
This sequence comes from Pinus tabuliformis, assembly GCA_031772625.1. Lineage (NCBI taxonomy): Eukaryota > Viridiplantae > Streptophyta > Pinopsida > Pinales > Pinaceae > Pinus > Pinus tabuliformis. The sequence goes on from CM062809.1 coordinate 161,678,201, forward strand.
TTTTGTTTGATGCAAAACTTGGGAAAAAATTCCAAAATTTGGGGAAAAGGTTTTCTAGTTGTAATGATGTTGAATTGGTTAGATAAATGGGTCAAACTTGGCCAAAGCACCTATGTTTAATGATTTCATGGTGAAATTAAATGATGTGTGTGTGAGAGAGAGAGATAGGGAAAGGGATAGAAGTCCACAAATCAAGTTTCCTATTCGATCTGATGTCCTTAACAAAAGAGACATGTTGGTTGAATTTGGCCAAAGCACCTAAGTTTAATGATTTCATGGTGGAATTTAATGATGTGTGTGTGTGTGTGTGTTGGAGGGAAAGGGATATAATATCAAAAATATAGTTCCCTATTTGATATTTGATGCCTTTAACAAAAGAGACAAGTTCATTCTAGTGACAATTTATTGGTTTTTCCATTTATAAAATAGTGATTTTGGTAAAAAATTCAAGTTTGGAGAAAGTGCAAGAAAGGTAAAGTAGGCTTTTTTTTTTTCTTAACTCTCACTAGATCCTCTTTTATAGGTGCATGAAGTAGGTATCCAACCTTGATTGCAACATTGATAAAATTACACAAATTGGGGAAAATTGGAAAATTTAGAGATCCATAACTTTCAACTTTCAACTTAGAGCTTAGAATAGATTATGATTATAGCCATTGGAAAGATAATTCATATGAGAACATGATATAAGATTTAAGCTGTCAATTGATGCATCTAATTATTTAAAAAACATGTAGGAATAGGGCCTATGAGCCTTATTGAAGAACAAAATTATCAATACTATTTCCATAATAGTTTTGAGTTTGGAAAAAGAGTTTAGGATTATAGAGCTGGATAAGAGATGTAAAAATTAAGCAAGTAAGAATATAAATACTTTGTGACGGTACATTTGGGGTGGAGTGGAGACACATTTGGAGTTACAAAAGCATATTAGTGAAATGGTCGAAGGATTGAACAAGTATTAAATATGAACAAGTGAAATCAATATTATTGTGTTAATGTAATGTTAATATTAGGATAGATGAATTCCATGAATGAATATTGTTAAGGAATTTTTGTAAAATTTATTTTTGGTTCAAAAAGAAAGAACCAAGAGACTAAAAGTTGGTGTATAGAGAATAATGCATACATGGTATTTATTTTGATTAGTAGGTGCAATTAAGTTTTCAAAAGAAGAATTGTGAGGCTCATGGCCATTGTAGTGGATTATTATATACAACCCAGAAACAATGATAAGAATGAGGAGCATAGAATAATCAAGAACATAAAGAATGCCATTAGTATGCATGGGAAATTGAATAATAATGGATGCAAAACATTATTTGAAAGAAGAAAGTGATGGTATAAGGAAAGCTACAAAGGAGAAAGAGAAAAAGGATGATATGGGGTGATGTGTGGCTCATGTGATGGGTGAATATTCCTTGCGTGAAAGTGTATTAATGCTTGGAATATTTGTAGGGTATGAACCATAAAATTATGTGTAAATGATACCTAAAATAAATAATTAATCTTCATTCATTTTAAACATACTTGTTTTCTCCTTCTTTGGACAACCAGATTTCTCAGTTTATGATGATATGCCATATTCCACCTCCATTAACACTAGTTATATACTTCGCACCATTCAACATTCCTATTGAATGAAGGTGGGTCGCCAATTCGAAAGTACTTTAACCATTTTTAAATCATGTGCTTTTATTTAGTGTTTTGGAAATTATAACATCGATTAAGGGGTGATTTGGATGATTGAGTGATATTGAATGGAAACTTGTTTTCACACCTTACAAGGGGGCTAGGTTTTGACCCTAGTCCCATGGGACCTCCTTTGAGGCCTTAGGGTTATCGGAGGGGCACTACTTGGGAAACTTGGGTTGAAACAACATGTCCATAACTTTTCCATATTTACTAATCTTCAACGTTCTCCTGATTTCACATCCATCCTTTGGGTTTGTTGCCATTGGTTCATTAAGACCGACACCCTTGTATCCTCATCCTTTAGTCTTGGCCAAAAACATTTCCTTGGAGGTTGATGTAGCTAAAAGAAAGGAAAAATCATAATATGGACATAATGAAAGAAAAATTAAAATTAAAATTCATAAGATGGATAGGACATTAATTAGTTTGTGGGGAAAAGCCTAACATGAGCTATACCTCCCTCATGACCATCACCTAGTTCTTGATCATTTGATGCTCCACCACATAATAAATGAACCCTTGCATGTCCCAAACCTGATGAGTGAGAAGCTAACTAATAATTAATGTATAAATAAATGTTATATCATTAAAAACAATCTTGAAACCTAAGCTATGCTCCCTACCAAAGCATTATAAAACGAAGTAAAAGGTGCACCGGAGGAGAAAAAGTAGGACAAGGAAAGGGGTAACTCATGCTTCCATGATTCTCCCTCCATAAATCTACACACTAAGGATGATGAACCTCCATCAACTAGTCCTATGACCATGATACCTTGCCATGAAGCATTTCCCCTCCATTGCCACATTATCACAAACAATTGTGGATTGAAGAGTTGACCTAGGCCATGTCACCTTCCCTTAGGAGATGGAAGCACCTAATAGGGTTGACCATCTATCCATATCTAACATGGGTAGGGAATACTTTTATAGGACTTGGGATAGCTATATATTTGAAGGTGATACTAGTTTGAAGTATTTTTATGCCCTTAACAATTGAGTATTTTCCATTATGATGCACCTATGATCATTGTCCCTAATGATTGACAAATTTTACTTGATTTTGAGATGGTTTTTCCATGTGGTCCTTCACACAACAGTAGAGGCTTTGAGGGAAATTTTATATCTCCACTACACATCATGCCAAGGCATTTCTAGATTCACATAGATCAGTGATGACCTTGCATATGCAACATTACCCCTCTAGAGCAGAGTGTTGTACACTTTGATGACTCCAGTAGATGATTATCACTTGATATCAACCCTAGATGATGAAACATTTATCTCCTCTTTCTTAGTGTCAAATATCCTTGATGATGTAGCCAATGAACCCAACATGCGCCCAAGTTGGCATTGACATTGTTTGATGGGAATCACTTGATCCAAATTCTAGATGATGATGGTAATTCCTAGGATGAGAAGGGAGGGCTTGTACCAGCACTTGGAGCCCCAAATTTGGAGAGATTTTATGCAATGTCACACTTCTAGCTCTTGAGAAGGGGATGCAAGGCACCCAAAGAATTGTTTTGACACTTGGAGGCATTTTAAGGCACTTCTTTAGGGCTTCCCCTCAACATTTGGAGTTTATTATGGTGATAAGAGAAATCACTATCCCATCCATGCACTTTCACAATATTTATTGTCAAAAACTAGCATGATATCATGATTATGGAGGCTATATACTCACACATGTGGGCTTTTATGGCATAATTTCAATGTTGTGATATATGGAGTTGGCTTCTAGCCCCTTATCTTGATGGACACTCAAAATTAAACTTGTTATATGGATTATAGGTAAATTTTATGTTGTAAAAGTGAGGGATAGACCTCATATATATAGAGTATCCTTCACTTCTAAGTTTTTACCATCACGTTTGAGTTTCAAACTCTCTTCTAGGGCCCAACTGGCCTTTTTGTATCTCACTAGTTGTGGAGATGTGACTTTTTAGAGATTTCTTCTATTGGAGATTGGCCTATGAATTGGAGATGTATTTTTGGGATTCAATGATGTCCTTTTAATCGAAGAATTGTAATTTTCTTGTATACTTTTTCATTTTTTTACATGTAATTAAATTTTCTAGGGCTTTTCTATGATCCATGTCTAAATGCAAATTATTCATGGAGAACTTGTGTAATTTTTGCATGTTGAGTACTTCTTCCTTGAAATCCATAGAAAAAATCCTAGTGTGCATCTCTTATGTAATTTATCCCCTTACAAAAAAAAATAGTTAGGGTTTTATTAAGTGGAAAAAATGCTTCTCCACTTACAATAATTGGTCATTTATCTCTTAAAATTTCTTTAATACCCCATCACCCAAGTAGGATTACGCATTGGCAAAATTTTTATTGGTAAAAAAAACCCTTGATAAACTAAATATTTTTCTGTCTTTTATTTTCCTAATCCTTTTAAGGAAAGATGCTAGGCCTTTTTCCTAGGCCAAATTTATCTAAGGCATTGTGGATGAATGTTTGTGGGATAAACCTAAGATTTATCTTTGTAATCCTTTTTACAACAAAATATAAATTTACTCATGGTAAACATTCCCCTATGAGGGCCGACGTTATCCTTCTCAAGTTAATTTTATGCCTTGGAAACCATAACCCTAGCCTCGCTTCAACTTTAGGCTTATTTTGAGGGTTTTCTCTATTGTTTTGTTGACCTAATATCTTAGAAACCCATTTATTTCATGTTTGAGTATCGAGAAACCCTATATAATATAAGTATTTATGTAGTCTAGGTGCATGGTACATTATTCATTGTCAATAAGAATTGATATTTTGTCCATTAAAAAATGTCTTCACCTAGCCTATAACTACATCACCCGGAACCCTATACCTTAGAACATCCTTATAGGTGAGTATTAGAAATCCTCCCTTTTGGTGAAATTTTGTTAAAGGTTAGAATGAATATTGCTGAGGTGACAATGCCAATCTACCTCATTGTGGCTATAGGGCGTGGTCCTTTCCTTGTGAGTTCCTTCCCAAGGTCTGCTAGATTTTGTTGCAACACTTATAGCATTGTTTCCGGGGAGGAGTTGAGTTAACCTCCTCAAAATATGAAGTCCAAGATTCGATAAAAACCTTGGTGATAATATCTTATAAATTTGAAACATAGATTCTCACTTGGCGACTCTAATATATGAAGCATCCATTTCCCCAAGTAAATCATGTGATGAAGGAATAGTTATAAGAAATAAAATAAATACCCAAAATAGAATTGTTGAACTTTCAATTCTCCCAAAATTCCTAAAACACCTGCGTTTAGTTGCCTTTTGAACATTTCATCCACTTCTAACACCATGGCTTGACAATGACTCACGATAGAATTTAAACTATTGAACATGAGGGGCCTCGTTAATGATCCTCACAAATTTCCTAATAAATATGAGGAGTGGATTCATAAATTCAATGGTATTGATGCTATCATAGATAAAACATATCCATGAATTATATTGGGTGGTGAGTGGAAATGTGATTGAAGAGGATGATGATGTTTATTTCCTTGTCCTTAGAAGGAAGCGCTAGGGGTTAGTACCCAGATTTACTTGCAGGTAGTCTTTTGAATATGAGAACTTTTCTATCAAGAATTTGAAAAAATATTGGTCATGGTCAAAGAAGGCATACAACTTCTAGATAAGTTCGAGAGAACTAATAAAACCAAGAATGAACTATTAAAGAGTTTATGTAAATGTTTGACAAGTTAATCAAGGGAGTTCCTCTCTTGTACAAGCTAATTGATTAGACTATCTTTAAGAGATAGATAGAAGATTTCCTTGGATATTTGTATTATGTTCTAAAAGACAAGGGACCTAAAAGCATGAAGGAAGCCAAGATCCTAGAAATAAAAATTGAACATAAACTCATCCAAGATTGACTTTCTTAATTACCCAAGTGCTAAATTTGAAGTAAAAGCTAAGCCTAGTGCCCAATTGACCTTTCCCTGCAAGAGTTTTGTTTGGGAAAATTATAGACTTATAATTTGACAGACATAAATTATTAAACAAGGGTAGGTAACCTTGTGAGATGTTGTGCAAAATATATGCAGGCTAATACTTTAAGTGTTTTTCTAAACGAAATCACATACGCACACAACTTCAATATCCCTTTTTCCCATCAACACTTAGCAGCAAAGGATATGGAGCAAATTTAATCATCCCTTTAAAGCTCTAAAACTTGTTGATGATGATTAGAAAAAGATAATAGATCAATTAAACAACAATTGAATCAATTCAAAAATTCGCAATATAAGATTAAAGCCTACTCAAATACTCCAAACATATTCATCACATAAGATTCATCATTTAATCATCAGACATGTGCTGCTAAAATTTAGAAAAGAGGAATCAAAAGCTGTGTAATAACTCTATCAACTCACGAAAATAATTAAAAGAACACAATCTGCAACTATGGGAGTTGTGAGTAAAGGGGGCCCTCCCTTACTCATGACTCCTTCAACTGCTAAAGAAGTTTACAAAACAAGATCAATAGAACATGAACTTTTTATTGATCTGAATAAGTATTAGAGTAGTATCAAATTCTGGTATCTTAGCCTCCCCTTACAAATGAAACATAAAAGTGTTTATACAAATACAAAGGCATAAACTTTCCTGAATTAGGAAAGCTGAAATACAACAACTGTTTGCTAATAATAACTCGAAAAGAAAATAAAAATAAGCATGTTGAGCTTGATTCATGACTGAAAGCGTGGGTCAAATTGATCTTGTTGGGTTGTTGAGGTTGTTTCCCACTACAATCGTCCATGAGAGGTCTGAAGATCTGGGTGGTTTTGGTGGTAGTTTTGAGGTAGCCAATAGGACAACATCCATGTAGATAGATTTCTTGACAAAACCCATGTTTTCATTCTCTTCAAGGCTGATTGGAACATACTCAACCATCGAGATCACTACAGGAAATCAGAGGGGTTACAGGAAATCAACGTATCTACAGGAAATTAGCAACTCTGTAGGAAATCATGGCCTGTCTGCAGGAAATCGCATAACTTCTTCGAAAGAGAGCTGATCTACATAGGATTTGGTCAACACCCTTGAATTTGTAGATAATTCAATTAGGTATCATTTAACTTCATAAATAGTCAAGAATAAAGTGAAAAGATACTTTTTAGACTAATTTGCATACTTTAAAGCCCAAAATACCCTTTTGGTCAAAATACATAGGATATGGAAAAAAGAGAGTCATGAACAATAAAAAAGAGTTCAAAATAAGGGGAAGCAAGGCCTTATAACATTATCAAAAATGGAAAAAATCGAGACTCAACATCTCCCCCACACCTAGCTCCTTGCATTTTCCTTATGCAAGAAAAATGTTGCACATAAGAGGAAAAATTCATTATGTGCCTTGCGTTGCAGCTACTTGCAGCTAGGTGATCCAATTGCGTCGTGCTAGACTCAGCTTCCTGAACTGTACCTTGATATTCTTCATTATTTTTCTACAGGTGCTTGATCTGAGCCCAGTTTTTCTTCATGACTCAGCATGCCATCTAATGCTTTGATTTCCACTCCTCCAGTTCTTTCTGCAAACATAGGGTGTTCTCATTTAGATTTTTGTTTCCCTTCTAAAGAACCTGTTCAAACACAATGAAATCAGTGATAGCTTCCCCCATCTCCTTCAGGGACTACTTTTTAGAGGATTCCTCATCCCCATGCTTCCCTTGAGAGGACCGAGGCTGACTTGGTTCTTCCCACTCTCTATAACCTTTGACTGTTTTCTCTCCACTTTCCTATGGGTCTTGGAAAGACATAACCTCCAACTCTTCTTTTTCAACAAACACAATTGACTCAATATTTTCTTGCTTCCCCTTAAACAAGTCTTGGGGCTTCTTATCCTTCTTATTAATTTCAATTTGTTGTGCCTCCTCCTCTGGAGTTTCCTTTATCTCTAGCTTTGTTTCCTAGATTCTCGTAAAAAGCCTAGCAGGAGAAGGGGTGCCTTTTGATAGCTTAGGCTTCTCCCCTTTAGTTTCCCCCATTACCACCACCTCCTCATCTTTCTTAACATCTTCTATCAGCTGACCACGAGTCCGGGATTTCTTCCTCAACTTCTCCACTGGTTCCACCTCTTTGGTTTTTGGTAAATCGAGCTCTTTCTCATCATCCACAAAGTAATTCTCTACTAAAATATCTTCCCATGTTTTATTTTGTTTCTTCAAAACCTATTTCACGATAATTTTGACATGACCATGATGATAGAGGTTATCCTCTATATGTGAGACCCTCTCCTTGGCAGAAGTTTCCATCTTCAACAAAGATATTCTAAGATAATATGGTAAATTCAAGGGTTTGTCTTGGAAATGGTCAAGGAGATGAATATGAAACAGGAAAGCTAACCCAAAATGACCTTCATAGGTGATGTACTTATGCAAGAGAAATAAGAGGCGCTAATACTTACTTCTAAGGTAATCCTGTAGAATCCCCTTGCTTTAGTTAGGGCCTGCATGCTTTTTTTTGGGAAGGGTGCACACTTATCCTCGTTGAATCGTTGGTTTTTAAACCAAAGTCTCCCTTCCATGGAATTCCACAAGCTTGGGCTACCAGCTCCTCTGTCAATTTGAACTTACTATTACCAACCTGCGCCCTATCGCTTTTTAGGTTTAGAGAAAAAGACTTTGTCTTTTCTGAATTATGCCCGCTAAAATTTAAGAACAGAGGAAATAATCTTGCCTTCTCCAACCTCTTCTTACTCTGTGGGTAAGTGTCAAGTAATGTCAGACCCTGAGGTTTGAATCTGATGGTGGACCACATTTTCAATAGTGGTTAGGAGTGGGAGAGAGAATAGTTCGATCAGTTCACTGATATGCCTTTGAGACCAAGTGAGATAATTCAAACCCGATAAGAACAAGAATGTTTTATTTTAGGAAAGGTGTAGGGTAATAAGGCAACATCGAACAGTGCAGAATGTGATCATGATTTCCATCATGATCCGTTTTGTGGGATAAATGTTGGGAAGATAATCGAAATAATAATTGGGAATGGGAACTTGTGTTATGACACAATGGATCATCACCACATTATTCCACAAGGGTGGCCATGACTTGTATTCATGAAAATTAAAAATTTTCGTACCATTACCTTTTTACCTTAAGTATTCTGATGCCAATCGTACCTTCTCAATCTTACCTTACAACATCCGAGTACCTTGGGTGACGGTTGCACTCGCTTTGGAATCATAAACCACCTCAAAACCATATCATGTGCAAGATCATGTGATTATGTAGCCTCAAATAATAATGAAAATGATCAATACTTGCCAGATTCTTTAAGAAAATGTTCTGTTGGAAATCCATTCTTAAGGAAATAAGTGCTTTGCTACAGGAAATGCAACTATTGAACTTCTCTGTAGGAAATCATTCTGCAGGAAACCATGTTCTCTCCTTTTCTTGTATAGTTTACTACACATGAATATAGGTGTTGAGGTCGAAAGTGAAGTAATCTTGTTGTATTATTATCCATTAAGGTCAACTGTTAACCAACATGAGGTCCATCACCATTAATGAAAGCGAGGACCAAGATACCTCTGATGCATCCTATTAGGTGTGAATTTATGAGCTATTGTTGAACCCCCTGTAGGATCCAGCAGTCAAGGAGCCATGATGAATCTCCATTGTTGCTGATGAGATAGCCTATCATTAAGGTTTACAAGCTTCAAGGCATCAAAAGTATCTAATCTTGAACCTAGATAATTTGTTGATGTCAATGGGCTAAGATTGTTGGAACGAGGGCCTTAACAGATCCCACATCTGTCCAACATGATAAAACTAAAAATTAAATGAAAGACATAATTTATTTGAAGATCCAAAGGATCTACTATCATTTTATTTTAACGAGCCCAGGGCAGTTCATGCTCACCAGATTTCAATTTTAGAGAGTCTGAAATACTGAAAAAGAAGACTCAAAGGGGGCTCCTTTTCCATAATTAGTCTATTGGGGATGGAAAAAGAATAAAATATACACAATAGACATTCCTATCATGGTTTACTAAGCACGAGAAGGAAAAAAATAAGCTAAGTTTAATATGGCGGAAAATCAAGAAGAGGTATTGAAAGGAATGACTCCCTCCTCCACCATTTCTAACTCTTTCTTCTTCACAATATCTTCCACAAATTCCTCCTTAGATTGGGGCTTCTGATATAGTTTGAGTTTGTGCCCATTCACTAAGAAGGTAAAATTTCCATCATCAATTGTTTTAACCCAAACAGATCCATTATAAAAAACTTTCTCAATTTCATAGGGGCCCAAGCCAATGTGTGTTAAATATCCCTTTAAAATTTTGAAATTTCGAATCAAACAGTAATGCCCAATATCCCTCTTTGAATTGATTTTTATATGTATCTATCGTGCCATCTAGCCCGTTGTTGTTGGATTAGATCAGTATGCTGAAAATCATCTCACCTAATCTCATCCAACTCATTAAGCTGCAGGATTCTCTGCTGCTGTGCTTCATCAAGGTTTATGCCCAACTCTGCTGCCATCTTTAAATTTTTGATCTGAAATTCAATTGGAAGTAAAACTTGTTCTCCATACACCAATTCATACGGGGAGAAGCCAATGGTGTTTCTCCATGTGATCTTGTAGGCCGATAATGCCTCGGAAAGTCGAGATTGTCTCCAACACCTTATTTGTTGATTCCACCTACCCATTGGCCCGTGGATGGTAAGGGGTGGAATTCCGATGAGTAATCTGATATTTTTGACCTACACAATATTTGACACAAATTGAGTACCCTAATCAGTAACAATTTCCCTTGGTACCCAAAATCTTACAAAAATATCAGAAAAAAGGAATTCTACCACTCCCTTCTTCGTTGCTCTAGGTAGTTCCCTCAATTCCACCCACTTCATAACATAATAAGTACAAAATAAAATATACTTCTTACCTTTGGACATAAGATTGATGGTACCTACGAATTCAAGAGCCCACGTCTCGAATGGTTCTATGAGAAATTGTTGCTGCAAAGGCATTTCATCTGCTTGAACAAGTCACACTATCCTCTGGAAGTTGTCACATTTACGAACATACTCCTTTGCATCTTTGAAAAGACTTGGCGAGTAGTAACCAGAGTGGAGGATCTTATAGGTTGTCCGCTTATTTGAAAAATGTCCTCCATATGTTTCATCGTGACAAGCTCTTAAGATATCATATATCTCATCCTCTCTAACACACTTGCGAATAATCAAGTTAGGTCCGGTGCAAAAGATGTCCCCTTTTATCTAAGAGTAATCAACACTTTTTCTAATAATTCTCTTTTTCTGACTAGATGAGAAGTAGGGTCGTAACTTTCCTGTAGCAAGATAATTGGCCATGTCTGTGAACCAAGGTGTTTTGACAAAAATAGCAAACAAATTCTCATCAGGAAAGTTATAATTAACAGGAATATCCTCACCTGCATGGTTGAGCCTAGATAGGAAATCGGTACCTGATTTTATTTTCCTGGCCTATCCAATACTGTGATATCAAATTCCCGCAGCAACAAAAGCCACCTAGTAATCCTGCCATCAGTGACTGGTTTTTTCATGAGATATTGAATAGCATAATGATCAGTATGTACAAAAACTTTGTAACCAATGATGTAATGTCTAAACTTATTAATAGCATAAATTAAAACAAGGAACGCGTTTTCAGTTAGTGTAATTAAGTTATCCAAGAGTTAAATTTTTACTAACAAAATAGATAGCACGGGTTATGATATTTTCCTTTTGGCCTAATACCACTCCTATAGCTGAATCAGAGGCATCAGTGGAAATATGAAAGGGAAATTTCCAATTTGGACCTCTCAAGCCAGGTGCTGAAGAATTTTTTTTCTTTGAGTGTATCAAATAGCTTGAAACTCATCACTCCAGTGAAATTCAGATTCTTTAGTCAATAATTTAAACAATGGTGAGGCTACCTTTGTAAAATTCTCAACAAACCTTCTATAGTAGCCTGCATGTCCAAGGAAAATTCAAACTCCCTTTTGATTGGTTGGTGGGGGAAACTTTTCAATTAATTCGATCTTAGCGGGATCAACTTTAATTCTTGGAGCAGAAACATGATGACCCAAAACAATACCTTCCATCATAATCATAAAAAATAAAAATTCATTACTCAATGAAAGATTAGCTTCTCTACATCTCTACAAAGCTCTCCTAATATTATATAGAGCTTCTTCAAAAGTATTAACCATTACTGTAAAATCATCCATGTAAATGTCTACGCAATCATGCAAAAGATTAGAGAAAATACCAAGTATCACCCTTTGAAATGTGGCTGGCGCATTACTGTCGAAGCCTTGAAAATCATTGCCTCAACATGGGGGAAAACCACCCAGTCCAGACCTTGGTTGGCAACTCCTTTTTCGTTTGGAGTAGTGGCTCCGACTGGGGATAATGGTACCAGTTTCCCAATCTATTAATGCTTGTGCTGATGGGGTGATGTATGATGTTTTAAAGTAATGTCTAAGATAAAAGTAATCTAATCTAAAATAACCAATCACAATGCATTTTATTCTAATTTAAGAACTATCTAATTATAAATATACCCAGGATTAACTTGATGTATGTGATCTACAATAATTTCTGAAAGAAATTGGTAATAAATATCATTCAATTGCGATTATAAGTGAATCTGTTTTAACAATAATCGTTTCGTATAAAAAGTTAGCTGAAATGATTGTGAAAGATATATCACATAAAGAGTTATTCATATATTAAGTATAAAATAAAGATCATCATCATACAAAAGTGCAATAACGATAATAAAAATTCAGACTTTCATACATAAACAATTCGAAAAGAAATGATTGCTTAATACATAAGTAAAAAGGATTACGAGATAAAATTACCATTTATAATACATCCTACTCATGTGTTTCATCAATATTGATCTATCTTCAATCATTCAACATCATCTAAGAGTACAAAAATGCAATTTCAATAGAAGATGCTAAATCAGATAAAAATGAATCATGTTCCATATATTTCACTAGAAATTCCTCAAAGGGACAAAAGTGCATGTTTTGAAGAGAGTTTTTGATAAAATTCTGGACCCCTATCTAAATGCTTGAGAGGGGTTTAAATACGAAAACTATAAAACTAAAAATATATTATTACAAAAATACTTGAGGGGGTTTAAACAACTTGCCTCAATTTGTGCAAAAATAAAATCAAAATGGAAATAAACAAGGTGACTAACTATCCTGCATTTGATCCTTCAGATGACAAATATCCATCATGGGCTTCAGCTGTGTTGGTTGGCCGACTTCAGCTTTCAACTGTCTAGTGAATACGACATCGGTCAGTGCTGGCGCCATTTTCTCGGTGGAAGTGGTTAGGCATCGCAGGGTCATCCATTGGCTGTGAGGCTTGACCAAATGTTGCCAATATGCCTCCCAGTCTAACCTAGTCGTTTGCCTTATCACTTCTGCCTTTTCTTTTGTTTCCTATTTCCATTACTGTTCGAGCTATTTCGCATTAGGAAGGAAACTTGGAATGGATTCTGCCACAAGATTGGCACTATGCAAATTCTCGTTGATATTTTCTATGACACAGTTTGCTGCTACCGCCGCATCCACTGTTGCCTTTTCTGCTTCTTTAAGCCGAGAATCCCAGCTCGTAAATAAAATTTATTTATGCGATTCTTCTAGCTTGGGTAGGTCAGATTTTCTCCCATCCTCTCTATTTTGATAGACGATGAAATCAAAGACTTTTCTAACGATCTCATCATATTCAAGTCACATTTTTGCAATTTGACTTGTTAGCTTGTCGCTTGTTTTACAATAGGATTTCCAATGTGAAATATTCTGGCACAACAATTCTTTTTGATGCATCAGCTGGGAGTTAAGACTGAGTGCTTCGGTAATGAACTAATCAATTTTTGGATCGTCTTTATGTAGATTAGTTATTGTCTGCACCCGTTCTTCCTTCACGGCTAAGATGGTTTGATGTTCTATTTGCATATGTTCATATACCTGTTGAAGCTTAGCCAACTGTATCTCTGCTTGCTGGTCGGATTTGACTTGCTGTAATTGTTGCTCAAGCAACGTTATTTTATTCTATTTTTCTCTAAGCAATATTTGGATTTCTCTTGCTTTGTCTATGGTCACTATAGCATAATCACCTACAAACTGCGAGAATCTAGTGAGGTTGACGGATGGATCAATAGGCGAGTCCTTCCATAGAACATCCAATGGTTCATTTTCAGGGGTAGTAGCAGCTATAGAGTCCAATTTCCTTTTCTTTCTTTTCATTTTCACCACGGATTTATGCTGTGGGCTATAAAATACATCCATAGGGGGTATTTCTTCAATTCTCAAAATTATTTCAGATGTAGGGGTAATAGGGATGTGCTCTACTGCTTGCGTATTTGTAGTTTCTTCCACTATAATTTCCAGGGCTATTTTCTGTTGTGGAGTTTGAAACTTTGGCACTTGTTCCTCTACATTGAGACTTTTATTAAAATTGTCCCACTCTTCCTCTAAGTCAATTACCATGGGTTTAGTTGGTTGTGTAGAGGTAGAAGGGATTTTAGCCTGCGTGCTAGCTAAAGCTTCTTCAACTATTGTTGGCTTGAGGGGGCCTGACCCAGGTTTGGAGTTAATTAGCCAAACAAATCCTTGTACTACTGGCCCATTCGACAACAACCTGCGGAGTGCGAACTGAGGTCGAAACCGAAGCAGTATGGGGGGATGCTGGAACCAAGTTTCCACACCCTTGAGATATCTGAGGGGTCGGTTTAGTCCAACTGTGAATAGCTTTGTGCAGGTTACATCGCGCACCGCCCTGACCTACGAGGCCTTCGCACTCTATTATAATCACCTTCACGCAGCCCTAACCAGGGGATGAGGTGATTTTCTGCTTCCCTACCAGCTATTTGTGCTACTTCCCCAAGTTACACCGCGTATCTTACTTATCTTCTTATAAAACTTAGCTATCTTCACGTAAACAGATACTTTATCTTATATTTTGTTTATCAACACATTCATGTAAGTTCGCGCATCATATAAAAAATAGAAATGAAATTTATATTCTATACATTCAATGCACAAAACAGGAAAAATATACACAGAAATGATGTAAAACTTCTCTTTATTATTTCTCCAATGGTTACAGATTCGACTCACTCTGCACACTCAGCTGCAGGGGTCCCGCACTTAGCTGCAAACTACTAGGCCTCTACGCACTCAGCTGCAGAGCCTTCTCCTACTCTACGACCCAAAGACTCGACTACACTTAGATAAGACTTAATGCTCCATCTATTGCTTTATTCTCTCCTACGTTTTTTGATTTACAACTTAGAGCCTCACTCTATTTATACAATCCCTTGGTCCGCAGACCATGGGTAGATTTCTAAATTTGACATTACATTACAAAAATGAGGGTGGACAACCCTATGACTCATTTACAATCTTCGAGCTCCACGTCCACAAAAAGTGGAGTCTTTACATCGGATTTGGTCAAAATCTAGGTTTTAAGCCCCAAAACTTGCCTTGGGGGATCCCGCACCCAACAGGCCCCTAACACAAACATCATGACTCACCCTTGAGTCACTGTGTTGGTGAAAATATCTTCACGTAGAGACCTCCCATCTCTTCTCGGACCGTTGCAAGGTCGGCACCACACTGAGAAACTGCCTGTTGTACCTCCTGCACGTGTTGTTCAGAGATAGTTATAGTTGAACTGCTTCCCTATATCTGCTCTTGCATTCCCTGTATCTACTTGAGCTTGGCTTCGATTGAGGCTGTAATGATGAATGCATCATCGATCCAAGGTTGGGAGCACACCTTCAAAACCTCTTCTTTGTGTCGCGCCGCGTCTACCTGCTCCTTAAGCGCTTTTGCCTGTTACATTCGCGTGAGCCATCTGCGTGGTCCCTTTTATATCATCATACTATTGTTGCAGCTCACGCACCTCTATTTCCAAGCACTGTATGTTCGAGTCCTCCTATAGAGTGTTGAGGACCTCAAACGATTCTTCCAACAGTTTGGTTGAGTCCTTCACTGCACTATTGATCTCCTCCATCCCTGATGTAATGGTGCTGGCACACTGTTCCCTCACCTCTGGAGGAGTTGAAGGCTGCGCCTTCAACCGCAGCTCTACTATCTAAAGGTTCAACTCCATCTAAACCTTAGCCATCTCTTCTCGCACTTCACGCACCCCTGCTGCTAACCTTCAGATGTGCGCCTCTGCTGGTGCCTTGGCTGGGATGGCCAACTCAGGGACCATCTGGTAGGCCTCCTCAATCACCTGCACCATCTGCTAGTTCTACGCTACTACCTCATCATGCTGTAGGCTTAGTTGTTCCATATTAATTTTCTGCTCGCTCAACACCTGTAGTGCACGACACTTCCTAGCCCGCAGCTCTGCAGTCACTCTGTCCTGCAGGATGTAGAGTGTCTCCTAAAAAAGCATAGCTATGTTGATCCCTACTCCTTTCAACACACTGACCGTAGGCCTCTCGGCCTCATTTTCTATAACCAGTGCCCCCTCTCGTAGCACTATGGTGTTGGTCATGCGGGTGTGCAACATTTCCTTAGCCATGACTGTTCCTACTCCAAGGCTGGTCGAGAGAGTACCAACCTGAGTAGTGCGCACCTGCAACTCCTGTATCTGTGCCCAGAGGATCCCCAACACAATCTGATTTTCCTCCGCGAACTACTGGAGGGCCTCAGTGGTGACGTCGTGCACCATCTCCCCTATATCATGGAGATCTCCTTCTATGAGGGTTGTTACACAGTAATTTGTCACTGTCTCCCTGTCAGTCACCCTACTGTGTCAGGAATTCACAATAATCAAGTTCATGCCTTCTGAACTGGCCAGAAACCCACTTTTCTAAAGTTTTCCTCATCAGCGCGTCTGTTTCTAAAATACCCGCGCTGACTGGCGCTTCATAACAGACTGCGTGCGCTGCCAGCGCGGAAGCACACGACTTCTGCGCGCTAATCGAATTTCATGACCAGCGCAGCCTCTGTTTGTATTGACCCGCGCTGACGTGGCCCTTTCCATTATGTCTTTGCGACGTCAGCGCGTCAGCCCAGTTATGCACCCGCGCTGATCCAGTTTGGGCGAATTTGTTCCAACAGCCAGCCTTCCAGATAACTCCAGACTTGGTTGTTGGCCTTGTGAGTATCGCCTACCTTCTATGGCATGTCTGTTTGACCCTTTGCAACTACTTCCCTTGAAGATAAGCTCATCCTTCCACCATTCAAGGAGACTCCTTATCCTATATAAAGCTCTACCATTGCCATGAGCAGCTAGTTTTAGTTTGGAATAGCTTGGATTGTGTGGAGCTTATAGTGCTCAGATTGCTGCTACTATAGGTAGTTGGTGTGATAAGTGTGGAAGTGCTTGATAGCTTAGGGAAGGTTGTTTTGTGTTGCTTGTGTGAGAGAGAGAGTTTCTTGTCTTGGGAGAATCATTTCCAAAGGTGAATGCTTAAGAGACTTGCTGACTGGCCCCTCCTGAGAAGGATATCGACGTCAGAACACTTGGTTGTACTCTTCTCTGTTATGAATTAATAATAGATGACTACTATTATGGTTCCATTCTCATTTGTCTATGCAATGGTTAATGTGAATTACATCCTTTCTGACTGATGTATAATTTCTTTTATTAGATTTCACGCTTGTGTTTGTTTCCTCTTCGTGTGTGCAGGTATCTATTCGCGGAGATTGCGGAGGATCGTGACCAGCCAGAGCGAAGGAGTGAAGGTGGCATCTCTTCATCAAACAACAGCGCAATCCAAGTAGGTGCTCTTTTCCTACCTTTTAATTGCAATTAGGAACTTGCATAGTAGCATTGACTGATTGTTTCTAGACCCACTCTGGGCTAGTAGGGATTGCCTCTATCCGTAGAGGGGATTTGCCTCTCCAACAATTTGGCGACTCCGCTGGGGAGTTCAGCCTTTTGTCTCTTGTGTCCATTCTTGTGTTTGAATTTGATTGTTCTCTCTTTTCGAGTTTGGGGATTAGTTCTCTGTTTTTAGACTTCTTGGGTCAATCTGGGAGGTGTATGAATTGTTTAAAGAGTTCTGGCCTTGGTTTGGGAGTTCTTGGCTTGTTTTTGCCTCTTTTTTAAACTCAGCGCGGTTTATATCAAAACAGTTGCGCTGACAGCGCATAGTTGTTTCTTTAAACCTGTTGTCATCGCGCTTGTACGTAAAACAGTCGCGACGGTTCTGAAATCAAACCAGCGTGCTTAATACGTGTCCTTCCACGCTGACAGCGCCAAGTTGCTACGCGTGACCTAGTTTCAGCGCACAGTTGCTGAAGGCTACTCGCGCTGATCCTGTAAAATTGAAATTGTCTCAGTTTTACCTCCTGAACCTGTTGTTTTGGCCATCTCCAGCTCTTTCTACTTGGTTTGTGACTTGATATTCATTGTTTGAACTGTTGCACACTTGCTTGCAAAGACTTGTCGAACAAATTTCATTTTTGCATCCCGTGACCTAGTGCCATCATCCAGTTTTCACTGGACCAACCTTGTTTTGTTCGCTTGTTCACTTGTTCGCAAAAGCTCGTTGTTGCTTGCCTTTGCCACTGCATAAACCTTCCTTTTTCGCTTTCTTTGCTTGGTTGTTTAGGTGATTGTCCTCGAACCAGCCCTTCGGTTGTTTCGGCTACACTTCGCCACCCAGACATAGATTACAATTGCTTGGGTTCAACCAGCTCTTTTCACGTTTGTTGTGTGTTCCATTGAGTGATTTTTGTTTTCTTTACTCGGTGTTGTTGTCTCTCAAAATTCATTGTAAGTGCATTATGTCATTGAAAAGAAAATCGAACTAATATCTGTTGCATTCAATAGTTAATCAAAGAAAGAGCATTTTGTTGATTTGCATTCTCAAAAGGAAAGTCTCATTTCTTTGTCATTAGCTGCATTATATTGTTTGATTGATTGAGTTCGTTTTCTTTGTTTGAAAGCTCTTAACCTTCTCATAGTTAGAATTCATTGAACGAAATGATGTTCTTTGGCATATAGCTTGCATCTAGGAAATTGTGAGAGACCATACGATAGGGCCTGAAATCGAAACTTAATTTCAAGATCAACCATAAAATGAACTGAATTAACCTAAAAACGCATTGGAACTAAATGCAAACATCTAGAGGTCTAGGTTAGAGACGTGTTCCAGCGTCTTTAAACATAGTCACTATTGTTTCACATTATGGTTGGGTGATTCCTCCTTCTGTGACTCGATAGTGGTCTAACATGGACTGTGCTCCCACGTACCGTCGCGTATATAGGGAGACGCCACTAGGATCTTATCCTTGATCCATAGGAAGCCGAGTCTGCTGCCTTGTGAACCGTAACGCACCGAACACAGCATTCGGGAAGATTGACTGCAGTACGGAAAGTCCTTGGCTCTCATACGATTGCTAAGGTGTATAAGCAGTTTTACGGATCGCTTGGTAAACCCTTTACCTAGAGTCTCCAGAGCAGTCACTTTTGATCCTTTTCGAACTCCCTAAATGAAAATGTGCCTGTGAGCGTCTTGTCACTTCGTGCTCATTAAACATTCGAAGGAGACTGGAGTCATCTTTTCGTCCTTTTCTCGACTCTTAAAACATGAAAAGGTCAAGTTTGGTTCCTGTGTCTTAAAAATTTATTCGGCCACGATAATATTACCTGGTTAGATCTCGTGTGCGTTAGCTTGAGTAGGTTTCATTTTCATTTGCTATGGCAACTTTTCCGGGATTCACTAACCCAGGGTCCCCCTCTGATGGGAATCCAGGTCAATTCCCTCCTCTTGGGAATGTTGGTGCTCCGTATATGGCAACGTTGTCCCTACCAGGGTTAACCGTTGGGTTGCCTGTTTGGTTGTTTTCAACCTCTTTGGTCCCTACCGTATCGGCTGTTAGTCCATCAGTCCCTCCACCTAAACAACATCATGTTGATCCTAAGGTGGATCTCTCCCCTTCGACGCCTACTTCTACGTCGTCCTCTTGTACTTCGCCTGGTGAAATTCTCGATGTGAGTAACCAGGTGGCTAAGAAGAAGAAGAGGAAGACCAAGAAGAAGAAGTCCCCTAAGGGAGAGCCTACACACACAGTCCCCCTCTCAAGTCCAGCTATCCACTCCAGTACACCTGAAGTCGGGTCACCTTCTGCTCCTACGTGGAAGGTCAAGTTTCCTTGTCGATTATGCAAGGAGGACCATCTGCTTCGTGATTGTCCTGGCATTCCCAGGGTATTAGAAGTTTGGTCTCATGATCCAGCCCGCCCTTCATCGTCCACTAATGATCATGGCGATGCGACCTCATCAGTTGGGAATGGTAAGGAGAAAGGGAAGCTTCGAATCCCCTGTCGACTTTGTGAAGGCAAACATCCCCTTCACCTTTGTCCACTCATGGATAAAGCCTCTGCTGTGTTGGAAAGTCTTGCTGCTCCTCCGAATCCATTTCCCGCTGGTTATCAACGTCTTTCTGCGACTGCAGATCGCGTCCCTGCTGACCGAGAGATTGCTTTAGATTCTTCTCTTGTCCAGCCCCCTCTTCCCGAAACCGGCTGTTCCCAGCCTGTCCCAGACCAGTCATCGGTCGGACAGAGTGTTGACTCGAGTTCGCCACTCGCTCACTCTGTTCCGGAAGAGCAAAATTCTCATGTTCTTCTCGTCTCCTCAGATTCTCCTGAGCTTGATAAAGGTTCTCCTATTGAAACCTCTCCGGAGAATTTAGATTCGGTTCTTCCCGAGCAGGGGGGAAACCATATGGTTCCCCCACCAAGTAGTTCGGTTATCTCCTTTGATTGGAGTCGTTTGACTACCCCTCCCCTTCCGTCCCATGTGCCTTTCTGGGTCACCGCCTATGCTTGCAATAAGGCACTACCCGGCACTGTGTTAGACGAAGGAGCATCGGTTAGTCTCATGCCCGTTACTACTTGGCGAGCTTTGGGTTCCCCATCGCTTGTACCTGTCGCACCGCATCTCACCGCGTTTGATGGAGGAACGAGTCAGCCATTAGGGATCCTCCCGAAGTTTCCTATTACTTTGGGAGGCAAGACTGTCTATATAGATGTCTCGGTTACCCGAGGTTCTTTAGACTTCAGTCTTCTCCTTGGTCATGATTATGTGTATGCCATGGGAGCCCTTGTTTCTTCACTTTTCCGTGTGGTCTGCTTTCCACACGACGGAAGAATCGTGACGTTCGATCAATTATCGTTCGTTCGTCCACAAGCCCCTCCAGCGCACTCGTCCTTCCCTCCTGGCTTTCATCCACAAGTTGCATCTGCCTCGCCGCAAATCAACTACGTGGCCACCCACCCCGTGCCTGTTTCCAGCGGTGCCGCCGTCGTGCATAGTGTCCTGGGGGCATTGGGTCCTGACTTCCGAGATGTTGACCTCCCACCAGGAGTGGCAATCTTGGAAGCCCCGACTTCCTGTTCATTATGATGAAGGTCGGGTGGAGCATAGTTCCTTTCCGGTGTCAAGCTCCTTAAAAAATGAAACTAGGTTTGGTTGGAGCATAGTTCCTTTCCGGTGTCGACCTCGTTAAAAAACGAAACAAGGAGACGAGCATAGTTCCTGATCTTGTGTCAAGCTCATTAAAAAATGAAACAAGGGTTATGAGGATAGTTCTTTTACTGTGTCAACCTCGTTAAAAAATGAAACAACTCCCTTTCCAAATCGAGTCTTTTGATTAAGATCTCGTAAAATACAAGTCGAGTCTTTCATAGATCTCGAGAGTGAACCTTCATTCCATCCACTTTGTTGAATGCAATGAAGCTTGGGGGGCATGTACCTTGATTTGCATCATTATGCTGGGGGCATGCGAGCTTATAACAAGCATAGTTTTTTGTTTCAAGCTTGTGTAAACATGAAACCGAATCCAAGCAGAGTTCTCCATGGTTCAAGCTTGTGTAAAAATGAACCCATACCCGATTTACATCTCGTGATTGCCATTTTTATCCACTGAATTCTGCTAGATGAGCCTTGGTTGTTTCATTCCATTGCTACCATCTCTTTGGCCGATCATATGCTCTCACTTGGTTGTTTATCCTTTCCTGAGGAACCGCAGCGATGAGTGGTTTTATTAGCCAGCCTCTTGACCATTACATGTTTTGAGCAGTTCCACCATTATCGGAACTAGTTGCTACCTTTTATACCACTCGTTCCTCTAGGAAGAGTCACCTTTAAGCTCTTTTCTGACTCGTAAAATGTGAAAAGATTGCCGAGTATTTTTCCCTTTTTGACTCGTTAAAGAGAATAAAAATGGAGGTCTTCTTTCAGCTCTTTTCTGACCGTTTAAAGACGAAAAGATTGCCGAGTCCCCCTCTCGGCTCGTTAAAAGGAACGAGAGACGGTCGCCTTTAAAGCTCTTTTTTCGACCATTTAAACTAAAAATATTGCCGGTGTTTGTCGTTTCGCACTCGTTATTGGCTCCAAAATGACGTGTTTCCGACCGATTTTTTACCTTTTCGGGTCGAAGGCACTATTTACGAAAAGTACTCCTCGATCGTAATGGTCGGGCGGTTCTTTCGAACATTGTTTTATACTTTTTCGGGCTCGAGAGACACAACTTTACGAAAAAGGACCCCCCTGGAGTTTCCTTTTCCGCTGTCTTTTCAGACTCTCTAAACAAGAAAAGACGCCGAGTTTTTCCTTTGTCAGGCTCGTTAAACACTTGATGACATCGGGCATCGTCGAAATGACACTCTTCAAGCATATGCTATCCCCGTCAAGCTTGTCATCCAAAAATAACCGGGGTACCTGCCAGAAATGGTGGGGAAAATGGAACTGCAATTGTCGTGTCGGCAGTATGTCGCTCTTGAACATGGCACTGGTCTGCATTCGTGTTGGGTGGGAATTTCTCATTTTGGTTTCACAACTGACCTCCGTGGGTGCGGGTTATCCTATTTGACCTCTCATTTGATCATTGCCGTCGTCATCATACCCTCTGCTCATTTGATGTCAAATACTACCAAATCCATTGTCGTGCCGCCGATGTGTTCAAGAGAAGTTGACCTCTGCAATAATACAACCTCATCTGCTATCTCACACAAATCATTTTTACCTCTGTCTCATGTCGATGATGTGGGAAGCATTATGGCCCACCTTCGATCAAGGTCACTTCCTATCGACTTCAACTCATTATCTGGGAAGGTGACTTAGAGACTCCCTTCAGGTGCCTTAGAGCCTGCATGCCTCAATGGCAGGTTCTTCGTGTTCGACGCGAGGTTTTCATCATTGGCCTCCGATCGAATGATTCTACGGGTGTTCGACACCAGCTCATTGATTCACACGCCGCAGATTGCACCTATAGTACCTTGAGGACCACTGTCATTATTGGTGGTACCTCTCGCGTCTATTAACAGTTCTCATCATTGACTGGTAATCAGACGATGTCCATGCATCTTCGACTTCAGCTCATGTATTCACATGCTTGGACTTGTACTTTGTTCAGATTGGGACGGAGCGCAAGACCCTGGATCTCTGTCTGTTATGGTCCAGGTTGCGATTTTGTGGATGATCTTTACATGACTCATTGATGGATGGCTGCGCCCATACCTGAGTCTTCATGGATGGCTGCGACCATACCTTATCATTATTCTGGTCTCTTTAGCTGGGTGGCTGCGTCCATTCCACAGACATTTCGCATGTATTTCGGATGGCTGCGCCCATGCCTAGACTGCATGTACTTGATTATCAGAGATATTCGGTCCTTCCTGGTGGTGTCCCAGTACGACGAGTTTTGTAAAGCATTTCACCCCTCCCACTCTCTCGGTCTTCATGCTTTAGGGGGCATCTGTTACACAGTAATTTGTCACTGTCTCCCTGTCAGTCACCCTACTGTGTCAGGAATTCACAATAATCAAGTTCATGCCTTCTGAACTGGCCAAAAACCCACTTTTCTAAAGTTTTCCTCATCAGCGCGTCTGTTTCTAAAATACCCGCGCTGACTGGCGCTTCATAACAGACCGCGTGCGCTGCCAGCGCGGAAGCACACGACTTCTCCGCGCTGATCGAATTTCATGACCAGCGCAGCCTCTGTTTGTATTGACCCGCGCTGACGTGGCCCTTTCCATTATGTCTTTGCGACGTCAGCGCGTCAGCCCAGTTATGCACCCGCGCTGATCCAGTTTGGGCGAATTTGTTCCAACAGCCAGCCTTCCAGATAACTCCAGACTTGGTTGTTGGCCTTGTGAGTATCGCCTCCCTTCTATGGCATGTCTGTTCGACCCTTTGCAACTACTTCCCTTGAAGATAAGCTCATCCTTCCACCATTCAAGGAGACTCCTTATCCTATATAAACCTCTACCATTGCCATGAGCAGCTAGTTTTAGTTTGGAATAGCTTGGATTGTGTGGAGCTTATAGTGCTCAGATTGCTGCTACTATAGGTAGTTGGTGTGATAAGTGTGGAAGTGCTTGATAGCTTAGGGAAGGTTGTTTTGTGTTGCTTGTGTGAGAGAGAGAGTTTCTTGTCTTGGGAGAATCATTTCCAAAGGTGAATGCTTAAGAGACTTGCTGACTGGCCCCTCCTGAGAAGGATATCGACGTCAGAACACTTGGTTGTACTCTTCTCTGTTATGAATTAATAATAGATGACTACTATTATGGTTCCATTCTCATTTGTCTATACAATGGTTAATGTGAATTACATCCTTTCTGACTGATGTATAATTGCTTTTATTAGATTTCACGCTTGTGTTTGTTTCCTCTTCGTGTGTGCAGGTATCTATTCGCGGAGATCGTGGAGGATCGTGACCAGCCAGAGCGAAGGAGCGAAGGTGGCATCTCTTCATCAAAAAACAGCGCTGGAATCCAAGTAGGTGCTCTTTTCCTACCTTTTAATTGCAATTAGGAACTTGCATAGTAGCATTGACTGATTGTTGCTAGACCCACTCTGGGCTAGTAGGGATCGCCTCTATCCGTAGAGGGGATTTGCCTCTCCAACAAGGGTGATCGGGTCGAAAGACATCTTAGAAGCTTTCGACTTCTTTCATGGCCCCACCTGCTCTCTCGGTCTCTTGCGCCTCAATTGTGTAGATGTTGTTTCTGGGTCTACGCCACCATCGGTGATACCTTTAGTAACATATAGCCCGATCCAAGGCATCAAACTGATCAACTCTCGACGGTAGTCCCCAAATTTGTCAACGTAATCATGCACATCCTGTTTTATCACCACAGTTTTCTTATCAAGAAAGTCCTTCTTTATTCCTTCCTCAAGATTCTTGACTTTTTCTTCCACCATGGTGCTTTTCTCCCTCAATCGAACTCTTTCATTCATGAGTTTTTGGAGCCTAAGATTACCCTGTAGAATCTCTTTAGCAGTTCCCAAGCGCTCTTCTTCGAGTTCTTCCAACTGCGCGATCCCTTCTTCCAAGGCTCCGCGAACTATCACATCCGGGGGCGTTGCTACGCGTGGACTGGGCATGATATATTCCATCAGAATTACAACGTTTTCTCCATAGGTCAGCCTAACAAGCGTCTGTTCCATCAGTTTCTTGCACGTTGTCCTATAGGCCCATAAGACTACTGGTACGTGCAGGTCCCAATCACTTTGCTGCACATTACATACCTTGTTCAGTGCTTCGCACACTTCATTAAGTGCTTCCATGTGGATAAGCTTTTGCGCGATCATTCTCTCCACATTATTTCATTCCAACTTGAGGAACCATTCACACATTCCCCCCCCACCCCCAACACATGCTTATTGATCATATTTCCCAACGCATAGTTCATGTGTATCCGCGCAAGCTTTTAACCATATGCCTGTACCCACCTGGATAGTTACGTGCGTGGACCATCCTGTCCATTGTATTTATCCACCAATCACACTATAGGTTTCCCAAACCGTGAATGCAACATTTTTCTACATGCATGCCAGTCTTTAAAGCTTCCTCTGTGCGTACCCCACCACCTTGCAGGCATAGTGCATAGTACCCAATTCAAGGCCTAGAAACGTTTCTTTTTCGGCACCTCCCTTTTGAATCTATCCAAGAAATCATCTACCTCACGTAATCCATCATAAGTAGGGAGATCTCTCACTTCTGTTGATACGTAGTTCAGTGAACTTTTCATCATGTTACAATTAAGTGTGGTTACCTCATGTAACCGGTTTTGCCATATTTCTATCTCTTCATCTGAATTTGAAGTGTAGGAGCTTTAGCGCTCCCATGATATTCTTCCATCTGGGGTGGGATTTACCCAGTCTTGCTCTCGCATGGTTATCTTTTAGATGCAGTCCAAATCATCATCTCTTTCATAGTTGTGCACGATCCCTCAGTAGGGTCTAAGGGTATAACTACACACAGATACTTCGTCTCAAAAATCATCTTGCACTTCTTCAGATTAATCACCCCATTCATGTCAGTGGCCCAATCAATTCCTAAGAGAGCGAGGTAGGGATTGCTGTCATCAACAATATTTTTCACCTCAAAGTCTGTTAGCGTGCTCGCTCCCTCAATATCCACGGTGATTCCCTACAATCGCTCCGTAGGTATTATCTTTTGTTGGTTCACAATTCGCAGTTGAATAGGAGACAATTGCAGCGTAGGCCTCCCCATGCGCTCCCATGTCTGCTTCGGTAGAACATTCACATCTGATCCTAAGTCCAGAATTACTTGGTCCATCTCATATTCTCCAATTTGCACTGTTAGCCTCATTTCTCTCCTCATCCTTGTCTTATGCTTTCCAATCTTCTGGACTACGCACGGTTCTCCTAACGCGGTCCCAGCGCATCGGTTAATGAGTTCCTGCAGTCCATTTATAGCCTTACTGTTGCGCAATATCTTCATACATGTTTCCAGGAATGTCGTAAGCATAGATGGGTCCATTTCTAGCTCCAGTCTATCTTTGCTTCCTGAAGCAGAGGCATTAGCAAAGCTCTTCTTAGCTTCCATGAAGGTTTCCTTAGTGAGCTGCAAATCAAACTCCGCTTCCTTCATCGGAGCTTTGTGAACCCAAGTGCTATCTTGGGTTGTTTTCCTCTATAATCTCCCGTCGTAATTCCACTTTGGAGCACAATATTCACATTCGGATCTTCCTCGTGCGGCTCGGACCTCATCATCTGCAGGTTCTGAGTCGGCGGAGATGGTAGCGCTCTCTTGTCACGTATCCTAGCTATTAGCGTAGGACAATCTTCTGTCTCATGATCAAACAAGATACAAGACATACATGATGGATGCGTTGGGTTCATACAATCAAGGGCATAGTTTCCTGGCCCTCCGCAATTGTAGCATATTAGATGTCTGCGACCTCTTCCAGGTCCTCCTCCACCTCGGCCTCGTCCACGCCCCTGAAATCCAGTTTGCGCCACTCCTGCATTCCGGTCTAGGGGCTGTGTTTCGGCCTGAACTCTATAGGTGGGAGTTCTATCAATCATCAGCTCATAGCTTTTACAAGTGCGCTCATCGTGTCCAATGGATATATAAAAATTACAGAACAACTATTGCGAATTATGTGTGTACTTCTGTAACAAATGGCAGTTGTCCGTAGCATGCTTTCCTCCTATTTGACAAATCGCGCACCACAAAGCAGGTGCCGTGCTAGGTCTTGCTTGTGCTTCCAGCCTTAACAAAATCAGTCCTCTCCACGTGAGGTAATTTGTGAACACCGGGTAGTGGTCCTTATCATGACCCTTACATTTAACGCACCATACCTTTTTCCGCACTTCTGGTCGAGCTGTCCTGTCCTGTTTCAGACTCTGCATTTCAAGGCATAAGTTTTTCAACTGCACTTGGATCTGCTGAATTCCCAAGTTAGGATCCTGTATTGGGGTCTCATGCAGCCTCATTGCAATCTCCAAGGCCTCTACCTGAGTCGTTAACCTCTGTTGCGACAACACGTTCCCCAAATGTGGCGTTAGAGATGCTACAAACCATTCGTGGTGCTGTCCATCTGTCAAAGTCATATTAGCTTCGCGAATTGTGCACTTTAGCCTTTGATCCAACTCCCAAGGAGTCTTGCCTGGTAGCATTGCGATCTCTTTGAACCCAATGATTGACTGCGTTTCTAACTTCGGCCTGCTAAATTCCTTATTTGGCGTAGTTTGGATATCTGCGATCCCTGCATTCGGATTGTCATTAGAATGCTATTATACTGAGTCAATGTGCGGTCCTATAGGGCGCTAACTAGTGTCACTTTCTTTATATTTTCATCTATAACTCCTTAAGCTTCCCATACAACCCTTACCACGAACCAAAACTGGTCTGATCTTCATTTCCTACTCCCTTGAACACAGGTAATTTTATCGCGCTTGCCATGTTGACTCGCGGTGGTGGTGGAGGTGGTATGGGTGAAGATGGAGGTGAAGGCAATGACATTGGTGGTGGTGTGGGTAGGGATGGTATGCGTGGAATCCTTTCCCTTATCAAATGGATCTTACTTTGCAGAAAGACCTTCGTGAACTCTTCCTCATCCCCTTGCGGAGGTAAAATCAAAGGGCTATTCTCTGGTCCCTTCCTTTGTTTCTGTAGGTTTTTCCACTTCGTGTAGCTCTTAACATCAAGGTGATTGCATAACCCTATTTTCACATAATAGAATTTTAATCCAAGTATTCAGATACTTTATGTACTTACCTCGCGGTCCTTTGAGGAAGCGTTGCTCTGCCTCGCAATAGATGACTAAAGTATCTACTGCGAACTCAGTAATGAATCCTACTATAATTCGATCGAGCCATTGATCAACAACGTGCATGATCTTATCTTCTGATGCTTCCAATATGTACATCAACTCTGGGGTCCACACAATAGGATTGTAGAGTTTCCACCTTCCTTGGCTATTTTCTAGCTTTGCGATCCACTCGTAAAACTCATTAGGGAAAGATGTGAAGAAGATTTCGTGGATCTCTATGTACGGGTAGTAGTCTAACCACTCTTCCTTCGGTAGTCGTGGATTCCTATTCTCCTATGCCATAAACTCTTGAATTATCCTGCCCAACCAACCTTCATTTTCCTTCTTAGTTGGATTCTAATGATACAGCATCAGACATCTCTATGCAGATTCCGGTCCCGGAAACAAAACCATTTGTTGGATTGAGGGGGCTTGACCCAGGTTCAGATTTAATTAGCCAAACAAATCCCTGTACTACTGGCCCTTTTGGCAACAACATGTGGAGCACGAATTGAGGTGTCACCCAAAACAGTATGGGGGGATGCTGGAACCAAGTTTCCACACCCTTGAGATGTTTGAGGGGTCGGTTTAGTCCAACCGTGAATAACTTCGTGCACCTCCCAGACCTACGAGGCCTTCACGATCTATTATAATCACCTTCATGCAGCCCTAACCAGGGGTTGAGGTGATTTCACACTTCCCTAGCAGTGATCTGTGCTACTTTCCCAAGTTACACCACGTATCTTACTTATCTTCTTATAACAATTGGTTATCTTCACATAAACAAATACTTTATCTTATATTTGCTTTATCAACACATTCATGCAAGTTCACGAATCATATAAACAATAGAAATGAAATTTATATATGATAAATTCAATGCAGAAAACATGAAAAATATACATAGAAATGATGTAAAACTTCTCTTTATTACTTTTCCAATGGTTACAGACTTGACTCGCCCTGCGCACTCAGCTGCAGGGGTCTGTGCACTCAGTTGCAGATCCTTCTCCTACTCTATGATCCAAAGACTCGACTACACTTAGATAAGGCTTAATTCTCCATCGATTTCTTTCTTCTCTCTTACTTTTTCTGATTTACAACTTACAACTCGCTCTATTTATACAATCCCATGGTCCACGAACCATGGATAGATTTCTAAAGCTGACGTTACATTACAAAAGTGAGGGCGGACAACCCTATGACTCATTTACAATCTTCATGCTCCACGCCCACAAAACGCAGAGTATTTACATTGGATTTGGTCAAAATATGGGTTTTAAGCCCCAAAACTTGCCTTGGGGGATCCCACGCCCAACAAATATCTTCTTTGTAGATTGGGTTGTATCCCTCACTGACTCCATGCTTTTGCTTTTCTCATTTTGTGATGACTGTTGTGATTCCCCAATAGATTTCTCTTGAGATTATGCTCTAGAATCAGACTTGGAATTTTTTTTGGAGTCACCTTCTATAGTCACACTGGGAGTAGGCTCCCTTATTGGTTCAATCAATAATTGGTCCAATGGGACCGTTGCTAGCCTTATTTATATGTAACTGTAAAAGTTTTCCAGGTCTTCACAGTCAAAAAGTAGTTGTGCCACATGTTTCACCTCTGTGAAGGTGTTCTTCTGCAAAAATATGTCATAAATAACATCCTCCTCATTACTGAATACTTTTATTTTCACCAGAGTGGTGAAATCCATGACAGTGTCGAACGAGTCATATTGTTGTCCAAAGAATTTAGGTAATTGCAGAGATAACATGTTCTCTGCTTCTTTGAACGCATGCCCTAGGTCAGGTAATGCAAATTCTTCACACTGTACAGGGAATGTAGGCCAAATGTCCTTTTTTGATTCTTTCAGTGTCTTGCTCATTCCTACCTCACTAGTTGTTTGATAGGTTATCTCTCTAGCCATTAATTTATCTGGAACATAGTATGGGAGGACATGGGGGGAGGTGATACTGCCAAAAACTCTAATATATGTAAATTTTTCCTCCCCAAACCATCTGGCCACCGGGAGGATGTCAACTTCAGCTTCTTGGGAAAACCTGGGGGCATCTCAATTATAAAGCTGCTTGTGAATAGGGAGCATAACTCCATGGAAAATCTTGAAAAAATGTGGTTCAAAACTAGATTCCCACATGTCCTTGTGGTATATGTGAATAGGGAGTGGATTTTGGATAGTCCATTTCCACCCCATGATAAGGAATTTTGAACTAAAACAAATAGCATCCATGACATAAGCGCTCATAAAAAATGGAGGGTAAACCCTCGATGCAACACTTCTTTTCCTTCTATACTCGATAATTATTTTTGCTAAATTGTCTGACAAAATTTGCACCCAATTCATTACAGTTGCGTTAACAACCGCATCTATTAATGGCAACCACTCTGGGGAGAACTTAGTACTATCAGGTCTTCCAAACAGTCTACATAACATAGCTGGTGAAAAACTATAAAAGGGACAAACAGATGAAGTAGTGGACATACCATTTTTGTCTTTCCTAATTTTCTCTTCATTATTCGACCAGGCACGGGTGCAGTCCACTGGGTCATCGTTCTCTTTAACAAACTTCTCTACGAATTTCTTGTTGTAGATGACTTGGGGCTCTAGTAGGTGGTGCATAAGCCGTAGGTTGTCTAGGGTAAAAGACCCCATAACCCATTGGCTCCTTGTCTCAAATTCTCTATTTGAGATGTCGGCTTCATCGATGACCCATTTTACCATATTGGTATAAGGGATTATCTTCGGCTAAGTGACTATGTGGTGAAAAAATGAGCATGCCATCTCCAGCATGGAAGCATCTGAGGAATCATTTCCATCAACTGCAACCTTTGTTTCCATAATCCTCGGTTGTTCTTCCTCCTATATGTTATACATAGCCTCCCATGTAGAGGTTCCTCCCTCTCTACTGCATGTGGTATCCGTGAATAGGGGAGTCATATTTGTCTTCTCAGAGGTGACAGCCTTGCCTTTCTTCACGATTGTTCTCAACGCTTTGCTCTGTGAGTTTTTCCTGAAAATGGAGAACAACAACTATCGGATACACAAATATGAACGTAAAAATGAAATAATGCAGATAGATTGTAAAGGTGGTAAAAAGAGTTTTATTTGAACGCACGTAAGAAGATATTATATCAAGCTAAGTGGATTTTCACACAGAAATACAGTTATTTCCCACTAAATTCCCACTAATGATTTGTTATCCCTTAGCTTTAATTCTCATAAATGTTTGTATCATAAAACGAGACGAAAGCTTCTATGGTTGCGAGCCATTGTACTGCGATAATAGTGATTGTGTGATTTGCGAAGCAATATCATAGATTGCAATATCACAATATGTGCCTCTTACCTTTCTTATCTCCTTCTGTGTTTCTGCAAGATGCGAGATGCGAGACATCCATTAGTTGTTTCAAAACATAGCTAATTGCTAGGTTTACCCTATGTAAAAGACTTGACGAACTCAAAACTTTTACTCATAATATTTTAAGGTGTGGGTCTGGGTGCTAATCACTTTTTGCAATATTGACTGGTGGTAAGTACAAGGGGTTTTTTTGAATGCCCGAAATGTGATGCGATAAAGGTCACAATGCCATCGCAATTTTGCATCTCGCATATTTCGAAATATCATGTTAAAAGTGGGTCCTTTACAAGTGGTGATATGCGATGCAAGACTTAAGCCTGAAAAAGCCTAAGGTCTTCTGTTTGCGTTGGATTTTATGATAAAATTGACCATAGAGTCCTTTGGTGGGTTTTAGACATGCTATATATGAAAAGGTAAGTATTTAGTAGTTCCCTAAAAAGGTTTTGATTGTTATCTTTGCTTTATTCCAAAAAATAAAAGAAATGCCTAAATGCTAAGTTTTGTTTTTTGGATAATTTTTTTTTAAAGGGTCCCCATTTATTAACGTAATATTAACTACTATCATTAATAAATGGGGGGTTGTTGAATACCACAACAATTGGCGATTCACTTGGAAGAACCAATTATCTCTGAGAGTTTTTTGAAATTTCTAAAACTCCCAAAATAAAGATTTGAAAATAAGACAAATTACATGGAATATATAAGGTAAGTAATACTGCTCTTTTATCAAGAAAACAATCATCTGCCTAACTATCATTCTTTTGACTATTCTTTTCTTATAAAAAGTAACTTTTTCTACATCAACCTTTACTTGGTTTTTTAAAGATAAAAGCAATAAGTCTCTCCCCAGATCGGTTTTTGGTTTACTCCCTTGTCATAGGTAGAGCCTCTGCTACTAGCAGGCATTCATAGCCTCTACAAGGTTACCTTTTAACCAACAATGATCCAGTATCCCACTTAAGTCAGAATGGAATTTTAAAGATAAGTTCGTAAGTATACTTATTGCTTTCTTTATTTTCTGAAGTAATTCATAGTTGCTTCAACCCTTCATCTTTTATTTCTTAAAGGACAATGTCTTGGTTTGGTTACCAACATTGAAAATTCCATTCAATTGATTTGCAACTTAATTGAACAAGCTGGCTTGTGATGAGACCCCTTGTCTTTTGATTAATATAATCCCAAGCCATTACCCTGTTTTGATATGCAGTATTGGTAATGTCAGTCAGTTATAATCTTATGATCATGGTAAGCCGACTCTTGATGAGATATCTTATCCTTTAATTTTTAAGTATATTTTAGAATTACACTCTAAAATGAAAACTTGGTTAAGTGGGGAGGATCATTGGCTCCCTAAGAGATTTTGGACGACAAGTGTAGAGTTTTTTGAAGATGCCTTTTTGGAGAGGAACTTTGCTTTGTTATAGATACTTTTCTAGACTGATGTAAAGGATCAGTTTCTCTCTTAAAGCTAAGTTTCATAAAAAATCAGATAATTAAGGAGGAAGTTAGGAAATTTAAGAGCAATCAAACTTAAATATATACTTCATATATGAAGATTACTTTCCTAAAAATCTTTATTTATACAAGCAAAAAGTCAAAATCAAAAAGAGATTATCCTCTGTAAAACCAAAAGTAAATTCTTTTGAATTGGTATTATTATTTTTAAAGAAAACTTTTAAATAAAGGAAATAATATACAGTGAACAGGAGAGATCATCTTCTATGGAAAGTATTTCTTTAGAACCTGTCCATTAACAGGTAGATATTCTCTCTTACTTGATAAATCTTGTAGTAGAAAAGTCAATGGGCCTCATTGTTCCACAATCTGAAATGGGCCAAGCCACATTTATTCGAACTTGGTATGCTTACCTTTCTCTTCGTGGGATTTATCCCATTTTAGTACTAGGTCTTCGAGTTGAAAAGATTTTGAAGCTACAAAATTTGAATCAAAATTTGAATTATGTGCATGCGTGGTCCTAGCTTTTTCCCTTTCCTCTTCAAGCTTAGGAATTTGTAATTGCCTAACCTGCATAGATGAGGAAGGAGTTTCTCTAATGAATTGAACTAAGGCTAAGGAGGGAATAGCTACGTTTGTTGGTAAGACTGCTTCTTTCCCATAGACCAAATTAAAAGGACAAGTGTCAATGGAGGCTTTTTGAGTTATTCGATCTGCCCATAGATCAAACACTAAAGACTTATGCTAGTTATTTTTGCCTTGGTCAACGATTCATTTAATAATCCTGATGAGATTTTTGTTTTTAAATTCGGCTAATCCATTTCCTTGCGGATAGTAATTGGCCGAATACTTCAGCTTAAAACCTCTTTTAAGAGAAAATTATGTCATACCGTGGCCTGAAAAATAAGACGTGTTATCAAACATTAAAGAAGATGGTAAGCCAAATCTGGTGATGATAAATTGATCTATAAATTCAATAATATTTTCTGAATTGGCTACCTTGAGTGGAATTGCTTCTACCCATTTGGTGAAATAATCAGTGGCTGTAAGGATGTATCTATGTTGTTTAGAAGAATGAGGAACGATCTCACCTATTACGTCCAATCCCCATTGTTCAAATGGTTGGTCAATGTTGACTGGTTGTAATGGTAGTGCGGGTTTTCTCTGTCTTCCAGTAGCTGTTTGACAAATCTTGCATCTCCTTACGTAACTATGTGCATCTTTGAACAACGTTGGCCAGTAATAGCTGACATGTAGGATTTTATGTGTTGTAGTATCACCTCCAAAGTGACCACCAGCTAGTCCATCATGCAGTTCCTGCAACACCTTCTCTGCCTCAGATTTTTCAAGACATCTAAGTAAAACAGAATCATAATTTATCCTGAAAAGCACATCATTGACAATCTGATATTGCCTAGCTTTTAACCTCAAGGCTCTTTTCTTTGTGTAATTTAATTGGGTTGGTGCATATCCATTTTTCAAGTAAAATATGATATCAGCATACCTTGATTCTGTATCATTGAGGCTTACCTCAAAGAATTGTACATCGTCACTTGAATGTTGCAACTCTGATAGATTCGATGCTCCCACCAACATCCTGCAAAAACCTTGACCTTTTACAATTTTTGCTGGTTTAATTTCTATGTCATATTCTTGCAGGGTAGTCACCCAATTTTCTCTCTTTTCTCCTATGTCCCTTTGTATTAAAATATTTCTCACTGCTGAGAATGGTACTATGACTTTAGTGTGGGTTTTGAGGAGAAAAGGTCTGAAGCGTTTTATAGATTTGAAAATAGCAAAAGCTTGTTTTTCAACATCTGAGTAATTTAATTTAGCTCTTTGCAAATTGGAGCTAAGGAAAGAGATTAGAGGTTCAACGTTTTCTTGATTTGCTTGTGTCAATATGGCCGCCAATGATTTCTCAGAAGCGAAAGTATATAGAATGAAATGATTGTAAAAATTTGGAGTTGCTAGAGATGGGGCATTTATAATTGCTTGTTTTATCAAGCTAAAAGCTTCATGTTTTGAATGTCCCCATTTAAACAAAGAATTTTTCTTTATCACGATTTGAAGAGGTAAAACAATTCTTGAGAAGTCAGGAACAAATATTTTAACAAAATTTATTTGATCTAGGAAAGATTGCATTGATCTCTTGTTGTGTGGTAAAGGTATTTAAGAAATTTCTCTAATTCTTTCAGGGTTGATATGAATTCCTGCTTTGGAGACAATGAATCCAAGGAGCTTTCCTTCACTTAACACAAGAAAAGACTTTTTGGGGTTCAGAGAAATTCCATACATTTGGCAGCGTTCAAAGATTTGTTTTAAATCTCTTAGATGATTACTGCGTTTTTTGGAGTATAATGTTATATCATCCAAGTAGATCACCACTGATTTATTTATTAAACTTTTGAAGGCTATATCCATAGCTCTTTGGAAAGTAGCACCAACATTGATCAGTCCAAATGGCATCTTCTGATAAGTGTAAGTGCCCCACTTTGTTCTGAATGTAGTTTTCAGCTAGTCATCTGGATGTACTAAGATTTGATTATAACCTTAGAATCCATCCAAGAAAGACATTAGCTCAGAGCCTGCTACTAATTGCAAAATATGTTCCATAGGAGGTAATGAGAAATTGTCCTTTTGGCAAGCTTTATTGAGGTTGTGGAAATCTACACATATTCGAATATCGTCGTTCTTTTTCCTGACTGGGACAAGATTGAAAACCCATTGGGAGTGTCTGACAGGAAAACTAATTTTGACTTTCAGTAGTTTATTCAACTCAGATTTAATTTGACTTTCTAAATTAGGATGGATCTTCCTCAAGTTTTGTTGAATAGGTTTTTCGTTAGATATCATGGGAATGGTATGTTGAATAATAGAGGTATCATATGTCTTGAGATCTTCATAGTTCCATGCAAAGACATTCTTGTATCTCTTCAACAAACCTATAAAAGCTGCTTTTTTGTCTGACATAAGACCGAGACCTAAGTTAATATTTTGAGGTTTCAAATCAGTCCCGAGATTGATCAATTCAAACCTCAGAGTTGAACTCTGAAGTTTTGAATTGGTAGATCGTTTAAATTTATCTTTAAGGTTGTATAAATCTTCCAACTTAAATACAGATTTTTGTATAACATTAATGACTGTTTCTTGTTTAAGTTGGTTATCATGCTGGTCTTCATCAGCTATCTGGTCATCGTAAGAGCCTTCTAAGGTCAGGAAGCTTATGATATCCGGATTTTTATTAAAGACTCTCCAGTTGGTCATATTGTCAGGAATAGAAGGCCTAAAAATTAATTCAATGGAAAATCAATCTGGGCTGTAATCGTATGGAGGAATAAGCTTGGAAGAGAAATTATCTAGAAGATCAACACTGGCATTCTGGAGTCTTGGGATACAGGAAATATTAAATGCGGTAAAGTGGAGAGTCAGATCTTGGACTAATGACTAATAATGTTTCAAGTGTTCTAATAAACAGTGTATAGTGTTCCTTACCTGTTTTATGACAATCTCTGAATCTCCGAATACTTGAAGGTATTTTACGTTAAGGCTAATTTCCTTATATAGACCTTGAACTAGTGCCTCATATTCAGTGGTATTGTTGGTGCAATCAACTTCAAGTCTGTATGCTAGCATAGTTTTTCCTCTTTTGGGCTAACTAAGATGCAACCTGCACCTGCTCCATCATTGGATTTAGATCAATCAAAAAATAATTTCCAAAATAAAGATTTAACTACAGGTTTATCTACAAAATTTACACATTTAGAAGTGTCTTTTTGAGAAAAAATTTCAACTTGAGAGACAATAGAGTTTTCTAAGAAAGGTGAAGTACGAGCATTAAAATTTCCTAGAAATGATTCGACAGATTAATTTCCAATGATATTGTTTCTATAGCAACTGGTTCATTTTCTCCTTCTAGTTCTGTCACTATGAACTTCTGACGTTTCTTGCGATCAACCCTTATTTGATTTTGTTTACCATTATAGTGAAGCCACAAGTGAGACCAGTTAGTTGCAAAATAACCATGAAGTTTCTCTGACCAGTCTCTACTAAGGATTAAGCCATAGAACTCAGGAATGCAAACTACAAGTATGTCGATGACTTGGCAAAATTTAGGGTTTGATGAAAGTTTGATGGTTACTTGGTTAAGTTCCCTAATGACTTCGACTTGAGAGCGATCTAACTGAACTATTCGTACAACATATTTCTGAGGCTAAACATTCAACTTGGCACAAACTGTTCTGGGCAAGATGTTAGATGAAGCTCCAGAATCAACCAGACAGTTATGTAAGTTTTTGTTAAAGACTTCAAAAGTAAGGACAAATGTTGGAGTGTGAGATTTTTATCTTTCCCCAATTAAAGCTATATCAGTTGGATCAATATTATTCACAGAGGCACTAGGGGGTCTTCCCATTTCCTAGGTAGCTTGTGAGATCACAGCAGGAGGAAGTGGTGCAGTAGGTATTGCTTTAAGTTCTTTCAGAAGTAACTTCTGCTGATGTTTCAATTTACTAAGCTCATGAAATGTAATGTTTTCCCTAGTCTTCTTCATATCATCAATAATATTATATTCCATTTCATCAGAAACTATCAGAGTTTTAGATGAGGGAGAAGGATCCAATTGAGTAGGTGTAGTCTGAGTGGATTTTGATACAGATTTCTTACCTATTTCTTTGTACCTAGGGGGTGGCATTGAAGCCTTCTATTTCAGATTTGTTTGTGATGATTCGACATGATTTTTACTTCAGGTAGTGGCAGGTAAGGCTTCTTGAGTTTCTTCATTGGGAAGTATAAAATATCACATCCCTTGTAATTCTACTACTTCCTCGTCATCTGTTTGTTCTTCATTTGTTGATACTTTGTCCTCCTCTCCATCTGATTCGGAATTTGATATGGAATTTGGGGGTTTAGGAGTAGCAGGGGAATTCCTTTTGAATGGTCTAAAATATTTTTTAGAGGAAGTTTTTGCTACATGTTTTTTAATATCAACCATTTCATTAGACATGGTATTGAGGACTTTTTGTAATCCTTCAAGATCAAAAGGATCTTTCGGTGGTTTCTTCTTAGAGTCATCTTTGAAGGTTACCTTATTATATTTCCATTCTTCTAATGCATTTTTCTTTTCGATAGCTAGAATGCGTTTTTCTACAGCTATTGCCTCTTTCATATTTTATGCCAAGGTGGGTTTGGCAGCTCTATCAACGAAGATAGTTGTATTTGATGGCAAAGCAGAGATGTACCACTCATTCCGGACCTCATCGCTAGGCTTAGATTCCACTGGTATTTTATTCAATAGTTTATTGAAGCAAGAGTTGAAGTCCTTAATGGGTTCTCTTAGCTCATCTTTCAAATTGGAGAGATCGTTGATTAAGGTAGCTGTAGATCTATCATCTCCAAATTTTTTTAAAAATTGTTCTTGAAAAGCATCCCAACTGTTAGTAGAACTTGATGGTAATGAAAAGTACCATGATCCTGCTGCTCCCTGTAAAGTATATGGGAACAATCTTACAACTATGCCCTCCTCTACTTGATTCAAGTTAATGGACAACATAAAATTAGTTATATGTTCCTCAGCTAATAGACCATTATCAGGATTCCTATGGGGGAAATCGGGGCCAAACCGAAAGTGGGCACTGGTAAAGTGGGAAAAAGCATGCCTACCCAAAAAAGCAGGAGGAATTGGATTGAGAGACCCAGAACAGAGTAATATGGTCATGGGGGCCAAAATCTGGTGGAAATGGCTATCTAACCCCACTACACCTTGGGCTTCCCTTTGGACAGCAAAATACGCAAGCAACAAATCCTTAGAGGAGAGAATTAGAATGTCAGAAATCAGTAAAGGATCGGTGATCTGGAACTCGGCCATTCAACACAGGGATTTAATTAAAAAACACAGCTTTTGGGAGGTGAGGGATGGACACATAGCTAGGTTTTGGGAGGACTCATGGCAGCAGCTCCCTAACCTCAGAGATACAATTCCGGGAATTGCTGACCAAGACATACAACAATATGAGAAGGTGAGTCGTTTTTGGGACTTACAAAATGCACAAGATCACAGAAACTGGAAAGAGGCCAAGCATATAATACCTCACAGTCCGGAGCAAACTCAACTCTCCCTCTCCTTTGAACTCCAAAAAAGGAAAATTCTCACCCTGGCAGGCTTGGACACCCTCAGGTGGGGATATGAGGAGAAAGGCACTTTTACAACCAGGGAAGCTTATAAAATAATTATCAAAGATAAAATAATTAAGGACCAATTATGGGATAGGATATGGAACCCAACCATATGGCCGAAAGTCTCAACTTTTCTATGGCTTATCTCTCACAACAAAATTCTCACATGGGACAATCTCAGAAAAAGGAATTTTGCTGGACCATCCATATGTCCTAATTGCAGGCAGGAAGAGGAATCAGCTTTACATCTCATGCAATCCTGTCCAATGGGAAGGAGACTGTGGGAAAAAATTACTTTCCGTTGTCAGAAGGATGGAAGAGTGATTGGAGACATCAAAGGGACTCTTCGCACCTGGCCTCAAGAGCCGTTTAAGAGAAAACTCTTAAACACATTATGGCAACTCATACCAGGATTATTAATGTGGAACATATGGAAAGAGAGGAATAGAAGGATATTTAAAGATCAAGCGCAGACAATTGAGCAGGTCTGGAATGGATTGCACCAGAACATTAAGGAAACTCTGTCTATTAAAGGTTGGTCTAAAGAGGACTTCCCATCTATCCCTCAGGAACAAGCCATTTGGGAAAATTGGAAAATTCAATTACAACATCCGGTATCATCAAAGGATAATTCTTCAAACCATCCAAAATCTTCATCAAGTTGGACACCACCACCAATCAATGCATATCAGCTTAACTTCGATGGCGCCTCGAAAGGGAATCCCGGAAAAACAGGATTTGGAGGAACCATAAGAGACCACCAGGGAACCCCCCTAACAACCTTTGTTGGCTCAATTGGATGGAATACCAATAATGCGGCGGAATTGGAAGGTCTCTGGAGAGGACTAAATCTGGCACAGGAAGGGAGATTCTTTCCTCTTATAGTGGAAGGGGACTCTCAAATTATTATCAACATGGCCACAAAGCTTATGCAGGGATCGCCGGTACATAAGGTGAGTAGCAGTTGGAGACTTGCCAACAGACTAGAGCTTCTTAAACAATGGTTTACCAATCACCCAGCAATCTCCTTTAAACATATCAGAAGGGAAGGAAATAAACTCGCTGACTTTCTTGCAAACTTAGGAGTGGAGTGTGGAAAGGATTTCTTTGAAGGCCCAATTTCCGGTATAGTTTCAGAGAATCAACTCTCCACCTTCAGGACCATAGTAAACACAGACATGCAATCGAAGGAGGTTTCACACCCGGATGCGGGTGATTTTATGAGTTATTAATGTTCAAGCGAGCGGAGATGGCAGCTGGCAGCACTGAGGAGCAAGTGGACGTTTTTATGGTAGTTCATTTATTTCCATTAATGAAGCGATGGGATCACGGCACGCGGGGTAAGCTCTTCAAGATGGTTAGCTTGAGCAGCAGAGTATTTGTTCGGCCTTCGACATTCTCTCTGGTTCACTCAGACAGAAATTCTCCCGGTCGAATTGGTATTAGGACTTCAAACATAGGGCTGTGCACTTGGGAGCCACCCTGGCTCCATAGTTGCAATCACCTGGCCAGCTTTATACTTTGGATCTTGGCTCATCTGGCTCGCATCAGGTATGGTCAGTCCGTTTTCTTCTGGGTTGTTTCTGGAATAGGTCTCGTCGTAGTCTCTGTGGAAGTTAACTGGGAAGAGGATGGGTTAAAGGCTGTCGGTAATGGGATTTATTTAGTGGTTCCGTTTTCTATTTGGGTGAAGTTTTCCTTAGGCGTATTTTGCTCCGGGTTCTGCTATTTCCTGCTTCTCTTAGATTGGGGCGGGTGGGCTTTCTTCATCCCTCAACCCTTTCGCTCGCTCAATCTATCAATCCCCTCTGCAATGGCCCCCCGTCGTCGTGGAATTTCCCGGAGAGGTAGTAATTCAGGAGTTCATGGTGGAGTTAGGGGCAAGGGAGCACCTGTTCCTCGTTGCATTTCCTCGCTCGCTTCTGTCTCGCCGACCTCTCCTTCTTCCGACCACTCTGGCCCATCCCTGCACAATTCTTTCCACTCTGCACGTTTCAAGTTTAAAAGCAAGCTCCACAAGCCCACTATCTTTGCTCTCATTACAGTCATCTTCTCAGAGGATGAAGAGGATTCCTCAAGCTCTGAAGAACAATCTAAGGACAGGACTCTCTCTCATAATTCCAGTCACTCTCAGGGAAGCATGATGGGTGACATACTCAATGTTCCAGAGGCGCAGCAGGTTGAAGAACAGCGAGAGGATTTGCAACATCAGCAAACCTCTTCCTATGAAGAAATCATTCCTTGTGCTCCGGCGCACTTCTCAGGCAATACTCTGCACCTTGTGCTTCCTCCGGGCCGCACCAATATGGACGTAGAGGACAATGTGATGGTCGAATGGGTCAGCTCTCCTTGCAGAGACAATGAAGCAGATGCAAATCTGCCACCTCAGGCGTAATCCTCTTCGACTCAGCAAGATTTCTCAGGACTGCGGTTTTTGAACCTGTTTTTCAGTGGGTACACACTCCGGCTCTTATCAGCATGGTCTTCTATAGTCTCCCAGTTTTATTAGTCTGGTTTTCTAGCTTTTGTAACAGCTGCATAGTAATAGGGTGGCGAGAATCAAAGTATAGGTCCTATCTGGATTTACTGTGTTTTGGGCTCTCAGTTTTCATATATGTAAACAGATGGTTAAAAGCTGAATGCAGTAGTATTTTTGACAGAGGGCGGGTTACAGTCCTCTCAGAGGCTCAAACCTCTCTATAAATATTTTTCCTCTTTTTTAAATATAATAGAATAGTCTTTACTCAGAAAAAAAAAAATAGACCATTATCAGGATTGAATTTGGGCAACCATTTTTCTGGATGTGCTCGCAATTGATGTAAAGGTCCAACCATCCTAACAGCCCTTGGGTTTGTCCATGGCCTTGGAGGATTCTGTGCCATTGCTGGTATATGGGTAGGGGAAGGTGTAGCAGTAGAGTTTGAAGGTGATTGGGTGGAGGAAGATGTAGCTCCTATACATGTGTGAATCACGATCTAGAGTAGTGGGATGGATGATTGATGCTGTGATGGTATAGATGGAATGAATGAATGAAGATGATGATAGAACCTCGCTGTGAGATTCAAGTGGTGTCTTCTTAGCTTTCTTCCAGCTTGGCAGAGGAAATTCAAACAAAGGAATTCTGAAATTTTTGCTCTGTGCTCTAGTTAACCGTTGAGATGGAGTGAACTAAGAAGTAACACTATCCTGTGATAACTTAGATGCTTCTTGAGATAGCAAAATCCCCTATAAATTTCAAGGGCTTCGGTAAGAGAAGAATTCTTTGGCTTGTTTGTGATTTCAGCAACAGGTTGTATAATATTCTGTGCAACTTCTCACTTAGGATCAGGAGATGTGGAAGACTTTCGAGAAGTTGGAGGTGAGGGTGAGGTGATTTCACTCTTAGAATGGCCTGTTAATTTAGATTTACTTTCCATTTATAGTTCAGGCCCTCCTTCTAGCACCAAAATGTTGAAGCCTTGAAAATCGTTGCCTCAACATGGGGGAAACCACCCGGTCCGGACCTTGGTTGGCAGCTCCTTTTCCATTTGGAATAGTGGCTCCGACTGGGGATAATGGGACGAGTTTCCCAATCTGTTAATGCTTGTGCTGATGGGGTGATGTATGATGTTTTAAAGTAATGTATAGCTAAAAGTAATCTAATATAAACTAATCAATCACAATGCATTTTATTCTAATTTAAGAACTATCTAATTATAAATATACTCGAGATTAACTTGATGTATGCGATCTACAATAATTTCTGAAAGCAATTGGTAATAAATATCATTAAATTTCAATTAGAAGTGAATCCGTTTTAACAATAATCATTTCATATAAAAAGTTAGCCAAAAAAATTGTGAAAGATATATCGTAAAGAGTTATTCATATATTCAGTATAAATAAAGATCATCATCATACAGAAGTGAAATAACGATAATAAAAATTCAAACTTTCATACATAAACAATTCAAAAAGAAACGGTTGCTTAATACATAAGTAAAAAGGATTACGAGATAAAAGTACCATTTATAATACATCCTACTCATGTGTTTCATCAATATTGATCTATCTTCAATCCATTCAACATCATCTAAGAGTACAAAAGTGCAATTTCAATAGAAGATGCTAAATCAGATAAAAATAAATCATGTTCCATATATTTCACCAGAACTTCCTCAAAGGGACATAAGTGCATGTTTTGAAGAGAGTTTTTGATAAAATTATTGACCCCTCTCTAAATGCATGAGAGGGGTTTAAATACTAAAACTATAAAACTAAAAATAGATTATTACAAAAATAGTGAGGAGGTTTAAATGACCTACCTCAATTTGTGAAAAAATAAAATCAAAATGGAAATAAACAAGGTGACTAATTATCCTGCATTTGATCCTTCAGATCGCGAATATCCATCATGGGCTTCAACTATGTTGGTTGGCCAACTTCAGCTTTCAATTGTCCAGCGAATATGACATCGGTCAGTGCTAGCACCATTTTCTCAGTGGAAGTGGTTAGGCATCGTAGGGTCATCCATTGGCTGTGAGGATTGACCAAATGTTGCCAATATGCCTCCCAGTCTAACATGGTCGTTTGCCTTATCACTTTTGCCTTTTATTCCGTTTTCTGTTTCCATTACCTTTCGAGCTATTTTTCATTAGGAAGGAAACCTGGAATGGATTCTTCCACAATATTGGCACTATGCAAATTCTCGTTGATATCCTATGACACAGTTTGTTGCTACTGCCGCATTCGCTGTTTCCTTTTCTGCTTCTTTAAGCCGAGAATCCCAGCTCGCAAATAAAGTTTCTTTATGCAGTTCTTCTAGCTTGGGTAGGTCGGCTTTTCTCCCATCCTGTGTATTTTTCTAGGCGATGAAATCAAAGACTTTTCTAAAGATCTCATCATATTCAAGTCACATTTCTACGACTTGACTTGTCAGTTTATCGCTTGTTTCACAATAGGATTTCCAATGTGAAATCTTCTGGCACAACAATTCTTTCTGATGCATCAGCTAGGAGTTAAGGCCGAGTGCTTCAGTAACTGATCAATTTTTGGATTGTCTTTATGTAGATCAGTTATTGTTTGCACCTGTGCTTCCTTCTCAGCTAAGTTG
Source organism: Pinus tabuliformis (assembly GCA_031772625.1). NCBI lineage: Eukaryota > Viridiplantae > Streptophyta > Pinopsida > Pinales > Pinaceae > Pinus > Pinus tabuliformis. The sequence continues at coordinate 161,722,512 of CM062809.1, forward strand.
GTTCGATGTTCTATTGGCATCTGTTCAAATACCTGTTGAAGCTTAGCCAACAGTATCTCTGCTTGCTGGTCGAATTTGACTTGCTGGAATTGTTGCTCAAGTGACATTATTTTATTCTCTTTTTCTCTAAGAAAAATTTGGATTTCTGTTTCTTTGTCTATGGTCACTGTAACATAAGTGCCTACAAACTGCGAGAGTCTAGTGAGGTTGGTAGATGGATCAATAGGTGAGTCCTTCCATAGAACATCCGTTGGTTCATTTTCAGGGGTAGTAGTAGCTATAGAGTCCAATTTCCTTTTCTTTCTTTGCCTTTTCACCTCGGCTTTATGTTGTGTACTATAAAATACATCCAGAGGGGGTATTTCTTCAACTCTCAAAAATATTTCATAAGTAGGGGTAACAGGGATGTGCTCTACCTCTTGCGTATTTGTAGTTTCTTCCACTATAATTTCCAGGGTTGTTTTCTGTTGTGGAGTTTGAAACTTTGGCACTTGTTCCTCTACATTGAGACTTTTATTAAAATTGTCCCACTCTTCCTCTAAATCAATTACCATGGGTTTTATTGGTTGTGCAGTGGTAGCAGGGATTTCAGCCTGCTTGTTAGCTGAAGCTTCTTCAGCTATCTTCTGTGTAGATTGGGCTGTATCCCTCACTGGCTCCATGCTTTTGCTTTTCCCATTTTGCGATGATTGTTGTGATTCCCAGATAGGTTTCTCTTGAGATTCTGCTTTAGAATCAGACTTGGAATTTTCTTTGGACTCACCTTCTATAGTCACACTGGGAGTAGGCTCCCTTATTGGTTGAATCAATAATTGGCCCAATGGGATCATTGCTAGACTTGTTTCTCTGTAACTGTAAAACTTTTCCAGGCCTTCACGGTCAAAAAGTAGTTGTGCCATATGATTCACCTCTGTGAAGGTGTTCTTCTACTAAAATATGTCATCAAAAACATCCTCCTCATTACTGAATACTTTTATTTTCACTAGAGAGGTGAAATCCCTGATAGTGTCGAACGGGTCATATTGTCGTCTAGGGAATTTAGGTAATTGCAAAGATAGCATGTTCTCTGCTTCTTTAAACACATGCGCTAGGTCATGTAATGCGAATGTTTTTCACTGTACAGGGAATGTAGGCCAAATGGAATTTTTTTATTCTTTTAGTGTCTTGCTCATTCCTCCCTCACTAGCTGTTTGATAGGCTATCTCTCTAGCCATTAATTTATCTGGAACATAGTATGGGAGGACATGGGGGAAGGTGATGCTACCAAAAACTCTGATATATGTAAATGTTTCCTCCCCGAACCATCTGGCCACTGGGAGGATGTCATCTTCATCTTCTTGGGAAAACCTAGGGGCATCTCGATTATAAAGCTGCTTGTGAATAGGGAGCATACTCCATGGCAAATCTTGAAAAAATGTGGTTCAAAACTATATTCCCACATGTCCTTGTGGTATATGTGAATAGGGAGTGGATTTTGGACAGTTGATTTCCACCCCATGATAGGGAATTTTGAACCAAAACAAATAGCATCCATGACATAGGTGCTCATAAAAAATGGAGGGTAAACCCTCGATGCAACACTTATTTTCCTTCTATACTCGATAATTGTTTTTGCTAAATTGTCTAACAAAATTTGTGCCCAATTCATTACAGTTGCGTTTACAGCCACATCAATTAACGACGACCACTCTGGGGAGAACTTAGTACTATCAGGTCTCCCATCTACATAACATAGCCGCTGCAAAACTATAAGGGGGACAAAAAAAAAAAAGGTAGTGTACATACTGTTTTTGTCTTTCTTGATTTTCTCTTCATTATTTGACCAGGCGTAGGTGAAATCTACTGGGTCGTCGTTCTCTTTAGAAAAATTCTCTATGAATTGCATGTTGTAGATGAATTGGGACTCTGGTAGGTGGTACATAAGCCATAGGTTGTCCAGGGTAAAAGATCCCATAACCCCGTAGCTCCTTGTCTTGAATTCTCTATCTGAGATGTCGGCTTCATCGATGACCCATTTTACCATATTGGTATAAGGGATTATCTTTGATCGAGTGGCTATGCGGTGCAAAAATGGGCATGCCATCTTCATCATGGAAGCGTCTAAGGAATCACATCCATCAAGTGTAACTTTTATTTCCATAATCCTCGGTTGTTCTTCCTCCGATATGTTATACATAGCCTCCAATGTAGAGGTTCCTCCCTCTCTGTTGCATGTGGTATTCGTGAACAGGGGAGTCATCTCTATCTTCTCAGAGGCGACATCCTTGCCTTTCTTCACCATTTTTCTCAACGCTTTGGTCTGTGGGTTTATCCTGAAAATGGAGAACAACAACGATTGGATACACAAAGATGAACATAAAAATGAAATAATGCAGATAGCTTATTAAGGTGGTAAAAAGAGTTTTATTTGAATGCACGTAAGAAGATATCATATCAAGCTAAATGGATTTTCACACATAAATGCAATTATTTCCCACTAAATTCCCACTAATGATTCGTTATCCCTTAGCTTTAATGCTCATAAATGTTTGTATCGTAAAACAGGACGAAAGCTTCTAGGGTGGCGAGCCATTGTACTACGATAATAGAGATTGTGCTATTTGCGAAGCAATATCACAGATCGCAATATCACAACATGTGCCTGTTACCTTTCTTATCTCCCATTGTGTTTCTGCAAGATGTGAGATGTGAGCCGTCTGTTAGTTGTTTCAAAACATAGCTAATTGCTAGGTTTATCCCATGTAAAAGACCCGACGTACTCAAAAATTTTACTCATAATATTTTAAGGTGTGGGTCCAAGTGCTAATCACATTTCACAATATCAGTTGGTGGTAAGTACAATGGGTTTGTTTGAATGCCTGAAACGTGATGCGATAAAGGTCACAATGACATCGCAGTTTCGCATCTCACATATTTCGCAATATCGTGTTAAAAGCGGGTCCTTTACAAGTGGTCATATGTGATGCGAGACTTAAGCCTGAAAAATCCTAAGGTCCTCTATTTGCATCGGATTTTATGATAAAATTGACCATAGAGTCCTTTGGTGGGTTTTAGACATGCTATATATGAAAAGGTAAGTATTTAGTAGTTCCCTAAAAAAGTTTTGATTGTTATCTTTTCTTTATTCGAAAAAAAAAATGCCTAAATGCTGAGTTTTGTTTTTTTGGATATTTTTTTTAAAGGGTCCCCATTTATTAATGTAATATCAACTACTATCATTAATAAGTGGGGGTTTTTTGAATACCACAACAATTACATAAACCAAATGGTAGGACCTTATATGCATAGGTTCCCCAGGGACATGTGAATGTCATCTTCTCCTGGTCATCTGGAGCTATCCTAATCTGGTTGTACCCACTGAACCCATCTAGGAAAGAAAAATACCTCTTCCCCGCTAGAGTGTCCAGCACTTGGTCTATAAAAGGCATGGGAAAGTGATCTTTTAATGTAGCATTGTTTAACTCCCTATAATACACATACACTCACCATTTACCATTCTTTTTAGGGATGATAACTAGTTGGGATAACCACTAGCCATCTGAAATAGGATAAATGAGCCCTACATTTAACAATTTCTGCAATTCATTTTTTACAATTTCTCTCAAAGCAGGCTTCATTCTCCTTTGCAGTTGTCTCACAAGCTTGACATTTCCCTCTATGTAGATATGATGAATGCATGTATCCAGGTGAATACCCCTCATGTCTATATATTCCGAAGAAAATGTATTTGAAAAGTCCTTAAATGTTTAAATTAATTGTTCCTCCTGTTCAGGAGTCAAGATAGAATTGATATTTAGGGCTTTTCGAGAAGAAATTTAAATTACATTACCTCGACATTCAGTTCATGAATACGTAGGAAATGCAAATAAGAGGTCTGAATGTAATTCAACTACTATATTATATTTATAAGTGTTCTGCAGGTTAGTAATGATATATAGATTAGGACTAGTCCACCCCTCTAAATTTTGTGAAAAATTAGGATTACAAAAATGACAATTTCTCAAATTTTCCTCCGAATTTCCCGTAAGGCTCATGGCTTGGGCTATTTTCAATACTGGGTGAATAGCTTCTGAATTATGTTCTTCATCATCCCAATAGGTATTTTCTGATTTTAGGAGGGGTTTGGCAGGGGGGTACAGGTTGATGTGTTTAGTTTCAGCCCCATGAGCGATGGTCATGTTTCCAGACCTACACCCTATGTGGGAATCAGTCGTAGCCAACCAAGGTCTCCCCAAGATCAAAGGATTCCCTCTCAAGTTGGTCTTATGTTGAAGAACATATAAACCTATAGGGTACTCCCAGAAATCTAATGAAATGACAATGTCTTCTAATACACCCTCTGGCTTTACCTTAGACTTGTCTCCTAATTCTAACATGGTAGGAGTAGGAAGTAAGTAAAAGGATCCTATGTGAGATAATGTCTCCATTTTCATCACATTGATGGATGCACCTAAATCGATTAGAGTGTTTCTTATTGGATACCCATCGATAAAGGTGGTAAAAATAGGGATTCCAGGGTCTGCATATTTCTCAATAACAAATCCGGTGGACATAAGACTTGTAAGTTTTCCACCTACTTGAATTGTGGAAGGTTCTTTATTTTGTCTCCCTACTTTCTTGGTACATATATCCCTCACTATTTTGGCATAAATAGGGATATCGTTAATTTCTTGCAGTAATGCGATGTTAATGCATACATTTCCTAGTTTAGACACAAGATCGAGCTCAAGCTGTTTTATTTTCATCTCCAACCTCTTTGGAAAAGGAGGCTGGATAGTATGAGATGAGGAAGGTTCTTGTGACTTTGGAATAGTTTGTTCTACTAGTTCTAGTGTGTTTTCTACTTCAGGTGTATCCAGAGTGTCTTCCTCTATAATCTCTTCAATTTTTCTGGGTTGAGTCACCACTTTTCGTGATCTGAGTTTGATTTCCTGCAGCGACACAGCAAATTCCTGTAGGACAGGAACAAATTTTTTCCTGTAGAGGATGTGGTGCAATACAATAGGTAGGAAAAGTGGGATAGGTGGACACTCCAATATTGTGAGTAGATTGGATGGATTTATTGTTGGGATTGCATACTGGCTGGGGAGGAAGTTGTGTGAGTTGTGGTTGGTTTGGTGCGGCAGGCAACTGAAGTTGTTGTTATGGCTGAGCCATTTGTTGTGGTGAATAAAAGTTTTTAGGGGGATAATTTAGTGCATTAGAGTAAGGAAAATTCTCCTACCAAGGTTGTCGTGGAGGCCAGGGTTGCCAAGGTATTGAAATGTTCCACATCTGATTTTGGGCATAAGGAAATTGAGAATGTTGTTGTGACATACCTGTAGGACGTGGCTTCCATTGTTTTTGAGGTGCCATTGCATAGAGTGCATTGATTGTTTCCTGATCTACTAGATATGCTTCTTTAATCTCTGGAAGAGAAGGACACTGATCAGTAGACTGATTAGCCTCACAAATTCAACATACCTCTATACTGTCTACATGACACTCCCTCAAGGGATTTGTTTTTCTACACTTGGAGGAGAACACAACCAAGGCTTTCTCCACTTCCTCCTGCTTCTTCTTAGCCTTCAAAACATCTAACTATGAAGACAAAGTGTAAGAATGTTAGTTTTAAAATTTTCAAATAATTTTCCCATTTCAGCTCTAGTTACCCCAGCCCTTGTAACTAATTTAGTGAATCTGGAAAAGGCATCTCTTGATCCTTTTCCAACCTTAGAATTTCCCATCAAATATTGTCGACAAAACTCACACACATCATCATAACTCAATTTTGATACATCACCTACTCCCATCAAGTTCAAAACCTCGAGAGATTCCGGTCTTATGGATCCTAACAAAATTGTTCTCAGGATTTCCTTGTTTAGTTGGTTCATCTTGGATCTTTGTAGATTATACTAGAATATTTCCAGGAAGTCTTCCAGACTTTATTCCTCCTTCTGGGTCATGCCAAATATTTCTTCCCTAATGTCCCTGATTTTACAATAATCCTGGTACTTTTTCAGAAACAAATTCTTCATGTCATCCCATGTGGAAATGGAATTTGTAGTTACTCCCATGAACCATCTGAGAACTGCATCTTTTAATGTGGCAGGAAAAAAACTTCAACTTTTTAGCATTTGAAGAGTAATCATAGCTCTTGCATAATACATCAAACTCGAATAAGAAATCATTGGGATCTTCACTAGAGGTACCACGAAAATTAGACAAAGTAGAGGAAGGAATGTTTTTCATCTGACTGGTCCCAACAGAATCTTTGATAGGAAAGTTGAATGTAAATGGTTCCTATTCCTTCTCCTGATGGTCCCCATTTGTAGTACCAGTACCCTCCAAATGAGCCATATTGAACCAAAAGGGAGTGGGAGCCTGGTAAACTACAGATCCTTCAGAGTCAGCTGTTTGGAACTCTAGTTCTTGAATAGGGTGTAAGGGGAATTCCTCTTGAGGCTGACCACTAAGCAAAGACGATGTCCTCCTAATAAGAGGGGATTTTTGATGAGCAAAAACAGAGGATTCTCTGTCAAAATAATTCTTCTCTGTTGTAGGCTTATTGCTCTGCGTAGGATCAGATGTCGATCCCTATTCAAAATTGTCAGTCCTTGGTTCAGATTCCCCCTTATTCTTTACAAATTTCTTTTTCCCTACTAGTTTATTATTGAACGAAGTGGTGCTCACACCACCAGTAAAAATAATTGAAAATTTATATTGGCCCCTATTAAAAAATTTGAAACTTATACTTACCAAACAACCAATACATGGCATTTGCAAATTCCGATCTATGCAAGTGCATAGGCCTTACCTCACATCTTACCACTTTAACTCCCCCAGTCCTAAAAAACTTAAAAAAAAATCATACTAAAACACTTTCAGTATCATCCCTTAGCACCTCCCCGACAATGACACCAAAATGTTTGGGAAAATTATAGACTTATAATTTGACATACATACATTATTAAACAAGGGTAGGTAACCTTGTGAGATGTTGTGCAAAATATATGCAGGCTAATACTTTAAGTGCTTTCCTAAGAGAAACCACATACACACACAACTTCAATATCCCTTTTTCCCATCAACACTTAGCAGCAAAGGCTATGGGGTTGTTTTAATCATCCCTCTAAAGCTCTGAAAATTGTTGATGTTGAACAGAAAAATATAATACATCAATCAAACAACAATTGAATCAATTCAAAAATTCGTAATATAAGATTAAAGCCTACTAAAATACTCCAACCATATTCATCACATAAGCTTCATCATTTAATCATCACACATGTGCTGCTAAAATTTAGAAAAGAGGAATCAAAAGCTATGTAATAACTCTATCAACTCATGAAAATAATTAAAAGAACACAATCTACAACTATGGGAGTTGTGAGTAAAGGGGGCCCTCCCTTACTCACAACTCCTTTAACTGCTAAAGGAGTTTATACAACAATATTAGAAGAACATGAACTTTGTATTAATCTGAACAAGTATTACAGTAGTATCAAAGTCTATTTTCTCAACCTCCCCTTACAAAGCAAACATAAAAGTATTTATACAAATATAGAGGCATAAACGTGCCTTAATTAGGAAAACTGAAATACTACAATTGTCTACTAATAATAACTAGAAAAGACTATAAAAATAAGCATGCTGAGCTTGATTCATGACTGAAAGCATGGATCAAATTGATCTCGTCGGGTTGCTGAGGCTTTTCCCACTATGGCCATCCATGAGAGGTTTGAAGATCTGGGTGGTTTCGGTAGTAGTTTTGGGGAAGAAAATACGATAGGATCCATGTAGATGGATTTCTTGACAAAACCCATGTTTTCATTCTCTTTGAGGCTTATTGGAACATACTCAACCATCGAGATCGCTGCAGGAAATCACAGAACTTCTTCGGAAGAGAGTTGATCTGCTTAGGATTTGATCAGCACCCTTGAAGTTGTATATAATTCGATTAGGTATCATTTAACTTCAGAAATAGTCAAGAATAAATTGAAATAATACTTTTTAGACTAATTTGCATACCTTAAATCCCACAACACCCTTTTGGTCAAAACACATAGGATATGGAAAAAAGAGAGTCATGAAGGGTAAAAAAGAGTTCAAAATAGGGGGAAGCAATGCCTTAGAACATTATAAAAAATGCCTAAATGCTAAGTTTTGTTTTTTTGGATATTTTTTTTAAAGGGTCCCCATTTATTAATGTAATATTAACTACTATCATTAATAAGTGGGGGTTTTTTGAATACCACAACAATTACATAAACCAAATGGTAGGACCTTATATGCATAGGTTCCCCAGGGACATGTGAATTTCATCTTCTCCTAGTCATCTGGAGCTATCCTAATCTGGTTGTACCCATTGAACCCATCTAGGAAAGAAAAATACCTCTTCCCCGCTAGAGTGTCCAACACTTGGTCTATAAAAGGCATGGGAAAGTGATCTTTTAATGTAGCTTTGTTTAGCTCCCTATAATACACACACACTCACCATTTACCATTCTTTTTAGGGATGATAACTAGTTGAGATAACCACTAGCCATCTGAAATAGGATAAATGAACCCTACATTTAACAATTTTTGCAATTCATTTTTTACAATTTCTCTCAAAGCAGGCTTCATTCTCCTTTGCGGTTGTCTCACAAGCTTGACATTTCCCTCTATGTAGATATGATGAATGCATGTATCCAGGTGAATACCCCTCATGTCTATATATTCCGAAGAAAATGTATTTGAAAAGTCCTTCAATGTTTAAATTAATTGTTCCTCCTGTTTAGGAGTCAAGATAGAATTGATATTTAGGGCTTTTCCAGAAGAAATTTGAATTACATTATCTCGACATTCAGTTCATGAATACGTAGGAAATGCAAATAAGAGGTCTGAATGTAATTCAACTACTATATTATATTTATAAGTGTTCTGCAGGTTAGTAATGATATATAGATTAGGACTAACCCACCCCTCTAAATTTTGTGAAAAATTAGGATTAAAAAAATGACAATTTCTCAAATTTTCCTCCGAATTTTCCGTAAGGCTCATGGCTTGGGCTATTTTCAATACTGGGTGAATAGCTTCTGAATTATGTTCTTCATCATCCCAATAGGTATTTTCTGATTTTAGGAGGGGTTTGGCAGGGGGGTATAGGTTGATGTGTTTAGTTTCAGCCCCATGAGCGATGGTCATGTTTCCAGACCTACACCCTATGTGGGCATCAGCCATAGCCAACCAAGGTCTCCCCAAGATCAAAGGATTCCCTCTCAAGTTGGTCTTATGTTGAAGAACATATAAACCTATAGGGTACTCCCAGAAATCCAATGAAATGACAATGTCTTCTAATACACCCTCTGGCTTTACCTTAGACTTGTATCCTAATTCTAACATGGTAGGAGTAGGAAGTAAGTAAAAGGATCCTATGTGAGATAATGTCTCCATTTTCATCACATTGATGGATGCACCTAAATCGATTAGAGTGTTTCTTATTGGATACCCATTGATAAAGGTGGTAAAAATAGGGATTCCAGGGTCTGCATATTTCTCAATAACAAATCCGGTGGACATAAGACTTGTAAGTTTTCCACCTACTTGAATTGTGGAAGGTTCTTTATTTTGTCTCCCTACTTTCTTGGTACATATATCCCTCACTATTTTGGCATAAATAGGGATATCGTTAATTTCTTGCAGTAATGCGATGTTAATGCATACATTTCCCAGTTTAGACACAAGATCGAGCTCAAGCTGTTTTATTTTCATCTCCAACCTCTTTGGAAAAGGAGGCTGGATAGTATGAGATGAGGAAGGTTCTTGTGACTTTGGAATAGTTTGTTCTACTAGTTCTAGTGTGTTTTCTACTTCAGGTGTATCCAGAGTGTCTTCCTCTATAATCTCTTCAATTTTTCTGGGTTGAGTCACCACTTTTCGTGATCTGAGTTTGATTTCCTGCAGCGACACAGCAAATTCCTGTAGGACAGGAACAAATTTTTTCCTGTAGAGGATGTGGTGCAATACAATAGGTAGGAAAAGTGGGATAGGTGGACACTCCAATATTGTGAGTAGATTGGATGGATTTATTGTTGGGATTGCATACTGGCTGGGGAGGAAGTTGTGTGAGTTGTGGTTGGTTTGGTGCGGCAGGCAACTGAAGTTGTTGTTATGGCTGAGCCATTTGTTGTGGTGAATAAAAGTTTTTAGGGGGATAATTTAGTGCATTAGAGTAAGGAAAATTCTCCTACCAAGGTTGTCGTGGAGGCCAGGGTTGCCAAGGTATTGAAATGTTTCATTTGGGAATAAGGAAATTGAGAATGTTGTTGTGACATACCTGTAGGACGTGGCTTCCATTGTTTTTGAGGTGCCATTGCATAGAGTGCATTGATAGTTTCCTGATCTACTAGATATGCTTCTTTAATCTCTGGAAGAGAAGGACACTAATCAATAGACTGATTAGACTCACAAATTCAACATACCTCTATACTGTCTACATGACACTCCCTCAAGGGATTTGTTTTTCTACACTTGGAGGAGAACACAACCAAGGCTTTCTCCACTTCCTCCTACTTCTTCTTAGCCTTCAAAACATCTAACTATGAATACAAAGTGTAAGAATGTTAGTTTTAAAATTTTCAAATAATTTTCCCATTTCAGCTCTAGTTACCCCAGCCCTTGTAACTAATTTAGTGAATCTGGAAAAGGCATCTCTTGATGCTTTTCCAACCTTAGAATTTCCCATCAAATATTGTCGACAAAACTCACACACATCATCATAACTCAATTTTGATACATCACCTACTCCCATCAAGTTCAAAACCTCGAGAGATTCCGGTCTTATGGATCCTAACAAAATTGTTCTCAGGATTTCCTTGTTTAGTTGGTTCATCTTGGATCTTTGTAGATTATACTAGAATATTTCCAGGAAGTCTTCCAGACTTTATTCCTCCTTCTGGGTCATGCCAAATATTTCTTCCCTAATGTCCCTGATTTTACAATAATCCTGGTACTTTTTCAGAAACAAATTCTTCATGTCATCCCATGTTGAAATGGAATTTGTAGTTACTCCCATGAACCATCTGAGAACTACATCTTTTAATGTGGCAGGAAAAAAACTTCAACTTTTTAGAATTTGAAGAGTAATCATAGCTCTTGCATAATACATCAAACTCGAATAAGAAATCATTGGGATCTTCACTAGAGGTACCACGAAAATTAGACAAAGCAGAGGAAGGAATGTTTTTCATCTGACTGGTCCCAACAGAATCTTTGATAGGAAATTCGAATGTAAATGGTTCCTCTTCCTTCTCCTGATGGTCCCCATTTGTAGTACCAGTACCGTCCAAATGAGCCATATTGAACCAAAACGGAGTGGGAGCCTGGTAAACTACAGATCCTTCAATGTCAGCTGTTTGGAACTCTGGTTCTTGAATAGGGTGTAAGAAGAATTCCTCTTGAGGCTGATCACTAAGCAAAGATGATGTCCTCCTAATAAGAGGAGATTTTTGATGAGCAAAAACAGAGGATTCTTTGTCAAAAGAATTCTTCTCTGTTGTAGGCTTATTGCTCTGCTTAGGATCAGATGTCGATCCCTATTCAAAATTGTCAGTCCTTGGTTCAGATTCCCCCTTATTCTTTACAAATTTCTTTTTCCCAACTAGTTTATTATTGAACGAAGTGGTGCTCACACCACCAGTAAAAATAATTGAAAATTTATATTGGCCCCTATTAAAAAATTTGAAACTTATACTTACCAAACAACCAATACATGGAATTTGCAAATTCCGATCTCTGCAAGTGCATAGGCCTTACCTAACATCTTACCACTTCGACTCCCCCAATCCTAAAAAACTTAAAAAAAATCATACTAAAACACTTTCAGTATCATCCCTTAGCACCTCCCCGACAATGACACCAAAATGTTTGGGAAAATTATAGACTTATAATTTGACATACATAAATTATTAAACAAGGGTAGGTAACCTTGTGAGATGTTGCGTAAAATATATGCAGGCTAATACTTTAAGTGTTTTCCTAAGCGAAATCACATACACACACAACTTCAATATCCCTTTTTCCCATCAACACTTAGCAGCAAAGGCTATGGGGCTATTTTAATCATCCCTCTAAAGCTCTGAAAATTGTTGATGCTGAATAGAAAAATATAATACATCAATCAAACAACAATTGAATCAATTAAAAAATTTGTAATATAAGATTAAAGCCTACTCAAATACTCCAATCATATTCATCACATAAGCTTCATCATTTAATCATCACACATGTGCTGCTAAAATTTAGAAAAGAGGAATCAAAAGCTATGTAATAAGTCTATCAACTCATGAAAATAATTAAAAGAACACAATCTACAACTATGGGAGTTGTGAGTAAAGGGGGCCCTCCCTTACTCACAACTCCTTAAAATGCTAAAGGAGTTTATACAACATTATTAGAAGAACATGAACTTTGTATTAATCTGAACAAGTATTACAGTAGTATCAAAGTCTAGTTTCTCAACCTCCCCTTACAAAGCAAACATAAAAGTATTTATACAAATATAGAGGCATAAACGTGCCTGAATTAGGAAAACTGAAATACTACAATTGTCTACTAATAATAACTAGAAAATACTATAAAAATAATCATGCTGAGCTTGATTCATGACGGAAAGCATGGATCAAATTGATCTCGTCGGATTGCTGAGGCTTTTCCCACTATGGCCATCCATGAGAGGTTTTAAGATCTGGGTGGTTTCGATAGTAGTTTTGGGGAAGAAAATAAGACAGGATCCATGTAGATGGATTTCTTGACAAAACCCATGTTTTCATTCTCTTTGAGGCTTATTGGAACATACTCAACCATCGAGATCGCTGCAGGAAATCACAGAACTTCTTCGGAAGAGAGTTGATCTGCTTAAGATTTGATCAGCACCCTTGAAGTTGTAGATAATGATTAGGTATCATTTAACTTCAGAAATAGTCAAGAATAAATTGAAATGATACTTTTTAGACTAATTTGCATACCTTAAATCCCACAACACCCTTTTGGTCAAAACACATAGGATATGGAAGAAAGAGAGTCATGAAGGGTCAAAAAGAGTTCAAAATAGGGGGAAGAAATGCCTTAGAACATTATAAAAAATGGACAAAATTGGGACTCAACAAGTTTTGCCAAAAATCCAATAAAGTGACCACTGAGCTGATGTAGGGGAAAATTCCCATGATGAACAAGCTTTCAATCTTAGAAAAAGAAATATCATTATGGCAAAACTTCCTTCCTAAACCACAATTTAATAAATAAATTTCTCCCAAGGAAAACCCTTATAATGAAAATAATGTCTCATAACAAAGTATGCCAAATAATATTGCCACAACTAATATGTAATTTTTTTGGCTACTCTTGGTGTTAGACATGTAATGAATTCCATAGTCAAGAGGGGTGCCCAGATAGTCAAGTGAAAGAAGAAGAAGGCCTAGAACATCTCAATATAATAAATGATAATGCTCTGTTTAATACTATGCTTGGTGAATCATTTTTTCTCTTTTCAATAATAGCATGAAGAAACCATTAAATAATCTAGTAATGATCATGATGAGCTAATAATGGTTGTTGAATGGGGAGGAAGGGTCAAAGGGTTGCATTATTCTAGGAGAAATAATGGACAAAACCACCCTAAATAAAGTACTAGTAATAATAGTATCCTGTTGGTTTTTTGGGGCCTAACCCAGGTTTGGAGTTAGATAGCCAAAAAAATCCCTGTACTATTGGTCCTTTCGGCAAGAGTCCACGAAGTGCGGACTGAGGTATCACCCAAAACAGTATGGAGGGATACTGGAACCAGGTTTCTGCACCCTTGAGATGTCTGAGGGGTTGATTTAGTCCAACCGTGAGTACCTTCGCCGGGTCACTTTGCGTGCTTTCCTAACCTACGAGGCCTTTGCACCCTTGTTATACTTGATTTCACGCAGCCCTAACCAAGGCCTGTGGGGCTTTTTTCTCTGCTAGGGAAGTGTTTTGTGCTATTTCCCCAAGTTCCGCTGCGGGTCTTACTTATCTTCTGATAACAATTAGTTATCTTCACATACACAGATGCCTTATATTGGATTTACTTGTTCAGTACATTCAAATAAGTTCACGCAATAGAGTAAACTTATACCCAATATACTTTAATGCATAAAATAGGAAATGATACACAGAAATATGGTAAAAATTCTCTTTATTAATTCTTCAACCGATTACAAACTCAACCTACCCTGCGCACTCAGCTACAGGGGTCTGCGCACTCAGCTGCGGACTACTAGGCCTCTGCGCACTCAGCTGCAAAGCCTTCTCCTACTCTACGACCCAAAGACATGACTTACACTTTGACTCAATGCTTCATAGACTCATTCCATCCTTAGGTTAGATGATGTCTCTTTACACGTAGAGCCTCACTTTATTTATACAATCCCATGGTCTGTGGACCATGGGTAGATCTTTCAAATCGAGATTACATTACAATAACAAGGGCCGACGATAGTGCTTCTATGGATAGTCCCGCACCTTCTTTCAGCTCCATGGGGCACGACGACTGTGCTTCTGTCGGCTAGTCAGATAGCCGGGCCACCCGTGTAGGGCTTCAGTCAACTACCATTCACTTTGCCTGGGAGAGGTTCTCCATTTAGCTTGACCAGCTGCATCGCGCCTCCATTTGTGACTTCCTTAACAACGTATGGGCCTAGCCAATGCATCATTAACTTCCTGGGGAATTTATCAAACTTACTATCATATAGTAACACTAAATCGTTTACCTTGAAGGTGTGCAACTTAATATGTCAATCTTGCTAGGCCTTTTCGTGCTGCTTTTGTACCTACTGATGGAAGCCACCCAGAAACCGTCCCTCTTCAAGTTCCTCCAACTGCGCAAGCCTCTTCTCCAGGGCTTTACAGTTCGTCATACCTGTGAGTGCTGCTATGCACAAACTAGGCACAATATACTCCATTAGCATGACAACTTCCACTCCATAGACCAACCAGAAAGGTGTCTGTCCTGTCGGTTTCTTGCATGTTGTCCTATAAGCCCATAGTACTGTCGATATGCGTAGGTCCCAATCACTCCGCTGCACATTGCATAATTTGGTTAGCGCAGTCTCCAGTATTTTGTTAAATGCTTCTACTGCCCCATTGGCTTGGGGGTGATAAGGTGTGATTTTCTAATGATACACCTGAAACTCTTCTATCAGCGCGCTGATTGTTTCGTTCAGGAAAAGTGTACCATGATCACTCATTAAGATCTTCGGATATCCAAATCATGTCAATATGTGTTCAAATAGAAACTTCACGGCCGTGGCGGTCGTGCAATCTTTTAACGGTTGTGCTTTTGCCCAATAAGTTAGGTACTTTGTCGCAATGATAATGTATCTCACGCCTGTTTTTCCCTGAGGTTTGATAGGTCCTACGAAGTCAATCACCCACTTTTCAAAGGGCTACAACATCATTTTCAATTCAAAGGCATCTCATCCCTCCACGACAAATTACCTATTCTTTGACATACATCATAGGCCTTGCAATGTGCTTTTGAATCCTGATGAATGGTTTGCCACCACAACCCTGCGTGAAGGATCTTCTACGCGATTGCTCACCCTACATAGTGTCCTCCCACAGTGCCCCCATGTGCATCTATAAGGATCTGGCTTCGTTCAAATTTAGGTACATAACTTCACAGTATTTCATCATTTCCCATCTTATATAGGTGCCCTGCAATGACAGAAAAATATGTTGCGCACACGACTAGTTCCTTCTTCTAATGGACGAAGTATTTTTTTGGCGCAGTTCCTGTCATTAGAAAGTGGATTATACCTTCAAAGTATCCATCTGGTACGCACACAGCAAAGAGCTGTGCATCAGGTAATCCTTCCTCCAAACTAGTAGGTTCTTCTCTCTTCTTAATTCGCGACAAGTGATCCGGTCCTGCGTTCAGGCTTCCAGGCTTCACAACGACCTCAAAGTCATATTCTTGGAACAACAAGAGCCACCTGCATATGCGCCCCCCCCCCAACACAGGCTTATTGACCAAGTATTTCAACGTGGAATGATCTGTATACATCTTGAAGTGTCCCCCTAGCAGATAGTGGCGATATTTTTGGAGAGCGTACACCATAGCCAATCCCTCGTGTTCAATGGTGGAATAGTTATTTTCTGCTTTAGACAATTTGCGACTCATGAATGTGATAGGGTGATCCAAACCCTCTCCACCCTCTTGTGTTAGTACCACTCCTAGCGCTATACACAATGCATCAACATGGACATGAAACTCCTCGTCCCATTTCGGGAAGACTAGGATTGACGCAGAGGCCAATTTTTCTTTTAGTACATCCAGGATTTTCATGCAGTCATCATTCCAGCAGAGCGTGGCATCTTTTTTCAATAGCTTCTCCATCGGCACGGTGATCTGGGCATAGCTTTTGATGAACTTTTTGTAGTATCCCGTGTGTTCCAGGGTAGCGTTCAACTGTTTCACACTTCGCAGTGCTTCCAAATTCAGAATCACTGCAATCTTCATAGGGTCTACCATCAGTCCCTATTTGCAAACCACATGTCCCAACAGGTTCCCAAAGGGAACAAGGAACATACACTTCTTGAGGTTCAACGTGAACTGGTGTAATTGGCAGGTATCCAACATCAAGTGTAAGCTCACTACATGGTGCTTAATAAATCCTTGAATGCTGCAACAACTATGCGCAAAAAGATGACCGACGCATTCTTCAACCCAAATGTTATAATAGTGTATTGAAAGTAGCCCCATTCAGTCACGAAGGTGGTCTTGCTCCTATCTTCTGGTGCTATTTTGATATGGTGGTACCTTGAGAACCCATTAGTAAAAGAATATGCTTCTTTCCCTCCGACATTTTCCAATACTTCATCTATGAACAGAGTTGGGAATGGGTCATGCACACATGCATCTTTCAATTTTCTGATATCCACTCATATTCTTATGTTGCCCTTCTACTTCTTTTCCTGCACCACCATAGGGCTTATCAAATCAGATTCTTCCATTGGCTCAATGATTCCTGCTGCGAGCAATTTGTCTAGTTCTACGCAGACCTTAACCTTGTATTTCGGATTCAAGCAGTTAGGCCTCTACTTAATTGGCTTTATGTTAGGCTTTAGTGTGATCCACATCATTTCTAAATCACTGATGATTCCCCTTAAGTCCGTGATATTGGTCGGGAATAAGTCCTGGTACTCATGGAGTAACTCAGCGACCTTATCCACCGTCGTGTCATACCAGTAGTCATCAAGCATTGCATACTTAGGTTTGGATTTTGTGCCAATGTTCACCTGCTTTGTCTTTACCCGTACGGTTATGTCAGGGTCTTCAATCAGTGGTCCTTGGACCTCGTGATGGCCTTCTATTTCTGGAATGTTAAATTTTCACAGATCCTCGTCATCTTCCTCCGTATTTACTTTATAACACTCTAGCGCACAACTCAGCTGAGTAGCCCATTCAGGCTGAGTCGATTCTATTGGCTCATGGGGTCAGTGAAAGATAGCTGCTTTTACTACTTGTAGCACATCATCAACTGTGTCCCACCAATGATCCTCAAACGTGAAAGTTAACAGGAATCCTTCACGCAAGATATCCCATTCACTAGTCCCATGGCGGAGCTCCATCTCTATATACCAGTTCATGGGTATAACATCTAAGGTATGATAGAACAAGTGCACCCACTCAGGTTGTGACTCTTCCCCATAGACCTTTGTCCACTTGGCAAGGTGTGCGCGTGGATCATCCTGTCCATAATATTTGTCTGTTAGATGCATCTGAGGTTTCCCAAAATGCATGCGCATCATTCTCCTACATTCACGCCAGCCCTCAAAGCTTCCTTTGTGCGTACCCCACCACCTCGCGGGTGTAGCACGCAGTACCCATTTCAAGGCCTCGAAACGTTTTTTTCCTGGCACCTCTATTTCAAACCTATTCAAGAAAGCATCTACCTCACTTAACCCATCATAAGTATGCAGATCCCTTACCTCTATTGCTACGCATTGCAATGATCTCGTCATCATGTTACAGTTCAGCATGGTTACCTCGTGTAACTAGTTCTGCCATCGTTCTATCTCTTCGTCAGAATCTGATGTACAAGATATTTTGTTATCCCATGAGTTCCATCCATCCGCGGTGGGATTTACCTAGTCCTGTTCTCACACGGTTATCTTGTAGATGCAGTCCAAGTCGTTGTCACTTTCATAGTCACACATTGGCTCTATGTAGCGCAATCCTTCTGCAGGGTCCAAACGTACTATTACGTGCAGGGACTTTTTCTCAAAAATAATCTTGCACTTCTTTAGGTTTATCACTCCGTTCATGTCAGTGGCCCAATCTATCCCTAATAGCACATGGTAGGGATTGCTGTCATCCACAATCTCTATCACTTCAAAGTCTGCTAGTGTGCTTGCTCTTTCAATATCCACTGTGATTCCCTGCAATCTTCCCATAGTTATTATCTTTTGCTGGTTCACCATTCGCAACTGGATGGGAGACCATTGTAGCGTAGGCCTCCCCATGCACTCCCATGTCCGCTTTGGCAGAATGTTCACATCTGATCATAGGTCCAAAATCACTTGGTCCATCTCATATTCCCCAATCTACGTGGTCAAGCTCATTTCTCTTCCCATCCTCATCATGTGCTTTCCAATATTCTGGACTATGTGCGGTTCTCCTAGCACGATCCCAGTGCATCTATTAATGTGTTCCTGCAATCCTTTTACAACCTTACTACCATGAAGTAGCTTCATGCATGTTTCTAGGAATGCCATGAGCACCAATGGGTCCATTTCTAGCTTGGTCTATCTTTACTTCCTAAAGTGGAGGCATCCGTGAAACTCTTCCTAGCTTCCATGAAGGTTTCCTTAGCGCGCTCCAAATCAAACTCTGGTTCTTTAGTCGGAGCCTTGCGAACCCAAGTACTATCTTCAGGCTGTTTGCCTTTATCATCCCCTATCATAATTCCACTTCAGAGCACAATGTTCACTTTGGGGTCTTCCTCGCCCAGCTCAGACCTCATCATTTGCAGGCTCTAAGTCGAGGGTGGTTGGAGTGCTCCCTTGTCACACAACCTAGCTATCAGTTTGGGACAATCCTCCAT
Source organism: Pinus tabuliformis (assembly GCA_031772625.1). Classification (NCBI taxonomy): domain Eukaryota; kingdom Viridiplantae; phylum Streptophyta; class Pinopsida; order Pinales; family Pinaceae; genus Pinus; species Pinus tabuliformis. The sequence continues at coordinate 161,741,606 of CM062809.1, forward strand.
CACATGATCAAAAAAGGTAAAATATAGAAATGATGGACGTGTTGGATTCATACAATCACGGGCATAATGTCTCGGCCCTCTACGATTGTAACATATTAGCTGTCTGTGACCTCTTCCAGGTCCTCCTTCACCTCGACCTCGCCCACGCCGCTGATATCCGGTTCGCGCCACTCCTACGTTCTGGTCAAGGGGCCACGTTTCAGCCTGGACTCTATAGGTGGGATCCTATCCATCATTAGCTCATAACTTCTATAAGTGTGCTCATCATGTCCAACTGATCTACAAAAATTAAAAATAATCTGTTGCAAATTCTGCGTGTACTTCTGCAACAGATGACAGTTGTCCGTAATATGCTTTCCTTTTATTTGACAAATGGCGCACCACAACGCAGGCACTGTGCTAGGTCCTACCTATGCTTCTAGTCTCAACGGCATAGACCCTCCTCCCATGAGGTAATTCACGAACACCGGGCAATGGTCCTTGTCATGACCCCGACCCTTACATTTAACACACCATACCTCTTCGCGCACTTCCGGGTAGGCTGTCTTGTCCTGTTTCAGACTTTGCATCTCAAGGCATAGGTTTTTAAACTCCACGTGGATCTACTGAAATCCTAGGTTAGGATCCTGTATCGGGTCTCATTCAGTCTCATCATGATCTCCAAGGCCTCTGCCTGAGTTATTAACCTCTGCTGTGACAGCGCGTTCCTCAAATGCGACGTTAGCGATGCTACAAACCATTCGCGGTACTGTCCATCCATCAGAGTCAGATTGGCTTCGAAAATTGTGCACTTCAGTCTCTGGTCCAACTCCTAAGGAGTCTCGCCTGGTAGCATCGTGATCTCCTTGAACCTAATGATCGACTATGCCACTGAATTTGGCCTGTTAAATTCTTTATTCAGCATAATTTGGATATCCGCGACCCCCGCATTCGAATTGTCATTAGAATACTTAATATACCAGGTCAGCGCACAATCTTGTAGAGTGCTGACCAGTGTTGTTTTCTTTATATTATCGTCTGTAACTCTCTGTGCTTCCCATACAACCCTTATCACGAACCAAAATTGGTTTGGATATTCATTTCCTATTCCCTTGAATACTGGCAACTTTATCCTGCTTTCCATATCGACTCGTGGTGGTGGTAGACGTGGTATGGGTAGATGGGGGTGAAGGCGGTGACACTGGTGGTGGTGTGGGTGGGGGTTGGTATGCGCAGAATCCTTTGCCTTATTAAATTAATCGCACTTCTTGGTGAGACCTTCAAGAGCTCTTCCTCACTCCCTCACGGAGGTGAAATCAAGGGGCTAGTTTCTGGTTCTGCACTTCCTTCGTTTCTGTAAATTTTTCCACTTTGCGTAGCCTAAAAAATCAATGTATTCACGTAATCCACTTTTCACATAGTATCATTTTAATCCAAGTGTTCAGAGACTTAAAGTACTTACCTCGCGATCCTTTGAGAAAGTGTCGTTTTTCCTTGCCATAGCTGACTGAAGTATCTATCGCGAACTTAGTAATGAATCCTCCTATAATTAAAGCGAGCCAGTGATCAACAACGCGCGCGATCTTATCCTTTGATTCTTCCAACTTGTGTACCAATTTTGGAGTCCACACAATAGGATTATCAAGTTTCCACCTTCCTTGGCTATCTGCTAGCTTCACAATCCACTCACACAACTCCGTGGGGAAAGATGTGAGGAAACTTTCATGGATTTCCATGTACAGGTAGCAATATAACCACTTTTCCTTTGATGGTCACAGATTCCTGTTCTCCTACGCCATGAACTCATGAATCTTCCTATCCAACCAATCTTCAATTTCTTTCTTAGTTGGATTCCAGTGATACGACATCAGACATCTCTATGCAGATTCGGGTCCCAGCAACAGAACCATTTTTTGGCTTGTTGGGGCTTGACCTAGGTTCGGAGTTAGATAACCAAACAAATACCTATACTACTGGCCCTTTTGGCAACAGTTCACGGAGTACAGACTGAGGTCTCACCTGAAGTAGTATAGGGGGATGCTGGAGCCAGGTTTTCGCACCCTTGAGATGTCTGAGGGGTTGTTGTGGCTAGCAACAACCCCCCTTCTTATTTAATCTTATCACTAATACTAAATAAATGGGGACCCTTATTCAAAAATTTAAAAAATCGATTAATGCTTGTATTTCCTTTTTCATTAAAACTTACTATCATAAACTTAGGAGAACACCCTCAATGAATCTAAAAATAATTAAGTTTTATGATAAGTTAGAATAAAAACACTCCTTAAAATGTGTTGCATCGCAAAAAGGGTAATGGATGCCTTCCTACAATCAGAATTCTAAAAGTGCGAAATTGCAATGCGAAATCACACATCAGAAGACCCTCATCGCATCGCATGCCTCAAACATCACTTACGCTGAAATGCCTTAAACTGTCGATATGCGATGGCGCATCTCACGAATTTCATTTCGCAGAAGACACATGGTCGGATGATTACCACACACAACGGAATTGTGATATTGCGATCTATGATACTGCGATTTGCGATATTGCGAAGCAAATCACAAAATCGCCTTATTGTAGATCTGCAGGGCCCATTGTTCGAAAAAGTTTTTTTCATAAAAATGAGGCCCAGTTATGCACATTATTGTTAATTAATGAGTTAGTTGGCAATCATTAATAAAATATGGTTTTGATCTTATCAAGGAGCCAATTCACGTAAGGTGGTATATTTTATATGTTTTCCGCATTTAAAGCTTTCCCGTCACCTTTTTCTTATCATCGTTCTCACCTCATTTGTAAATTGCAGGAGCGAAGAGCAGAGAAGTGTATAGAGCAGAGTTCAAGATATTATGGGAAGGAAGGGTAAAGCTCCCAGTTCCGAAGATAAAGAGATGACTCCCTTGTACACAGACACCACCTGTAACAAAGATGTTGGTATTACTACTAGGGAAGGCATGTATAGTTTACTTGAGGAAGAATATCCCAAGGTAATGGAGGTTACAGCTACTGCAAGCTCACACGGGTCTTCTGAGGCGGCTATTACAGATCTAGCATGTTCATTCTTGCATAGGATAGCGGCGAGGCCCAAAATTCTTCCATACACGAACATGGTTAAATGGGTACTAGATAATACTGATATCACGTATAGAGAATTTAAAGCTCAAAACCAAGAACGTATAAGTCGTTCTTTCCACAAAATTTAAGCTTTATATCCTCTAACAAAAAGCGCACAAGAGGCGAAAATTGCAACAGGGAAGCCCGGATCGTGAAACATAGGCAGTTTCCGATGCACGATTATGTAAATATCTACCAAATGTACAACATCTACAAACGAGCTAGAGACAGAAGGCTCAAGAAAGGGCAGAGTCAATCCAAAGGTTAACCAAGTTGAATTGGAATTCTGGACGTACTTGGTAAAACCACATAGCCAGTGCATGACTCTCAAATGTATCATCAATTTTGCTAAGAAGATGGCACTAGTTCTTACCGATTCCATTTTCGTAGGACAGCTAAAGTCAGAAGTTGGCCAGCGAACTCTCCTCAGGCAAATGCTGAACGCTCGTGACTACAAGGAACAGATACTTAGATAGTTAATTATTAGTTTTAGTTTTAATTTTGCTTTATTTTTCCTGAAATGAGGACGGTCATTTAAAACACATCCTACATTTTTGTAATAAATTATTTTTAGAATTAGTTAGTAGTATTTAAACCCTTCTCATGCATTTAGAGAAGGGTCTAGAAATTTATCAAAAACTTGTCCTTAGAACATGCACTTTTGCACCTTCGAGGAGGTTTTGATGAATGAATGGAACAAGATTTATTGATATCTGCATTTAATATCTACTACTGATGTTGCACTTTTGTACTCTTAGTGGATGTTGGATTAAGAAGAGATAGATCATTATTGCTGGAGCTCATGAGTAGAACTAGTTATAAACGATACTTTTATCTCTTAACTATTTGTGCTTATGTGTTATGGTGATATTCATGTTCAGTTATTTATATATGAATGCTTAAATGCTTGAGTTATCATTTGGCACTTTTTTATGGTGATAGCTATTTATTTATGCTTAATATATGAGTAGTTTATTATGCGATATGTTTTTCACCACTGTTTCGTTTAACTTTTTATATGAAATGGTTTATCTTTATTGAATTCTTTTCTCATAGTAGTTGAATGATCTTTATTACCAACTATTATTTGAAATCATTTTAGATCGCATAATGGAAAGATTACATCCCAGGTTAGTTTAGGATTAGATATTTCTGTTTATTAGAATACAATTGCATATTGTTAGATTAGATTTAGAATAAAAAGCATTTTACTTAGGAATCATTAGGAAAGAAATATCAATTCTCAACAACACTGATCTGAAAATGGAATGTACTTGTTTAAGGGTGCAAGGTATCCATTTCCATTTATGTAAATGAGTGCACAAATATTCCAAGTTTAAATTTGCAAATATGTGCACTTCTTATTTCTAATACAGAGATTGACTGTAGGGGCATTTACTGGATATGTCACCTCTAAAGAGAGGATGAGATCCAGAAGCTACCTGGCCCTCTACAGACTCTGCCTAAAGAAATAAAAAGTAAACACTCAGATTCAATTAAAAACAAGACCTTGCTTGAACTTGACATTATGCGGAATCTTAGCTTGAAGAGGTGTATGTATTTTCTTCTGTTTATGTGTTTTAACTTGATTTGTTTCAGCTGATATTAAACATATATATCAGACATATAAGGTAGCAAATAAACATCACACATAACAACAAATTTAATAAGGAGTTCACCCCAATCTCGTGGGCTATGTCTCCTGTGAGCTCTAGTCAACTAGACTTGGCTCTTTGGGATTATGGCTTGAATTCTTTTACAAGTACCAAACTCAAATCCAAAAGGTTACTAATTGAACCTATGGGTTTAGAAAAACCATCTACATGCCGGTCATGGCTGTCCACTATGTGCAGGCAGATCTAGGCTCCCTTGGACTTGATTCCTTCAGTAGGTGCACTAAGCTTCCCTGAGCTTCTTAATGGCACAAACTCCTTCAGAATGCTTCAAATGTCTCTAAACCCTCTACTACTATCTCCAACACATATCTGACATAAACAAATGACTGTACATTTGTTGAAAATGAGCATTGCATCCACAATCTAGGCCTTCTCCCATGGATGGCTCTAGGCTGCCTGAAACTTCTCTTTAGCATCTTGGCCTTTAGAATTCTCCAAATGCTTCTGAAAACACCTTCATTGGATTCAGAAGGTTCCCTACAGCAGAAATATGCTTTTGTTTCACCTCAAACAGATGAACCTAGCCCAGCACAGCTCAATCTCTAAAATGGCCCTGATGGCCCTGAAAGCTTCCCTAAAGCTAAGCAGTGAGAAGAATGCCTCAACAGGAAAAAAAATCTATATAAATGGATTCAGAATACTAACAAAATTCAAGAATGACCTTAGTTTCACATTCACTAGCTGCACAATTCCCAATGCAGCTCCCAAACTGATTTGGCCCTAGTGGCTCTTGGAACTTCCACAAAGCAAAGCCACCTACAAACGACCTTAGATGGCTGTGAAACCTATGCCAATGGCTTCAGAAGGTTGAAGAGACCCAAAATAAAAAAAAAAATTCATCCAAAAAGGACTTTCCTAGCCAAAGTTATGGCTCATTGAAGATATCCTCTAATTTGGCCTAGAATCACTCCAGCTAACTGTAGTGGAAGTTCAGTTAACTCCGCCAATTATGGCAGGAGCGCTCAAATTTGGCACTCCGCCAATATTCCTGCCAGTCTAACTGCCCTTTAACCATTTGCAATTACTGTGCATGGGAATAAACTTCTAGCGGTGGTTAAGTGCCTCTGATTCCGTGCTTACTGGTTGTTTAACGCACCGTTTAACCCACATATGTGAACACGTTTAATGAATAAGTGGTGACCGTTGAAGGTTTTCAACGTGGGCAGTTTAAGTCCTAGCACCTGGTTCTTGGCCTGAGGTCATGTGGTATGGGAGCTGGTCCTTAGGGGCTGGCCCCCTTCGGGCCCCACCCAAATGAAGTTTAAACTTCATAAGCTATTTCTCCGCACCTCTTAACAAGTACTGCTGCGTGGTGCAATGGTAAGGCTTTCAGTTGGTGGTTATGAGATCGCGGGTTCAATCCTCCGCGCCTTCAATTAAGTTTTAATATGCTCCCAACATATCTTTGCTGACGTCATCTAGGCCATGTGGTGGCCTCCGAGCCTGCCACATGGAAATCTGCCATTCGTTGCCTAAAACAGAATATTTCAAGGAATATTCTATTTTAATTTTTTTTTTTTAAATTCAAAATTTCAATGTTATCGGACAAATCTTCTTTTTGGCATAACTTTCTCATATGGCGACCGTTTTCTGAACTGTTCATGGCACCGGAATCAAGAAGACAAGCTCTATCTAGTCGTTCTGGTTCAAACTAGTTCTAAGCACTTCCATTTTTGACCATTTTACGACACTTGGCCCTGAGCTCCTGATCACACCTCCCAAATGAGAAGGCTTTTGGTCCCCAAAAGCTTACTGCATCTCTGAATTGAACTTTACAACACTTGAGGAACAGAAATATCCTCTTCCGGTCAGCCAAAAGAGCATACTGATGCCACAATGTCCTGCCTTATCAACTGTCACGATGCCCATCCATTGCACCTCCGCTCCAGAAGAAGAGATGCCTCCCAAAAGAGAAGGCTTTTACAAAGATGAAACACTTCATGATTTCTCCTCTTTACAATCTTGGAGATCAAATTAACTTTTTCCAAGTCAATATTACATTACATGCATGGTTAAAAACAAAGTAATCAACCCTTCAAGTTAATCACACATACATGTTTAAAATACAAGGAAATCATCATGATCCCTGTGCTCATGCATATCATTCTCATGCATGCAGTTTATCCTTCAACTTTCTCTTAAGTACAATCATAAGTACAACATCCTCGATCACATGTACATGTAATTTCAAAGCTGAAATGAATATAACTTTCACTGTGATAGAGTGAGTCTCATACTCAGCTTTTCCATCCTGCAACTTGCATTCCCTTAACAAAGAAAATGCATTCAATCAAAAGACATGCAACTTTAATTGGATAAGAATTCTAACCATTTCTCACCAATCCATTTCAAAGGTGCTTCCTTTAACTGCACATCGATATCAACATGTGTATCATCCTGACACATATCAGTGATGGAAACTCCCTTCCCATTCTTGCCATACTCTTTCTCCAATTTCTTCAACTTTCGTGGAAGCATTATTGGATTCAGAGTCCAACACCTTTCAGAAATATGTCCATGCTTATGGCAATAAGTGCAACACATGTTCATCTTCTTGACAACATGATTTACATTGTTCAATGGAACTTTGGCTTCTTGCCTCCTTTCCTTCAAAAGTTTCCTGTATGTTGCCATTCGTTTCCAACATCTAGAAACACTATGGTTAACCAAACCACAAAAAGAACATGCAATTCTTTTCCAATGCTTATGTGGAAATTTTCCATGCTTTACATGATCAAAGGAAGGGTGATGGAAATCAGATTTATACCTTTCTCTTTCACCTTCATTACCTTCATAAGGTGGTGAATCGAAAGAAGAAGAAGCTCCCTTTGGAACACTATCAGTCCCTTCAATGGTTTTAGAGCTTTCACCACTTTCTTGTTCAAGTGCATGCTTATGCACACCTTCTTCCTTCATGGCTGCTTTGGAACTTTCTTCATAAGATTGTCCATAGCCAAGACCCAAATTCTTAGGCCTTACCTCAACCATTATTGGCTCAACTATACCCTGTGCATGTTTGCCCAATCCTTTTCCTTCATATCCCATTTTGGACATCAACTTGGACCCTATGCCTCTGGTATGTTTCTCAAAAGAACCAACATAAACATTCTTATAAGAATTTGAAGACAAACTAGAATTGTTTACCTCTTCTTCAAGCTGATACTTGGCTAAGGCTTCTTTGGCAACAAGGAGTTGTGTCTCCAACTCATGCATCCTTTCCAGATTCATGTTTGCAATATGAAGTTGGCCTTCCATTTCCTGCAATTGGTCAGAAAGCAACTGCTTCTCTTCCCTCATGGAATTCAACTGCTCTTGAAGTCTAGAGCTCTGCCTTTCATCCTCATACATTTCTCTCACCATATTCATCATGATGAAAAATTCTTGCTTCAAGCCTTCATCAAAGAATCTTGTGAAGGAGGATGATTTTGAGAACTCACTTATGGAAGTTGTCATTATAAAAATGAACAAATTAACTTCAACAATGTGCTTAAAGCTTTTCAAAACAAGTGGCAAAGCTTTCTACCCAAACGTCTTTATAGACATCACATTCAAGCAGCCAACAACAAATCAACTCAAGAAAAATTGTTAGAGTGATTTTAAGGTCCTTTTGGGGTAAGGAAAATACCTTCTATTCCTTTCTGTCTTCTCCAAGACTTAGCTATTCAGTGGCTATCCCCAAACTTCTACAAACTCAAACAACAAGCAGTTTGCAGAATAATAAAGCAGTCAATCTTCAACACTGCTTAAGACACCTTTCAAGCTACACAATCAAGCTAGTGATGTCAGTCAAGAAAACCTAGTGCTCTAATACCAACCTGATCTGAAAATAGAATGTACTTGTTTAAGGGTGCAAGGTATCCATTTCCATTTATGTAAATGAGTGCACAAATATTCCAAGTTTAAATCTGCAAATATGTGCACTTCTTATTTTTAATACAGAGATTGACTGTAGGGGCATTTACCAGATATGTCACCTCTAAAGAGAGGATGAGATCCAAAAGCTACCTGGCCCTCTACAGACTCTGCCTAAAGAAATAAAAGGTAAACACTCAGATTCAATTAAAAACAAGACCTTGCTTGAAGTTGACATTATGCGGAATCTTAGCTTGAAGAGGTGTATGCATTTTCTTCTGTTTATGTGTTTTAACTTGATTTGTTTCAGTTGATATTAAACATATATATCAGACATATAAGTTATCAAATAAACATCACACATAACAACAAATTTAAAAAGGAGTTCACCCCAATCTCGTGGGCTATGTCTCCTGTGAGCTCTAGTCAACTAGAATTGGCTCTTTGGGATTATGGCTTGAATTCTTTTACAAGTACCACACTCAACTCCAAAAGGTTACTAACTGAACCTATGGGTTTAGAAAAACCATCTACATCCCGGTCATGGCTGTCCACTATGTGCAGGCAGATCTAGGCTCCCTTGGACTTGATTCCTTCAGTAGGTGCACTAAGCTTCCCTGAGCTTCTTAATGGCACAAACTCCTTCAGAATGCTTCAAATGTCTCTGAAAGCTCTACTACTGTCTCCAGCACATATCTGACATAAAAAAATGACTGTTCATTTGTTCAAAATGAGCATTGCATCCCCAATCTAGGCCTTCTCCCATGGATGGCTCTGGGCTGCCTGAAACTTCTCTTTAGCATCTAGGCCTTTAGAAGTCTCCAAATTATTCTGAAAACACCTTAATTGGATTTAGAACGTTCCTTACAGTAGAAATAGGCTTTTGTTTCACCTCAAACAGATGAACCTAGCCCAGCGCAGCTCAATCTCTGAAATGGCCCTGAAAGCTTCCCTGAAGCTAAACAGTGAGAAGAATGCCTCAAAAAGAAAAAAAAGCTGTATAAATGGATTCATAATGCTAAAAACCTTCAAGAATGACCTTAGTTTCACATTCACTAGCTACACAATTCCCAATGCAACTCCCACACTAATTTGGCCCTAGTGGCTCCTGGAACTTCCACGAAGAAAAAACACCTAAAAACGACCTGAGATGGCTGTGAAACCTATGCCAATGGCTTTAGAAGGCCTAAGAGACCCAAAATAAAAAACAAATTCGTCCAAAATAGACTTTTCTAGCCAAAGTTATTGCTCGTCTAATTTGGCCTAGAATCACTCCAGCTAACTGTAGTGGAAGTTCAGTTAACTCCGCCAATTATGGCGGGAGCGCTCAAATTTGGCGCTCCACTAATATTCCCGCCAGTCTCACCGTGCTTTAACCATTTGCAATTACTGTGCATGGGAACAAACTTCTGGTGGTGGTTAAGCGCCTCAGATTCTGTGCTGACTGGTTGTTTAACGCACCGTTTAACCCGCATATGTGAACACGTTTAATGACTAAGCGGTGACTATTGAAGGTTTTCGACGTGGGCGGTTTAAGTCCTGGCGCCTGGTTCTTGGCGTGAGGTCACGTGGTATGGGGGCTGGTCCTTAGGGGCTAGCCCCCTTTGGGCCCCACCCAAATGAAGTTTAAACTTCATAAGCTATTTCTCCGCACCTCTTAACAAGTACTACTGCGTGGTGCAATGGTAAGGCATTCGGTTGGTGGTTATGAGATCGCAAGTTCAATCCTCCGTGCCTTCAATCAAGTTTTAATATGTGCCCAAAATGTCTTTGATGACATCATCCAGGCCATGTGGCGGCCTCCGAGCCTGCCACGTGGCAATCTGCCATTCGTTGCCTAAAACGGAATATTTCAAGTAATATTCTATTTTAATTTTTTTTTTTTTAAATTTAAAAATTTCAATGTTATTGGGCAATTCTTCTTTTTGGCATAACTTTCTCATACGACGACCATTTTCCGAACCGTTCATGGCGTCGGAATCAAGAAGACAAGCTCTATCCGGTCGTTTTGGTTCAAACCATTTCTAAGCACTTTCATTTTTGACCATTTTACGACACTTGGCCCTGAGCTCCTAATCACACACACACATATATTGGTAAACTGGTCCCATACCCCTAGTCAGACCCACTATACCAAACAGAAAAGGAGCTGCTAACCAAGCTTTGGACCGGGTGGGTATCCCCGTGGTTGTAGACCTGATTTTTGGGGCTTCAACATATTTGGCGCTAGAAGGAGGGCCCCGAACTATGAATGGCAAGTAAGTCTAAATCTAAATACCATTTTGAGAGTAAATCGCCCTCACCATCTCCCCTAACTTCTCCATCACATTTAGAATCTTTAAATCTTGAGCAAGAAGTCGAAAGAACGACAACCACTACCACAAACCCTGACATTTCAGAAAAATCTACTATTGAACCTTATGAAGCTGAATCTTTGATTCATAAACTTCAGCAATTTTCAATATCTCTTCAAAGATCTGATAAATCTCAAGGCAGCGTGACTTCGCAATATAACCTTGCTCATCCTCTCACCAGATTAAAGAGCGAAAATTTTGGTATTGAGCAACCGAGTTACCTCTACCTACAAGGAAGAGAGCAAGGAAATCACCTAAAGGGTCTGATAGTGAGACTCTTTCGTCATCATCATCCATATCACCCTCTCCACCGCGAAGTCAACCATCCACTACTCCACTTCAAATCATTGTCCACCAGACTACTGGAACTTCAACATCTCCTTCTCAAACATCTGGAACTGTAATATCCTTATCTTCCCAACTACAAGGATCATGTTCTATGCTTTCCTCTATTAGTAGTTCAACGATGGCCCAAATGACATGGAATAACCCAGGGGCAGTCTTAATGCATGTGCCCTTGAGTCAATTACCGGCCCATCCCGAAAAATGGTTGCCTAAGTTTAATCTTGAAGCAGGTATGCTAGCAGAAGAACACATAAATAACTTTATGTTATCCGTAAATCTCAATGGAATTAGTAATGAAGACACTGTTTTTTGGCTTTTTCCTTACACTTTGCAAGGAGCAGCCAGATCGTGGTATTTCTCATTACCATCCGGGTCTATTACTAGTTGGGATATCTTCCAAGAACAATTATTGACTAAGTTTGGTGATGACAGGTCCACTGCGACATTAATCAATGACCTGTCTAACCTTAGGGCTCAGTCAAAGGAACCTATCAAAGATTTTAACTCGCGTTTTAATAAACAGTTGAATAAAATTCCTACTGCTTCTAAACCTAGCGAAGAAGTGTGAAGTGAATGGTACATCTCTGCTTTACCATCAAACATAGCAATATTCGTTGATAGAGCTAACAAAACAACTTTAGCTGACAATATGAAGGAAGCAATAGTGGTAGAGAAACACATCATAGCTCTAGAAAAGAAAAGCACTGTTGAAGAACTTAAATTTAAAAAGGTTTCTTTCAAAGAAGTTCCAAAAAAAAAACAGCCCAAAGACCCATTTTATTTAGAGGGATTGCAAAAAGTTTTGAAAACCATGTCTAACGAAATGGTTGACATAAAGAAACAAGTAGCAGAGACTTCTTCTAAAAAGACTTACAAGCCTTATAGAAGAAATCCTTTGACTAATTCAAAGCCTCCTAATGCTATTACAAATGTTGAATCAGAGGAAGAAGAAGAGGAAATTGCTACAGAAGAACCTACCGATGAAGAAGAAGTTGTAGAGGTACAAGGTATGTGGGATTTCGTCGTCCTTGATGAAGAGGATCAACAAGCATTGCCGGTTAGTACTCGAAGTAGAAATCAACTCGATCCTCCTCAACCTACTCCTAAGCCAAAGAGCACAATCTCAATGCCTAAGGATAAAGTCGCAGCCAAGAAAACGACATCCAAAGTGACTCAAACAAGCCCAGTCCAAACAGATTCATCAACTCCATCGAAAACATGAAGAAGACTAGGGCTAACATCACTTTTTATGAATTGAGCAAGTTAAAACATCAAAAAAAGCTCCTTTTAAAAGAATTACATGCAATACCAGTTGCACCTCTGCCTACCACTGTAATCTTGCAAGCTTACCATGAGATGGGAAGAACTCCAAATACTGTGATTAATAAAGTTGATTCAAATGACATCGCTCTAATTGGAGGAAGGTCAAGATCTCATACTCCGCCATTTCTTCTTACTTATGAAATTTTCAATAAAAATTTGCATAATTGTTTAGTTGATTCAAGAGCTTCATCCAATATCTTACCTAAATCGATTTGTGCAAAGTTGAACGTTCAACCTCAAAAATCTGTTGTGCGCATAGTACAGTTGGATCGGTCGCAAGTTGAAGTGATCGGTGAATTAAATTAGGTTCCCATAAGGTTGTCATATAATCTAAAGGTATGTCAAGTTATCGATATTTTAGTTGCAGACATTCCAGAATTCTATGGCTTAATTCTTAATAGGGATTGGTCAGAAAAACTTCATGGATACTTTGCAACCGATTGGTCGCACATGTGCCTCCCTTACAATGGTAGACCAAATTAGATAAAGGTTGAGCGAGAAAGACATCAGAAATACATAGTAACAGAATTGGAAGGAGAAAATGAACCGGTAGCATACATCAATAATATAATTTGCAACTATTCTGTTGATTCTTTCCTAGGAAATTTTAATGCTCACACTTCACCTTACTTAGAACATTCTGTTTTATCTCAAGTAGAAAATTTTTCTCAAACAAATAGTTCTAAATGTATTAATTTTATAGATAATCCTGTAAATAAATCTTTATTTTGGAAGTTATTTTTTGACGGTTCTAAGTCTAATGAAGGAGCAGGAGCAGGATGCGTATTAGTTAGTCCAGAGGGAAACAAAACTATGCTAACTTGTAGACTCAAGTTTGATTGCACCAATGATACAGCAGAATACGAGGCTTTAGTCCAAGGATTATACAAAGCAATCGGATTAGACATCAAATATCTACAAGTCTTCGAATATTCTGAAATTTTTATTAGACAGGTACTAAATACTATACATTGTCTATCAGGTCATTTAAAGCATTACCAATCTTTAGTACAAGATCTGACTGAACATTTTATAGCATTTAATATTTCATCAATTCCTAGACTCCAAAATGCTAGTGCTGATCTCTTGGCAAATGTAGCTTCCAAGCTTATTCCCTCAGAAGACTTTAGCCCCAATAGATTGTCAATCAAATTAATCTTTAGACCCTCACAAATTGGAGAATTTTCAATGATGATCCTGATATTGTAAGCTTCCTCACCTCTGAGGGATATTACACCAATCAGATAAATGATGAGGACCAACAGGACAAACAATTGCAACAAGATAGCACTAATAATGCTATGCCAAAATCAGTAGTCAAATTAGAAGATCTATATGATTTGAAAGATCGATTCAAAAGATCTACCAATTCAAAGCTTCAAAGTTCAACTCTGAACTATGAATTAGTAAATCTAGGAACTGATACCAAGCCACAAAATATCAGCCTAGGCCTTGGCCTAGCTCCTAAAGAAAAATTAGCGTATGTTCATCTCTTGAAACAATACAAAAGTGTCTTTGCTTGGAACTACGATGAACTTCAGACTTACAACACTTCTATCATACAACATACTATCCCAATGATAAACGATGAGAAACCTGTCCAGAAGACGCTGAGAAAGATCCATCCTAATCTAGAAAACCGAATCAAATTTGAGCTCAATAAGTTATTGAAAGCCAAAATCATTTTCCCCGTGCGACATTCTCAATGGGTTTCTAATATGGTTCCCGTTAGAAAGAAGAACAAAGACATTAGAATTTGCATTGACTTTCGAAATCTTAACAAAGCCTGCCAAAAAGATAATTTTCCTTTGCCTCCTATGGAGAAAATATTGCAGGCAGTTGCAGGATCAGAATTAATGTCCTTCTTGGATGGTTTCTCCGGCTATAACCAAGTTTTGGTCCATCCCGATGATCAATTAAAGACCACATTCAGAACCAAATGGGGTACTTATGCCTATCAAAAGATGCCTTTTGGTCTGATCAATGCTAGTGCCACATTCCAAAGGGCCATGGACATCGCATTTAAGGGATTAGTAAACAAATCAGTAGTAATCTACCTAGATGATATAACTGTATATTCCAATAAGCGAGGCAATCATCTCAGAGATTTAAAATAGATCTTCCAACGGTGTCAAAAGTATGGAATTTCACTTAACCCAAAAAAGTCCTTTTTGCATTAAGTGAAGGAAAACTTCTTGGGTTCATAGTGTCAAAATCTAGAATCCATATTGATCCCGACAGAATCAAGGAGATTTCCGAAATACCTTTGCCTCACAACAAGAAAGCTATGCAATCTTTCCTTGGCCAGATTAACTTTGTAAAGATATTTGTTCCAAATTTTTTAAGAATCGTATCTCCTTTACAAGCAATGATTAAAAAAACTCAATCTTCAAATGGGGCCAAGATGAATATGAAGCATTCAATTGATCAAACAAGCGATTGTTAACGCTCCATCCTTAGCAACTCCAAATTTTTCTGATCCTTTTATTTTATATATATTTGGCTCTGATATATCATATGCTGCGATACTCACTCAAGCAAATCAAGACATGGCAGAAGCCCCAATTATTTTTTTAAGTTCAAATCTACAAGGGGTTGAGTTAAATTATTCATACGTAGAGAAACAAGCATATGCTATTTTCAAAGCGATAAAATATTTTAGACCCTTTCTGCTCAAAACCCATACAAAGATCATAGTACTGTTTCCAGCGGTAAGAAATCTTTTAGTACAGAAAGATGTGGGTGAGAAAAGAGCCAATTGGGTTACCGCATTACAAGAATATGATGTTGAAATTAAACTAACAAATATTGTAAAAGGTCAAGGCTTTTGCAAAATGTTGGCTGGAGCATTGCTTATTTATGAAATACCATCTATAGAGATACAAATGTACGAGGTAAGCCTAAATGATGTTGATTCATTATATGCTGATATCATATTTTATCTAAAGAACGGATATGCCCCTTCAAACCTCGATTATAAAAAGAAAAGAGCTCTAAGGTTGAAGGCTAAGCAATATCAGCTCGTGAACAATGTACTTTTTAGGATGAATTATGATTTTGTTCTCCTTAGATTTCTTGAGAAATCTGAAGCTGAAAAGGTGTTGCAGGAACTCCACGATGGACCAGCAGGTGGACATTATGATGGAGATGCTACTGCACATAAAATTCTCCGCGCAAGCTATTACTAGCCCACACTATTCAAAGATGCGCAGAGCTACGTAAGGAAATGTCAAGTTTGTCAAACTGCTGGTGGGAGACAAAAGAAGCCATCATTACCTTTGCAGCCAGTCAACATTGAATAACCTTTTGATCAATGGGGATTGGATATAATAGGTGAGGTCGTTCCTCACTCTTCTAAACAACATAGGTATATCCTTACAGCTACAGATTATTGTACTAAATGGGTAGAAGCAGTTCCTCTAAAGACAACTAATGCGGAACACATCATTGATTTCATAGATCAGTTCATAATCACTAGGTTTGGTTTACCCTCTGCTTTAATGTTTGATAATGCATCGTATTTTTCTGGCAATGCTATGACTAAATTTTCACTCAAAAGAGGTTTTAAGCTTAAATACTCTGCCAATTATTACCCACAGGGGAATGGGTTAGCTGAATCTACAAATAAAAACGTAATCAAAATCATTAAGCGAACCATTGACCAAAATCATAAGAATTGGCAAAAGTCTTTAATATATGCTTTATGGGCAGACCGAATAACACAGAAAGCCTCTTTTGGCACTTCTCCCTTTAATTTAGTTTATGGGAAAGAAGTGGTTCTTCCAACTCATCTAGCAATTCCCTCTTTGGCCTTACTTCAATGTATTGATGAAACACCAACTTCTTCCTTACAACTAAGGCAGCTACAAATCCTTAAGCTAGAAGAGCAAAGAGAACAGGCTAAAATAACTCATGCTCATCACCAAGCATTAGTAAAAGCTTCTTTTGGCTCAAACATGATGTCCAGAAAAAACTTTTAGATAGGGGATCTAGTTTTAAAATGGGACAAGGCTCATGAGGAAAAGGGCAAACGTACGAAGTTTCAACGAATGTGGCTTTGCCCTTTCCAAATCGCAGAAATCATAGGCCCATCTACCTTTATGTTACAAGATTTAACAAGAAGAAGAGAATCTTTACCTGTTAACAGGCAGATCCTCAAAAAATACTTTCCATAGGAGATCATTCTTCTAGTTTTGTAGATTAGTTTTTCCTTTATTTTCATAATAAAACTAGTTGTAAATGGTTACATTTGGAATTCATGAAAAGGACAAGTATTTCTTTTAGATTTATTTATTTATTTATTTTATTTTATTTTTTTATTTTTGTATTTTTTTTTATTTTTTTTCGCTTGTATAAATAGAAATAATTTAGAAGTTGGTCATTATTGTTGAAATATACAGTCAACGAGCTATAACCCTGAATATGATACTAGTTTCAACCTTGTAAATTTTGATAAAAAGTGGCCTTTAGTGGAAATTTGTTTTATATCAGTCAAATGAAAGGTATCAATAACAAAACAAAGATTCTCTGTAGAAAAAGCTCTTTCCAAAAACTCTACCATTGTCGTCCAAAGCTATTCTTAAGGAAACAATGATTTCCTCCCCACATATGCAATCACAAGCTTCAAGGAATAATCCAATGATACACTTTAAACTTAAAGAATAAGAGGTCTCATCATGAGTCGACTTATCATGATCATAGATATTATAGCTTGTTGACTTTGCCAAAACTACATACCACAATAGGTCAATGACTCAAGATTGTTGCAATCAAAAGACAAGGGGTCTCATCACGAGCCAGATTGTTCAGAAAAGATATAAATCAAGTGAGTGGCACTGTCATAATTTGGCTATCAAACCAAGGCATTGTTATTTAAGGATTAAAAGAAAATGAAAGAAATAAGTGTAGATATGGATTTCTCTTTGAAAATTGTACATTTCTCCAAGTGGGATACAGGATCATTGTTGGGTAATAGGTAACCCTATCGAGGCTATAAACGCCTGCTGGCAGCAGAGGCTCTACCTACGACAAATGAGCATATTTAAAATTGATTTACAGAGAAGCCTTTGTTTTTATTTCTATAAACTAAGTAGTGGCTGATATAGATACAATGACTAGCTCTAGGAAGTAAATAAACAAGTTGACATAGAAGAAACAAACTATTATTGACGATTGAAAAGCATAATGTATTTTATCTTTCTATAATAAATTTTGGTTTTCTAGAAAAATTTCTGTTTTGGAAGTTTAGGAAATTCAAAAGAAAAGAAAACGTAACTGGTTCTTCCAAGTGAATCGCCAATTATTGTGGCCAGCAACAACCCCCTTTCTTATTTAGTTTTATCGCTAATAATAAATAAGTGGGGACCCTTATTCAGAAATTTAAAAAATCGATTAATGCTTGTAATTCCTTTCTCATTAAAACTTACTATCATAAACTTAGGAGAATACCCTCAAAAAATCTAAAAAGACTTAAGTTTTATGATAAGTTAGAATAAAATCACTCCTTAAAATGCGTCGCATCGTAAAAAGGGTAATGGATGCCTTCCTACAAGCGGAATTCTAAAAGTGCAAAATTGCGATGCGAAATCACGCATCAGAAGACCCTCATCGCATTGCATGCCTCAAACATCACTTACGCTAAAATGCCTTAAACTGCCGATATGTGATGGCCCATTTCGTGAATCACATTTCACAGAAAACACATTGACGGATGATTACCACATGCAACGAAATTGCGATATTGCAATCTGCGATACTGTGATCTGCGATATTGCGAAGCAAACCGCAAAAATGCCTTATCGTAGATCTACAGGGCCCGTTGTTCGAAAAAGTTTTTTTCATAAAACCGAGGCCCAGTTATGCGCATTAATGTTAATTAATGAGTTAGTTGGAAATCATTAATAAAATATGGTTTTGATCTGATCAAGGATCCAATTCATGTAAGGTGGTATATTTTATATGTTTTCCGCATTTAAAGCTTTCCCGTCACCTTTTTCTTATCATCGTTCTCACCTCATTTGTAAACTGTAGGAGCGAAGAGAAGAGAATTATACAGAGAAGAGTTCAAGATATTATGGGAAGGAAGGGTGAAGCTCCTAGTTCCGAAGATAAAGAGATGACTCCCTTGTACACAGACACCACCTATAACAAAGATGCTGGTATTACTACTTGGGAAGGCATGTATAGTTTACTTGAGGAAGAAGATCCCAAGGTAATGGAGGTTATGGCTGCTGCAAGCTCACACGGGTCTTCTGAGGCGTCTATTACAGATCTAGAATGTTCATTCTTGCACAGGATAGCGGTGAGGTCCAAAATTCTTCCATACACGGACATGGTTAAATGGGTACTAGATAATACTGATATCACATATAGAGAATTTAAAGCTCAGAACCAAGAATGTATAAGTCGTTCTTTCCACAAAGTTTAAGCTTTATATCCTCTAACAAAAAGCGCGCAAGAGGCGAAAATCGCACCAGGGAAGCCAGATCGTGAAACAAAGGGCGCATTGCCAGGGAAAACGCCTCGAGATGGAAAGCCTCTAATTGCTCAGTCACCTGTAAACTTGGAAATTTGTAGGAAAAAAGTGCTAAAGACGGAAGGTAAAAATGGAACTCAAAACCAGTGGTATTTATCTTCAAATAGTATGTAAATATCTACCAAATGTACAACTTCTACAAACAAGCTGGAGACAGAAGGCTCAAGATATGGTAGAGTCAATCCAAAGGTTAACCAAGTTGAATTTGGATTCTTACTGGACGTACTTGGTAAAACCACACAGCCAGTGCATGACTCTCAAATGTATCATCAATTCTGCCGAGAAGATGGTGCCAGCTCTTACAAATTCTGTTTTTGTAGGATAGCTAGTCAGAAGTCAGCTAGCCAACTCTCCTCAAGCAAATGTTGAACGCTTGCGACTGCAAGGAACAGATACATAGATAGTTAGTTATTAGTTTTAGTTTTAGTTTTAATTTTGCTTTATTTTTGCCTAAAATGAGGACGGTCATTTAAACCGCATTTTTGTAATAAATTATTTTTAGAATTTGTTAGCAGTATTTAAACCCTTCTCATGCATTTAGAGAAGGGTCCAGAAATTTATCAAAAACTTGTCCTCAGAACATGCACTTTTGCACCCTCCAAGGAGGTTTTGATGAATGAATGGAACATGGTTTATTGATATCTGCATTTAATATCTACTACTTATGTTGCACTTTTGTACTCTTAGTGGATGTAGGATTAAGAAGAGATAGATCATTATTGCTGGAGCTCATGAGTAGAACTAGTTATAAATGGTAATTTTATCTCTTAACTATTTCTGCTTATGTGTTATGGTGATATTCATGTTCAGTGATTTATATATGAATGCTTAAATGCTTGAGTTATCATTTGGCACTTTTGTACGGTGATAACTATTTATTTATGCTTAATATATGAGTATCTTATTATGCGATATGTTTTTCAAAACTGTTTCGTTTAAATTTTTATATGAAATGGTTTATCTTTGTTGAATTATTTTCTCATAGCATTTGAATGATCTTTATTACCAACTATTATTTGAAATCATTTTAGATCGCATAACGGAAAGATTACATCCCAGGTTAGTTTAGGATTAGATATTTCTGTTTATTAGAATACAATTGCATATTGTTAGATTAGATTTAGAATAAAAAGCATTTTACTTAGGAATCATTAGGAAAGAAATATCAATTCTCAACACACACAAACATTTACTGGGAAACTAGTCCCATACCCCCAGTTGGACCCACTATACTAAATGGAAAAAGAGCTACTAACCAAGGTTCGGACCAGGTGGGTATCCCCCTTGTTGTAGACTCGATTTTTGGGGCTTCAACAGGGGTCAATTTAGTCCAACCGTGAGTACCTTCGTGCAGGTCACTTTGCGTGCTTGCCTGACCTGCGAGGCCTTTGTGCCCTTGTTATAATTGACTTCACTCAACCCTAACTAGGGGCTATGGGGATTTTGCACTACTAGGGCAGCATTCTGTGCTATTTCCCCAGGTTCCGCCACGGGTCTTATCTTCTTTTAACAATTAGTTATCTTCGCATACACAGATGCCTTATATTAGATTTACTTGTTTAGCACATTCAAATAAGTTTGCACAGCAAAGTAAACTTATACCCAATATACTTCAATGCATAAAACAAGAAATGATACACATAAATATGGTAAAACTTCTCTTTATTAATGCTTCAACCAATTACAGACTCAACCTGCCTTGCACACTCAGCTGCAAGGGTCCGTGCACTCAACTACGGACTACTAGGCCTCTGCGCACTCAGCTGCAGAGCCTTCTCCTATTCTATGACCCAAAGACATGACTTACACTTCGACTCAATACTTCATAGACTCATTCCATCCTTAGGTTAGACACCTAGAGCCTTGCTCTATTTATACAATCCCATGGTCTGTAGACCATGGGTAGATCTTTCAAACCAACATTACATTACAAAAACAAGGGCGGACAACCCTATGACTCTATTATGACTTCGCGTTCTGTGCCCACAAATCGCGGAGTCTTTACAATGGACTTAGTCAAAACTTGGGCTTTAAGCCCCAAAACATGCCTTGGGGGGATCCCATGCCCAACATATCCCTCAAAAGAATTCTAGGCCACCCGACTTCCTAAAACAACAAAAAATCACAATGCTTCTAATCCTAAAATGTACCTCAATGCTGAATGAGGAAGTGTTTTAGAAAAGATGAATGTGAAAGTGCCTCTTTTAGAGTTGGCTAAACTTGAACCCCAAAGGGGGCATGTTAATAAGTTATTCAACCTTGAGAAGGAGTTCAAATACCCTCTTGTGATCCTTGAAAATATGTACACTGATCAAATAAATGGAAGGCATGCATTTTTCCTATTATCTCTATTGGTAAATAATCTAATCTTACACAATTGTATACTTTACTTCGATGCCTTAACGAAAGTGAAGCCTTTAAGAGTCATGAATCAGTTAGAAATGAAGATAACTTGGAAATATAAGAATGTGTATGGATTTTATTCAAATTCAATCCTTGTGTATGATTTGATGAAGGATGTAAAACTATTATTGGTCGCTAATAAGGATATTTTAGTGCTAATGGATATTGTAGTATTTGATGTACCAGATGCTTGGGCCAATATGGTCTTGTCTAGGAAATAGTGTGCATATATAGATGGGTAGTTAAATATGGTTTTATGATCCGAACTTAAACAAGAATGCTAAAACTTACAAATATTTTCATAAACATAGAGATGCAGCAGAAAAGCAGTTCATTTCATTGATAGAAAAGTACTGAATTATGCTTACAAATAGAATGGAAATAAGATAGCTCAGGCGATGGTAGCTTATCTCTGAGAAGAGATGTGGTAGCTACATGCCTCTGAATTGAGCTACAATGAGGCTCAAGGGAATTTTTATTATTGAACAATAATAGAAAACCCTAAATAACCAAAACCCTAACCCAAGGAGATGTAACACCAAGAGTTTATGGGCCCCGTTCGGTTTAGTTGGGCAACCAACTTCTCGGGGCCGTAACTTGGTCATATTATCTCCGTTTGATGCATATGATACCTCGTTGGAAAGGTATCTTTGGGGAATACAACTTTCAACACAATTCCATAGAAATAATCAAAGGATTTTTTCAAAAAAAAATTATTTTAGGGCCTCAAAACGGCTTCGGAAGTTCAGGACCCGAAAAAATTCCAAAAATAGTAAATTGTGCTACAATTAAGGAAACTAAAAAACTGAAAGAAAAACAGTGAGGGTCTAAGTGGAATAGGTGGGTGGCCACCAATATCCACATGGATCAGTGCTCCCCCCTTAGGAAGCAATGGTCCCCATTATGTTGAGTTCCTCCATGAGATGAGGAAACTTCTGCTGAACTTGGTCCCTAGGGAGCCATTTGCCTTGGTGAAGGAGTTGGCCTGCTTTAACAACTCGATATAGATGTATCCTCTATTTTTGAGTTTTCTTGATTTGTGTGTCCATGATCTAATCAGTTGTGGCCTATTCCATACAGTCCGGGTTGAGCTCTGTTGGTGTGAGCTGTTATGCAATGTCAAATGTGTCCAACAATGATGGAAATTATGGTCGAAGGAGATCTACATTGAACACTGGGTGCAGACCAAGGAACTGTGCTATGCTGAGCTTGAAGGAATTATCACTGATGGCCTTAGTGATGGTGTATGGCCCATATCGGAGCTGGAAAAGCTTGTAGTGGGGTCTAACAAGGCACCCATTTTTCAAATGTAGCCAAATTTTGTCACCCACTTGGAAATTGTGTGACACTCGATGCTGACCATGGAATTTCTTGTACTTAGAATTAGAACTGTCCAATATATCATGGACCTTTTGGCGGATGTGTTGAATGCACTCAATGAAGTTTTTAGCCCTTTTAGCTTCGAACTACATGTGACTTGAATCTACCTGAGTGGTTGCAAATGGTATGGCCACATAAAAGGGGCATAATGGTTGAAATCCCAGCCCTACCTGAAAGGGGTTTTGGCATGTTGAGCTGTGGAGAGCTCTATTGTAGCTGTGTTGGACATAGGGGAGAATTTCATCCCATGTGTGTGGTTAATTTGAGTTGTACATGCGCAAAATATGTACGATCATCTTGTTGACAACCTCTGTTTGGCCATCAGTTTTTGGATGGAAATCCATGGACTTAGTAAGTTTTGTATCCAGCATCAACTAGAGACTTGACCAAAATGCACTCAGGAATTTTTTGTCTTGATCTAAGATAATGGACTGTGGGATCCCAAAGTGTAGCCACACTCGCTCAAAGAAGATATTAGTAGTGGCCTCTACTGTGATGCTCTTCTTGTGGTTCGCCATGATGACCATCTTAGAGAATCTGTCGAAGACCATGAAAACACAATCCTTGTCATGCTTAGTAGAAGGAAGGCCCAAAATATAATCCATGGAGAAAAATTCCCAAGGTCGACTAGGTGAAGGTAGATGAGTATACAGGCCTTACTTCTTGACAATTGGTTTTGAAATGGCACAGGCAGTGCAGGATATAATGTACTTCCCAACATCCTGATGAAGTTTTTGCCAATAAAAATACTTCTATAATACTACCACTATTTTCTCTGCTTCGAAATGTCCAGCGAATCAACTATAGTGCGCCTCCCAAATCATCTTGGCACACTCACTTGAAGGAACACAGATGTGTCCCAAGCGACATAACGGTGCATCTTGAAGGTGAAAATTTGGAACTTGCTTCCCTTCCAGGAGTGTCTGGTATATGTTTTTGACTTCTAGATCACCCTTGTAAATATGCAGCCACCTTGATGTATTTTTCCCACAGGAATCGAGCACAGTGATTAGCACCATGACCGGTGGTCGACTGAGGAAATCGACGACATTATTGGTGTTTCCCTTCTTATACTTAATTTTCAAATGGAACTATTGCAGATAGGTGGATCATTTATGATGGACATCGGTTTACAAATTCCCTTGTGTCTGTATGAATTGTAGAGGTCAATGGTCTGTGTGGATGATCATTTCCTTCCCCAGAATGTAATACTTCCATTGACTATAGGCCTACAAAATGGAATACATTTGTTTTTCGTAAGTGGGGTACTTTAGGATTTTTTCTGAAAGTGTCTCACTGTGGTAAGAACTTGGTGCCCATGACGAGTAAGAACCACACAAATAGCATAGTGAGAGGCATCTGTCTCAATCTCAAATGGTTGTTGCAGGTTTCGTAATGTGAGGACTGGTGCCAAACAGAGACGATTCTTCAACTTGGAGAACACTCGTTGTTGGGTTTCCAACAAAAATAACTTTTCTTTCTCTCCTCCCTTGGTGATTTGACTTAAAGGCCAAGTGATATGAGAGAAACCAAACACAAACCTACGGTAGAAATTGGCAAGACACAAAAATATGTGGAGCTATGTTAGAGTGGCTAGGGCTGGCCAATCTCGAATGAATTGTATCTTGGATGGGTCCACATGTACACCCTTCTCATCAATGGTGTACCCCAAATATTGAACCTGGGTCAAGTCAAGGGTGAATTTATGCAATTTAGCACACAACTTGTGTTATCAAAGGGTTTGATGGACCTGTCGAATATGGTGGAGGTGCTCTTCCCAACTCTGGTTGAAGTTCAAGATGTCATCTAAATACTCCACCATGAATTCATTGGTGAAGGGTCGCAAGATGTTTTCCATCAATATCATGAAGGTTGCAATGGCATTCCTCAATCTAAATAGCATGACCAACCATTTGAAAAGTCCCTCCTTGGATTTGAAGGTAGTCTTCCACACATCGGAGGGTTTGATAGGCACTTGGTGATAACCTGACTTCAAGTCAATCTTGCTGAAATATTTCCCCCCCTTGAGTTGGTCCAGAAGGTCATACATTCATGGGATTGGGTACCTATTCTAGACAATGATCTTGTTCAGTTCCTGATAGTCAATTCAAAGCCTCCAAGTCCCATCCTTCTTTTGTACTATTGTAGTGGCTACAACCACCCTCGAAAATTTTGGCTTGCACCTAATTTCAGAGCTTCCCTTAGGAGTTTTGCTTGATGAATGCACACCCTTAGGTTCACTCCGTGAGCCCTTGGGAGTCTTTTCATCCACCTTTCTTGTTCATTTCACCTAAGTGTTTGCATGTTGGTGTATAAGTCATGCTTGCGGCCATGTTTTGGTTATGCTAAAAGTCTTCACTCTGTGTGTACTTGTTGTGTTCAATATGAAAGCATCTGTCACACTTACACACAGAGTCACATTCACTGTCACATAAGCATCATGATGGTCAGTCAATGATCAGTCATGAGTGTCACGCTTTTAACTTGCATCGTCAGTTAGTCATGTTGAACATGTGTGTTTGGATGTTTTGAGTCACTTTTTCGTCGAGTCATATGAGTGTGTGTTTGCATGGTCAACTATGCATCTTTCAATCATTCACATAATTAGTCATTTTGCTGAAGTTCTGAAGACTAGAGTCCCCTTTGATAGATGGACCATCACCCCATCATCGACGCGATCGTTGTTACCCAGAACAACGAAGAATCACCAAGCAAGTCTTTCCAAGATGCGATGATCCCAAGCAATCCAATAAACTTTCATGCTGACCACCTAGACAGTCGAACCCAACAGCCACCCCGGACTGACTCCCCCCAAAAATTGCGCAGAGGCTACACACCTTTGCACACTCTGTTAACTGAGGAAATTGCACAAACAGGCCAGACAGATAGCAAGTGCCCATCCTTGTCTCCCTAGAAAATTGTGCAATTTTCCTAGTCAATCCTCCTGGAAGCTGACCGAATACTCTTCTAGGAAACTGCACAGTTTTCATGAGCATGCCTTCTACTATATAGAAGTCCACTTAGCTTAGAAACTATGCAGAGATGATCGGCAGGCCAACCTATCAGCCTCAATGCAATTTTCCTCACTAGTAGCTCCAAGCAGTAGACTCCTAGTTCCCTCCAGGAATTGCACAGTTTCTATTGCCAAGCACCCAGTAGATGACTGCCAGTTCCCCTTCGGAATTATGCTTTTTTTCCAATGACCCAACAACCAATTGCCAGTTCCCTCTGGGAATTGTGTAGTTTTGACTGCCAAGCTCCTGGCAATTTCCTCCCAAAAACTGCACAATTTCTACCTGCTGATCCTCCTTATAGCCCGACGTATTCCTATAGGAAATTGTGAAAATTTTTCCTTCTAGCCCCTACTTCTCACTCATTCTAGAAACTCCACAGATTCTACCTACCTTTCCTTCCTATAGCCCGGATTGTCCCTCTCAAAATTTGTGCAAATTTTCCTTCCAGCCGAGCTGGACCTCGCAAACAATCATTGTTGACTTGGATTGACCATCTTCCTAACTCAGTGACTCTTCCACAGTTTTCACCAACAGTGCTCAGAGCCATCATCCCGCTTTGTAACCTTGCTACCTCTCCCAATCACTTGCATTCGAAATGATCATGTGTCATGGTCGACTAGGAGGTTCTTGGATTTGATGTTGTCTCATCATAAGTGAATGTAGGCACAGGTACACTAACAAACGTGGCATGACAAGGAAAGCGATGAACGAAAGTAGCACATGCAGAAGGACAGGTTCATCAACGGATGAATGAATGATGCATGCGAAGAGATGTGCTCACGAACGGATAATCATGCAAAGATGTGTTTGCAAATGGATGGATGAGCAAACATGCAAGATGTGCTCATGGACGGATGAACGAATGGACATGCACCTTTCACGAATAGATGAGCCTGTCAAGTCTTCCAAAATGCAAGCAAGGAAAACCATGCCAAAGAATCATCAAGCAAACCAAAGACCATTGAAGACTCCATGAACTTTTCCATGTGGAGGTGAAGCTGTACTACACCATGAAGATATCCATCACCTAGCAGCACTGTAGCTCGACATGTACTCCAACAACAGCATGAATGTACCAGCATTGTCATGTCGAGTCATGTCGCCCACATCTCTACTATGGGCTATGTTGTCAATCAATGCTATGTAACGTGGAAGTCCAAGAGACCCACTTGTTGTACTAAGAGTCATGTAAAAGTCAAAATGTCATGGAATTCAAACAGTCATGAGGGTAGTCAAACAACCACAAGGGTCAGTTTCACCCTTGGCTATAAATACCCCCTCATTTGTACATGCAAAGGACTTTTCACCTCAGCTCCTCCCACATAGCCAAGATATTATGTAATCTTTCCTTTGAGGAGTAAGTAGTGGCTCCAATGCCCCGCTCACGGGGTTAGTGATGTATGGTATAACGATGTGTCTTGGAAATTTCGCTTAATTCAGAAGCCTGCTAATAGGCCATCATGTTTTCACACATGTATTTTAACTGTTGTAAGACTAATATTGAACACTTGTAATGCATGTTGCTTTAACCTATGTTGAACACTTGAACTATTTCACTTGTTGTAATACATAATCTATTAATGGATATGTGTTGTATATGTTGTTAACGCTATCTCGCACATGGTGGCTATCTCCCCAGACATCATACATACCTTTCACATAAATCTTGTTGTAACAACCATTGCACTCATTCGAACTCATCCGTTCAGTGTTGTATGTGTTATCTTACCTTGTGTGTTGTGACTGCCGCATCCGTGTGGACTGCTCCTGCGGAAGCTGTGCACAACTTGTTGTGTTATGTGTTCCTAGCTGAGTTGGGACTTTAGCCCAACCAACTTGGGACTCACTCTCACCCTCTCACCTTACAGTGAAAAAGCCATTGACACAAGTACACTAGCATTCACTAGGCACGTGAATCTCACTTCTCGAAGGCAAAGCATACCACTCTCTTGTGCTAACAGGCAAGAGTTGAGGAAAATCCTTAAGACAATGGCAACCGAGCCATCATATCGGATGAGACTCTCACACCAAACGGTGTGAGGTCTAGTTGGGACTTCATACAAGGGTGATCCCTTGAATGTTGGCGGGTCTAGCACCATCAACATTTCTGGCACTAGAAGGAGGGAAACTAGTTGTATATGGTTAAAAATTCCATCACACTCATTCATCAAACATCTGGTCAAGGCAGTAACTCACATTCTCTCTCACCTACACACGACTCCGCAGTTGTTTACTCCTCACCACCCAAGATTGAACATGCGATTTCATATCAACACCTTCGCTCCATCCATCCCATCACTCGCTAGTTCGCGAAAGCAGTCAGACTAATCCCATGCATACAACATCTTCCACACACATCTAGGAAGAAAAAATCCACTCCCATAGGAGTTTTTGTATCATTGGTGGAAGAAGCAGTCCTTACCACACTTGAAGGTCTGATAGAAGCTATTGAAGATGGAGAGGAACCTTCGATCTTCTGGCAAGGTGAAAAATACACTCTTGTGATCTTGGGATCGAACTCCAGTATAGGAGGCAGAGGGGAAGATAACAAAGGAGGTGGAGGCGGAGATGAACCAACACACTCAGAGTCGGAACCATCAGATTCTCAAAGAGAGAAAGAGGATGAGGAAGAAGAAAATATGGTTGACCAAAACTTGGAGTGGATGACTCAGGGACCATTAGCTCTCTCGGCTGTTCTACACAAGATGCTGAAGCGAGTGGAGAGAATGAACATCAAGTTCAACCCTGACAACACAGTGAAGGAAGAAGATCACTTAGAAACCTTTTACCTACAGTTTTAGACCCTTGAGGTACGACATGAAGATGTATAATGTAGAGTGTTCCCATGTACCTAGGATGGTCGTGCAGCTGCTTGGTATCACAACCTTCCACCGAACTCTCTACAAAAATGGGGTGCATTCAAATGCATGTTCCTTGAGATGTTCACTGATGACAAGACCCCAGCCATGCTACTCAAAGAGTTGGGAAACATCACGATAGAGGGAAAAGAGAAAGTGAAATATTTCAATTAGAGGCTTACACATATATTGAACAAGTTTGCAACAGACACTAAACCTCATGACTCCATCACTATTGATTACTACACGTTCACACTGCCAACCAGTGTTGCGCAGTTCGTCAAGTGAGCTACGAAACCAACACTTCTAGAAAACTATGAAGAGGCTATCACTGTTGAGAAAGATGTGCATGCAATTGGATTCATTAAGGATGTCGAATCAACAAAGGACTCCAAGGATGTGAGTAGGAATTCCCAAGCAGTGGCAAGCAAGGGTAGAGACAAGGAAGCAACCGATATTGACGCCCTCACTCATCTTGTCAAGAGATTGACCACTGAAGTGTCTGAACTCAAATAACGTAAAACAGACACATTTGCAAGAAGTCATCTGCCGAGGCAGAGACAGGAAAGTAGCTCATCAAGCAGCAATCAATTCTCTTCAAAAATTGCATAGAAGCCTTTGTTCTAGCTAAAACAGTGTGCAGATCCTAAGTTCTGTTCTTTCCACGAAGAAAATCACCCTGAGAACTCTTGTTCAAACTAGAAGTGAGTCACAAGTGCTTTCTATAGTCATACACTCAATACAGGAAGTAATATGCAGGAGCAACCATAAGACACTAAAGATCATGAAGAAGTTGCACCTGGTGAGCCATCAAGCTCTGGGCATGTGGTGAACTCGTATCAGTGCTCAGAAACAATGTCAAAGACAAACACCGAGAAGCAGCCCTGAAAGAAAACTGACCATTACAATCTTAGGAGTAAAGAGGATCCCCATACACTTGGGGAGATACAAGAAAATATTAAACTACTGATAAGGAAGGCTAATCCACTAGCCATCCCAAAGTAGAAAACACAAAGAAAGTCAGGGAAGACAACGGCGAATAAGAATACATCCATGAGCAGCAAGCCGCAAAACACTCCGCTGGACAACACAAACATCCATTCCACCCCGGACACGTCGGTAAGTCTACCACCTCTAGACTACAACATTGTTGAAGACATGAAGAAAACTTGAGTGAACATCGGTTTGTTCGAGTTGGCTAAGATCCAGAGTCAACAAGATATCCTGCTACATGCACTGGGAGAGAAAATGACAAACAACGTAGCCTCTACCATCTCAATACACTCCGGATGAAAGAAGAAAACTTAGGTTGCCCTCCATTCCTACTTCCATTTGAAGTTTTTAACTACAATGTTCACTACTGCTTAGTTGATTTTGGTGCGACAGCCAACGTCATGCCACTCTCCATCGCTAAGAAGATCAATGCGCAATGGAGCGAGACATCTGCGTGAATCATCCAACTTGATCAAACATCGATACCATCCATTGATGAATTGAGACGTGATCATCTGACTATCCCGTGATAGTCGAGTCCACCAATGCATCAACATAGTTGTTTTTGGCATACCGGAAGCTTACGGTCTATTACTCAGCAGAGACTAGTCCAGCAAGCTAGATGGATATTTTGCTATAGACTGGTCTCACATGTGGATTCCGTACAAGGGCAAGTGAAAAAAAATCCGGGTAGAATCTGAGAGATACATGAAACATAATGTCACTCCCCTCAATGGCGAGAATGAACCATTGGCCTTTGCAAAACTCATGTTTGGCAACCGTCTCCTTGCAACAACAATGGGGTGTTATCCTGCACGACCATCTCCAACGCCACCGAATGCACAGTTGGGACACCTTCCTTGCCCAACTGATGGTAATGAAACTTGTATAGCACATTGTACCAATAGTAGTAGTAGTAGCAGCAACAATAGTAATAGTAGTACAAATGAGTTGTGGGACATGTACTTTGACGGATCAAAGACACAAGATGACTCAGGAGTCGGGTGTGTTCTGGTTGACCCTTACAACAGGAAGCATTTGGTTTCAAGTCACTTGGAGTTTGAGTAAACAAAAAATGTAGCAGAGTATGAAGCACTCATGTTGGGCTTATAGAAAGCCATCAACCTCAACGTGGTCATGCTCAAAGTGGTAGGTGATTCAGAGATAGTGGTGCGGTAGGTATGTAAAACGATTCACTTTTTATCACCACATCTTAAAAGTTAGCAACAAGAGGTATGACAACTAATCTCAAACTTCCAAGCTTTTAATATCATTACTGTACCATGTATGCATAATGTAGTTTCCAATGCATTGGTAAATGCAGCCTCGAGAATGTCACCAATTAGGGATATATTTACTATTGAATTTTTTTACAAACCATCTATCTCGGACAATATAAATAACTTACATGTGTTTAATGATGATCAATAGATATTGCATTTGATGGCCAACACTAACTTCTTCAAAGATGCAGCAATAGATGATGAAGAGCCCAAGCACTCTCTGCAAGCAGAAGCTAGTAATAGGAAAGACCACCTTATCACAAAAGGTGTGGCAACATTGGAAAAGCTTTATGACTTGCAAGAACATTTTTAGGGGCCAAGGAACAACAAGATCCATAGCTCCACCATGAGGCACAAACTAATAAACCTAGGATAGAACAAGATCCGAAGTTTGTCAATCTTGCTACGTGTTGTACACAACAAGAGCGACGAGATTTTATCTGCTTGTTCAAACAGTACCTAGATGTGTTCGTGTGGACATATGATGATATAAAAACTTATGACACGTAGATCATCCAGCATATCATCTCAATCAAACAAGGGGTCAAGCCATATCAACATAAGCTGAGGAAAGTACAATTTTTGCTTGAACCCCAAAGCAGAAAACACAAAGCAAGTCTAGGAAGACAACGACGGATAAGAATACAACCATGAGCAGTAAGTTGCAAAACACTCCACTGGAAAACACGAACATCCATTCCACCCTGGACACCTCGGTAAGTCTACCACCTCTAGACTACAAAATTGTGGAAGACATGAAGAAAGCTCGAGCGAACATCGGTTTGTTCGAGTTGGCTAAGATAAAGAGTCAGCAAGATATCTTGTTGCATGCATTGGGACAGACAACAACAAACAACGCAGCCTCTACCAGCTCAATACACTTTGGATGGAAGAAGCAAACTTAGGTTGCCCTCCATTCCTACTTTCATTTGAAGTTTTTAACTACAATGTTCACTACTGCATGGTTGATTTTGGCGCAGTGGCCAACGTCATGCCACTCTCCATCACTAAGAATATCAATGCACAATGGAGAGAGACATCCGCATGAATCAACCAACTTGATAAAACATCGATACCGGCCATTGGTGAACTAAAAGACGTGATCATCCAACTATCCCGTGACAGTCGAGTCCACCAATGCATCAACATAGTTGTTGTTGGAATACCAGAAGATTACGGTTTATTACTCAGCAGAGATTGGTCCAACAAGATAGATGGATATTTTACTACAGATTGGTCTCACATGTGGCTTCCGTACAAGGGCAAGTGCAACCAAATCCAGGTAGAATCTGAGAGGTACATGAAACATAATGTCACTCCCCTCAATGGCGAGAATGAACCATTGGCCTTCACAAAACTCATGTCTGGCAACTGCCTCCTTAAGACAACATTGGGGTGTTACCCTGCACGACTAGTTCCAAACCCACCAAATGCATAGTTGGGACTCCTTCCTTGCCCAACTGATGGTAATAAAACTTGTACAACACATTATACCAATAGTAGCAATAGTATAACCAACAATAGTAATAGTAGTACTAGCACATCAAGTGGTTCATGTACAAATGAGTTGTGGACCATGTACTTTGATAGATCAAAGACACAAGATGACTCAGGAGTCAAGTGTGTTCTGATTGACCCTTACAACAAGAAGCATTCGGTTTCAAGTCACTTGGAGTTCAAGTGAACAAACAACATAGCAGAGTATGAAGCACTCATGTTGGGCATACAGAAATCCATTAGCCTCAACATGGTCATGCTCAAAGTGGTAGGTGATTCAGAGATAGTGGTGCGGCAGGTACATAAAACAATTCACTTTTTATCACCAGAATGTCACCAGTTAGGGATATATTTACTATTGAAATTTTGTACAAACCATCTATCCTGGACAATACAACTAACTTACGTGTGTTTAATGATGATCAACAGACACTGCATTTGATGGCTAATGCTAATGTCTTCAAAGATGCAGCGATAGATGATGAAGAGCATGAGCACTCTCTGCAAGCATAAGCTAGTA
Organism: Pinus tabuliformis; assembly: GCA_031772625.1. Lineage (NCBI taxonomy): Eukaryota > Viridiplantae > Streptophyta > Pinopsida > Pinales > Pinaceae > Pinus > Pinus tabuliformis. Next base: position 161,774,736 of record CM062809.1, read on the forward strand.
ATAGGAAAGACCACACCTTATCAGAAAAGGTGTGGCAACATTGGAAAAGCTTTATGACTTGCAAGAACATTTTCAGGGGCCAAGGAACAACAAGACCAAAAGTTCCATCATGAGGCACGAACTGATAAACTTGGGAACAGAACAAGATCCCAATTTTGTCAATCTTGGTACGTGTTGTACGCAACAAGAGCGGCGGGATTTTATCTGCTTGTTCAAACAGTACCAAGATGTGTTCATGTGGGCGTATGACGATCTGAAAACTTATGACACGTGGATCATCCAACATATCATCTCAATCAAAGAAGGAATTAAGCCATATCAACAGAAGCTGAGGAAAGTACATTTTTCGCTTGAAGCCATATGAACAAAAGCTGAGGAAAGTACTAAGTTGTTGGATGCATGTATTATATACAAAGTTTTCCATTCCACACGGGTCTCCAACCTTGTTACTGTACATAAGAAGTCTGGGGAAATTCGCTTGTGTGTCGATTTTCAGAATGTAAACCACACCTCAGACAAAGACAACTACCCCTTTCCATCTATGGACCATATTTTGCAAACAGTATCTGGGGCACAAATGTTTTCTCTTCTTGACGATTTCTCAAGATACAATCAAGTTCTAGTAGCAGAAACTGACAGACTCAAAACTACTTTCTATAGCAAGTCGGGTACGTTTTCTTATAGATGAATGCCATTTGGGCTTTGTAAATGTAGGCGCAATAATTCAACACGCCATGAACATTGCCTTTTGTAGACTCATTGGACAGAGCGTGGTGGTATACCTCGGTGATGTGACTGATTTCTCAAGAAGATGAGAAGACCACATACGCCATTTGAAGAAAATCTTTGAACAATGCCAAAGATACAGGATTTCCTTGAATCCCAAAAAGAGAGCATTCGCAGTGTCGGAGGTGAACCTCCTCGGACACATTGTTTCCAAAAGTGGGATCAAGGTGGATCCAGACTGGGTCCAAACCATAACACATATATCTTACCCAGTCAACAAGAAAGCCATGCAATCCTTCTTGGGCAAGTTAAAATTCCTAGGGAAGTTCATCTCGGATTATCCATAGATAGTTAAGCCCATGCAGGACATGATGAAGAAAGATGGAGTCTATAGCTAGGGTAAGAAGGAAAAGTATGCATTTTCCTGGATCAAGTAGGACATTGCAGAAGTGCCTGCCTTCTACAGCCTAGATTTCAAGAAATATTTCTTGCTATCCACCTTCGCTTCCGATAATTCACTAGTTGTTGTACTCACTCAGAAGGACAAAGCTAATGATGAACGTCCCATCTCCTTCATGAGTGAAAGCATGCAGGGACCAGAGCTCAACTACCCCACCATTGACAACAATCTTATGCAGTTTACAAGGCAGTGAAACACTTCAGACCCTACTTGCTGAAGAACCAATGCATAGTCTTCGTCCCCCACCCAGCAGTCTACACCTTGCTTGTACAACAAGAACTGGGTGAACAACATGCAAACTAGATGATGGGATTGCAAGAGTATGATCTTGAAATCAAGTCAGTGCACACGATCAAAGGACATGGGCTCTGCAGACTTGGAGATGAAGAAGTACACACTCCAGAGAGTAAAGAAGAGCTTGATGGTTGGGAGAAGGAAGTTGAGATGTATGACATAAGGCAAGCAACACCCACTGAAGATGAAACCTATTGGTACGCAGATTTTCACCAGTACCTTGAGCACAACACCATACCCTATCACTTTTCCATCAGATAGAAGAGGGAATTGTGCCTGAAAGCTTTAGCATATCAGTCGGTGCACGAAGTACTTTACAGAAAGCACAATAATGGAATTTTTATTAGATTCCTGGAGGCACATGGATTAGAGAAGGTACTTCAAGATCTGCATGACAGAATGGCTGGGGGTCACTTTGCGGGAAACACCATTGCACACAAAGTTATGGGAGCCACTTTTTATTGGCCCACATTATTCAAGGATGCACATTCTATTGCCTGCAAGTGCCTAGCCTATCAAAGATGCGCCGACAGAACATGAAGATCAGCAGCCCCACCACACCCTGTTGTAGTGAATGAACCATTCCAATAGTGGGGCCTACAAATCATTGGGGAAATTTTCCCTCATTCGTCAAAGCAACACAACTACATCCTAACAACAATTGACTACTTCACATGGTGGATAGAAGCAGTTTCGCTTAAACAAGTGAACGACCAGGAGGTCATCATCTTCCTCTAGCAGAACATCATCTCACGCTTTGACGTTCCGATATCACTTGTTTTTAATAATGAAACTTATTTTTCGTCTTTGAAACTCTATGAATTTGCATTACAGAATGGTATTGTGTTAAAGAATTCATCTAACTATTACCTGCAAGGAAACGGTCTAGAAGAATCCATGAATAAAATATCATCTGTATAATGAAGAATATTTTTTTCTTTGAGCACCGTAACTGGCATAATGCCATGACGAATGCATTATGGGCTAACCATGTAACACCTAAGCCCTCTCTGAATACCTCACCATACTTCCTGGTTTATGGTAAAGAAGCCATCCTTCTACTAAATATCTACTTGCCTGCACTTCAGCTTTCCCAAGAATCCCAAGGCAAGCCTTGCCATCTAGTTCAATGTAGGATGGATACCCTCCATAAGCTTTAGGAAGAAATGATGAAATAAAAAGAAAAATTCACACTCCACCATAACCGTATCAAGAGATGGTTCGATAAGAAGTATGCATGGAAAGCTAACTTCGATGTTAGTGACATAATTTTGAAATGGGATAAGCCCCATGAAGACAAAGCCAAACATACAAAGTTCCAGTCCCTATGGATTGGTCCGTACATAGTCCATGACAAGATTGGCCCACACATGTATTGTTTTCAATCACTTGATGGGAGGATTGACGACCTTCCTGTCAATAGTTGAGATCTCAAGCATTACTTTTAGTAGGCCGGGCCACGCCCATGCCATCTACATAGTTTGCTTGCTTCTTGTTGTTTTCATCTTGTTTGCTTTGCTTATTATCTTTGTTCTTACTTTGTTTGATTCTACTTACTATTTTTCTTTACGTTTGTTTTTTTTCTTGGTATATTACTTTTTTTGTTTCTGGAAATAAGTGCTGCTAACTACTATGTTCTGGCTTTTGAATTGAGTATGTGGCTGAAATTTGAAGAGACTTGTGACACTACAGCAGTTGGCCAGTCTTGTTTCCATCTTCTCTGTGCTTGGTTATAGCCTTTGGCTGATGAAGTCTTGATGGAAAATACGAGTTGTCTTCAAGGGAAGTTTTGGTCCAATCATGAACCTGTGTCCACACTAGGAAGCTCCATGCCTATAGTCAACCTTCTGCCTTGTGTGTTCAAGATCATCCAACTAATAGAAATGGAGAAGGGGAAAATCCAAATGAGAAAACCTATGTCAGAGGTTTTACACGCTTCTCTAAAGGAAAAACCTCTTCTTCTCTCAATAATTTGTGATCCCTTTTCTTCTCCAAAAATAAATAAGTGCCTATGCATAGTCCTCTTGAAAAATACAAAGGCAAAAGAAGAGAAAGGCTTCTTGTGCAGAAAGGTGAAGCATGCAACTCCACTGGGGTATTGACCAAGCTCATTGGTAGTGGAGCAATGTGTGTGTTCCTGCATGAACTTTTCGGGGTACTGTCCAGGCCTGCTAGTAGTGGAGCAACAATAGAGATGAAAACTTATACTCTGAAAATCTACAACTCATGAGCTAAACTACCCTTCCTGGATTCGAAACACTGATATCTAAGCTGAAATTTTGATTGGGTTTGACTGATTTGGCAAAGGGTGAACCATGTATGTCCATGGGGTAAGTGGGGAAGCGAAATTAACCCGTAGAACGATTCAATACTCTCAAAATACTAAGGCCCTATGCTAGCAATGAACAAAAACAAAGAAGCTGGAGTTCTACCAGTGTGTCGCCAAGTGCTGTAGCACTACAACCACCCTCCAGAATTTTGGCCTGCACCTAATTTCAAAGCCTCCCTTGGGAATTTCTCTTGATGACTGCACACCCTCAGGTTCACTCCATGAGCCCTTGGGAGTCTTTGCATCCACCTTTCTTGTTCATTTCTCCCAAGTTTCTGCATGTTGGTGTCTAATTCATGCTTGCGACCATGTTTTGGTTATGCTCAAAGTCTTCACTCCATGTGTACTTGTTGTGTTCGCTATGAAAGCATCTGTTGCACTCACACACAGAGTCACATTCACTATCGCACAAGCATCTTCACGGTCGATCAATGACCAATCACGAGTGTTGTGCTTTTCGCTTGCACCGTCAGTCAGTCATGTTGAACATGTGTGTCTAGATGTTTTGAGTCGCTTTGTCGTTGAGTCATATGAGTGTGTGTTTGCATGATCACCTATGCATCTTTCGACTATTCACACACTTAGTCATTTTTATGAAAATATGATGACAAGACTCCCCTTTGATAGCTGGACAATCACCCCATCATCGACTTGATCATTGTCACCTAGAACAACGGAAAAGCACCAAGCAAGTTTTTCCAAGTTGCGCTGGTCGCAATTAATCCAATCAAGTTTCATGCTGACCACTCGAACAGACGGACCCGACAACCACCCCGGGACTGACTCCCCCAAAAAATTTCACGAAGGCTACTGACCTTGCCCTCTCTACTGACTGGGGAAATTGTGTAGACAGGCCAGAAAAACACCATGTTCCCATCCTTGTCTCCCTAGAAAATTGTGCAGTTTTCCTAGTCAGTCCTCCTGATAGCTAACCGACTGCTCATCCAGGAAACTGCACAGTTTTCATGAGCAAGCCTTCTGCTAGACAACAGTCTACTCAGCTCAGAAAATACACAGAGATGATTAGCAGGCCAGCCTGTCAGCCTTAGTTCAGTTTTCCTCACTAGCATCTCCAAGCAGCAGACTGACAGTTCCCTCCAGGAATTGCACAATTTCTACTACCAAGCACCTAGTAGCTATCTGCCAGTTCCCCTTGGGAATTACGTAGTGTTGAATACCAGGCTCCAGACCAGTTCCTCCCAAAAATTTCGCAATTTTTGCTTGTTGATCCTCCTTGTATCCTAACCTGTTCCTCCAAAAAATTGCACAAATTTTGCCTTCCATCCCCTGTTTCTCGCTTGTTTTGGAAACTGCACAGATTCTTCCTATCTTGCCTTCCTACAGCGTAGACTGTCCCTCTCAAAATTTGTGTAATTTTTCCTTCCAACCGAGCGAGACCTCACAGACAGTCACCATTGACTTGGATTGACCATCTTCATCACTCAGTGACTCTTGTGTAGTTTTCACCATCATTGCCTGGAGCCATCATCCCACTTTGCAACCTTGCTTCCTCTCTCGTTCACCTGCATCCGAAAGGGTAGACTAGGAGGTTTTTGGATTTGATGTCGTCTCGTCATGAGTGACTGTAGGCATAGGTACAATAACAAGCATGAAGTGACAACGAAAGGGATGAACGAAAGGATCACATGCAGAAGTATAGGTTTTCCAACAAACGAATGAACGATGCATGCGTAGAGATGTGCTCGCAAATGGATAATCATGCAAAGATGTGTTCACGGATAGACAGAAGAGAAAACATGAAAGATGTGCTCACAGATGGACGAACAAAAGAACATGCACCTTTCGTGAATATATGAGCCTGTCAAGCCTTCCAACATGCAAGCAAGGAACAACATGCCAAAGCATCATTAAGCAAACTATAGGCCATCAAAGACTCCGTGCACTTTGCCATGTAGAGGTGAAGCTGTGCTAAACCATGAAGATATCCATCACCTAGCATCACTGTAGCTTGACATGCACTCCAGCTGCAGCACGAATGTACCAGTGCTATCATGTCGAGTCATGTCACCCACATCTCTACTATGGGCTATGTTGTCAATCAATGTAATGTAACTTGGAAGTCCAAGAGACCCACTTGTTGTACTAAGAGTCATGTAAAAGACAAAAAGTCATGGAAGTCAAACAATCATGAGGGTAGTCGAACAACCACAAGGGTCAGTTTCACCCTTGGCTATAAATATCCCCTCATTTGTACATGCAAAGTACTTTTCAACTCAGCTCCTCTCACATAGCCAAGAGTGTCTGTAATCATTTCTTTGAGGAGTAAGTAATGGCTCCAATTCCCTACTCACGGGGTTAGTGATGTATGGTGTAACGATGTGCCTTGGAAATTGCACTTAATTCAGAGGCCTGCTAACAGGCCAGCACGTTTTCACACATGTACTGTAACTATTGTAATACTAATCTTGAAAACTTGTAATGCATGTTTCTTTAACTTGTGTTGAACACTTGAACTATTTCACTTGTTGTAAAACATAATCTATTAATGGAAATGTGTTGTATATGTTGTTAACGCTCTCTCACCTGTGGACGCTATCTCCCTAGACATCAGACAGACCTTTCACATAAAGCTTGTTGTAACAACTATCGCACTCGTTCAGACTCATGTTCAGTGTTGTATCCATTATCTTACCTTGTGTCTTGTGACTTCCACATTCATGTGGACTGCTCCTTCGGAAGCTTGCATGTCCTGTTGTGTTGTGTGTTCATAGACGAGTTGGGACTTTATCCCAACCAACTTGGGACTCACACTCACCCTATACCCTTATAGTGAAAGAGCCATTAACACAAGCACACTAACATTCACTAGGCATGCGAACCTCACTTCTCGAAGGCAAAGCATACCCCTCTCTTGTGCTCACAAGCAAGAGTTGAGACAAATCCTTAAGACAATGGAAATCGAGCCATCATACCGGATGGGACTCCCACACCAAACGATGTGAGGTCTAGTTGGGACTTCATATCAATGTGATGCCCTGAATATTGGTAGGTCCAACACCGTCAACATGTAACAATACAATCAGGCTCCCACAGGGTGATGACCTTGGCCTGATGTGTACTTTTTGCAGTAGTTCTTGAATCTTCTTCTTGATCTCATCGTTCTCTAGAAAAAACATCGATAGATTGTTCCATTGGGTAGCGATGAGCCTGGGGTCATATCGATGTAGTGCTTGACCTGATAGTGCAGAGGTTTCCCTGTGGGTGAGGAAAAAATATCCCTGTACTCCTCCGTGACCTTGTCCATCTGCTACTGTTGTGTAGAGGAGCCCTTCCTGGAAGCCTTGGTCACAACCTTCTTCTTGCCTTAGGGGCGAATCATAAGAAAAAAAATTTCTTGGTCTGGGAAATGATCTTACTGCATTACTTTGCAGTGATCAAAGAGATGGTGGTAGGCGGGGCTACCTCTTGTATCCTGTACAACTTATTAGCCAAAGTAATAATCACATAATGAGGTATACACTCACATACAACATGTCGCTTCCACAAGTATTGTTGTCCTAACAATACATTAGAAACTTCAAGAGTAGCAACGTCACACAGTACCTCATCTCTGAAGGGCTTGATGTTGTAGGGATGGCGACATTGTTGGCTGACACGAAGATCTCGTCCTTGGTGAAGCCAGCCAATGGTGTAGAACTGTAGATGTGTTGTAGTCTTTAGGCATAACCGCTTCAAGACCTTTACTGAAATGAGGTTCTTTTGGCTCCCACTGTTGCTAATGAACTATAGCGGAGAACCCTTCACCCACATTTGTGAGTGGAAGAGGCGTTCCCCCTCCTTTCGATATTTAGGCTCAATTTTCTGGATCTTTGTGGTGGCCACGGTGGCACTGGGCTCCGCATCAATGACATGCTTCCCTTTGTGAGATTCATTATTGGGTTCTGATTCAGAGTCAGAACCTGCATCTGATTTGGAAGCCTTCATCTCAGCCATCAATGACTGCTTGGTCCAACACTTACTTGTATTGTGAGTGGAGCTCTTATGGAACTCACACCATTTTCTCGTGTCCTTTTTCGTCTCCGTGGTGTTGTTCTTTTCTTGCAACTTCAAGGGTTTTTCCTGGGTAGCCCCACCTTGTCTTGGTCCTTTGTTTTGTGGTTTTGGGGCACCTTTTCTTACTTTGGATTCGAAGATCCAAAGTCTCGCTTCTTATGTTTAAACTTTTGCTCAATCTTTATAGCGTACTGATATGTCGTGTCGAGTGAGGAGATGTCCAGGAACTCTATCTCATCCTAGATGTACTTGTTCAACTAGATCGAGCCCTAACTCTTTATACCCTAACCTCAATGGGGACATGCAAAGAAAAATAGAGAAAGAGAATATTGCTTTGATACCATTGATCCGAACTTAAACATGAATGCTACAACTTACAGATATATTCATAAACACGGTGATGCCACAGAAAAACACTTCATTTCATTAATAGAAAAGTACTGAATTATGCTTACAAACAGAATGGAAATAAGATAGCTTGGGCGATAGTAGCTTATCTTTGAGAAGAGATGTGGTAGCTACATGCCTTAGAACTGAGTTACAATGAGGCTCAAGGGCCTTTTTATTATTGAAAAATAAGAGAAAACCATAAACAACCTGTTGTGCTCTACAACAACCCCCCATTTCATATCATCTTTATTTATAAATATTAACGTATGAAATGGGTCCCTTCAAAGTTTAATTGGTATCAATACTTTTATTGTTCAAAAGAGGTCCGATAATCAAATGAATTCATTTCATAAAACCATTTTTGAAAAAACCCTTTAAAGAAATGAGGCAAATCTTTGTCATTGCGATAAAGCGATCGCAAGATCGCATATCGCAATGACATAAGAAATATAAATAAGCGGCACATTGATTACCCCCGATGCGATATCGCAATCGGCAATCGACAACATTTCATACACATCTTAAAAACGCACATAACATAAGCTCCGACGCGACGCGATATCGGCGATCGGCGATACTCCGTATGCAGTCAAAGCATCTTAAGTCATTTACTCCGATCCGATGCAATTGCGCAATCGGCAGTCAGCAACATCCCATGCACATTAATAAGGCGCCCAAGTCTTACCCTCGATGCGATGCGATATCGGCGATCGGGGAATCGGCAATTCACTCTAAATGCACCTTGTTATATTTCTTCGCACTAATCCGATGCGACGTCGCAATCGGCGTTCGAGAGGATCCTATGCTTATGATTATATAATACCTATTCTCCTAAAGCGATGCGATATCGCTATCGGCAATCAGAATTTCAAAAGGCATAGCTTGAAGATCTAAAGTATTATTGATATCCGATCGATAGAGCACGGATTTCGAAAAAGCCGTTAAATGGAGGGATAAGGTGATGTATTCGTATTTAAAGTTTTTCCCCTTCGATTAACGATCACCTGTGCTCAACTGCCAAAATATCCATTGCATGCTTAAAGGAGTCATTCAGCCGGATAACGGTGTAATAAGCATTTAAAGGAGTAGCAGGTCTTAAACGGCCATTTAATATATCTGTAATATCTTCTCATTGATTGGATCCACAGCCATTTTTGAGAGTTAATCTCTCGGCACGCTTCGATTGATATATCTCTCCCACCATAGGTCCTCATTATTATATTTCTATGTTACGGTTTTTCTTGCCTTTGTGTAGAATTCACCTTTCAAGAGAAGCCTGAGTATGATGGGAAAGAAATCTAAGAAGACTGCGGGTTCCGCTGCTACATCAGTTGCAGGACAAGCTGCCACAGATAAAAAGAAGGGCTTAATATCAGATACTACATGCACGGGTCTTACCAGAGCTACATGGCAAGGCACGTATAATTTGATTGAAGCCGGACAACCAGAAAAGACAGTGACAGAAGCTACTTCGGATCCTACTCGCAAGTCTGATTGCACTCTCAAAGACTTAGCCGACTCTTTCCTTCACAGGATAGCGGCCAGAGAACAGATTCTCCCCTACACAGACGTCGTGCGATGGGCAATTGAGGAAATTCCAATCCTCGACAGAACTTTTAACACCACAGATGGGAGGATTTTCAGATCATTCAAGCCAGAGCATCTAAGGCAAATGTATCATTTGCCTGAGCCAGAGAAAGTGTATAACAAGACGTTCCTGGAGAAATTTTCAAGTGATAATGAAGTCGAATCCGAACCTATCCGGGATTGGAGACAGAATCCAGCCAAACACAAGCACGAGTCTTCCGGTAAGTACTCAGTCGATTCTTTGGCTTCTCCCTATTGCTATGCGGGGATAATGATGTGTAGGCTATGGGGATTACATGACTCTGCTAACTTTACCATAGAGATGGTTCCTCTAATGGAAGCATCAGTAAACAACATAATTATGGATTGGGCCACTATTCTCTCTGATAAGCTAGCCGTAGCTGTTCGTGATTTTAGAGCTAATTCTGTTGTCACTGAAAGGAAAATTCCCCCGTTTTATTACAGTGCATATATTTTAGATACATTATGTTTCAATTCTGAGTTTCCCGTCCTCGGTTGGAGATGGACTGCCCAAGACCCCTCACCCATTCATATATACCACCAGAAATTGTGGAAATCTTGTTACAAGCACCAATTGTACCAAATCTGCAATGGCTTTATGGTTCCCATTCATTATTCTATTTTTGATAAGCCCATTCCCAGAATCTCCTATCTAGCTTCCTTTGATTTATCGGCGGTAGCAAGTGGGTTTGGAGAAGAGAGATTTACCTACATTAGGGTTTTCGGCAGCCAAGCCAATCCGCATGTTCTCCCTTTGTATATTCCAGATAAACTACTAGCAAGAGAAATCGCTTATCAAATTATGGCAGAGAGTACTACACAAACTCTCAAGAAAGAAAAGAAGAGGGGCTGGCCCTCTTTTCCCTTGAGAATTGGTGTCTATACTCTGCATGATCTCAAACACGCAGAAAAGGAAGCCACAAAGATTCATTCCTTAACCCTGGCCACTATCCCAAATAGGCTATATGATCCAAGGAAAAATGCCTATGCTGCATTGGAACAGGCCAAATTAACAAAATTTGACAATCAAGAAGATTGGTTCGACGACCTATTCGTTTCAATCGAAACAATAGGTCAAGCTAAAGAACTTGCTCGATTGAAATATAATGATGAAGGGTTAACTGAGTTCAATAAACTTAGGGAGCAGAGGTTGCAAACTTTGCCTCTAGATTTACTGGCAACAACCCCAGCGACGTCTTCAAGTGAGCCTGGTCGGCAACAGTCAAGCCAGCCTCCTGTTATAACAAAAGATCAGAAGAAGCAACAAGAGGAAAGGCAAAAGAAGCAACAGGCAGAAAGGCAGAGAAAAGAACAAGCAGAAAAACAACAGAGAGCACAAATGGAACAAGAAGAGAAAAAGAAGAAAGAGGTAGAGGAACAACAGAAGAGGGAACAAGAAGAGAAACAGAAAAAAGAACTGGCAGATAGGCAGAAAAGGGAACAAAAAGAAAAACAGAGGGAAGAGAAAGAGGATAGGCAGAGGAAAGAGCAGGAAAAAGAGTGGAGCGAGTCCCAAGCCGAAAAGCAGAAACAGACCACCATTGATCCCGAATTGCTCCAACAGTGGAAGCAATTCGACTCTATTATCAGTGGAATAGAATGTTCCAAAGATACGGACACCTCCAAAACAAATGACACACAGGACATCACTTCTCCTCAGGTTCTAAGCGGAACCAGCGGCCCACCCATTTCTAAGGATGTTGAGGTAATTCCTAAAGACCCTTCGGATCAGATCGTTCTCCAAGTGGAAGATATTCCTCCCTTGGATGTTTTCTACAGCCCAAGGCATAGAGCAGTTGTGAAGCGATCAAGGAAAAGACGAAGGACTGATCAACCTTCTATCTTTCCAGAACAAATAGTCATGGGTAATGTAGTATGGAAGGAGGAATTGGACCCCTCCGATGACCTAACAAAGTTGTCACAGTATGCAGGTGCCTATTCTGCAGCGACTATCGACAAGGCATCGGAGGTAAGTCTTCTACTGAAGACTAAGGACCAAGAAATTTTTGCACTACAGGCAGAATTGACCGAGACAAAGCAGAAGGCAGTGCAAGCAGAGGAGCAGTTGTTGGTACAACAACAAATGAATGATCAATTAACCCAGCAATTGCAGGAAGAAAGGCAGAGGATCGACCAAAGCGCGATCCAGAAACAAAAAGAGTTATCGGAGGCATTGGCACAGTTGAGGACAGCAAATGAGCTGATGATGAAAATGAAGGACGAGAAAATATCTCAATTGTCATCACGGCTCGAAGTCATAAAAGGCACCCAAAAAGTGGAGGATTTCAGAGCAGAGGCATCGCAAATAAACAGTGCGTTAATATCACAGATTAGACTCCTGTGTAATCAACTCACTGAGGCAGAACCATTATGCGAGCTAACTACATCAGTATGTCAGCAGGTAGAGAAGGCCAGGAATGAGTTAGACCAAGCTGAAGAAACCATAATCGGATATCTTGATTGGCAAGATTATGATGTGGGAAAAGCAGCGAATTTGCCTAGAATCCAAGAAACATACAAGGACATACTCTTTACAGAATGGCACACTCAAGTGATGAAAGCAGAAAGGGCGGCTTCAAGATGTAAATTAACTGCCAGCAATACGATTGATCTGATCAACAACACCCTCTACCTGGCAAACATGATCTCCCAGTGTACACCTGGAAGCATAACAACAACAAATATGATTGAGCAAACAAGTTATCCTGACTTAGAGGAGAAGGGGAGATTAATATCTGGGGTTAACACTTTGACTTTCGATGCATATTGGCTCTTTCTGATCAAGCCACACACACAAAGGTCTGCCCTCAAGTGTTTAACTGATGCACTCGGGTGTATAATTCCCGATATTCAAGATGCCACATACGCTGCTCAGCTCAGTTCGCGCCTCAACAAACCGCCTGAAGTAGAGCCAATGCTAGCGATAAGTCAGCTCAGGTTTAAAGGCAAAGAGCCTACCTGATGAATCATTGCCACCGATTGCCAGATCGCTCCAGGAAATAGGATCAATATTTATTGATGCCAATTATGTAGGATTTCTGTTTATTAGATATTTAGATTAGCTTAGTATTTATAGACCCTTTCATTGTTTTGGAAAGGGTCGTAAAATTTTGTAATAGACTTAAAGACTGAAGTTTGCACTACTGTGCTTCAGCCTATATTCTTTTATGAAACTCGACCAATCGTTCTTAATTTGACAAGGAAGTTTCTTTATGCAATTGCGCACTACTGTCTTTTGTTGGGGATGTTTTCTGAGTCGAAGGAAGAACTGCGACATAGCGATTGATATATGGGAGTGCTAAGCAGCTTATATGGTACTTTTATCTGCGTCTGTATTCATTCCTTTCGTATGAATTGTTGTGTAATTATTCTTGCTATTGTTGAATACATGTGTGTGCTGTAACAGCAAATCTCTATCTCATTCCACTATTGGATGTTTTGCGATATGCCTTTTCCTTTAATCATGCATGTAACAATGATATAAATGATAAAGTGTGGTAATTTCGCTGTTATCGGTTTGCGTAACTATTTATGCACAACGGTCTTAAATGATTTAATATCTATGTTTTAGAGGTGGAGTCATCTATATGCCTGTCTTAAAGCACAGATCATCAAACGCTACGCTTTAGAAAATCAATAAGTCCCCGGATAGATCATAGTTATTATATTTTGCTAATAGTTTTAGTCATTTGCTTATTGCCAACATATTCTATAAGTCATTCATCCATCCCGTTTTACCTATAATTTTTGGGAAACTGGTCCCATTATCCCCAGTCGGAGCCACTATTCCAAACGGAAAAGGAGCTGTATTAAGGTCCGGACCGGGTGGTTTCCCCAATGTTGTTGCAGCGATTTTCGAGGCTTCAACATAATTGGCACTAGAAGGAGGGCCATCAACTGTGAATGGCACATAAGTCAAAACCTATAAGCCATTCTAAGAGTAATTCTCCCTCCGAATCCCCTCGATCTTCCCATTTTCATACTGGTTCGCCGGTATCCAAACAAGGAGAAGGGGAATCAACTACCACTGCTCAAACCCATCATACTCCAGAGCAATTAAGTCTTGAATCACCTGAAGTCCAGTCTCTAATCCATAAACTTCAGAGCTTCTCGATTTCACCACAGAAATCTGAGGTATCACAAAGCAGTGCGACTTCGCAGTTCAATTTAACTCATCCTCTCACCAAACTTCAGAGCGAAAAACTCGGTATTGAACCCACTGAGTTCCCTTTACCCAAAAGGAAAAAGGCGAAGAAAATTACTGAAGGATCTGATAGTGAAGAGCTTTCATCCACGTCCTCCATTGCATCTTCACCTCTGCAAAGTCAACCACCCACTTCCCCATTACATATTGTCGTTCACCAGGGATTAGAAGCCTCAACATCCCAACCTGTTCACTCCTCATCATTAATTCCTTCCCATACATCTGGAATTCCAACAGTAGTATCAACCACTGTTGCTATTATAATGGCAGACCCATGGACTAGGCCAGGTGCAGTCAACATGCCTGCACCATTGCATCCTCTACCAGATGCTCCTGAAAAATGGCTACCTAAATTTAACCCAGATGACGGGACCTAGGCTGAAGAACACATTAATAATTTTATGTTAGCAGTTAACTTGAAAGGAGTGACAGAACAAGATTTTGTTGTAAGACTCTTCCCTTACACCTTGCAAGGATCAGCAGGATCCTGGTATTTTTCCTTACCCTCTGGTTCAATTACCAGTTGGAACACTTGCCAAGAGCAGTTTCTTACCAAATATGGAGATAATAGGTCCTTAGCTACTTTAATAAACGACCTCTCCAATCTGAGAATAGGGCATAGGGAACCAATAAAGGAATTTAATGCTAGATTTAATAAACTCCTGAATAAAATCCCTACAGCTTCCAAACCGAGTGAACAAATTCGAAGTGAATGGTATATTACCACCCTACCTGCCAATATAGCCATTTTTGTGGACAGGGCTGGGAAACCTACCTTAGCTGAAAACATGAGAGAAGCACTTGCTGTGGAAAAGCGCATCAATGCTCTAGAGAAGAAAGCTGCTTTGGAAGACAGAAAAGCCAAAAAAGTCTCATTTAAAGAGGATTCCAAGAAGAAAACCCCAAAGGACCCATACGACATGGAGGGTTTACAAAAAGTCCTGAAAACTTTGTCTAACGAAATGGTTGAAATAAAGAAACAGGTGGCCGAAACCTCAAACAAAAGACCATTTAGGACTTATAAGAAAACTGAAACAAAGCCACTTAATGTTATATCTAACGCAGATTCAGAGCAAGAAGAAGAGGAAGAGGAAACAACCTCACAAAATGATGATGAAGAAGAAGTAACTGAATGCCACGGAATGTGGGATTTTATACTCAACTCTGATACCGATAACGAAGAAGAAGCCTTCTCGGTTACTACAAGAAGTAAAAGTACTTCTGAACCTGCCCAGGCAACTTCAAAGAAAAGGAGTGCAGGTGCTACCACAACAAAGGAAAAAGTTCCCCCAAAGAAGTCGCCTGTAGTAGTTCCCCAAAACCAGCCTTCAACTTCTAATTCTCCTTCAACATCCAAAACATTAGTGGTATCCGATTCAATATAATATAACATTGTTGATGACATGAAGAAAACTAAAGCAAACATAACTATGTTTGAACTTAGTAAATTAAAGCATCAGCAAAAATTACTTCTTAAAGAATTGAATGTTGTTCCCTCTACACCCCTTCCCAGTGCAAAAGCTGCTAATGATTTAGGCCAACCTCCTCCAGGTATGGTTGAAGCTACCGATTCAGTTCTAATTGGAGATAGATCGAATTCTCATACTCCACCCTTCCTGCTGACCTATGAGATTTATAACAGAAACCTGCACAACTGTCTAATTGATTCAGGGGCATCATCTAACATAATGCCAGCTTCAGTTTGCTCTAAACTGAACATTGAACCCCAAAAATCTGCTATTCATATTGTACAGTTGGACAGGACCAAAGTGCAGGTTGTGGGAGAAATTAATTCCGTAACTATCAGGTTGTCTGCCGATCCCAGAATTGTACAGAGGATTGACATCTTAATAGCTGACATACCTGAATTTTATGGTTTAATTTTGAGTAGGGATTGGTCCGAAAAATTGCATGGATATATTTCCACAGATTGGTCACATATGTGGCTTCCCTACGAGGGGAAGCCAAATCAAATAAGGATCGATCGAGAGAAGCACATGATCCACACAGTCACTGAATTTGAGCAAGAAAACCAACCTGTAGCGTTCAACAACAACATTTTGGGGAATTATTCCTCAGAGTCATTCTTTGGCAACTTTCTTGCCCAACCATCTCCTTTTTCAGTTAATCATTTTACATCTCAGATTGAAAATTTTTCACAAACTGATAAGTCTAGATGTTTTAATGATGCTAAGGAAAATGTAAATATTTTTGTTAATACTTCTTTATTTTGGTCTTTATATTTTGATGGCTCTAAGTCCAGCGAGGGCTCAGGAGCAGGTTGCATTTTGGTTAGTCCACAAGGAGAAAAGACAATGCTGTCTTGTAGGTTAGAATTTGAATGCACTAACAACACAGCCGAATATGAAGCTTTAGTCCAGGGATTATATAAAGCAATCGGCCTTAAAGTGCAATATCTAAAAGTATTTGGCGATTCGGAAATTATTGTTAAACAGGTGAGGAATGCAATTCATTGTCTTTCAAATCACCTCAAGCATTATCAATCGCTAGTACAGGATCTTACCTCACACTTTTCAGCATTTAACATTTCCTCCATTCCTAGGTCGCAAAACTCGGCAGCCGACCTACTAGCCAATGTAGCTTCCAAGCTTCTACCTTCTGAAGACTACAGTCTTGATAGATTTTCCGTAGAATTGCTTTTTAGGCCTTCAATTCCCGAAAATGTCACTAATTGGAGAGTATTTAACCATGATGAAGATATATTGCAATTTCTAACTTCCGAAAAGTCCTATGACAATCAAATTATTGAGGAAAATGACCATGATCTACAGATGAAAGAAACACCTTAGGAGAATTCAATTCCTAAACCAGTGGTAAAGCTCGAAGATCTTTATGATATCAAAGACAGGTTTAAACCTGTAATTAATGCAAAGCTTCAAAGTTCTACCCTTAGGTTTGAATTGATAAATCTAGGTACTGACCATGCTCCTCAAAACATCAATTTAGGATTAGGACTTTCCTTGGAAGAGAAGGAGGCATTCATCAAACTGTTAAGAAAAAACAAACAGGTCTTTGCTTGGAAGTATGATGATTTGAAGACATATGATACATCTATTATCCAGCATACCATTCCTATGCTTCCTGATCAGAAACCGATTCAGCAGAAGTTAAGAAAAATACATCCAAATTTAGAGAGCCAGATAAAGTCAGAACTTAACAAGCTCTTGAAAGCCAAGATTATTTTTCCTGTCCGACACTCAAACTGGGTCTCTAATATGGTGCCAGTCAGAAAGAAAAATGGCGACATTCGAATTTGTATTGATTTCAGGAACCTGAAAAAAGCGAGCTTGAAAGATAACTTCCCATTACCTACTATGGAGCAAATACTCCAATCAGTAGCAGGCTCTGAATTGATGTCCTTTCTTGATGGATTCTCAGGATATAACCAAGTTCTGGTTCATCCTGATGACCAACTTAAAACCACATTCAGAACAAAATGGGGAACATATGCGTATCAGAAAATGCCTTTTGGACTTATAAATGCAGGAGCGACATTCCAGAGAGCTATGGATATAGCCTTTAGAGGGTTGATTAATCGAACAGTAGTCGTCTATCTAGACGATATTACTGTATTTTCTAAGAAGAGGTATAATCATTTGCATGATCTAAATCAAATATTTCAGCGCTGCAAAAGATATGGTATTTCTCTTAACCCAAAAAAGTCTTTCTTTGCTCTTGATCAAGGAAAAATCTTAGGCTTTATTGTATCCAAAGATGGCATTTATATCGATCCTGATCGGATCAAGGAAATTTCTGAAATCCATTTCCCACACAATAAAAAGTCGATGCAGTCATTTTTAGGCCAGATCAATTTTGTTAAACGATTTGTTCCAGATTTTTCTCAAATTATATTACCACTTCAGACAATGATCAAGAAGAATTCAGTCTTCAAGTGGGGATCAGCAGAAAAGCAAGCTTTTGATGTAATCAAGCAATCAATAATCAATGCCCCAGCCTTGAATACTCCAAATTTTTCTAATCATTTTACATTGTATACCATTGCATCCGACGTGTCTTATGCTGCAGTTCTCACGCAGCCAAATGCTCACAATTTGGAAGCACCCATATCATTCTTCAGTTCAAATCTTCAGGGTGCCGAATTAAATTACTCCGATGTAGAAAAACAAGCCTTTGCTGTATTTAAAGCGGTCAAACATTATAGACCCTTCCTTTTGAAAACCCATACAAAAGTAATAGTTCCTTTCCCGGCAGTTAGGCAACTATTAATCCAAAAAGAGCTGGGTGAAAAAAGGGCAAATTGGGTCACAGCGCTTCAAGAGTATGACTTAGAAATTAGGCCAGCAAAGATTGTTAGGGGCCAAGGTTTTTGCAGGATATTGGCAGGAGCATCCAACATTCCAGAATCAAGCGATACAGATCAAACTCAAGAAATTAATCAGATAAGTGTTACTGATTCTGGATCTCAATATGCAGATTTAATCTTTTATTTAAAGAATGGTTATGCACCTCCGAATTTGTCTTACAAAAACAAAAGGGCCATTAGGTTAAAAGCGAAGAATTTTACAATCATTGATGACGTGCTTTTTAGGCAGAATTATGATTCTATCTTGTTAAGATGCCTTGAGAAACCTGAATCCCAAAAGGTTTTGCAGGAGTTACATGATGGACCAGCAGGAGGACATTTCGGAGCTGACACAACAGCTCACAAAATTATTCATACTGGTTACTATTGGCCTACTCTGTTTAAAGATGCCCATGAGCATGTAAGGAAATGTCTCAATTGTCAAACTGCTAGTGGAAGACAACGTAAACCAACTTTCCCTCTGCAACCAGTTAACATTGAACAACCATTTGAGCAATGGGGATTGGACATCATTGGGGAGATTACTCCACCATATTCCAAACAGCATAAGTATATCCTTACTGCTACCGATTATTTTACTAAGTGGGTTGAGGCAATCCCTTTAAAGACAGCAAATTCTGAAGCAATCATTGAATTCATAGACCAATTCATTATTACCAGGTTTGGTGTCCCAAATGCTCTTGTTTTTGATAATGCATCTTACTTTTCAGGCAATGCTATGTTTGATTTCGCTATTAAAAGAGGATTTAAGTTAAAATATTCTGCTAATTACTATCCCCAAGGAAATGGTTTAGCGGAATCTACTAATAAGAATCCGATTAAAATCATTAAGCGAACTATCGAACAAAATCAGAGAAATTGGCACAAATCCTTAGTGTTTGCATTATGGGCTGATAGGATAACACAAAAAGCTTCTATTGGAACTTTTCCATTTAATCTTGTATATGGAAAAGAAGCAATCCTACCCACAAATCTTGTTCTTCCTTCTTTAGCCCTAGTGCAGTTTATTGAGGAAAATCCTTCCTCTTCTATTCAGTTTAGACATGACCAGATTCTAAAATTAGAGGAGGAAAGAGAAAAAGCCAAGGTTATCCATGCCAAACATCAGCAAGTCATCAAAACAACTTTTGATTCAGTCTCATCCGGTTCAAAACAATTCCAAGTCGGTGATTTAGTTCTGAAATGGGACAAAGCCCATGAGGACAGGGGTAAACACTCCAAGTTCCAGAAGTTGTGGCTTGGACCATTTCAGATCTGTGAGAAGATAGGCCATTCAACCTTTATATTGCAAGATTTATCAGGTTTGAGAGACTCTCTCCCTGTTAATGGCCTTGTCTTGAAGAAATTCTTTAACTGAGGAGGTAACCCCTTCTCCTTTCACTTCAGTAGGATTTTATAGTTTGTAGGATTTTTAGGAAATAAGGTTGTGAGATGTCTCCCATTGACCTTTTGCTGTGTTTGAAAAGTTGTCCCACAGAACTAGTATGAACATTTGCTTTTAAAATAATAGAACTTTTAACCAAAAAGGATAATTTCTAGGAAATTAGATATCTTTGTATTCTGAAATCACAATTCAAGTTTTGTCAACTCCTCTCAAAGCATAGAAATATTGTAAATCATTTCCTGTTTTTAAATTGGTCTCTAAAGGTTATCCATACTAAGATAGAAGCTAATCCAATTTCAGCACCTTCAACTCTTGACCTGTCATCCATTCGTTCTTAAGGAGAAGATTGTTCACCCCATTCACTAAAGTTTATGATTACTCAGAGTGTAATTCTAAAATATAAGAGATTAAAGATAAGAGGTCTTATTACAAGCCTACTTACCATGCTCATAGGAAAATAATTTGACTGACATTACCAATACTGCATATCAAAATAGGGTAATGGCTTGAAATTACAAGACAAGGGGTCTCATCACGAGCCAGCTTGTTCAGTTAGAATTCTACCAGTGAATGGCATTGTCAACAGCTGGCCACCAAACCAGGACAATGGCTTTTTATCTTATCAACAACAGAAAAGGAAATGAAGTACAAAATATGAAAAAATATTTTGAATTCATTCTGTTAATCACACTCTTAATTGGATGGGACAATGGACAATCACATGGTTAAAAGGTATCCCTGTCGAAACTATAGATGTTTGCTGGCAACAAAGGCTCTACCTATGACAGATGAGTTAACTATAAAGGCTGATTTGGAAATGTATTCTATTTTATCATTATAAACCAATAAAGGCCTATTTTAAAAGCCTAGAATGTTTTCATTTTCTTAAAAAAGAGGAAGTCAACAAAATAGTTTCATTTTTCTCAGAATACATAGAAATCTAGTTATATTAGAATTTTCCCCATTGATTGAAACTCTATTTTTGAAAAAGCTTAAATGTTTCTATTTTTGAAAGAGATAACTGGTTCTTCCAGCGAATCGCCAATTGTTGTGCTCTACAACAACCCCCCATTTCATATCATCTTTATTTATAAATATTAACGTATGAAATGGGTCCCTTCAAAGTTTAATTGGTATCAATACTTTTATTGTTCAAAAGAGGTCCGATAATCAAATGAATTCATTTCATAAAACCCTTTTTGAAAAAACCCTTTAAAGAAATAAGGCAAATCTTTGTCATTGCGATAAAGCGATCGCAAGATCGCATATCGCAATGACATAAGAAATATAAATAAGCGGCACATTGATTACCCCCGATGCGATATCGCAATCGGCGATCGGCAACACTTCATACACATCTTAAAAACGCACATAACATAAGCTCTAACGCGACGTGATATCGGCGATCGACTATCGGCGATACTCCATATGCGGTCAAAGCATCTTAAGTCATTTACTCCGATCCGATGCAATTGCGCAATCGGATGTCGGCAACATCCCATGCACATTAATAAGGCGCCCAGGTCTTACCCCCGATGCGATGCAATATCGGCGATCGGGGAATCGGCAATTCACTCTAAATGCACCTTGTTATATTTCTTCGCACTAATCCGATGCGACATCGCAATCGGCGTTCGAGAGGATCCTATGCTTATGATTATATAATACCTATTCTCCTAAAGCGATGCGATATCGCTATCGGTAATCGGAATTTCAAAAGGCATAGCTTGAAGATCTAAAGTATTACTGATATCCGATCGATAGAGCGCGGATTTCGAAAAAGCCGTTAAATGGAGGGATAAGGTGATGTATTCGTATTTAAAGTTTTTCCCCTTCGATTAACGATCACCTGCGCTCAACCGCCAAAATATCCATTGCACGCTTAAGGGAGTCATTCAGCCGAATAACGGTGTAATAAGCATTTAAAGGAGTAGCAGGTCTTAAACGGCCATTTAATATATCTGTAATATCTTCTCATTGATTGGATCCGCAGCCATTTTTGAGAGTTAATCTCTCGGCACGCTTCGATTGATATATCTCTCCCACCATAGGTCCTCATTATTATATTTCTATGTTACGGTTTTTCTTGCCTTTGTGCAGAATTCACCTTTCAAGAGAAGCCTGAGTATGATGGGAAAGAAATCTAAGAAGACTGCGGGTTCCGCTGCTGCATCAGTTGCAGGACAAGCTGCCACAGATAAAAACAAGGGCTTAATATCAGATACTACATGCACGGGTCTTACCAGAGCTACATGGCAAGGCACGTATAATTTGATTGAAGCCGAACGACCAGAAAAGACAGTGACAGAAGCTACTTCGGATCCTACTCGCAAGTCTGATTGCACTCTCAAAGACTTAGCCGACTCTTTCCTTCACAGGATAGCGGCCAGAGAACAGATTCTCCCCTACAGAGACATCGTGCGATGGGCAATTGAGGAAATTCCAATCCTCGACAGAACTTTTAACACCAGAGATGGGAGGATTTTCAGATCATTCAAGCCAAAGCATCTAAGGCAAATGTATCATTTGCCTGAGCCAGAGAAAGTGTATAACAAGACGTTCCTGGAGAAATTTGCAAGTGATAATGAAGTCGAATCCAAAACTATCCAGGATTGGAGATAGAATCCAGCCAAACACAAGCACGAGTCTTCCGGTAAGTACTCAGTCGATTATTTGGCTTCTCCCTATTGATATGCGGGGATAATGATGTGTAGGCTATGGGGATTACATGAATATGCTAACTTTACCATAGAGATGGTTCCTCTAATGGAAGCAGCAGTAAACAACATAATTATGGATTGGGCCACTATTCTCTCTGATAAGCTAGCCATAGCTGTTCGTGATTTTAGAGCTAATTCTGTTGTCACTGAAAGGAAAATTCCCCCGTTTTATTACAGTGCATATATTTTAGATACATTATGTTTCAATTCTGAGTTTCCCGTCCTCGGTTGGAGATGGACTGCCCAAGACCCCTCACCCATTCATATATACCACCAAAAATTGTGGAAATCTTCTTACAAGCACCATTTGTACCAAATCTGCAATGGCTTTATGGTTCCCATTCATTATTCTATTTTTGATAAGCCCATTCCCAGAATCTCCTATCTAGCTTCCTTTGATTTACCGGCGGTAGCAAGTTGGTTTGGAGAAGAGAGATTTACCTACATTAGGGTTTTCGGCAGCCAAGCCAATCCGCATGTTCTCCCTTTGTATATTCGAGATAAACTGCTAGCAAGAGAAATCGCTTATCAAATTATGGTAGAGAGTACTACACAAACTCTCAAGAAAGAAAAGAAGAGGGGTTGGCCCTCTTTTCCCTTGAGAATTGGTGTCTATACTCTGCATGATCTCAAACACGCAGAAAAGGAAGCCACAAAGATTCAGTCCTTAACCCTGGCCACTATCCCAAATAGGCTATGTGATCCAAAGAAAAATGCCTATGCTGCATTGGAACAGGCCAAATTAACAAAATTTGACCATCAAGAAGATTGGTTCGATGACCTATTCATTTCAATCGAAACAATAGGTCAAGCTAAAGAACTTGCTCGATTGAAATATAATGATGAAGGGTTAACTGAGTTCAATAAACTTAGGGAGCAGAGGTTGCAAACTCTGCCTCTAGATTTACTGGCAACAACCCCAGCGACGTCTTCAAGCGAGCCTGGTCGGCAACAGTCAAGCCAGCCTCCTGTTATAAAAAAAGATCAGAAGAAGCAACAAGAGGAAAGGCAAAAGAAGCAACAGGCAGAAAGGCAGAGAAAAGAACAAGCAGAAAAACAACAGAGAGCACAAATGGAACAATAAGAGAAAATGAAGAAAGAGGTAGAGGAACAACAGAAGAGGGAACAAGAGGAGAAACAGAAAAAAGAACTGGCAGATAGGCAGAAAAGGGAACAAAAAGAAAAACAGAGGGAAGAGCAAGAGGATACGCAGAGGAAAGAGCAGGAAAAAGAGCAGAGCGAGTCCCAAGCCGAAAAGCAGAAACAGACCACCATTGATCCCGAATTGCTCCAACAGTGGAAGCAATTCGACTCTATTATCAGTGGAATAGAATGTTCCAAAGATATGGACACCTCCAAAACAAATGACACACAGGACATCACTTCTCCTCAGGTTCTAAGCGGAACCAGCGGCCCACCCATTTCTAAGGATGTTGAGGTAATTCCTAAAGACCCTTCCGATCAGATCGTTCTCCAAGTGGAAGATATTCCTCCCTTGGATGTTTTCTACAGCCCAAGGCATAGAGAAGTTGTGAAGCGATCAAGGAAAAGATGAAGGACTGATCAACCTTCTATCTTTCCAGAACAAACAGTCACGGGTAATGTAGTATGGAAGGAGGAATTGGACCCCTCCGATGACCTAACAAAGCTGTCACAGTATTCAGGTGCCTATTCTGCAGTGACTATCGACAAGGCATCGGAGGTAAGTCTTCTACTGAAGACTAAGGACCAAGAAATTTTTGCACTACAGGCAGAATTGACCGAGACAAAGCAGAAGGCAGCGCAAGCAGAGGAGTAGTTGCTGGTACAACAACAAATGAATGATCAATTAACCCAGCAATTGCAGGAAGAAAGGCAGCGGATCGACCAAAGCGCGATCCAGAAACAAAAAGAGTTATCGGAGGTATTGGCATAGTTGAGGACAGCAAATGAGCTGATGATGAAAACGAAGGACGAGCAAATATCTCAATTGTCATCACGGCTCGAAGTCATAAAAGGCACCCAAAAAGTGGAGGATTTCAGAGCAGAGGCATCGCAAATAAACAATACGTTAATATCAAAGATTAGACTCCTGTGTAATCAACTCACTGAGGCAGAACCATTATGCGAGCTAACTACATCAGTATGTCAGCAAGTAGAGAAGGCCAGGAATGAGTTAGACCAAGTTGAAGAAACCATAATCGGATATCTTGATTGGCAAGATTCTGATGTGGGAAAAGCAGCGAATTTGCCTAGAATCCAAGAAACATACAAGGACATACTCTTTACAGAATGGCACACTCAAGTGATGAAAGCAGAAAGGGCGGCTTCAAGATGTAAATTAACTGCCAGCAATATGATTGATCTGATCAACAACACCCTCTACCTGGAAAACATGATCTCCCAGTGTACACCTGGAAGCATAACAACAGCAAATATGATTGAGCAAACAAGTTATCCTGACTTAGAGGAGAAGGGGAGATTAATCGCTGGGGTTAACACTTTGACTTTCGATGCATATTGGCTCTTTCTGATCAAGCCACACACACAAAGGTCTGCCCTCAAGTGTTTAACTGATGCACTCGGGTGTATAATTCCCGATATTCAAGATGCCACATACGCTGCTCAGCTCAGTTCGCGCCTCAACAAACCGCCTGAAGTAGAGCCAATGCTAGCGATAAGTCAGCTCAGGTTTAAAGGCAAAGAGCCTACCTGATGAATCATTGCCGCCGATTTCCAGATCGCTCCAGGAAATAGGATCAATATTTATTGATGCCAATTATGTAGGATTTCTGTTTATTAGATATTTAGATTAGCTTAGTATTTATAGACCCTTTCATTGTTTTGGAAAGGGTCGTAAAATTTTGTAATAGACTTAAAGACTGAAGTTTGCACTACTGTGCTTCAGCCTATATTCTTTTATGAAACTCGACCAATCGTTCTTAATTTGACAAGGAAGTTTCTTTATGCAATTGCGCACTATTGTCTTTCGTTGGGGATGTTTTCTGAGTCGAAGGAAGAACTGCGACATAGCAATTGATATATGGGAGTGCTAAGCAGCTTATATGGTACTTTTATCTGCGTCTGTATTCATTCCTTTCATATGAATTGTTGTGTAATTATTCTTGCTATTGTTGAATACATGTGTGTGCTGTAACAGCAAATCTCTATCTCATTCCACTATTGGATGTTTTGTGATATGCCTTTTCCTTTAATCATGCATGTAACAATGATATAAATGATAAAGTGTGGTAATTTCGCTGTTATCGCTTTGCGTAACTATTTATGCACAACAGTCTTAAATGATTTAATATCTATGTTTTAGAGATGGAGTCATCTATATGCCTGTCTTAAAGCACAGATCATCAAACGCTACGCTTTAGAAAATCAATAAGTCCCCGGGATAGATCATAGTTATTATATTTTGCTGATAGTTTTAGTCATTTTCTTATTGCCAGCATATTCTATAAGTCATTCATCCATCCCGTTTTACCTATAATTTTTGGGAAACTGGTCCCATTATCCCCAGTCGGAGCCACTATTCCAAACGGAAAAGGAGCTGTATTAAGGTCCGGACCGGGTGGTTTCCCCAATGTTGTTGCAGCGATTTTCGAGGCTTCAAGACAACCAAAACCCTAACTTGAGGAGATGTAACACCAAGAGTTTATGGGCCCCGTTGGGGTTAGTTGGTCAACCAACTTCTCGGGGTCATAACTTGGTCATATTATCTCCATTTGATGTGTATGATACCTCTTTGGAAAGATCTCTCTGAGGAATACAACAACAAAAAATAGTAAACTATGCTTAAATTAAGGAAACTAAAAAAATGAAAGAAACAATGGTGAGGGTCCAAGTGGAATAGGCGAGTGGCCACCAATATCCACCTGGATCATTTTATCATATTCTACCAAATTCACTATCAATGGGAAAACATTCATATTGTATAGAGAAACACACATTCTTGAGCATGTGAAAAACAAAGAGCCTTTCCCTTTCCCATGCCTCTTAGCAAGGCCAAGATCAATTCTCATGCTAAAGATAACCATTTGGAGCAAGAACACTTTGAGCCAAAGATCATTGATAGAAGTAAGAAGGTTGAGTTATCATTAGGAAATTTCTTTCAAGTCAAAACAACCTGTGAAAGAAGAATAAGAAATATACATCCCAAAAAATTAAAAAGAAAAAATGGGCTCAAAGGAAAGAAAAGGAATTTCAGGTTGGTCTCTTAGTTCTTTTCAACAACAACGTGTATATTTTTAGGGTCCATGGTAGAGTAGGGGTAGGATATTTCTACATTGCCAAACTTTATAGTGAGTTGTTGCCTACCCTTGTGGGAGGAAAACACCTTATTTTGTTTAATCAAAGGCGACGTAGGGCACCCAAGGCATGGTTTGACACGTGGAGACATTTTGAGGTACTGCTTAAGGTATTCCCCTCAAAGATTGGAGTTGATTAGGCTGATGGGACATCCAAATATCCCATCCATATATGAGAGTCTACACATCAATTGTACAACTTACAAATTCTAGAAATAAAATTACACATCCATATATGAGGTCTACCCATCACTTTTGCAACATAATATTATCCTACAATCCCTATAACAAGTTTAATTTTTAGTGTCCATGAGAATAAGGGGTTACAAGCCAACTCCATAGCTCACAACAATAATTTTTTGCCACAAAATCCCACACTTCGTTTCAATAAACTCTATAAGCATGATTTCATGCCATTTTTTATACCACATCCTTAGAGATTATTTTAATCCATATAGGGGAATTTTCATCCTTTAAAACAACTCTTTCTTTCCCTTCACTACAAAACCTTATATTTTTTTCATGTAAATTATTTTACAATATCCCCATGTAGGAATGTTGTGTTTACATCCATTTTGTCTACTTCAATATCAAAAGCAACAACAATAGAAAAAAAATCTAATAGAAATTAATTTATCATTAAGATTAAAAAACTCACAAAAATCAATTCCTTCTATTGGTAATATCCCTTTGCTACTAACCACTATTTGTATTTCTTTAATTTTTCTTTTGCACTTGATTTATTTTTAAACACCCATTTACTATAAATAGACTTTCATCTAGATGGAAACTAAACTAGATACCAAGCTTCCTTATTATATAAGGTTGGCATTTTTTCGATCATGGCCTCCTTCCAAATTTTACCATATTCTGAATCCACTTCCACCTAAACAGTTCTAGGATCACATTAGTACTAGGGAAAAAAAAAACTAGAATGAAATTAAGGTGGAGTATACCTCTTTGGTTTCCTTCTTTCCTAAATTGATCATTAAAGAAAATTTGGGGGTAAAATGTGCTGGAAATATGTTGTCATTGATGGAAATAGGTTGTCCATGGATGTCAAAAGGTGGCATAGGTGTCAAAGAACGTTAAATAGCAACAAGGTAGCAATAATGGTGCTAAGATTTGGATCCTATTATGTAGTATCATATCACCTAAAACATAGGTCAAACCCACTTAAGATGGAAAGATCTTGGAAAAATATTTCTAGTGATATGTGGAAGCTCGAAAATGGCCTCTTGGATCATAAGATAGAACCAGTCAAAGCTAGGGACTCCAAAAGTATACCTAACAAAGTTAGAAGGTGGTTGGATGAGCCTTTGGTGCATAGCCAAAGTTGGCACAAGTGTAAAAATTGACAGAAGAACTTAGCAAAGTGGCCAAAAGGAGTTCCAAGCTGACATGGATGGACAACACAGTAGCAGGGAGCATTATTATTGGCTCTTGGCAAAGCCCATTTAAATAGCTTGGCCCAACAAAAGTTGCCCGGAGGTAATACTCTAGCAGTTGCTAATAAGTGCTCAAACAAATTGAGCGGGATAATGATAGAGAGAGATGATGCTAAGTAGTGACACCATCTCGATGGTCTTACCCCAACAAGTGCACCCTAAAGGATTGAAAAGGGCACACAAGCGGATGTGTCGAGATATAGTTGTAGTGGGACACGAAAACAGAGCGCCAACCAATAGGAAGAAAATGAAAGTAGAGAAAGATCATCTCGTTGAGGGAGAACCCAAAGAGGAAGTTCCGGAGGCATAAAAAAGTGGTGAGCAAGGAGAGCACCAACTCAATGGGGAAATGAAAACAAATTTCTTGAGCCCAGTGGTTTTGATAATTTTTTTTAATAACATAAATCACTTGCAAAACAAGTCTTGGAGATCCTCTTTCTCTCTCCTCCTACAGGACACATGGCGAGACCTTATTGAATCTTGGATATGACATAGATGATGTGGTCCAATCAAGGGTGGACATGTAGCAACAAAATTTGACATTTTGGGCACACAAATGGCCCATATCTAGGTGACACGTGTCAACACTCCAGAGGTGCCAGGTGTCCTTGGTGATGTCAGAGGGATGTCATCCCACTAGTTGGAGCCCTAGGAGTTGTTAATAGTGCACAAGCGAATGGAATCAAGCAGCGGAAGCCAAGACATGTCAACATTAACAAGTTGGTAAGGGAAAAATAATTAAATGAGGCTTAGAGGACCCCACAGAATAGTTAAGCCCGTAAAATCCAACCTAGAGTAGCATTAAAGGATGCAAAGAAAAATCACCGGGACATGAAGGACAGGTAGCTAATGTAACGAAAACCAATAAAAAGGTGCCAGGGCAGTCCCCACGGGAAACGTAGACCTTGTGGATAGACCCAAATGGTTTATAAATAAGGTGCAAGGGAATGTGCCTAGAGGCAATGCACCAGGAGAGAAAGGGCTATGAGATAAGCCCTGACCCTTGGTCATTTTGTGTATAAATGGACTAGGGGCGTGACAAAAAATTAAAGGTGCAAAAATAAAGAGTGCCACACTTGGGAGCTTTGGCCTTAGCATCAACTTTGGTCATTTCCCATAGAAACAATACCAATGGTGCAAAGCTATTAACACAAGGATTTGGCCCACGAAGGGCTTAAAATAGGAATTAGTGCCCAAAGGCTTGGTCCCTGGTCATGGCACTTGGTTTTATGGGTGGAAAACAACTAAAAGCCAACACAAAAGGGGCTTAAGCCAAAAATTGACATATTTGGCAGTATTTTCTCTATAAATTAAAAAGGGTCACAGAGGCCTTGGGCCTATAGTAAAGTGCCTTGGGGCACATGCATGGGAAATATGAGTCAAAAAATATTTTTTGCAACACGTTGAGACAACAATTCAATGGCACATATTGCAATTAGAGCCGAACACAACAGAGAACTAACATTCATGAATAAGTTGGCAACAAATTTGGCAAGTTAAACCTAAGTTAACTGCAGATAAAAAAGAAGCATTGCTAAAACCTGTTAAAAAAAAACTAGAATTGCAAAAATAAGCAAAAACTCAAAGTTTGAGGTTCAAACAACAATATTGGAAATTGAAAATTAAAGAGAACATCCAGAGGAGTCAGTGGAACATGACAAAGGAAAAATTAAAGCCACATGCAAATATCCAATGCAAGATGCATGCCAAAATATCAAGCAAAAAATTCTTTATAATGAGGATTGAGAAAACTTGTTGAGGGTAAGAGAAGTGATATTAGTTCTGGTTTGACCGGATTGCATTGATGTTGATATCCTTAGTGAATTGCTGAAGATGTTGATGACTGAAGAAATTGTTCAATTTTGAAGGAAGAATTAGTATTCATGTCTTTAGCATGCAAATGGATGAAATATGAACCAATGAGTTCCAAGCAAGTTGTAGCCTTAAAAAACATAGGATGGTTCTCCTTCCAGTAGGTGTTGATAAATATTTGGGGTTCTACCTCCATTCAATTGCAATTGAAAAATCAGGGAGTTGTAGCTTCCTACTGGCAACTTGTAGCCAAAGAATTGTAACAAGTAGTTGTAGATTTCCTTATGAATGATTTGGAGAGCAGTTTTGAAAAGTTATCTGTTATTTGTGTGTTCCATTGAGATTGCTGATATTGTTTCCTGAAATGCTTATTTTAATCAATCACTGAAGTCTTTAATGATGTCCTAATGCTCCTACACAAAGTAAAAGTTTTTTTTTAAGTGGTAAAAATTCATTCAATACCGATTCACGCCCCTCTCAGTATTGACTCAGTTTCCAGCAATTGGTATTATATCCATTGGTTAATTCATATCACTTTAATAGCTGGAAGAAAGATCAAGGACAATGGAAAAACATGAAGGAAGATTTACCAATAGGGAACCCATTTTCAATGTAACAAACTATGGGTTTTGGAAAGTGAGGATGGCGACCTACATTAAATCACTTGGAGTTGATGTGTGGGATGTTGTGGAAGAAGAATATAAAAGGCATCCAATAGTGGTTACCAAAGATCAGAAGATGGAGTTTACATGCAATGCTAAAGCCATTAATGCCCTGCTTGTTGACCTACCTGAATTAGAGCTTGTCAAGGTAATGGATTGCACATCTGCAAAAGCTATTTGGGACAAGATGAGCATATACTATGAAGGAGACAAAAAGTTAAAGAAAGCTAAAATTAAAGCATTTAGGATTCAATTTGAATCTTTAAGCATGCTTGATGATGAAGATATTGCAAAGTACTTTTTAAGAGTTGATGAGGCTGTGAACACCATAAGAGGGCTTGACGAGAAGATAGATGAAGTTGTGGTAGTCCAAAAGGTGTTAATATCTCTTTCTAGAAGGTTTAATCCTAAGGTGTTAGTCGTTGAAGAAATGACCAATGTTTTCACTCTCACTATAGATCAACTACTTGGTATACGCACTGCCAATGAGATGAGAATTTTGAAAGGCAAGTCTCAGGCCAAAGAATCAACTTTGAAATAAAAAAATAAGTGCAAGGATGAGCATGATGACTCATGTTATGAATCAGATGAAGAAAAATCCAACCTTTTAAGGAAGCTCAAGCAAGGATCAGGAAAGTATAAAGGAAAGTTACCATTCAAATGTTTTAATATTGGAAAAGTTGGTCACTATGCATCAAAGTGCCCTAAAAATAAGAAGAAGGATTACGATCCTAGAGAAAAATTCAAGAAAGTTCAAAAGGATAGGAAGAAGGCTAAGAAGAGGGGGTTTTATGTTCAATAGGAGAGCTCCTTAGAAAGTGAACCCAACAATCCTCAAACAATGAAAATGATGATGAGATCCCTAGAGAATCTATGTTGATGGCCATAGAAAATATGCAAGTCAAGGCTATTAATACTGATGACGAAGAGGGAGAAATGAAACTTGAAGGAGAACTAGTAAGTTCTCTTGATAAAATAGAAAGGCCGAGGAAGAAAAATAAAGCCGTGAAGGGTTCTTTGACAAAAGAATAGGTTGAGGCAATTGAGCCATTGATCTTGCAAACATAAGAAGGTAATAAGATTCAAGAATCCTTGAACCAATAGCTGAATGAAAAGGTTAAAGCATGTGAGAGGTTGGAAGGAGAAATCATGTTATTGACAAAGGAACTAGAGAAGGCTAAATCACAACTGAGTTTCAATCAGAAATTTAGTAAAAGGACCTATAATTTAAATGAAGTATTGGAAGCTCATTGTGTCTCTGTATATTGTAGTGGTATTGGATTTGAAGCTGAGTCCAATGCAACAATTGATCTAAAGAGAAAGAAACAAATTACCTTTGTTCTATCAATGAATAAAGGGACTGTGTAGCAATAAAAAGAAGACATGCAACCCAAAAATCAGATCCACAAAAACCAACATTAGAAAAATAAGAATGATGGTCAAGCAAATAAAACTGCCCAAAATTTAGCCCGATGCAGAAGTCAACCTTCCAGGTGCAATGATATTTTCCAAGGAAATTATTTCACATGCATGAATTATGGTCACAAAGAAGCAAATTGTAGAGTCAATCTTTCTTACAATTAGCTTAGATCCTGAAGAAGATTTTAGCAGAGAAATAACGGACCCAAGTATACTAATTGTTTTTCTCCTCTAAATTATATGATGCAATTTTTTAAATGTCAAAATTTTGGGCATATAGTAGTCAATTGCAAGCTCAAGGAGAAGAATAAAGTTCTGGTAATTTAGCAAATTGAGAAAAATCCCAAGGTCTAGAAAGAAAAGGAGAAATCAGAACAATGTGATATTGTGTTGTATGCATATAATGAAGGGAGTCATTGGTACGTGGATAGTGGCTATTCTAGGAACATGTTAAGAGATAGCAGAAAGTTTCTAGCTTGGAAAGCAATTGAAAAAGGTAATGTGGCTTTTGTCAACGATACTCCAGGAAAAATAATTGCAAAAGGAGTGGTTAGTCTTTAAAATGGCAAAGGTAAAGACAAAAATATTTTGTATGTTAATGGGCTGAGGCATAACCTACTTAGTGTATCTTAGATTCATGATAAAGGCCATGATGTGATTTTTAAAGTTAAAAAATATCAAATCAAGTCTACAGGCACAGGTGAGATAATTGTTGAAGCTGCTAGAATAGATAATAATGTTTATGTGCTCGAAGAGGAGACAAAGAGATGTTGTTTGTCAAAGACTGATGAGAGTTGATTATGGAATAAAATACTTGGACATTTGAATTTTGATCAGATAGTCAAGATTAGAAAGAAAAACATTGTCAAGGATTTTCATAGGCTTTCAAAACCAAATAACACGATCTGTCAATTGGGAAAGCAAGCTTGAGTTCCATTAAAGGAAAATGAGAACTCATCATCAAAGCCATTGTATTTGATACATATGTATCTATGTGGACCATCCAGAATGTATTCAACCATAGGTAAATCTTATTTTATGCTAATAATTGATGATTTTAGTAGGATGATGTAGGTTTCCCTCCTTAGAGAAAAGTATGAAACTTTTGAGAAATTTAAAGAGTTCAAAGCTATGGTTGAGAATGAAACTAATTGAAAAATCAAAAGAATAAGGTCGTACAATGGTGGTGAGTTCACATCAAAATAACTTGATGATTTTTGCGAGAAGAATGACATCAAAAGGAAATTTGCAATAGTAAATACCCCCGAGAAAAATGGTGTGGTAGAAAGAGCAAACATATCAGTGTAAAAATTAGTCAAAGCCATGATGAATGAAAGGAATGTTAAGTAGAGGTTTTGGACATAATCTATTCATACAATAGTGGTTATCCTCAACAAAGCTAATTTTATACGAAACAATAAAAAAAGTCCTTATGAGTTGTGGCATGGCATAATTGCAATAGTCAAACACTTCAGAATTTTTGGTAGTAGATGCTACATCAAGAGACATGATGAGAAACTTGGAAAGTTTGATGCAAGAGCAAATGAAGGCATTTTTTTGGGATATTCACACAACAATAAAGGATATAGATGCTATAATAAAAATACCGAGAGGATTTTTGACCATATTGATGTCAAGGTGGTTGAAAACGTTAAGCAATAATAGAAACAACCAACAAAAACTAGCAGTGATGAACCAATCAGCATTGGTGAAGAATACATTGAGCCATCTATAGAAGAAGACGATGAAGGACTCTCCAGTCCTCAAGCCAAATATCCCCCAAGGTATGTGAAAAAACATCACCTGGATGATTAGAAGGTTAGTGAATTAAATACTGATGTGTAGAAAATAAGGAAAATGCTAAATCCCCCAGCACAAGCACATGTTTCCCTGCTATCCATGGAGGAACCGAAAGATTTTGTACAAGCCAGTAAAAATCAACATTGGTTAAAAATTATGAATGAAGAATTGGACCAAATAGACAAAAATCAGACCTAGGAACTTATTCCAAGACCTACTAACAAGAATGTCATTGGCACAAAGTGGGTGTTCAAAAATAAATTAAATGATCACAGAGAAGTGGTAAGAAACAAGGCTAGATTGGTATGAAAGGGATATTCTTAAATAGAAAGTTTGGACTTTGATGAAACCTTTTCTCTTGTTGCTAGATTATAAGAAATAAGAATGTTTTTGGTATTTGCTTGCCTTAATAAATTTAAAATATACCAAATTGATGTCAAATATGCTTTTGTCAATGTAGAACTATAGGAGGAAGTGTACATAGAGTAGCCAAAAGGTTTCAATTAACAAAGAAACTAGATTATGTTTGCAAACATAAAAAGGCTTTATATGGCCTCAAGGAAGCCCCTAGAGCTTGGTATTCCAAGCTAGACAACTACCTACTCAAGTGTGACCTCAAAAGAGGTGCAACTGACAGTAACTTATATGTCAAAGAAAAGGATGTAAAACTAATTGTGGTGGTTGTAGATGCTGATGATATAATATTTTCAAGTGATTCAAACTTTTTGACCAATGAATTTGTAGTTGATATGAAGGCCAAGTTTAAGATGTCAATGCTTGGAGAGATTTCCTACTTCCTTGTGTAATCCTCTACAATTTCCTAGGTTGAGGAGGAGATCGAAAGAGGTAACCTCAAACCACTTTTAGCTCAGTAGCTAGCCCTACTGAACCAAAGGGGGATCTCTCTAAAGATTTTTCAATGAATAATTGCAAAGAAAAAGGTTTTAGGTTAGATATGAAAGTTTGTTTGAGTATTTGTGAATTTAGGGTTTTTGGTTTGCTGGACTAGGGATTAGAGTAGGTAATTAGGTCAAGGCTTCAAGTATGCAGTGGAAAGTATAAAAAGGAGCTAGATATCAGTGTCCTATGGTGAACTTAAAGTGTTTTCAATGTAGTATAGGTCTGAGAGCTTAAGAGAAAATAATGAGCATGTAAAAGCATGAATTCATTAGTCTTAGAAGAAAAGAAACACAAGCATGATTTCCACAAAAACAGAGCTTAAATTCAAGATTTCTATCTATATAACTGCAAGGAAATTCATAGGAATAATATAAAGCATGTAAAGAGAGATGATTTATTCATTAGAAACTGATAGGAAAAGGAAACAACACCATAAACACACTGAACTAGAATTCCTTAAATGTAGCTGCAACTGCTCCTATATTAGTTGTAAGAGAACATAAGATACAAGCCTTCTCCAAAAAAGTCCAAACCCTCTGTCTGAATGAGAAATGATACATATAGACTCAATAAAATAGCTTCCCCACCTTCAGGAGTCGAATTCCTAGGTGGTGGAACTATTTACAAGATTCTCTCAACCAACATGTAAGCGTGAGAAGGTCAAATACAAACTCTTCTCTTAGACTTTGTTTCGAATTTTGCTTCATTAATGAGGCCTAGTTAACCATAAAAACAACCTATCATGTATATTTATTCATTATTACATCATCTAACCTCAAACTACTTCAATTACATCATGAGTTTTGAATTTGACCAAGTCAAACTGAAAAACTAGGAAATTACACAGTGAAATTTTAAATAAAAACAGAGAAATTTACAAAAGCGCAACGCCAACTTTGAGCCCACTTGCAGGTGCCTTCCACTAATCCAAATCACTATTTGAAGGTACCATTGGAAATCTTATGATATCTTCTACACAATAGAGTCCTTAAGTACTGCCAACACCTGCTCCAAATCCATGAAAAACTGTCTTGAAGTCAAGCTGTAGAGAAGTGTAACAACTCTCCCGTTGCAAGTGTAGTTTTGGAATTTTTCTCAAATCATAATAGCTATGCATAACGTGAACGCTTTTTTTGTTCCTTGGCATATCATTGACAAAAACCTCTTTAACTTTTGTAAAATTATTCTCCATTTGGTCAGAAACATATTTTGAAGCAAAACCGTCCCTATGAGAAATGATGAGATGAGGTAGTGTACTGCAACATTGCTTATTTGAAATAAAACATTACCTTTACCTTTATTTTTATTTCCCTAAGCTGATAAATCCTTTTACTCACTGAATCACATGATGGACATGTTTTTATTTTGACATATGGTATCATGATGACACATGGAGTGAAACCCTAGACCATGACCTAAAATGAAGAATTTGATCATTTCATGACCCAAGACACTTAAATGAAGATATGATACCTCGAAGAAGAAAATGACCACGATGACTGATGAGAACCATGAGTAAGTGAAGGGAGCGGCAGTCACCTAGACACAATAACTAGTGACCAAATTTTTATTTGAAGACTCACTGAAATGACAAAAATTTGACTTGACACCCTAACAACACCTTGTAAGAGCATATTTGATCAGTGGTGACAGGATGAACTAATTGACAGTAACATTGGCTCCAGATGGGGATGGCAACTCTTTGGAAGTTCAAGAACATCGTAGACCTAGTAGCCTTATTCATTGGGCAATGGAGTCAAAATGCAGAAAACTAAACTGAAACTGAAAATTGACTGACTAACTAACTGACTTGACTATAAAAAAGAAAAACATACTGACTGAACTTACTTATGGCAGTAGACCATCGGGATCTTAGGGCCTTCACCTCGGGCTTCAAATCCTGATGTTAACCACCCACCTACTGAAGATGTATATACAATCATGTGTAATGATACCTCCAGTGTAACCAATCCAGCAGATGGCTACCTAAATGAATTTTTCTTGTACTTTCCTTGAGCAAGCAAAAAAACAAAAGCTAGGAAATTTTGAGTGTCCACTGAAAATGTGCTCATGTTCTATAAATACAAGAAAATTCATCTTCTGAGATGGCTTCAAAAAATCAGTGTAAGGATCCTTAAAAATTTGAAATGTTACCTTGTCTTGAAATCTAGCAAAAATACAAGTACTCCTTTCATTTTGATATGAAAGAATACTTGATTGTTGATCCATAGGAAGGCATAGGGAGGTATGATTTTCTGTTGCCTGAGTGTTGGCTGCAAATTCTTCAAGCATGAGCAACTCTGATTCTATCTCTAGCATACTATCTATCTCAGACTCATATTCTTCCAATTCATAGTCTAAATCATCCTTGAACAGAAAACATTCTTCGAGATTATTAAACATGTCAGCCCTATCCTCTTCAATAAAAGAAAACAATCCCTGTTAGTCGATCTCGCAGGAAATCTACATCACAAATTGGCTTACTCACAACAACTTCTAGTATAGTTTCATCAGTCTCATGATTGTCATCATTTAAACCTAGATTTTCATTTTCAATAATTGAAGAAATTTCACTTACACATCCTTGACTGTGTGAACACTGCAAACCTGCCTTAACTTGGGTTGTAACATGGATTTTCAGGAGTTGATCTATTTCATCTTCAGATAGAGGAGAACACCGAGTTTCATAGAGATCAACATTGGCTTGGTGATTTTCATTTTCAAGATCAGGATAGGCCTTTCTTTATTTTGATCCTAGTCTGTTTCATACAAGGAGGAAGCTGTTGATTTTTATTGGGAGAAAAATCATAAAGGGATTCTAATATATATTCTTCCATAAATTCTTTCATCCCCATACGAGTTTTCAAGAAATTTAATGAATTTTTTAGAAATCTCACAACATCTATCCATCATTGATAAGGAAAAATTTCAGCTTTGATAATGTTGAAAGAAAACTAAATGAAAATCCTTTAGAGAATATAAACTAGCAGATGGTAGAACCTCATACCATTTCCTTGTTATTTCCTCCAGGCTAGCCACAAAGATCTTCATCAAACAATCTTCAGGAAACTTAGTCTTTAATCTATGAATACGAAAATGAAATTTGACCAAATGCAAGCTAACATCTTCTCCATCCCAACCTTTAAACTTTGGCAACCCTGTTTGCCAATATATACAAGGAACACATTCAAAAAACTAGGAATATGAGCTCGATTCATAGGAGCATACCTTTGAGCAATTGAATCCATTTTGAAAACAATTAAGTCACCAATAAGTTCTTCAAACTATCGGTTTTTGAATAGTGGAGTCGCCATGAGAATTATAATTATTTGGATTTTTCAACACTGGAGTCTCTAGGTGAAATATGCACAACCTTTATTGTGTCTGATCACTGTAATCAGGTCTGATCCTTGTCATTCTTTCCCAGGGAAAATATGATCTTTTTGTCCCTGGCAACGACGCCAAAAATGTTATCCTCTAAAATTTCCTAGGCTGAGGAGGAGATCAAAAGAGGTAAACTGACCCCACTTTCAGCTCAGTAGCTAGCCCTACTGAACCAGAGAGGGATCTCTCTATGGATTTTTCAATGAATAAATGTAAAGAAAAAGGTTTTAGGCTATATATGCAAGTTTTGTTTGAGTATTTGTGAATTTAGGGTTTTTGGTTTGCTAAACTAGGGATTAGAGTAGGTAATTAGGTCAAGAATTCAAATATGAAGTGACAAGTATAAAAAGGAGCTAGATATCAGTGTGCTATGGTAAAATTAAATTGTTTTCAATGTAGTATAGTTCTGAGAGCTTAAGAGAAAATAATGAGCATGTAAAAGCATGAATTCATTAGTCTTAGAAGAAAAGAAACACAAGTATGATTTCCACACAAACAGAGCTTAAATTGAAGATTTTTGTCTATATAACTGCAAGGAAATTCATAGGAAGAAGATAAAGCATGTATAGAGAGATTATTTAACCATTATAAACTAATATGAAAAGAAAAAAACACCATAGAGTCACTGAACTAGAATTCCTTAAATGTAGCTACAACTGCTCCTATATTAGCTGTAAGAGAACATAAGATACAAGCCTTCTCCACAAAATTCCAACCCCTCGCTATGAATGAGAAATGATACATATAGACTCAATCAAAAAACTACACTGCCTTCACGATTCAAATTCCTAGGTGGTGGAACTGTTTCCAAGATTCTCTCAACCAACAGGTAAGAGTGAGAAGGTCAAATACAAACTCTTCTCTTAGACTTTGTTTTGAATTTTTCTTCCTTAATGAGGCCTAATTAACCATAAAAAACAACCTATGATGACTATTTATTCATGATTACATCATATAACCTTGAACTACTTCAATTACATCATGAGTTTTGACTTTGACCAAGTCAAATTGAAAAACTAGGAAATTACACAGTGAAATTTTAAATAAAAACTCAGAAATTTGCAGAAGCGCAATGCCAACTTTGGGCCCACTTTTAGGTGACTTTTAATAATAAAAATCACTATCTCAAGGTACCATTGGAAATCTTAGGATGTCTTCTACACAATAGAGTCCTTAAGCACTGCCAACACCTGCTCCAAATCCATGAAAAACTGTCTTGAAGTCAAGCCTGCTAGAAGTGTAACAACTCTCTCGTTGCAAGTGTAGTTTGGGAATTTCTCTCAAATAATAATACCTGTGCATAAAATTAAGGAGGTTTTTGTTCCTTTTCCTATTGTTGACAAAAACCTCTTTCACTTTTGTAAAATTATTCTCCATTTGGTTAGAAACATATTTTGAAGGAAAATTGTCCCTATAAGAAATGATGAGATGAGGTAGTGTACTATAACATTGTCTTATTTGAAATGAAACATTACCTTTACCTTTATTTTTCTTTCCCTAAGCTACTAACTCCCTTTACTCACTGAATCAAATGATGGACATTTTTTTGTTTTGACATATGGTATCATGATGACACATGGAGTGAAACCCTATACCATGACCTAAAATGAAGACTTTGACAATTTCATGACCCAAGACACTTAAATGAAGATATGATACCTCGAAGAAGACAATGACCATGATGAGTGATGAGAACCATGAGTAAGTGAAGGGAGTAGCAGTGACCTAGACACAACAACCGGTGACCAAATTTTTATTTGAAGCCTCACTGAAATGACAAAAATTTGATGTGACACCCTAACAACACCTTGTAAGAGCATATTTGATCATTGGTGACAGGGTGAACTGACTGACATTAACACCTTGGATTACAGATTGCGCAGACCCCCAAAGGGTTTTTCATCTCTCAAAGAAGGTATCTCAAAGAAGTGTTGAAGAGGTTTGGTATGGAAGAATTCTCTTTAGTGAGCACTCCAATGGTGATAGGTTGAAAACTTAGCAAGATGGTTGAATCTCCAGTAGTGGTCCAGAATTTATATAGATTCATCATTGGAAACCTCTTATATTTGAAAAATTCAAGACTAAACATAATTCAAGTCGTTGTTATAGTTGGAATATTTCAAGGAGCTCCCAGGCAAAGCCACCTATTAGCAACCAAAAGGGTTCTTAGATATCTCATAGCAATGATGGATTATGGAATTTGGTACCCCAAAGGTAAAGATTTTATCTTCACTATTTTTACTGATGTTGATTATGTAGGTGATTTAGATGATTGAGAAAACACAAGTGGTGGTTCTTTCTTTCTTGGAGAATGTCTAGTCTCATGGTTGAGAAACAAGCAAGATTCCATTTCCTTATGTACAACTGAAGAAAAATATATTGCACCGACTTCTTGTCGTACTCAACTATTGTGGATGAACCAAACCTTGCATGATGTACAAGTGTTATACAATAAACCTATTCCCATTATTATGACAACATAAGTGTAATCAACAAGTCAAAGAATATACCTTTTCACTCCAAGATGAAGCATATTCCAATTAGTATCATTTCTTGAGAGAGCAAGTTGTAAACTAGATTGTGAAGTTGGAGTATGTTCCTACAAAAGAACAAGTTCATGATATTTTCACCAAGACACTTCCTAGCGAATAGTTTGAGTATTTGAGGCAACGATTGGGAGTTATTACTCTTGCCTCCCTTCACTAGCTCTTCCTTCAAGAGGAAGAAAGGTAGTTGTAATTTCAACATATCAAGATTAAAGCTGCCAGTCCACAGGATCAACATGACAGAGAAATATTGTTGACCAAAGGAGATTGGTGACAGGGGGAGCATGTTTGTTTGTGTATTTTCCATTGATGTAAAAGGGGGAGAAATAATAGTAATCAAACAAAACAAATAAAAGGTTATGTACATGGTGATCAAAATAAGTGAAAGGAGAGGTGTTTAACAATCCAACCATAGCAACAACAATAAGAACATCACAACAGTGGAAACAACAAAAACAAGAACAAGTAAGGATAAGGTACATCTCAGGGGGAGAAATCATATTTGCTAAGGATGTTTTTTTTTATCTTGGTGTTGACATCAATTCCATAGGGGAGAATGTTAGAAATATGTTGTCATTGGTGGAAGTACGGTGTCCATTGATGTCCACATGTGGCACAAGTGTCAAAGAAGGGTTAGAAACATGGTAACAATAATGATGTTGTGATTTGGAGCATGTTCTATAGTAGCAAATCACGTCAAACACATCTCAAACCCACTTATATGGAAAGATATTGGAAATGTTGGCATTATGTTCTCTGGTATGGCTATATGTTACAGATGTTGTACTTGATGGCAACTCCCATGACAAGGCTCTCAATTTATTGAAAAATAAGAAGGACGCAGGAAATCAATTCAGAAGGTGCGTACCCGCAGGTACACCTTGTAGGGACAGCGTCCAGAGACGCAGGCCAGCCATTCAGGAGGTGCGTCCACCCAGTGCACACATTTCAAGGCAGAGAAAAGCTCACGTGGGGGTTTCTTGTGTTTTACTCTTGGTATCTAGCCGACGGTATTGTGTTATTATGGTGTCGGCTCGTGGTATTGTTCCATGATTTGAGGAGGAGCTTGCCTATATAAAGCAAAGGAGATCATTTGG
This sequence comes from Pinus tabuliformis, assembly GCA_031772625.1. NCBI lineage: Eukaryota > Viridiplantae > Streptophyta > Pinopsida > Pinales > Pinaceae > Pinus > Pinus tabuliformis. The sequence continues at coordinate 161,816,573 of CM062809.1, forward strand.
TTTGAGCATGGTTTTGGTTGAATATCTTATGAGGGCTAGATGTGGTCTAGATCTAAACAAGGCGAATCTACTGATGGACCGAGATCTCTTCGGCGCATGTTCAGATCTGTAGATCTGACTGTCTGGGTTACTTCTGAAGTCTTGAAATCATCTGTGCGCCGGGACGCAGGCGCAGAAGGGTTCAGGTGCGCCGGGACGCAGGCGCAGAAGGGTTCAGGTGCGCCGGGACGCAGGCAGAAGGGTTCAGGTGCGCCGGGACGCAGGCAGTTCAATAGACTCAGAGCGAGGGACGCAGGCTAGCAGTTGAGCAGGGTGCGTCCGGGACGCAGGCTAGCAGTTGAGCAGGGTGAGTCCGGGACGCAGGCTAGCAGTTGAGCAGGGTGAGTCCGGGACGCAGGCTAGTAGTTGAGCAGGGTGCGTCCGTGAAGCAGGCAAGCAGTGGAGCAGGGTGCTTCCTTCTCTTAAAATCTTTGTTTATCATTGTTGTGTTCTGGGTTTGGTCCTATTACTGTTGATCTGGTTACTACAGTTGATTGGGTGATTCTCTCATACTTGATGATCAATTGATGCTTATGGATCCAGTTTGAAAATTTATGAAAAGTGGTCCTTGTAAGAAAAGAAGTAGGGGGTTGTAGCTCCCTTCCAGGAGAGACTGGAAAACGAGAGAGAGTTGTAGCTCTCTGCAGGTTGCAGCCTGCGTACTGGTAAAGGACTGCACTAGTACAAAACCATTGTAAAAGGAGTTTCTAATTTGAAAGAAGATAGAGACATATTGCAGCAGGTGGTTTTCACCCACATTGGGTTTCCACCTTACATCTTGTGTTCTTTGGTGTGACTATCTGTTTTCTTTTGTTCATGCTCATTATTTTATGGTACTGACATGCAAAGATAATTCAAAGAACAAATAAAGAAGATTTATTAAAAGTATTATATAATACTGATTCACCCCCCTCTCAGTATTATTTCCAACAATTGGTATCAGAGCAGGTCCTTCAGAGAAGCTTGATCGCTTGAAGGTAGATCGTTCATCATGAGCAACTATGAGAGAGAAGCATCAATCAGGCCACCGGTTTTTGATGGGACAAACTTCAATTATTGGAAGGTAAGAGTTACTGCCTACCTTCAATCTCTTGGTACAGAAGTTTGGGATATCGTAGAGACAGGCTACGCTTTTCTTTCAGCTACTCCTACAGATGCAGCCGAGAAAAAGAAGTATGAAACAAATGCGAAAGCAGTCAGTACTCTATTAGGATGTATATCTCAATCAGAATTCATGAAGGTAATGCACTATAAATCTGCAAAAGAGATATGGGACAAAATTGTCACAAGCTATGAGGGAGATGAACAGGTAAAGCGTGCTAAACTTCAAACTCTCAGAATTCAGTATGAGACTCTCAAAATGTATAATGATGAAAGTGTGGCTAACTATTTTCTTCGGGTAGATGAGGTTGTTAATTGTATGAAAAATTTGGGTGAAGAAATAAAAGAGGCTATTGTGGTTGAAAAGGTTTTAAGATCATTGTCCCCCAAGTTTGAATCTAAAGTATCTGCAATAGAAGAAAAGGAAAATCTACGAATTCTTACTATGTCTCAGCTACATGGAATTCTAACTGCTTATGAAATGAGAAAGGGAGGTCCATCAGACAGAAGAGAAGCTGCTTTCAAGGCATCAGGCAAAGGAGATTATTATGAAGCAAGCCACGTCCCAGAAGAAGAGGAAGAAGAATCAAATTTTGTCAGAAATCTTCAAAGGGGTTCTGGAAGGTTCAGAGGTAAGTTACCATTTAAATGCTTTGCCTGTGGAAGAGTAGGTCATTATGCTGCAAAATGTCCTTATAAAGATAAAGGAAAAGAACCTGCTAGATGGAACAAGAAACAGAACGCAAATAAGAAAAGCTACTACACTCATGAAGATAGTGATGGTCTATCAAACAGTGATGAAGATGAACAAGGTAATGAATATAAGTTGTTAATGGCATTTGAAGATGATGATTATATGGATGCTGTAGATGTGGATAACCTTTATGATGAAATTACTAGACTCAAGAGATGTATAGAAGAAAAGAACATGATCATTGATACTCTACAATTTCAAATTGATGAAAAGGAAAAACATCTTGAAAAATTAGAAGGTGAAATTGTTGGTCTTAGAAAAGAGATTGAGAAAACAAAAGCTATTAATCTCAAGTTTGTCAAAGGATCTGAAACTTTGGATGAGATTATCAATGTGCAGCGGTCTCTTCTAAACAAGACAGGTCTGGGCTATAATGGAGAAACTTCTCAAGCATCCACCTCAAAAAGTTATCTTGATGCAGCAAGAAGAAATGAGCAAAAGAACAATGAAGATCAACAGGTAAAGCAGGAACGAATTACAAACAGAAACTATCAAGGGCAATCCATCTTAAGGGTGAACAAAAGCTACAACCAGCCACAGGTAAAATCTTCTCAAATTGGTTCAAGAATAGATGAAAATAGAAACTACAATCAGTTGGCTGGTAGATTCAATAACCGCAGAAGTTTCTTCAATGGACAATGTTTTTCTTGCCATAACTTTGGTCACAAAGCAGCTCAATGTGTTGCATATAAAACGATCATGACTAGAGAAGCTCAAAAGCAAAGAAGTATGACAGGGATTACAAAGAGGACCTATAACAACTTTTCGGTTCTTGAAAATGAAGTTGAATGTTCTATTTGCAATAACTTTGGTCATGAAGACTCTGAATGCAGGAGCAGGTTTCAGCAGAAAAAGGAACAAGCCTCAAGCACCAAAACATGGAGAATAAAGGAACCTCAAACAGAAAGATGTGGGATAGCATTTTATGCAGAGGGACAGGAAAATCTATGGTACATTGACAGTGGATGTTCGAAGCATATGACAGGTGATAAAGAAAAACTCGAGTCTTATTCTGCTCTAGAAAAGGGAAAGAAAGTCTCTTTTGGAAATGATACTCCTGCAACTATAAAAGGAAAGGGCATTGCTCAGTTAAAAGAAAAGGTCAAGGCTGGAAATGTTTTGTATGTTGATGGATTGAAGCATAATCTCCTAAGTGTCAGCCAGATGTGTGATCAAAGAACCGAGGTTATATTCAGATCAAATGGATGTCTTGTTCGTGATCTTGATACAGGTAAAACAGTGATCAAAGGTAAAAGAACTCCAAATAATCTGTACATATTTGAAGAAGGACAACAACAATGCTATCTGAGCAAGGATGATGAGCACTGGTTATGGCATCGGAGGTTGGGACATCTAAGCTTTTCAAAAATAAGGAAAACATGCAAATATCAGGCAGTTCGTGATCTTCCAGATATCAAAATTCCTGACAACACCATATGCAAATCATGTCAGTTTGGAAAACAAACCAGAACTAACTTTCCAGAGAAAGAAGGATCAGCTAGCATGCCTCTTGAGCTAGTACATACAGATACATGCGGTCCTTTCAGGAAAAGAACACCTCGAGGAGAAGAATACTTGATATTATTCATTGACGATTTCTCCAGGTTTGTCTGGTTAGGACTTATGAAGCACAAAGATGAAGCATTCAAAAAATTCAAATCCTTCAAAGCCTTGGTTGAAAATCAATCAGGTCACAAAATTAAGTGCCTCAGATCTGATAGAGGTGGGGAATTTACTTCAAATGAATTTTTCGATTTTTGTGAAGAACATGGGATAAGAAGAGAATTATCTACAGCAAGAACTCCTCAGCAAAATGGAGTTGTGGAAAGGATGAACAGAACAATCCAACAAATGGCTCGTGCTATGCTTGATGAGTCAGGAACTCCCGCAACCTTCTGGGGTGAAGCTGCACATGCTGCGGTTGTTATTCTCAACAAAACAAATGTCCAGGTGAACAGCACTCAAACTCCTCATGAGCTCTGGAGTGGTAGGACTCCTTCGGTAAAGCACTTCAAAATCTTTGGGAGCAAATGCTATATCAAGAATACAGATGAGCAGCTTGGCAAACTTGAACCTAGAGCAGATGAAGGCATTCTTCTTGGTTACTCTCCACATAGCAAAGCATACAAATGCTACAATAAAAGACTTAGCAGAATTGTTGACAGCATTGATGTAGTGGTTGGTGAAAAGGGATACATTCCTAGGCAAGTACATCATGAAGACATCGAAGAAGATGAAGGCTACCCCCAACGACAGAATGATGAAGAAGAAGAACCTCAAGAAGAAGAACCAGAGGAGCAAACAAGAATAGAAGAAAAGACTCCATCCAGATATGTTCAGAAGAATCATCCAGAATCTCAGATTATGGGGCAGAAAGAAGCAGGTGTACAAACAAGAAGAACAGTTGCAGAAGCTTCAAGCTATTTGGCATTACTCTCCTCTACTGAACCACAAAATGTGAAAGAGGCATGCAAAGATGAATGTTGGGTGAAAGCAATGGATGAAGAACTTGAGCAGATCGAAAAGAACAACACTTGGGAGCTGGTTCCTAGACGAAAAGATAAGAATGTTATCGGAACAAAATGGGTCTTCAAAAATAAATTGAATGAAAATGGAGAAGTAATTAGAAACAAAGCCAGACTTGTTTGTAAAGGGTATGCGCAGCGAGAAGGAATAGACTTTGAAGAAACCTTTGCTCCTGTTGCAAGACTTGAGGCCATCCGAATGTTCCTTGTTCTCTCAAGTTTTCAAAACTTCAAAGTATTTCAAATGGACGTGAAATCAGCCTTTCTGAATGGAGACTTGGAAGAAGAAGTGTACATTGAACAGCCAGATGGGTTCATTCTTGGAAATGATCCAAATCTTGTATGCAGATTGAAAAAGGCTCTCTATGGTCTCAAACAAGCTCCAAGGGCTTGGTACTACCATTTGGACAAATATCTTCATCAACAAGGCTTTTCAAAAGGATCAGCAGATAGCAATCTTTATATAAAAGTTGAAAATGACAAATTGCTAATACTTGTTGTATATGTAGATGACATTATTTTTGGGAGCAATGAAGAAGCTATGAGTCAAAACTTTGCCTCTGTCATGCAGAAAGAATTTGAAATGTCCCTGCTAGGAGAACTGACATATTTCCTTGGTTTGCAAATCCAACAAAAAGAAGGAGGAATCTTTTTATCTCAAACCAAGTATCTCAAACAGATTTTGAAGAAATATGGTATGGAAGATGCAAAACCAGTATGTACACCCATGGTCACAGGATGTAGCCTCAGTGCAAATGATGAATCTGCAGCAGTACATCAACCAACCTACAGATCTATGATTGGAAGTTTACTTTATTTGACAGGTACCCGACCAGACATCATGCATGCAGTTGGAATAGTTGGAAGATTTCAGGCAAATCCGAAAGAGACTCATCTTCAGGCAGTGAAGAGAATTTTCAAATATCTTCAAGGGACTCAAAATTATGGCTTATGGTATCCAAGAGATACAGATCTTACTCTTCATGCTTATACAGATGCAGATTGGGCCGGAAGTGTGGATGACAGGAAAAGCACAAGTGGTGGTGCGTTCTTTATGGGTTCCAGACTGGTATCTTGGTTCAGCAAGAAACAGAGTTCAATTGCCTTGTCTACAGCTGAAGCGGAATATGTTGTTGCTGCATCTTGTTGCACCCAACTCCTTTGGATGATGCAGACTTTGCAGGATTTTCAAATCACTTGTACACCACCAATCCCCATCTTATGTGACAACACAAGTGCAATCAGCATCTCAAAGAATCCTGTTATGCATTCAAAAACCAAGCACATACCAATCAAGTACCATTTTCTCCAGGAACAAGTACTTGAACAGAAGGTCAAGTTGGAGTATGTTCCTTCTAAGGAACAAGTTGCTGATATTTTCACCAAACCATTGCCCAGGGACACCTTTGAATACCTCAGGCAAAAGCTGGGGGTTGTTGATGCATCATCTTATTGTTGAATCTTTTCTGATTGATGGTACAGGTTCAGGGGGAGCATATAATGCATTGTTGGCATTATGGAGGATGGTCAGAAGGAGATCTTGGAAATAGCTGCAATATGTCTCTATCTCTTTCATGGTGGATTATGGTTCTTTGTTACAGACCTGGTTCTTTTTCAGGGGGAGCATGATCTTAGGGGGAGCATACCCCTTTGCCCTTGATGTCAAAGGGGGAGAATGAAGCTGAAGATTGTAAGGTTGCCATCAAGTCCAAAGGGGGAGATTGTTGGCATTATGTTCTCTGGTATGGCTATATGTTACAAATGTTGTACTTGATGGCAACTCCCATGACAAGGCTCTCAATTTATTGAAAAATAAGAAGGACGCAGGAAATCAGTTCAGAAGGTGCATACCCGCAGGTACACCTTGCAGGGACTGCGTCCAGAGACGTAGGCCAGCCATTCAGGAGGTGCGTCCACCCAATGCACACATTTCAAGGCAGAGAAAAGCTCACGTGGGGGTTTCTTGTGTTTTACTCTTGGTATCTAGCCGACGGTATTGTGTTATTATGGTGTCGGCTCGTGGTATTGTTCCATGATTTGAGGAGGAGCTTGCCTATATAAAGCAAAGGAGATCATTTGGTTTGAGCATGGTTTTGGTTGAATATCTTATGATGGCTAGATCTGGTCTAGATCTAAACAAGGCAAATCTACTGATGGACCGAGATCTCTTCGGCGCATGTTCAGATCTGTAGATCTGACTGTCTGGGTTACTTCTGAAGTCTTGAAATCATCTGTGCGCCGGGACGCAGGCGCAGAAGGGTTCAGGTGCGCCGGGACGCAGGCGCAGAAGGGTTCAGGTGCGCCGGGACGCAGGCGCAGAAGGGTTCAGGTGCGCCGGGACGCAGGCGCAGAAGGGTTCAGGTGCGCTGGGACGCAGGCAGTTCAATAGACTCAGAGCGAGGGACGCAGGCTAGCAGTTGAGCAGGGTGCATCCGGGACGCAGGCTAGCAGTTGAGCAGGGTGAGTCCGGGACGCAGGCTAGCAGTTGAGCAGGGTGAGTCCGGGACGCAGGCTAGCTGTTGAGCAGGGTGCGTCCGGGAAGCAGGCAAGCAGTGGAGCAGGGTGCTTCCTTCTCTTAAAATCTTTGTTTATCATTGTTGTGTTCTGGGTTTGGTCCTATTACTGTTGATCTGGTTACTACAGTTGATTGGGTGATTCTCTCATACTTGATGATCAATTGATGCTTATGGATCCAGTTTGAAAATTTATGAAAAGTGGTCCTTGTAAGAAAAGAAGTAGGGGGTTGTAGCTCCCTTCCAGGAGAGACTGGAAAACGAGAGAGAGTTGTAGCTCTCTGTAGGTTGCAGCCTGCGTACTGGTAAAGGACTGCACCAGTACAAAACCATTGTAAAAGGAGTTTCTAATTTGAAAGAAGATAGAGACATATTGCAGCAGGTGGTTTTCACCCACATTGGGTTTCCACCTTACATCTTGTGTTCTTTGGTGTGACTATCTGTTTTCTTTTGTTCATGCTCATTATTTTATGGTACTGACATGCAAAGATAATTCAAAGAACAAATAAAGAAGATTTATTAAAAGTATTATATAATATTGATTCACCCCCCTCTCAGTATTATTTCCAACGGGAAAAGTATTTCCAGTGATATCTGGAAGCTCATAAATGGCCTCCTGGATCATAAGATAAATCCAATCAAAGCTAGGGAACCCAAAATTCAACCTAGTAGAGTTATAAGGTGGTTAGATGAGCCTTTGGCGCATATAAAAAGTTGGCACAAGTACCAAACCTGGTGGAAAAAATTAGCGGACCAGAAAAAAGTAATTCTAGGATGACATGGATGGACAACGCAACAACAAGGAGTGTTCTTATTTACTCTTGGCAGAGCCCATTTAAATAGATTTTCTAGGCAGAAGTTGCCCAGAGGTAATACCTCGACAATTTTTAATAAGTGCTCAAAATAAATGAGTGGGATAACGATAGATAGGGATGACACCAAATAGTGATGCAATCCCAACGGTCTTGTTACACAGTATTTTTTCACACCTCCTGCACTTCCCTATGTCACACCCCAAAGTTCCAAAACCTTGACAACTATGCAATGTATCCATCTTGATATGCAGTCCAAATCCTCCCTGAAGAACTAATGAAACTTTGTCTTAAGCCTTTCCTAAGAAAATGAGCTCAAAACCCTAATTTATGGGTCAACGCGACTGTGACACTACCCTCTCATGCTAATGGTAGGTTACACCATATGAGCCTCGTGTTTCTAGAACGAAGTTTGCTTGGATACTTGTGCTGAACCCTAAAAGGAAATTTTTCCCAAAGTGGAGGAGAAGATTTGTGATCTAGAGGCTTCCATAATGGCGAGCTAGATGATGTTCGTTGTGGATGTGGTTGAATTCTCCCAATATTATCCCTTGATCTTATCCCTATGAACTTCATCCTTAAGATGAGGAACTTCCCCTATATTTGGTGAGATCCTAACTCCATCTCCTTGCCTATAAATTCATCCCCCTCCATTCCCAAATGGTTGGTCTTTGATTATTTGCACCCTTATGCTGAGATAGTACCTACATGCTATTCACTTTGGCTTGGAGAAAGAGTGCTTGTAGAGCTTGAGCTTGGACTTGGACATTCACTCAAGGAGGGCTACTAACATCAAGGCCTGGTTGTATGCTTCCTCTTTTTTTTATTAATATATACAACTGCTAGTTCACTTTCATAAATGCTTGTGTCAATGATTCATTTATATTTATGCACCTTGATCTGTTAAGGGGATTACATTTGATTATGTTTTTTGCACTTTTATGCTTTATTGTTGTTGGAAATAATACTGAGAGGGGGGTGAATCAGTATTATCAAATCAATAAATTTATTTCCCGAATAGATTTGTATACGCTACTTCAGCTAAGTGAACTAGCGTGTACACATGACTGTACTTAAAGCAACCAACGTATATGCAGAGAACTTTTGATTTACCCAGTTTATCATGCATTGAAATTTAACCAGTATATCAGAGATTTATTAGACAGAGTAGTAAAAGCAGAATAAAGCATCACACATGAGCAACACACATGAACACCAAGATATAAGGTGGAAACACAATGTGGGTGAAAACCACCTGCTGTTGTCGTCTCTATCTTCTTTTAATAATAATAAGAAAATCTATTTACAACATTGTACTAGTGAAAACTCATACCAGTACGAAGGCTTCTACCTGCAGAAGATTTCTACCTTCTCTCGTTCTCTAGCTTCTACTGGAAGGAAGCTACACCCCCTAGCTCTTGTACTAGCCAATATGTTTACTAGTACGTAGGTGCCAGCCTACATAAAACTCCACTCTTCTACCAAGGGCCATGTTTCATGAATTTTCAAACTGGATACTCCTGGAACACAACACCACAATCTGAAGGTCACGTTTCATTCAATTTTCATACTGGACCCATCAACAACATCATAATTGCAATACAATCATCAAGTACATCTGCATTAACCAATCACTGAACCTGAATCCAATTATTCGAGACACTGTCACCAGAACCCAAAGCAGAGCCCAGAACTCTGCAACAGAAAACAGAAACAACTGAAACATGCTTTATAAGGTATATGCTACTTCCATGTGTTGAACCTACGTGTATACGCTCTTTTATCAAAGCCAACCAGTATACACATCTGTAAATATTAATTCATAATTTTTCAGCTATTCCAGACTTCAGTTATACCCAGATCATGATATTTATAGAATAACACATGCGTCAGTATCCAGATCTAGATTATGCATGATCAAACCATATAATGATAATTCAATTTAAGCCTTAAGATCCAGATCCATCATTAGATCGTATCCATCATCAACCGCTAAGGTTCATCCTTAGTTCAGATCCAGCAAAGCACCATAACCCAATAACCTGCATATTAGATCTCCCACTTCATTAGATATTCGATACTTGCACACTTGGCCTAATGATCTTCTCCTCCTTTTATAGTTTTATGCCTTCCTCAATACCATGGACCAAAACCACTTAGGACCAATACCTTGGACCAAATACCTAGGGTCAATACTTAGGACTAGATACCTTAGACCAATACCATGGACCAAATACTTAGTTTTCTAAGGTATACGCGCTTCTCCTTCTGTGAAAGTGCGTGTGTACATATACGCTACTTGTGGTCAGTGAACCTGCGTGTATACACAGTTTGGTCAAGGTGAACCTGCATATACCTCTCTTTCTTCATTTTGTGTAGTTTGATCTGTAATTCTTTGTTGTTAACCTACTATATTGTGATCTTTCATCTGAGTGAGTTTCCATCAAGGACAACACCTCTATCATAATGCCAACAATCTACCCCTTTGGACTTTATGGCAACAACAATACCAAGTCACTCTCCACCTTTGACATCAAGGGAAAAGGGTCATGCTCCCCTTGAGTACATGTTTCATTCTCTGATATGCTAAAATGTACTAATTGAGCTCCCATGATTGAGTCCATGCTCCCCCCGAGTACAAGCAAAGTCTGCAAGAAGATTTTCTAAAAGAATAGCATGACTCTATACATACATCATCAATGACCTTCCTATCACCAATGACTCATACATACATCCATCTCCCAACCAAATGCAGATATATCAAATCTGACTCATCCACCCATCCAAGTGGGGATATACCAATTTTTTTACATGAAAAAAACAATAAATATTACATCATCCATCCCATGTAAAGTGGGGATATAAATTACATCATTTGTCCAAGAGGACCCTAGACTTTTACATGACTTGAGTATCCAATGGTATAAATTTTTGAAGCCATAGCTAGACTCAACAACCATAATGCCAACAATGCTGAATGTACGTGAAGGCTAATGTTCCCCCTGAACCGGTGCATTGATAACAAATCAAAGATCAAGGCATCTTTGTTAGTCAGATAAAATTAACGAACAAAGCATATCATCAATATTAGTCAGGGCACCCATATCAGAGCCTACCCCACTATTTTTCTTGCTTGAAAAACATATACGCTCCTTGACCCACAGAAACATGTGTGTGTACGCGACTTCATTTTAGGAAACATGCATATAATCACCTTTTTCTGAAAAGTTTGATTTTAACAACAGGATGATGCAGCAACTACTCCTAGCTTTTGTCCAAGATATTCAAATGTTTCTCTGGCCAATGGTTTAGTAAATATATCAACAACTTGTTCTTTGGAGGGAACATATTCCAATTTGACCTTTTGTTCAAGCACTTGTTCATGTAGAAAATGGTATTTGATGGGTATGTGCTTGGTCTTGGAGTGTTTGACTGGATTCTTTAAAATACCGATGGCACTTGTATTATCACATAGAATGGATATGGGTGGAGTGCATGTTATATGAATGTCTTGCAATGTTTGCATCATCCAAAGTAGTTGTGTGCAACAAGATGCAACAACCACACATTCTGCTTCACTTGTAGACAACGCAATTGAATTTTGTTTCTTGCTGAACCAAGACACTAACCTGGACCCATATAGAATGCACCACCACTAGTGCTTTTTCTATCATCAACACTTCCTGCCCAATCTGCATCTGTAAATGCATGAAGAGTAAGATCTGTATCTCTAGGATATCATAAACCAAAGTTTTGTGTTCCTTGAATATATTTGAAAATCCTTTTGACCATCTGAAGGTGTGATTCCTTTGGATTTTCTTGGAATCTTCCAACTATTCCTATTGCATGCATGATGTTAAGTCGGGTAACTGATACATAAATCAAACTACCAATCATGGATCTGTAATTTGGTTGATGTACTGTCGTTGATTCATCATTTGAGCTGAGACTGCATCCTGTTACCATTGAGGTACATACAGGTTTAGAATCTTCCATGCCGTACTTTTTCAAGATCTGTTTGAGATATTTGGTTTTTGAAAGAAAAATACCATCTTTATATTATTGAACTTGTAGACCAAGAAAATAGGTAAGTTCACCAAGCAAGGACATTTCAAATTCTTGCTGCATTACTGAAGCAAAATTATGACTCACAGATTCTTCATTGCTACCAAAAATGATATCATCAACATAAACGACAATTATTAGCAATTTATCAGTGTCAATCATTGTATACAGATTACTATCTGCTAACCATTTTGAAAAACCTTGTTGGTGTAGATATTTGTCAAGGCGGTAATACCAAGCCCTTGGAGCCTGTTTTAGACCATAGAGAGCCTTTCTGAGTTTTCCTACAATTTTTGCATCATTTCCAAGAATGAATCTTTTTTGGTTGTTCAATATAGACTTCTTCTTCTAAGTCTCCATTAAGGAAAGTAGATTTTACATCCATTTGGTATACTCTGAATTTCTGAAAGCTAGAGAGAGCAAGAAACATCCTTATGGCTTCAAGTCTAGCAACAGGTGCAAAAGTTTCTTCAAAATCTACACCTTCTTGTTGAGCATACCCTTTACAAACAAGTTTGGCCTTGTTTCTAGTAACTTCTCCATTTTCATTCAGCTTGTTTTTGAATATCAATTTAGGTCCTATGATATTTTTATCATGAGGTCTAGGAACTAATTCCCAAGTATTATTCTTTTCAATTTGCTCAAGTTCTTCATTCATGGCCTTGATCCAACATTCATCTTTGCATGCTTCATTTACATTTTGAGGTTCGATGGAGGATAGTAATGCTAGATAGCTTGAGGCTTCTGTAATAGTTCTTCTTGTATGTACACCTGCCTCTTTTTCCCCTAAAATTTGAGTTTCTGGATGGTTTTTATAAACATACCTGGACGGAGTCTTTTCTTCTATTGTTATCTCTTCTTCTAGTGCTTCATTGGTTTCTTCTTTAGAATCATTGTGATTTTATGAGGGAAAGTAATCCCCATCTTCTTCATTGTCATAATCTTTGGTTTTTATCTGTTTTGGATTTTTGCATGCTTCATCAACTACAACATCAATACTTTCAACAATTTTCCCAAGTCTTTTATTATAACATTTATATCCTTTACTTCGAGAAGAGTAACCAAGAAGAATACCTTCATCTGCTCTGGGCTCAAACTTACCAAGTTTTCATCAATCCTTTTGATATAACATTTGCTTCCAAAAACTTTAAAGTATTTTACAGTAAGCGTCTTACCATACCAAAGTTCATGTGGAGTTTGAGTGTTGTTTACTTGAACATTTTCTTGGTTGAGAATAGTTACAGTGGCAAACACAGCCTCACCCCAGAAGGTTGCAGGAGTTCCAGATTCATCTAGCATAGCTCGAGCCATTTGTTGAACAGTTCTGTTCATTCTTTCTACCACTCCATTTTGTTGAGGAGTCCTTGTGGTGGAGAACTGCATTTTTATTCCATGTTGTTCACAAAAGTCAAAGAATTCATCCGAGGTAAATTCCCCTCCTCGATTAGATCTGAGGCATTTGATTTTGTGATCTGATTCATTTTCAACCAAAGCTTTGAAGGCTTCGAAATTTTCAAATGCTTCATCTTTATGCTTTAGAACTAGACCTGTCCAACACATTTTGGAAAAATCATCAATGAACAAAATAAAATATTCTTCTCCACGAGGTGACATTTTCCTTGATGGTCCACATAAATTAGTATGAACAAGTTCAAGAGGCTTACTAGCTGAGCATTCCTTTTTAGTGAAGTGAGATCCGGTTTCCTTACTGAATTGACATGGTTTGCATATTGTACTTTCAGGAATGATGATATCTGGAAGATCACAAATAGCCTGGAATCTGCATGCTTTTCTTATTTGAGAAAAGCTTAGATCTCCCTATCTTCTATGCCATAGCCATTTTTCATCATTTTTTCTTAGATAGCACTGTTTTTGTCCTCCCTTGAGTATGTATAAGTTGTTTGGAGTTCTTGTTCCTTTGATCACGGTTTCTCCTGTATCAAGCTATCGTACAACACATTCGTTTGATCGAAACAACACTTCATTTCCTTGATCACACATTTGACTGAAACTCAACAAGTTATGCTTTAGACCGTCTACATACATAACATTCCCAGCTTTAACCTTTTCTTTCAAGAAAACAGAGCCTTTACCTTTTATGACAGTAGGAGTGTCGTTTCCAAATGAGACATTCTTTTCCTTTTCTAAGGCATTATATGAATGAAGTTTTTCTTTGTCACCTGTCATGTGTTTTGAGAATCCACTGTCGATGTACCACTGATTTTCTTGTCCTTCTGCATACAAGGGTATACCACATCTTTCTGTTTGAGGTTCTTTCCTTCTCCATATCTTGGGATTTAATGAAGTTTTCTCCTTTTGAGATGTTTGCCGAAATTTGCTGTTGCATTTAGATTCTTCATGGCCAAAGTTGTTACAGATTGAGCATTCTATTTCATTTTCAAGAAGAGAAAAGTTATTATAGGAACTTTTCTTGATCCCTGTCACATTCCTTTGATTTCGAGCTTCTCTAGTCATGATGGTTTTGTAAGAAACACATTATGCAGCTTTGTGTCCAAAATTATGACATGAGAAACATTGACCATTAAAGAAGTTCCTGCGATTATCGAATCTATTAACCTGGTGATTGTAGTTTCTATTGATACTCATCTTTGAAGAAAATTGAGTATGATTGACCTAAGGTTGTTTGTGGCTTCTCTTCATCCTTGAAGAAAATTGAGCCTGATTTACCTGGTGATCTGCTTTATTCCTTTACTGACGATTGTCATAATGTTCATTGTTCTTTGCTGCATCAAGATAGCTTTTAGTGGAGGTTGACGGATTCTATGATTGAGATGTTACTTTAGCATATCCAAGACCTGTCTTTATCAGAGGAGAACGCTGCACTTTGATAATTTCATAAAAAAAAAAAATTATCCTTTTTTCAAATCTAAGATTGAGAGATTTTGTTTTCTCAAGATCCTTTCTTAGACCCACAATTTCACATTCTAGTTTTTCATTGTGTTTTTCTTTCTCAGCAAGTTGGTATGTCAATGTATTCATAATCATATTCTTTTCTTCTAAATAGATTTTGAGTTTAGAGATTTCTTAATGAAGATCATCTTCTTCTAAAGCATCCCAAAAATTATCATCATCATAAGCCATTAGAAGTCTATAGTCATTACTATTTCATCTTCATCACTATTTGATAAACCATCACTATCGTCATGAGTATAGTAACTCTTTTTACTTACACTTTGCTTTCTATTCCATTTTGCAGATTCCTTCCCTTTATCATATTTATCTTTATGAGGACATTTAGCAGCATAATTACTGACTCTACCATAGGCAAAACATTTGAAGGTTAGTTTACCTCTAAATCTTCTGAAACCCCGTTGAAGCTTCTTGACAAAGTTTACTTCATGTTCTTCTTCTGAAATATGTCCTGATTCATTGAGTTCTTCCTTTCCTTTCGCGGAAGCTTTAAATGTGGCTTCTCTCGTATCTGATGGGCCTCCTTTTCTCATCTCAAAGGCAGTTAAGATTCTGTGAAGTTGTGTCATAGTGATGGTCTGCAGATCCTATTTTTCTTCTATGGCAGGTACATTTGATTCAAATTTAGCAGACAAGGATCTTAAAACTTTCTCAACTAAGGTAACTTCCTTTATATCTTCACCTAGATTCTTCATACAATTGACAACCTCATCTATACGTAAGAAGTAACTAGCTATACTTTCATCATTGTGCATCTTAAGAGTTTTGTATTGAATTCTAAGAGTTTGAAGTTTAACATGTTTTACCTGAGAGTCTCCTTCATAGCTCAGAACGATTTTGTCCCATATTTCTTTGGATGATTTGAGCTGCATAACTTTGACAAACTTTGATTGTGACAGACTTCCCAATAATGTATTGACAACCCTAGTATTGGTTTCATATTGCTTTTTACCTGTTGTATCTATAGGAATTGCTGAAGGAAATGTATATCCTCCTTCCACAATTTCCCAGACATCCATTCCAAGTGATTGTAGAAGGCTGTGGTTCTTTCTTCCAATAAAAAAAGTTGCTCCCATCAAATATTGGCGATCTGATGGATGCCACGCTTTCTTGATTACTCATGATGATGGATCTTCCTTCAAGCGATCAAGCTTCTTCTGAAGGAGCTCCTTTGATACCAATTGTTGGAAATAATACTGAGAGGGGGGGTGAATCAAAATTATCAGATTAATAATTTTATTTCCCAAACAGATTTGTATACGCTACTTCAGCTAAGCGAACTAGCGTGTACACGTGACTGTACTTAAATCAACCAACGTATATGCATAGAACTTTTGATTTACCCAATTTATCATGCATTGAACTTTAACCAGTATATCAGAGATTTATTAGACAGAGTAGTAAAAGTAGAATAAAGAATCACACATGAGAAACACACATGAACACCAAGATATAAGGTGGAAAGCCAATGTGGGTGAAAACCACCTGCTGCTGTCATCTCTGTCTTCTTTTAATAATAATAAGAAAATTTGTTTACAACATTGTACTGGTGAAGACTCATACCAGTACGCAGGCTTCTACCTGTAGAAGGTTTATACCTTCTCTCATTCTCCAACTTCTACTAGAAGGGAGCTACAACCCCCTAGCTCTTGCACTAGCCAATATGTTTACTAGTACGTAGGTGCCAACTTACAGAAAACTCCACTCTTCTACGAGGGACCACGTTTCATGAATTTTCAGATTGGATACTCCTGGAACACAACACCACAATCTGAAGGCCACGTTTCATTCAATTTTCATACTGAACCCATCAACAACATCATAATTGAAATACAATCATCAAGTACATCTGCATCAACCAATCACTAAACCCGAATCTGATTATTCAGAACAATGTCACCAAAATACAATCCTCAGAACCCAAAGTAGAGCCCAAAACTCTGCAACAGCAAACAGAAACAACTGAAACATACTTTATAAGTTATATGCTAATTCCATGTGTTGAACCTACGTGTATACACTCTTTTATCAAAGCCAACCAGCGTACACATCTGTAAATATTAATTCATAATTTTTAAGCTATTCCAGACTACCCAGATCATGATATTTACAGAATAACATATGCGTCAGTATTCACATCTAGATTATGCATGATCAAACCATATAATGATAATTCAATTTAAGCCTTAATATCTAGATCCATCATTAGATCTTATCCATCATCAACCGCTAAGGTTCATCCTTGGTTCAGATCCAGCAAAGCACCATAAGCCAATAACCTGCATACTAGATCTCCCACTTCATCAGATATTCAATACTTGCATACTTAGCCTAATGATCTTCTCCTCCTTTTATAGTTTTAGGCCTTTCTCAATACCATGGACTAAAACCACTTAGGACCAATACCTTGAACCAAATACCTAGGGTCAATACCTAGGGTCAATACCTAGGACCAGATACCTTGGACCAATACCATGGGCCAAATACTTAGCTTTCTAAGGTATACACTCTTTTCCTTCTGTGAAAGTGCGTGTGTACATATATGCTACTTGTGGTCAGTGAACCTACGTGTATATGCAGTTTGGTCAAAGTGAACCTGCGTATACCTCTCTTTCTTCATTTTGTGTAGTCTGATCTATAATTCTTTGTTGTTAACCTGTTGTACTGTGATCTTTCATCTGAGTGAGTTGCCATCATGGACAACACCTGTATCATAATGCCAAGAATCTCCCCCTTTGGACTTGATGGCAACAACAACACCAAGTCACTATCCCCCTTTGACATCAAGGGAAAAGGGTCATGCTCCCCCTAAGTACATGTTGAATCCTTTGATATACGAAATGTACTGATTGAGCTCCCATGATTGAGTCCATGCTCCCCCTGAGCACAAGAAAAGTCTGTGTTGGTACCATCCCATGACCTCCTTTTTCCTCCTAAAACATATCATTTTCCTACCTCTTTCCATCATACATCTCCTAGATTCCTTGAAAATTGATTAGCTAATAGTACTATAGTTATTAAAATGCATTGAAATTGATTTAGGAGTTTTATGTTAAAGAATTAGGGATTTTTGGTAAAATGACTACAGGAAGTTCCAACATCCTGTAATTGGTTTATTGTTTGACATGTGGCATGACAGCTAGGCTAGAGCGAAGGGTAGGGATGAAAAGTAGAATGTCCAAGCATGGATGAATACCTATCCTACAGCAGAACCGACCCTCCTACATGTGCGGTCAACGATGGTCAAATTATAGCATGTTGGCGACAAAGGCAGCAACAACATATCATTCTAAATTGATTTAGTTTTGTTCCTTTTTGAAATCAGTTTAGGATAGAAACATTTTAAAAATCACGACATGATAAAAGCGGCAATAGCCACATCATGAATGTACATTCATTTTCGAAATGTAAGGGTTGTAAAAACATATGTAAACACAGTTCTGTGTAGTAGTTAATGTTGGTTATCATTGTATCATTTGAAAAACAGAGTTTAAACTTAATATCGAGAACACAGTTGCAGTCACGATCTTTTCCTTGTTGCGTTGATTTTATAATCGGTTGAACACAGTCCAGTATACCTCTGAACGCGGACGGACCCTGCGTTAAGCTGGTATACTGTCATTTCCTTTTCATTCGCAACTCAGTGTATTAAATGATATGCATAGCAATTAAGATTGGTTTTTGATTTCAATAGAATGCGTATGGTTTATGTTTATGATCGTTCTTGAACAGTTCATCACTGAGATCGTGAATCGCATCCTGTAAGGGATTCGATCCTTTGTTGTCTTTTAAAGCAATGTCATGAAATCTGTTATCATTTCAAAGTATGCTTATGGTTTCTGTATGTCTTTATCTTGCATGAATATTAGTGAATGCTGAGTATTTGCTGAACAGGGGTTTTATGCATAGTGTCTCTGTAAGGAGATTGAAATCTTGGTTTGAAGCAATACACAGTGTTTTAATTTGGTAAATGAATTGAATGACAGTGTTGTAATTAAGTAGATTAGCTGAGTGACCTAAGTGTTTGGGTGATAGGTAACATACCTCAATCTTCCGTAAAGAAGTCCTGTGACCTACCATCATAACCACTTAGCTAATAATCCTTTATGTCTATATACTTTAGATGCATGCCTCTAAGTCTACGCATCCTGGTCGATAATAAATATAGCCTAGTCTAGCACCCTAGATAGGACACTGCATTTTGGCGCCGTTTCCGGGGAGGCATACTTAAAGGATTTAAAAAGAAAAAAATTTAATAAACAAAAACGAGAAAAAACACAGTTAGAAATCATGTTCATTTATGCCTAGATTTAGGGACAATCAGGGTAGATTCATAAAACCCCCCCACCATCCAAAAACTAACCCATCATCATCAGGAGCAGACTCTTTATGGAATACAACACCAGCTGAGGAAGTCACCATCCAATCATTAGAGGAAAAACAAAAGTCAGGACAAAGGCTTACTCTCATCGAAAGGAAAACTTTATTAACACATAAATCGCAGAAGAAGCACTTTCCTAGATCTTCCACACAAGGAGAAAGTAGCACAGTGCCCGAACAATCTTTCTTTAATCTCCTCTTTCAAACAAGTGACACTGACACAGAGAGACCTATTAGAATGGATGAGGAAGGAGCTGGATCAGTACCAAATCATGGACAGAGAGATGAAGAAGAGTCAACTTTTAAGTTTCCTATACATGAACCACAAGAAGATGATGAGATCAAAATGAAAAACATACCTCCATCCGTGCTACCAAAATTTTATGGTATGGCTTCGGAAGACCCAGACTCATTCTTGTTCGAGTTTGACATTGTATGTCAAACATATGGCTATACAGATGATGCCCATAGGCTTAGACTCTTCCCAGCGACATTAAAGGCATCAGCCTTAAGATGGTTCATGAGGCTTGGTGAGCATGCTATAGTTGATTGGGATGGCATGAGAAGAATATTTCTAAGGAAATATCAACCTTATTGTAGATCCAAATATTCTAAAGATGATATCTTTAGAATGAGCCAGCAAGAGGATGAAACCTTAGAGGAATACTTAGAACGGTTTGTCTACAACTTACAAAAATCCAAACACCGAACTATGCCTCTTGATCTGATCCGCACAATATTCTTGAAAGGTATCTGAGAAGAATACATGGATGATCTTAACTTGATGGGCAAAGGTGAAATTTCTGCCTTACCCTTTGAAGAAATCGCTGAGTTATGTGAGAAGTATTCAAGGAGCAAAGCTAAAATGGGAAAAAGAACCCTGTCATCCAAAGTCACAAAATCTGCCTCCGCAAGTGTCATAAGGGCTGAAATAGGGAATCTATTAGAAGAGTTTAAAACAGATCTGTTAAGCACCCTAGGGAGCCAAATTGACACTCTAAAAGCTAAGAAGAAACAAGAAGATGAAGATCAGATAATGGCTATCTTCTGCCCAAAATGCCGGAAGAAACATGCATTAAAAGACTGCCCACTAGAAAACATCCAAGTTTGTGCTTTCTATACTGAACATCATGATATGTTTAATTGTCCTAAAGTTAAGGTTTTGCAGAACTGTAATATGGCAGCCAATGCAGAGATGGAAAACGTGTATTACATGGGCACAAAGAGACCATGGCAACCAAGGCCAGCACCTCAAGGTATGTTTCCAAATCAAAATTTGCAATTTCCTGTAAATGATCAAATGTATGCACAAAATTCATGGAATGTACCCATGCCATGGCAGCACCAAAACCACCCACAGCAACAATGGAGACCGTCTCAACAGTACTCTCAATCCTATCATACATATCCTCAATCATACCCACCATATTCACAACCATATCAACAATACCATCAGCCGTATTCATCACATTCTCAACCATATCAGCAGTATCCTCAGCAAGTTGTTTATCAGCCTCAACCTACTCAACAAGCACTGCCTGCTCCTCCACCAATAAATCCACCACAACTGCAATTTCCAGCTAACTCACAACCTCCCAGACCTACTCAAATTCTTGCTCAAACTGTCCCAAATCTAAATAATAGAGCAGAGAGGTCAGCCTACAATGTAGAAGAGGGAACCTCATATCCCACACTACCCTTGCAAAATATCAACTTGAGGTCTGGTAGGGTACTCCACAAAGATTCTCCAATAACAGATAAGCAAGAAGAAAACATAAAAAATGAAAATGAAATGACAAATCAAAGAAAACCAAACGATGATACCAAAGATAAGCAGATGCAACCATTGCATCCACCTTTTCCAGACTGATTGGTCCAAATAAAACCTCCACTGTCTATACCACAATTTGATGTCTTAGATGAACTCAAGAATGTCTACATAAAAATTCCACTGCTGCAAGCTATAAAAGACATTCCCATATATACTAAAGCCATCAAAGACATGTGCCTCAATAAGCCTGCTAGAAAAAGGATTGATCCTCAAACAATTCATGTTATAGGACATTTAGCAGACCTTATGACCAATACCATCTCTATGGAAAAGTATGTTGATCATGGCATTCCCAAAGTGACCACCATAATTAACAACATACAAATTCCAAACACTTTGATAGATCTTGGGGCCGCAATCAATGTCATGACTCTTGAAACCATGAGAACACTCCAGCTCATAAATTTGCAACATACAACGATTGTTCTAGAACTAGTTGATAGGTCTAAAGTGATTCCTGAAGGGATTTTGGAGGACATAATTGTCTCACTGGACTCTTGGGAGTATCCAGTGGATTTCTTAGTTCTTCAACCCAAATCCAATTTAGGAGGGCACCCTATCATCCTTGGTAGACCATGGTTAGCGACTGTTGATGCATTCATAGGATGTCGATCGGGCAACATGATCATTTCAAGAGGGACCGAAAGAAAACAACTCACTCTTTATCCATCGGCACAATCACCAACAGTAACACACAATTTGTGGCTTGATGATAAATTCAATGATAAAGAAGAAGTACAATCTGTTTTTAGCATTGACCAAATCTATGATTTCCAAGAACAAGACAATAATGATTTGGTAGAATTATTCCTTTCTCAACCTGATATTTCCGAAAATTTGAGAAATGACCAATATCATGCTACAGATGTACTTTTAGCTCAAAATTTTCAGGAAACATGCACCATTCAATCTTTGCAAACCACATTTCACGACATTTTTCCAGTTCAATCCATCACCAACACACAGAGTCAGATCATAGAGATTAGTCCAGGGAAAACTCTGAATATAGGCAATCACCTAGACTCATCTCAGCAAGAGAAATTGATTCGACTATTGAGAAAATACTAGAAAGCCTTTGCTTGGGACTACACCGATATGCATGGGATTCACCCTGACACATGCACTCACCATATTTATACAGATAGTACCATCAAACCAGTGAGGCAACCACAGAGAAGAATGAACCCTATGCTCCAGGATATTGTCAGAGAAGAATTGCAAAAACTGTTGAGAGTTAATTTTATATATCCTATTTCTGACAGTCAGTGGGTATCCCCATTGGTTATAGTGCCCAAGAAAAATGGTAAGTGGTGCATTTGTGTTGATTACAGACAACTGAACAAAGCAACTCTTAAAGATTATTTCCCACTACCATTTATTGACCAAGTGTTAGACACCCTAGCTGGGAAATCATCATTTTCTTTTCTTGATGGTTTCAGTGGCTACAACCAGATCAGGATAGCCTCAGAAGACCAGGACAAAACCAAATTCACCTGTCCTTGGGGCACTTATGCTTACAATGTTTTTCCATTTGGACTTCGCAATGCTCCAGCTACATTTCAGAGAGCTGTATTAGTTATTTTCGCTGATTTAGTTCATGATTGTGTTGAAGTTTATATGGATGATTTTTCAGTGTACGACAATTCATTTGAACATGCATTAGAAAACCTTGAAAGAGTTTTGAATAGATGTATTGAAGCTAATCTATCCTTGAGCAATGAAAAGTGATTTATGATGTTAAACGAAGGGATAGTATTAGGCCACTATATTTATTTTCAAGGCATCAAAGTTGACCCAGCAAAGATCCAGATCATTGTTGATTTTCCAATTCCAAAAAATCAAAGAGAGGTAAGAAGTTTTCTTGGGTATGCAAGCTATTACAGAAGGTTTATTGAACATTTTAGTAAGATAGCTTTACCTTTGTTTAAACTTCTAACAAAAGATGTACTTTTCAACTGGAATGAGAACTGCCAACAAGAATTCGAAGTACTCAAAAAGAAATTATCAACCGCACCAGTCTTAAGAGGGCCTAATTGGAGCCTACCATTTCATATCTTTACAGATGCATCTGACACTGCAGTGGGTGCATCATTAGGCCAAAAAGAGGAATCTTGTAACTATGTCGTTCATTTCATTAGCAAAAATCTCACACCTGCAGAGTTAAACTACACAGTCACAGAAAAGGAAACACTTGCCATCATATATGCTGTGAATAAATTCCGACATTATATAACTGGTTATGAGGTCTTTGTACATACTGATCATTCTGCCATTAGACATTTAATGAATAAACCAATAACTAGTGGCAGAGTTACCAGATGGTTATTATTGTTACAGGAATTTAACATCACAGTGTTAGATAGACCAGGTAAAGAGAATCAGGTGGCAGATTTTCTTTCTAGACTGCAAAATCCAGGTGAGGTTGTTCTGGTTGAAGATTCTTTTCCAGATGAAAATTTATTTGCAATTTCCATAGTAAATCCTTGGTATGCTGGTTTGGCCAATTATTTGTCTACAGGAAGGACACCTCCACACTTTACTGCAAAGGAAAAGAAGAGACTAGTCAAAGAAAGTGCTAGATATTCATGGCTTAATGGAGATTTATTTTACACTGGTTATGATATGATCATTAGAATATGTGTAAGAAATGATGAGATAATTGATATTTTAAAATCTTGCCATGATGAACCGTGTGGTGGGCATTTTGCAGCTAAGCGAACAACATTCAAAGTTCTTACTCTTGGATACTACTGGCCATCCATTTTCAAGGATGCCAAGAAGTATGTGAAGAGTTGTGACAGCTGCCAAAGAATGGGCAGGCCAACAGCTACAGACGAGATGCCCCTTCAGCCCCAAGTTCACCTAGAGCCATTTGAAAAATGGGCTCTAGACTTTATAGGACCCATTAACCCAACCTCCAATGGTAAGAAGTACATCTTAGTATGTACTGATTACGTCACAAAGTGGGCTGAAGCAAAAGCACTGGTTAGAGCCACCGAACACACAGTGGTAAATTTCCTTTTTGAAGAGATTTTTGTAAGGTATGGAGTACCAAGGGAGATAGTGACTGATCAAGGTACTCAATTCACCTCAAAGCTAGTGAAGGACATCACAGACAAATACCAAATCAAGCATAGAAGAAGCACACCTTACCATCCAGAGGCCAATGGGCAGGTGGAATCCACAAACAAAACTTTGGAAGGGATCATTACTAAAACTGTGGCAATGAACAGGAAGAATTGGGAAGATAAGCTCAAAGATGCACTCTGGGCTTACAGAATTACGTGGAAGGATACTACAGGATTTACAACATATCAGTTGGTGTACGGCAAAGAGGTAATGCTTCCTATTGAGTTTCAAATACATACTTTTAAACTGGCTGTAGATTTGCAAATTGACTTGGACCAAGCACAACAAGAAAGAATTCAGCAGTTAAACCAGTTGGATGAAATGTGGCAGCAAGCAGAGGAAACCACAATCCTCATGCAAAAACAAAGGAAGCAGTGGCATGATGCACATATCAAGAAGAAGAAGTTCAAGGAAGGTGACTGGGCTTTACTTTTTGACTCTAAATTCAGAGATCATAAAGCCAAGTTTACCACCCATTGGATGGGCCCATACCAAATTATTCAGGCTTACAACAATGGTTCAGTCAAGCTCAAAACTATTGATGGAGAAGGTCATTCCTTTACTGTCAATGGTCATCGCCTGAAACTATACACTAAGCCATCAGCAAGCAAGATTTTCTCCAAACAGTATCTCAACAAAGAGAGGTTGAGATACTGCAACCCTCAGCTGCAGTATCCCTGCCTTAGTTCATTTCCTTTCAATTTAGAAATTCAAAAAGAAATTAAAAAAAAAAACAAAACAAAAACTAAAAAAAAAATATATATAATAACAATGGGTTAGATGTGAAAACCAGACTCTGGCACACTCTAACCCGAATTCTTACTTGAAAACCAATTCGTTGGCGGGTAAGAATTCTCTTTCTTTTGTTCACTGTTTGATTTATCAACTGAATAATGACTTGAGGACAAGTCAAAACTTCAGTGGGGGAGAGAAGCATCAGCATTTTGTTCTTTTATCTCTCCATTGTAAATTCTTAAAGATTTCTTATCTCATCTCCTCACTGTAAATTTCCAAAGCAGTTTGTTCCAACATTCCAGATTTCAATAAAGAAGATGGTTTGTCATTGTTTTATCTCAGAGGGACCTGGTTATAAACATTATGCAGGGGGACCTGTTTTGTCCAGAAGACCATGCTACCAACATCAACAGTAATGGGACATGTTTAAGACACAAAAAAGGGACTTGTTAAGAGACTGTTACTTCAGTATCACTTCAACAAAACTTCATCAAATTTCTACAAGGATCCACAGGTTGCTGGGCACCAAGACTACATCAAATACCCAAGCTCAAAGAACCTATATACATATAATTCTTTCTCCGAATTTCAAAGGAGTTGCATGAACATCTTCAAGATCTCAGAGGGACCTGTTACATTTGAATCTATCTCAGGGGACCTGTTATGAACAGCAAAGAATAGTCAAAAGAGACTAGTCCTACTCAGCATGCCAATGCAACAAAAACCAACAAAAGTGTAATGTGTTCCTTATTCTTAACATTTAATTTCTTAGATTAATTTTTAATGTTAAATTTAATGACTGTGACTGTTATGATCGATTTCAAGGACACTACATTTTCCATCATCCCTTATCTCACTGATTCTTATCATCTTTCATACTCCAACCTATTTCATACCTCTAAATCCATTACCCCTTTTCATATCAACCTTGTTATGCCAATCGCATCCTACAGCCATACCAACATCTTCCATTTGGCCGAGTACCAATAGAAGCAGGACACGTGGTGGATTGTTTTTTAACAAAAAAAAGGGGAAAGAAACAAATGTTAAAGCGGGCCTATTCATTGTATCCCACACGGCCGAATTATGATTCCACCACCCAACGTAGCCAAATGATTCAGAGGACTCCCTGAAATCATACCCCAGCATTGCATATACGCTTCCAGCGGTCCTATGATGGCATTTATACAAGCGGTACAACCATTCCTCTGTTGCAAAAGATGAATACGCTATGAAGTAAGTATAGTTGGTTATTTCACCATCATTCTCAGTTATTTCACACTGGCATTTAACTCCTGTGACTTCCACAGTAAGGATTGAAAGCAGTGAGCACCACAAGAGGGAAATATAACCATTCGGTTTCGACTCCCACCAAAGTCACAAGATAGTCAACCGAGCATCATACTGGATATTAAGGGAGCGACACCACCAGGTAACAAATTGAAACTTCTTTGTTGAAATTGCAAAACATAAACAGAGAAGAGTTAGAGCACGACCCTCTGCCAAAATGACCAATAGGGTCGAGCTGAGCATGTTCAACAGTTCTCAATATCATGAAGATTGCATTACAATTCTCAAAGAGATACAGTGGTTGCCCTTTTTAGAGAAATTTCATGGAAGTAATGAAGAGGTTACCAAACAATTCACTTTCACATTCAATGGAGAGAAAGCCCTGATAGGTAACTTCTCATTCAGGGTTTCTGAAGACACCATAGCCCAGTCAATAGGGATCAGCCCAGAAGGGGAGAAGTACTTTAAGACAAAGCAATTTAAAGAGAAGTCATGGACTCAATTTATGTCTAGATCTAGAGTCTCATCAGTTAACTGGAAGAAAGGCGTCCCAAGGAGTTGGTTGATGCATCCCTCGGACGAGATGGTCTATATTCTCCAAAAATTCGTAACTTGCGAAGGCCGCTATAGTATTGTTTATCTATACCATATTAAACTACTGCTACACTTGAAAAGGCAGTGTGTTATCAGTCTACCATATTTTCTATTACAAAGCCTAACCAAGATGTCGAAGACCATCCAAAAGCAGAAGGGAAATGAAGACAAGAGCCTATATCACTTTGGCTTAATTAAAATTATTATTGAGCTTGAATTGCAGAGAAGAGGGAAACCGTGGAAGGAGTTCTTAGTTGCTAACCAAATTAAAGATGAAGAAGACAAAGAAGAACTGCATGAGAACTCAGGATTCATGAAGGATATCGACGAAGAGATCCCAGTATCTAAAGCAAGCAAGGTACCTCCACCTGTGAGCAGCATAAGGACTAGGAAAATGAGAAAAGAGGATGCTCAGAAGGCAGAGCAAGATAAAATTTTCACCACTTATTCAAGAAGAACAAGGAGAGCACCAAAAGCCCAGTTACAAGAAGACCATCTTGAATCCAATGCACCTATACCGATGGATGTTGAGAGTAGTGACCACTCACAACCAGGACCAGGAGCTGATATAGAGGTTGAAAGCAATAACAGGCAAGAAAAAGGTTCACCACCTCCCATTAAGAAGCAGAAGAAACTGGAGAAACAAATTGAGAAATTAAAGGAAGAACTCATGGAGGCTAATATGCTAGAAAAAGTTATCAAGAAAGAAAATGAGATGCTCCGAGCGCAGAGTAAAGAGACTCAATAGAAGAATGAAAAGTTAAGGGAGCGAATCAGTGAGCTTGAGGCTGAGCAAACGGATATTTGTAAATGGGTCACTAAGTGGTACAACCAGAAGAAGACCCTCAAAGAAAAATACAAAAGATTAAAGCAGGAGCTCCATGGTCAGAAAGATGCCCAGGTGAAAAAGAATGTGGATACACTGCTAAAGGCAGCAGAGGTCCAGGCAGGGACAGAGTTCAAGGGAAGCACTTCGAGGTTAGCATGAGGACATGCTAATTCATTAAGTCAGGGAGAGATGTTGGTACCATCCCATGACCTCCTTTTTCCTCCTAAAACATATCATTTTCCTACCTCTTTCCATCATACATCTCCTAGATTCCTTGAAAATTGATTAGCTAATAGTACTATAGTTATTAAAATGCATTGAAATTGATTTAGGAGTTTTATGTTAAAGAATTAAGGATTTTTGGTAGAATGACTACAGGAAGTTCCAACATCCTGTAATTGGTTTATTGTTTGACATGTGGCATGACAGCTAGGCTAGAGCGAAGGGTAGGGATGAAAAGTAGAATGTCCAAGCATGGACGAATACCTATCCTACAGTAGAACCGACCCTCCTACATGCGCGGTCAACGATGGTCAAAGTATAGCATGTTGGCGACAAAGGCAGCAACAACATAGAATTCCAAATTGATTTAGTTTTGTTCCTTTTTGAAATTAGTTTAGGATAGAAACATTTTAAAAATCACGACATGATAAAAGCGACAATAGCCACATCATGAATGTACATTCGTTTTCGAAATGTAAGGGTTGTAAAAACATATGTAAACACAGTTCTGTGTAGTAGTTAATGTTGGTTATCATTGTATCGTTTGAAAAACAGAGTTTGAACTTAATATCAAGAACACAGTTGCAGTCACGATCTTTTCCTTGTTGCGTTGATTTTATAATCGGTTGAACACAGTCCAGTATACCTCTGAACGCGGACGGGCCGTGCGTTAAGCTGGTATACTGTCAATTCCTTTTCATTCGCAACTCAGTGTATTAATTGATATGCATAGCAATTAATATTGGTTTTCGATTTCAATAGAATGCATATGGTTTATGTTTATGATCGTGCTTGAACAGTTCATCACTGAGATCGTGAATCGCATCCTGTAAGGGATTCGATCCTTTGTTGTCTTTTAAAGCAATGTCATGAACTATGTTATCATTTCAAAGTATGCTTATGGTTTCTGTATGTCTTTATCTTGCATGAATATTAGTGAATGCTGAGTATTTGCTGAACAGGGGTTTTATGCATAGTGTCTCTGTAAGGAGATTGAAATCTTGGTTTGAAGCGATACACAGTGTTTTAATTTGGTAAATGAATTGAATGACAGTGTTGTAATTAAGTAGATTAACTGAGTGACCTAAGTGTTTGGGTGATAGGTAACATACCTCAATCTTCCGTAAAGAAGTCCTGTGACCTACCATCATAACCACTTAGCTAATAATCCTTTATGTCTATATACTTTAGATGCATGCCTCTAAGTCTACGCATCCTGGTCGATAATAACTATAGCCTAGTCTAGCACCCTAGATAGGACACTACAGTCTGCAAGAAGATTTTCCAAAAGAATAACATGACTCTATACATACAACACCAATGACCTTCCTATTATCAATGACTCATACATACATCCATCTCCCAACCAAGTGGGGATATATCAAATTTGACTCATCCACCCAACCAAGTGGGGATATACCAATTGTTTATACATGACAAAAACAAGAAATATTACATCATCCATCCCATGTAAAGTGGGGATACAAATTACATCATTTGTCCAAGAGGACCCATTCAAATATATGATAAAACTTATCACACCGTAAAATTTTACATGACTTGAGCAGCTAATGGTATAAATATCTCAAGCCATAGCTAGACTCATCAACCATAATGCCAACAATGTTGAATGTACGTGAAGGCTAATGCTCCCCCTGAACTGATGCTACCTGTGCATCGATAACAGGTCAAAGATCAAGGCATATTTATTAGTCAGATAAAATTAACGAACAGAGCATATTATCAATATCAGTCAGAGCACCCATATCAAAGCCTGCCCCACTATTTTTCTTGCCTGAAAAACATATATACTCCTTGACCCACAGAAACCCACATGTGTACGTGACTTCATTTTAGGAAACACGTATATAATCACCTTTTGCTGAAAAGTTTGATTTTAACAGCAGGATGATGCAGAAACTACTCCCAGCTTTTGTCTGAGATATTCAAATGTTTCTCTGGCCAGTGGTTTAGTAAATATATCAGCAACCTGTTATTTGGAGGGAACATATTCCAATTTGACCTTTTGTTCAAGCACTTGTTCATGTAGAAAACGATATTTGATGGGTATGTGCTTGGTCTTGGAGTGCATGACTGGATTCTTTGAAATACTGATGACACTTGTATTATCACACAGAATGGAGATGGGTGGAGTGCATGTGATCTGAATGTCTTGACATGTAACTTGCTTCATCCAAAGTAGTTGTGTGTAGCAAGATGCAGTAACCACATATTCTGCTTCAATTGTAGACAATGCAATTGAACTTTGTTTCTTGCTGAACCAAAACACTAACCTGGAACCCATATAGAATGCACCACCACTAGTGCTTTCTCTGTCATCAACACTTCCTGCCCAATCTGCATTTGTATATGCATGAAGAGTAAGATCTGTATCTCTAGGATACCATAAACCAAAGTTCTGTGTTGCTTGAAGATATTTGAAAATCATTTTGACCGTCTGAACATGTGATTCCTTTGGATTTTCTTGGAATCTTCCAACTATTCCTGCTGCAGGCATAATGTCAGGTCAGGTACTTGTTAGATAAAGCAGACTGCCAATCATGGATCTATAAGTTGGTTGATGTACTGTTGTTGATTCATCATTTGAGCTGAGACTACATCCTGTTACCATTGAGGTACATACAGGTTAGAATCTTCCATGCCGTACTTTTTCAAGATCTGTTTGAGATATTTGGTTTTTGAAAGAAAAATACCATCTTTATATTATTGAACTTGTAGACCAAGAAAATAGGTAAGTTCACCAAGCAAGGACATTTCAAATTCTTGCTGCATTACTGAAGAAAAATTATGACTCACAGATTCTTCATTGCTACCAAAATTGATATCATCAACATAAACGACAATTATTACCAATTTATCAGTGTCAATCATTATATACAGATTACTATCTGCTAACCCTTTTGAAAAACCTTGTTGGTGTAGATATTTGTCAAGGCGGTAATACCAAGCCCTTGGAGCCTGTTTTAGATCATAGAGAGCCTTTCTGAGTTTGCCTACAATTTTTGCATCATTTCCAAGAATGAATCTTTTTTGGTTGTTCAATATAGACTTCTTCTTCTAAGTCTCCATTAAGGAAAGTAGATTTTACATCCATTTGGTATACTCTGAATTTCTGAAAGCTAGAGAGAGCAAGAAACATCCTTATGGCTTCAAGTCTAGCAATAGGTGCAAAAGTTTCTTCAAAATCTAAACTTCTTGTTGAGCATACCCTTTACAAACAAGTTTGGCCTTGTTTCTAGTAACTTCTCCATTTTCATTCAGCTTGTTTTTGAATATCAATTTAGTTCCTATGATATTTTTATCATGAGGTCTAGGAACTAATTCCCAAGTATTATTCTTTTCAATTTGCTCAAGTTCTTCATTCATGGCCTTGATCCAACATTCATCTTTGCATGCTTCATTTACATTTTGAGGTTCGATGGAGGATAGTAATGCTAGATAGCTTGAGGCTTCTGTAATAGTTCTTCTTGTATGTACACCTGCCTCTTTTTCCCCTAAAATTTGAGTTTCTGGATGGTTTTTCTAAACATACCTGGACGGAGTCTTTTCTTCTATTGTTATCTCTTCTTCTGGTGCTTCATTGGTTTCTTCTTTAGAATCATTGTGATTTTATTAGGGAAAGTAATCCCCATCTTCTTCATTGCCATAATCTTCGGTTTTTATCTGTTTTGGATATTTTCATGCTTCATCAACTACAACATCAATACTTTCAACAATTTTCCCAAGTCTTTTATTATAAAATTTATATCCTTTACTTTGGGAAGAGTAACCAAGAAGAATACCTTCATATTCTTTGGGCTCAAACTTACCAAGTTTTTCATCAGTCCTTTTGATATAACATTTTCTTCCAAAAACTTTAAAGTATTTTACAGTAGGAGTCTTACCATACCAAAGTTCATGTGGAGTTTGAGTGCTGTTTACCCAAAAAATTTCTTGGTTGAGAATAGTTATGGTGGCGAATGTAGCCTCACCCCAGAAGGTTGCAGGAGTTCCATATTCATATAGCATAACTCGAGCCATTTGTTGAACAATTCTGTTCATTCTTTCCACCACTCCATTTTGCTGAGGAGTCCTTGCGGTGGAGAACTGTCTTTTTATTCCATGTTGTTCACAAAAGTCAAAGAATTCATCCGACGTAAATACCCCTCCTCGATCAGATCTGAGGCATTTGATTTTGTGATCTGATTCGTTTTCAACCAAAGCTTTGAAGGCTTTGAACTTTTCAAATGCTTCATCTTTATGCTTTACAAGACCTATCCAACACATTCTGGAAAAATCGTCAATGAACAAAATAAAATATTCTTCTCCACGAGGTGACGTTTTCCTTGATGGTCCACATAAATTAGTATGAACAAGTTCAAGAGGCTTACTAGCTGACCCTTCCTTTTCAGTGAAGTGAGATTCAATTTTCTTACCGAATTGACATGTTTTGCATATTGTACTTTTAGGAATGATGATATCTGGAAGATCACGAACAACCTGGAATTTGCATGCTTTTCTTATTTAAGAAAAGCTTAGATGTCCCTATGTTCTATGCCATAGCCAATTTTCATCATTTTTGCTTAGATAGCACTGTTGTTGTCCTCCCTTGAGTATGTATAAGTTGTTTGGAGTTCTTGTTCCTTTGATCACGGTTTCTCCTGTATCAAGCTATCGTACAACACATTTTTTTGATCGAAACACCACTTCATTTCCTTGATCACGCATTTGACTGACACTTAACAAGTTATGCTTTAGACCGTATACATACATAACATTCCCAGCTTTAACCTTTTCTTTCAAGAAAACAGAGCATTTACCTTTTATGACAGTAGGAGTGTCGTTTCCAAATGAGACATTCTTTTCCTTTTCTAAGGCATTATATGAATGAAGTTTTTCTTTGTCACCTTTCATATGTTTTGAGAATCCACTGTTGATGTACCACTGATTTTCTTGTCCTTCTGCATACAAGGGTATACCACATCTTTCTGTTTGAGGTTCTTTCCTTCTCCATATCTTGGGATTTAATGAAGTTTGCTCCTTTTGAGATGTTTGCCGAAATTTTCCGCTGCATTCAGATTATTCATGGCCAAAGTTTTTACAGATTGAGCATTCTATTTCATTTTCAAGAAGAGAAAAGTTATTATAGGAACTTTTCTTGATCCCTGTCACATTCCTTTGATTTCGTGCTTCTCTAGTCATGATGGTTTTGTAAGCAACACATTGAGCAGGTTTGTGTCCAAAATAATGACATGAGAAACATTGACCGTTAAAGAAGTTCCTGTGATTATCGAATCTATTGACCTAGTGATTGTAGTTTCTATTGATATTCATATTTGGAGCAAATTGAGTATGATTTACTTGAGGTTGGTTGTGGCTTCTGTTCATCCTTGAAGCAAATTGAGCCTGATTTACTTGGCAATCTGATTTATGCCTTTGCTGACGATTGTCATACTGTTCACTATTCTTTGTTGCATCAAGATAGCTTTTAGTGGAGGTTTACGGCTTCTTTGATTGAGATGTTTATTCAGTATATCCAAGACCTATCTTTATCAAGGGAGAACGTTGCACTTTGATGATTTCATTTAAGGTTTTTGATCCTTTAGAAAATCTAAGATTGAGAGATTTTGTTTTCTCAAGATCCTTTCTTAGACCCACAATTTCACATTCTAGTTTTTCATTGTGTTTTTCTTTTTCAGCAAGTTGGTATATCAATGTATCTATAATCATATTATTTTCTTCTAAACAGATTTTGAGTTTATAGATTTCTTCATGAAGATCATTTTCTTCTAACACATCCCAAAAATTATCATCATCATAAGCCATTAGAAGTCTATAGTCATTACTATTTTCATCTTCATCACTATTTAGTAAACCATCGCTATCTTGATGAGTATAGTAACTCTTTTTACTTACACTTTGTTTTCTATTCCATTTTGCAGATTCCTTCCCTTTATCATATTTATCTTTATGAGGAAATTTGGTAGCATAATGACCGACTCTACCACAGGCAAAACATTTGAAGGGTAGTTTACCTACAAATATTCCGGAACCCCGTTGAAGCTTCGTGACAAAGTTTACTTCATCTTCTTCTTCTGAAATATGTCCCGATTCATTGAGTTACCTTTCCTTTTGCTGAAGATTTAAATGCAGCTTCTCTCATATCTGATGGGCCTCCTTTTCGCATCTCAAAGGTAGTTAAGATTCCATGAAGATGTGTCATAATGATAGTCTGTAGATCTTGTTTTTCTTCTATGGCAGATACTTTTGATTCAAATTTAGCAGACAAGGATCTTAAAACTTTCTCAGCTAAGGTAACTTCCTTTATATATTCACACAGATTATTCATAAAATTGACAACCTCATCTATACGTAAGAAGTAACTAGCTATACTTTCATCATTGTGCATCTTAATAGTTTCATATTGAATTCTGAGAGTTTGAAGTTTAGTATTTTTTACCTGAGAGTCTCCTTCGTAGCTCAGAACAATATTGTCCCATATTTCTTTGGCTGATTTGAGCTGCATAACTTTGACAAAATCTAATTGTGATAGAATTCCCAATAATGTATTGACAGCCCTGGCATTGGTTTCATATTACTTTTTACATTTCGTATCTATAGGAATTACTGAAGGAAATGTATATCCTCCTTCCACGATTTCCCAGACATCCATTCCAAGTGATTATAGATAGGTTGTGGTTCTTATTGTCCAATAAAAAAAGTTTCTCCCATCAAAGATTGGCGGTTTGATGGATCCCACGTTTTCTTTATTACTCATGATGATGGATCTTCCTTCAAGTGATCAAGCTTCTTCTGAAGGACCTCCTATGATACCAATTGTTGGAAATAATACTGAGAGGGGGGGTGAATCAGTATTATCAGATTAATAAATTTATTTCCCAAACAAATTTTTATACGCTACTTCAGCTAAGTGAACTAGCATGTACATGTGACTGTACTTAATGCAACCAGCGTATATGCAGAGAAATTTTGATTTACCCAATTTATCATGCACTGAAATTTAAGCAATATATCAGAGATTTATTAGACAGAGTAGTAAAAGTAGAATAAAGCATCACACATGAGAAAAACACATGAACACCAACATATAAGGTGGAAACCCAATGTGGGTGAAAAACACCTGCTGCTGTCATCTTTGTCTTCTTTTAATGATAATAAGAAAATCTGTTTACAACATTGTACTGGTGCAGACTCATACTAGTACACACACTTCTACCTGCAGAAGGTTGCTACCTTCTCTCATTCTCCGGCTTCTACTGGAAGTGAGCTACAACCCTAGCTCTTGTACTAGCCAATATGTTTACTAGTACATAGGTGCCAGCCTACAGAAAACTCCACTCTTCTACCAGGGACCACATTTCATGACTTTTCAGACTGGATACTCCTGTAACACAACACCACAATCTGAAGGCCATGTTTCATTCAATTTTCATACTAGACCCATCAACAACATCATAACTGCAATACAATCATCAAGTACATCTGCGTCAACCAATCACTGAACCTGAATATGATTATTCAAAACACTGTCTCCAGAACCCAAAGCAGAACCCAGAACTCTGCAACAACAAACAGAAACAACTGAAACATACTTTATAAGGTATACACTACTTCCATGTGTTGAACCTGCATGTATACACTCTTTTATCAAAGCCAACCAACGTACACATCTGTAAATATTAATTCATAATTTTTCAGCTATTCCAGACTTCAGTTATACCCAAATCATGATATTTACAGAATAACACATGCGTCAGTATTCAGATCTAGATTATCCATGATCAAACCATATAATGATAATTCATTTTAAGACTTAAGATCTAGATCCATGATTAGATCTTATCCATCATCAACCGCTAAGGTTCATCCTTGGTTTAGATCCAGCAAAGCACCATAAGCCAATAACCTGCATACTAGATCTCCCACTTCATCAGATATTCGATACTTGCACACTTGGCCTAATGATCTTCTCCTCCTTTTATAGTTTTAGGCCTTTCTCAATACCATGGACCAAAACCACTTAGGACCAATACCTTGGACCAAATACCTAGGGTCAATACCTCCGACCAGATACCTTGGACCAATATGATGGATCAAAATACCATGGACCAAATACTTAGTTTTCCAAGGTATACGTGTTTTTCCTTCTGTGAAAGTGTGTGTGTACATATACACTACTTATGGCTAGTGAACCTGTGTGTATGTGCAGTTTGGTCAAGGTGAACCTGTGTATACCTCTCTTTCTTCATTTTGTGTAGTCTGATCTGTAATTCTTTGTTGTTAACCTACTGTACTGCGATCTTTCATCTGAGTGAGTTTCCATCAAGGACAACACCTGTATCATAATGCCAACAATCTTGTCTTTGGCCTCTTGTGCAAGTATTCAAACACTATGAGAACAAAGGACTGAGCCTAATGATCAAGTGATCAAGATCTTCAACAAAGGAGTGTATTATAGCATCAAAGTGAGGTAGGTCTCCTTCCTCTTCTCTTATTTCAATTGTAATCTAGGAAATTCTCTTGTAGATTGTCTCATTTGTTGCTAGACCCACTCATTGGGCTAGAGGGATCATCTCTATCCATAGAGAGGATTTACCTGCACAACAAAATGGTGACTCTAGTGGGGAATCCATAACCTTTCCATCAATTTCTTCAATCTAATCCTCTGATCAATATGACGAGCCGTCGATCTCTTGGCTTGTGTACATCACTGTAGGTTTATATAGTCACTGGTTTTTTCTTGAGAGTGTTGAGTCCAGTCTGATTTTTGAAACTTTTTTTTTTTTCCTTATTTTCCTCACCCAACGCGTTTTGTGGTTTTACAGAAGCACTGCCATCACTAATTTTGGATTAACAGTCACACTACTTTGCCTTTCAGAACTAATTTTCCTTTCACAAGTGCACTAATGTTAGAGGCTAGAAAAAAATTAGGATTTCTTCTCATTTTCAGTGTCTTTCAACCTCTCTGAGTGTTTTTCTAGTGGGATCTCATTATGCTTGCCTTTATTGTTATCCTTTAATGGTTGGATTTTTCTCTTTGCTTCTGTTGGTGTGTGATTGAAGTTAGATTGTATTCTAGGGTTTCTAGGTCTAGGTTACCCTTCACTCATCACTTGGCTTGTCTTTGTGAGATCGATATTCTTCATTTAGGAGTTTTACTGCGATCATGACACCATTTTCAAGTTGCTTTCGACTCATATTTGTGAGGTTGTTTTCATTAGTATTAGATCATATTTATACATTGAAAATTACTTTTTCTCCATTGTCAAACATAGATTACAATTGTTTTCTTTGGTGAAACTGAAAATATATGCTTGTTTTCATTTCATTGTTTCGAAAAGAAAAGTGAAAGGATCTCTTCATTAAAGTATTATTGAAACGATTTTTGTTTTATTCGAAACCAAAGTCAATGAAATATTCAATTTAGTTGTTTTGAAATCCATTTTTCCTTTGCTTATGCATTAGTTTGCATTTTGAATCAAAGTGAAAGAAAAAGAACAACAATATTAATGCATCTTAGTGAAAGAAATTGATTTTGTTTCTAATAAGATTTCATTTTGGCATTGCATTCATTAGTGAAAGTGAAAGAGTAGTTTTAATTTTTTAGGGAGATGTGTTTTGATGCATTTTGCTTGATTTATGCATTGTTTGGTTTTCTCTCTTCCCTCATTAGTTTAGCTTTCATTGAATGAAAAGCTTTCATTTTTCTCATTTAGTTGCATCATAGGAATTCAGGTGACATCATTGAGCCATAAAATTGAAACCTAATTCAAGATAAACTTAAAATTTACCTCAATTAACCTAAGGATCATTTGTAACCTAACACAAATATCTAGAGGTCTAGACTAGAGACGTGTTCTAGCATCTTTAAATATAGCAGTTGTTGTTAACTACCTGCATTGTATCCTAGGGGTGAAATCATGTTCCAGTACTTAAGTATATCAAAGGTTCTCTAATATTTTCGGGTATATCAGAGGCACTTCAATATGGCAAGTATATCAGAACACTCTCACTGAATGGTTATGCATTAGACAATGCTAACACATCATTGTGCTCCCCGTACCATTGATTATATATTGGGAGACCCCACTATGTTGCTATATTTTGGCCACATGTAACCGATTGTGCCACCTTGTAAACATGATACACCAAACACATCATT
Source organism: Pinus tabuliformis (assembly GCA_031772625.1). Lineage (NCBI taxonomy): Eukaryota > Viridiplantae > Streptophyta > Pinopsida > Pinales > Pinaceae > Pinus > Pinus tabuliformis. Next base: position 161,854,506 of record CM062809.1, read on the forward strand.
CGGGGATATTGGTCATGATATGTCAAGTCCTGGGCTTCAGGTAAGGTGTATATAGCGGTTCACGGATACTTGGTAAACCCTCTTGCCTAGTATAACCCTTTTCAATTTATTTGTTGTTTTAAGTTTTAAAATTAATTGCTAACGATAATATGTCGAAACCATGCAATTGTTTCTTGACCTCATATTGAGTAATTCCTTGTAAATTTTAATTTTAAAATCCTCAATGAAATCATCTCCTATCCTTTTTCTTTTGAGAGAAAGTCATTGTGTTTGAACCACTACATTCACCTCATCGTTCCCCTTCACCATCTGATATTGTAGGGTCATCACAAGGAGTTCGTCCGGAGTTCTCATAGTCCCTTGAATCCCAAGGTCTTGAAATTGGAATTATCTCAAGTATCCAACCCCTTACTTCTCGTCCTCCACCTTGAGACTCATCATCATCTCATGAATCTGATCAAAAAACTTTGAGAGTCCACAAAGGTTTTTTTTATTCCCTTTGAATCTGCTTTTTGATCCGTTGGTGATATATCCTCAACAAACTTATAGTCCATACAACCGACCCGGTGTTTATTTGGAGTTATCTCCACGACCATCTTGGGTTCCTCCTCGCCAGCTGTTTCCACCCATTTCTTTAGAAGGTGAGTTTCCAACATCTTCTCAAGGTCCTCCGGAAGTCTCAACTACTCATACTCCTATTGTTGATAGTGATTCTGAATATGAATTTCCACTGGAAGGTTTTCCTTATGTAGGAAGTGTTCCATATCAACCACCTCCTGAAAGAAATTGGCCTATGCTTCCACTTGGTTATATGACCTTGGCTAAACTAGTTTCAGGAACTCCCAGTGCTTCTTCGCTATACCAAAATCCAATTTGGTCATCGAATATATGCCTACTTTTGGTCTGTTTATTCATAACGTGACCTCTCATATCCTTGTGCAAACTACCATTACTTCATTTCTGATTCAACTTACGATTACGACAGAACCATTACTTTCATTCCAACCTACAACCCTAGTGCAACTGATAGTTTCGGTTTATACGTCTATAAGTTCATCAATTCCCCCATAAAGTGGACAAAATGTGCCACCACCCCATTCACAGCATGGGAGGAAATTTCCAAATATCCCTCCTATCTCAAGTGGAACCCATGTGAGTGGATCACAACCTCACATGGTTGGAGTGTGTCAAACTATTACTGGTATTCCTAATCCCGCTGGATCATCGATCCCATCTGGAGCAAGTAATGTCCAGTATCAACAGCCTTATTCAACCCATATACCCCATTAACAGTCTTATGTTCCATATGGTTCACAAGAACTTCAAAATCCACCTTATATTCCACAAGTAGGTCCTCATATGCAACCTGGTCAAAATCCTATTTCCAGTGCAAATGGTCAATTCCCAACTGGAACTTATCAGTACCAACAAGGAATTCCTCAAGGAACTATTCAACAACAACCTTTGCAACAACAGAGGCAACCTTTGTAGCAATATCAAATACCTTTGCACCAACAAGGGCCTTACCAACAACTGTTGCAATAACAAGGTTATCCCTTGCATCAAAAAAACCAACCTTTATATCAACAAGGTCAACCCCTGCAGTAGCAGGGCCAACAGTTTTATCATCAGGGCCAGCACATGCAACAACAACCTTATAATCCACATGCCACACAAAATGTTTATCCACCTTATGGTTCTTAATGGCCTATGGTAGGTTAGTATCAACCTTACCCTGGTCAAAACCAACCTTTGTGGGGGCAGAATCCACCTTATGGTCATGGTACCCCTCAGTGGGGGCAATATAAGGCTCCTTCTGGTCAAAATATGCCACTTTGGGGGAAAACCCCATACCAACAAGGATGGAATCTGCAAACTGGGCCTTATCAAAGGTCTCCCATGCCTTTCAACCCGCAATTGCCATTTCTAGCCACGTTGGAATTGCTAGATGTGTCAAGGCTCATTAATGATCCAATACTTCATTCGCCTTATTGGCCTCTGGTTCCTACTACGATTTCTAGAAATTGCCAAAAAATCAAAGGAAAAGCTAGAGAAGATCCCCAGGCCTCGGTTATGACTTACCACTTATGGTGTTCATCTAATTCCTGAGTTGACGACTTTGTTCATCTATGTCTCTTTCATCGAACCTTGATGGGATCTACTGCGAAATGGTACGTTGAGTTACCTAGAGGTGCCTATTCAGAATTCAATTCTTTGGCCATGGCCTTCCTCACTAAATTCCAGTTACTAGTTCATTATGAAACTAGTATCCATTTGCTTACATATTTGAAACAAGATACTGCTACCCACATCTCCGATCACATCCATGAATGGAGATGTTGGTGTCGCCTCATCAAGTTTGAAATACCTGATGAGTTTTTAATTGAATGGTTTACCAAATAATTTGTCATCAAAGTTGCTACAGACATAGCAATGGGAGCTTGTGTTACTGAAGATCAAGCCATTTCCCGCACCCAGTATTTAGATTTGGTGTATTCCCAATCTAGCACGTTATATGATCTCTTGCCTGATGCTGTGAGGCCATCTACGGATCCAACATCTTCTAAATCTCTAGACGTTCTGCCTATCGATGGTATTATTGGATCAGTGTCTCAAACTTCCAATAAATATTCCTTGAAGCAAAAATCCATTTCGAATATTGCATCCAATCCTCCTTTGAAACCCTCTTCAAATCCTAGTAAAACCTCTAAGGTTAATGTCATTCATTCTACTGTGGTAGACAAAGCCTCAAAAGGTAAAAGTAAGGGTAAAGGAAAAAAAAAAATATGATACCCCAAAACAGGATTCTCCTATGTCATCTGCTGATGATGTCTCCAAACGTAAGCCTAAATATCCTTGCCTCATTTGTGAGGAAAATCACTACACCAAGGATTTTCCCCATCGCACGGAAGTTAGTCGCTTATTTAAAGGAACTCAAGGGACATCGACTGTACTAAAAGAGCCAATTCCATCATAGTAGACACAATTGGTAGAACAACCACAATCCTTTGCCTCTTTAGGTTCTCAGGTTTACGTGAGTGGAACAATGCCTATTTCTGTTGCCACCCGGTAGAAGGATTATCAAATGACTCAAAAGCAAACAGTGGAGAAAGAAGTCACTGATACACCATCTACTTCTAATCCACCCAGTCCTAGTCCTCTTCACATTGAGAGACACAATAATGAATCCATTATCTAGCCACCTCCCAAAGGTGTTCTTTGGAAATCATCTTATAATCCGAATGCACGAGCTTCCCAACATTACACTATTGTTGAAGACTTGGCTCAAGCATCTTTGGTGATGTCTGCCTTAGAAGTTCTCCAAACTTATTGAATGCAACAGAAAACATTATTATTTTCTATAGGATGAATTGATCCTGCAGATTTGAATTTGATCACTTTTGATCTGGAATACCATGTTCCTCGTCTTCCCCATCAAATTTAATTTTTAATCCAAATGATTATTAAAGGGAAGATGATTCATCAGACTGTCATTGATGAGGGTGCTTCCACCTGCATCATGTATGTTTCATGTTGGAAAGCCATCAACTCTCCACCTCTCAATCAGTCTCTGAACACCTGAGAAGCCTTTGATGGCAGAGGATCTTGTCCTTATGGTATTCTAACAAGTTTTCCCATCACCTTGGAAGGGAAAATTGTCGAATTGGAAGTAGAAGTCGTAGATGCAAATCTAAATTACAACCTTTGTTATGAAACCAGCTCACAAAAATATAGAAAATATAGATAAACACCTTAGAAATAAGCATTTTTGAGGGGGCAACCTCCTTTACATTACACAAATGAACAATTTTTGGATGATAAAAATGACAAGGCCTCCTTTCTATATATAGGAGTGTAAGGGGTCATAATATAATCAGAGTTGACATAACAATAATAATCTAAGGGCACAATAATAACAATAGTGGGTTATGGGGCACAATAATAACAATATGGGGACTACATGGGCACAACAATGTAATAATGGGGGTTGTACTAATAACAATAAGGGGTTACACTAGTAGTATAGGGACCTAACATGCCCCTCTCCTTCAAAAAGTGTTGTCCTCAACGCTTGAGCAGTTCTTGATGCTTTTGTATAAATTCTTTTCCTCCCATGTGGAATCTTCAACAGGTAAGTTCTTCCACTTGATGAGATACTCTGAAATTTATCTATTTTGTAGATGTCGATTTCCCGGTTCTGTGACTGCTTCAAGTTCCAATATGATTTTTCCTTCCTTTTCAAGTTCTTGTAATATTGTTTGAACTGGGATATTCTACAACTTTTGAATGAGTTCCCACTCCTTTGGGCATATGGCTATCTGTAAGGCTTGATGTTTGGAGGAACATCTCCTGGAATCAAATGAATAGCATGATCATGATCACAAATAGTTGGGAGGGCTTTGGGAGTGTCAAATACCTTGGAATGATTGTCCAAAACATTTTGGAGATCTGGAGAAATACATGATTCCGATGTGGGATCCTCTAGTGAACATAATTGTGAAATTATGCCCCATTGTTCTTTATTTAGAAGCTTTGTCATGCTATTAGAATTGATTATCTTTCCTGGTTTCCTTTTGATACCCCTCAATTCAACTTCCTTTCCTTCCCAAAAAAATTTCAAGAAAAGTTCTTGAAAATTAAAGTTATCATATCCAAAGATTGTAGCCATCGGACTCATAGTAAAACATCAACACCACCGATTGGAATGGAAAGCATTGGGATATTCAATACATATTCTCCCATGGATAGCTTGATATTATGGCACTTTCTAGAGAAATTTATGGTTCCTCCACTTGCAACCATCACTTGACACTCTGGTGTTGGATATAGGAAGCAATTCCATTCCTTGGCTATCTTAAAATGAATAAAATTATGGGTACTACTCGAATCAATCAACACTATTACCTTTTTCTTCATGATATGTCCTTCTATCTTGATAGTTTGAGGAGTGGTAATTTCTTCCAATGCATTGCAAGATATGGTCGGGTTCATTTCTTGATGCTCGATGTGATCTTTCACTTCTTGAACATTTTTCTTCTTGATATTTCCTTCTATATTGATAGTTTGAGGAGTGGTAATTCCATCCAACGCATTACAATATATGGTCGGATTCATTTCTTCTTTCTCAATGTGATCTTTCACTTCTTGAACCTTTTTCTTCTTGATATGTGCTTCTATCTTGAGAGTTTGAGGAGTGGTAAGTATTTCCAATGCTTTACAAGATATGGTCAGATTCATTTCTTCTTTCTTTGGGGTAGGTTCCTGGTGTATATCCTCTTCTTTTGATGTTTCTTGATCCTTTTCTTCCTCCTCTTCATAATCTATGTAAAATAATTTCTTCTCAACACACTTATGACCTTTAGTGTATTTTCTATCACAATTGTAACAAAGCCCTTTATCTCTTTTTTCTTCCAAATTTTGTGGTGTAAACCTTGTAGGTTGTGGAAGGCTAGGAGAAAAAACCATAATTATAGTCGTGAGTGGTGGGATTCCTTGTTTCCATAATTTCGCTTTCAATTTTTCTTGCCAACCTGAATGCCTTCTACGATGAATCAAGTTCCCAAAGACGAACCTCATGTTGAATGTTATCCTTTAAAGTCCATATGAAGACATCAACCATTTTCTTCTCTGGAATATCGTTTACCCTTATATTCAATTTTTGGAATTCCTCAATGTGCTCTACCATTGAACCCTTTTTTCTAAGATTTATCGATTGGCTAAAGAAGGTGCTTCTCTTTGTATCCTCATAATGTGATATCATTTCCTCTGTGAAAATTGACCACGTGACAAGTGGTTTACGAAAAAAGAGCCCTTTATACCATAAAAATTGATTCGGTTATAAATAATTAGATGCAATACGTACCTTTTGTAACACTGGTATACCATGTAGATCAAAATATTTCTCCATCTGTAGTATCCAATTTACAGGATCCTTGCCATCAAACTTCCTCATCTCGTTTTTTCTTGATTTTAGGAGTTCGATCTTGAAATGACTGTAACTCTGTAATTTCAGATCTTCCAGTTCTGAAATCGCGATTTACAATATGTCTCTATGTCCTCTTTCCAATGCCACCAGTCTGATTGAAATTAGATTTTCCAAGACAGAGTTATGCACAATCTCCCAAGATGACCTGATTATATACCTTTTCCGAAGATCAAAATTGTATGAAGTGCCACGTGTCACTTTTGTTACCTTCAGATCTTAAAAGTATACACAGAAAACTACAGTTTGTCCTCTTTCTGTAACTTCTTACGCAGTTTCAATCTGATGCTCAGAGAGAAAGTTATGACGATTTTCCCAAAGTCACCTATTTAAGATGTAATTCAGGAGTCTGAAAAAAACCTAACTTCCTCAAATCATATATCCAAAAATATAGTGAGACAAGATCGGAAATTTGGAACCGAGGTTCAAACCACTTTCTTCTAAAATGGGTTTTTTTTAGCTTCTAAAACTTCGTAGCGAACAAGTTATAGTGAAACTTCAACGATGACCGTTTTTAGATGAAATTCTGGAGCTTGCAAAAACCATAACTTCCTCAGATCGTATCTTCGAAAATAAAGCGAGACAAAATCTGAAATTTATACCCAAGGTTCAGAGAGATTTCTTCTCAAATGGTTTTTTTTTAGCTTCTGAAACATCTTAGAAAAAATGTTATAGTGAAAATTCCATGATGACCTGTTTGGAGAAGCAAAATCCTAGAATCCAAAGCTCTGATACCAAATGTTATGAAACCAGCTCACAAAAGGATAGAAAAGATAGATAAACGCCTTATAAATAAGCCTCTTCGAGGGGGCAACCTCCTTTACATTACACAAATGAACAATTCTTGGATGATACAAATGACAACACCTCTTTTCTACATATAGGATTCTAAGGGGTCATAATATAATCAGAGCTGACATGACAATAATAATGTAAGGGCATAATAATAACAATAGTGGGCTTCTATGGGGCACAATAATAACAATATGGGGACTACATGGGCACAACACTATAATAAGGGGGTTGTACTAATAACAATAAGGGGTTACACTAGTAGTATAGGGACCTAACAACCTTCTACTTGGATAGAGTTAGACTCATGCCATGTTTTGTGTGGTTTCCTCTTTGTTCAGTGTGCTCCATTTTCCTCATGAAGGGAAAATCATCATCGTTGACCAATTGCCATTTTCTCTTTTGGTTCTTCAAATGACAGTGTCTCATATGTGACAAATACCGATATTCCCTATGAGAGCATGGGGGCAGGTATTATCAAAGGTTATGCTTTAATGGGAACTTTTTCTGGCCCACCTTCACATGTCGCGTTGATCAACATGATCTCAACCTCTTATGATTCATGGATCATCCCTACCCCAGATTAGGTTTATTCTTTTAGTGATTCTATGCTGCTAAGTCCTTTAGAACAAGCTTATCAAGAAGTTATTTTGGCTTCAGCAACTACTTTAAAAAGTTATACTACTCTTAGTATGCACCTAGATGTGTATTCACAATATCCTTGGCTTGTTTCTTCGGATTCTCTGGATCCCTTGAATGAGAAATTTCCCACTAATGAGAGTATTTTTGAGGTTGTGTCTCTTGACGAAACTCCTTGGAATGATGCTCATCATCGTTCCTCGTTTCTTCCAAGTCTTAGTGAGATTTCTTCGTGTCTTGAGACTTTTGTTTCTCATAACCCGATGCATCCACTTCAAACACCTGTTTTGGTGCATGAAGTTCTATCCGAAGGTAATATGGGAAATATTACTGCTACAATGCCAATCAACATTTCCATTAAACCTGGGATTATCAAGAACATCCACATCGAGGTTTCCTGTTCTCTGGAAGAGATCAGGGTTTACACTAACCTTTTTAAAGAGTTTCACGATGTCTTCACTTGGTCATATGAGGAAATGCCTGGTATCGATCCAGCTATAGTGGTGCATGAAATACCCACTTATCCTAATGCGAAGCCCATTCATCAACGGATCCATCCGGTGCATCCTAGAAAGGTCGTTTCTATTAAGGGAGGGGTTGAAAAACTTCTAAAGGCTAGTTTTATTTACCCCATCCCATTGATAGACTGGGTTTCCAATATCATACCTATCACTAAAACACAGGGAAAATATTGAGTTTGTGTTGATTACCATGATATCAACTGTGAATGCCCTAAAGACAATTATCTCAATCCCTTTATTGATCAGATCATTGATAAGTGTGTTGGGAGTGAGATCTTTTATTTTATGGATGGTTTTTCTAGTTATAACCAGATTAACATATTACCTGTTGATCAACACAAAACTACTTTCATCTATCCATGGGGGACTTTTGCTTATAAAAATCTCCCTTTCGGCCTCAAAAATGTTGGTGCTACCTTCTAGAGAGTGATGCCATATGCCTTTGATGATATTAAACACATCGTTCAACGTTGTTTGGATGACTTACCAGCTCATTCTGCTAAGCGTCGTGACCATTTAGACCACCTTCGAGAAATCTTTCTATGTTGTCGACACTATAATATTCATCTCAATCCGCATAAATGTGTCTTCTGCATCAAATCTGGTCATCTCTTAGGGTTTGTTGTGTCTAAAGAAGACATCCTAATAGATCCTATGAAAGTAGAGGCTATTATAAACCTACCCCCTCCTTCATCCCTGCACCAATTGCAAAGTCTGCAAGGGAAGGCCAATTTTCTTCCTCGTTTTGTCCCTAATGTTGAACTTACCAAGGGATTTACTTGCTTACTTAAGGAGGGGATCCCATTCATTTGGGATAAAATTTCTCAACAATATTTCGATCCTCTAAAGCAAACACTCACTAGTGCTCATTTATTACATCCCCCTGATTACCAATGCGATTATTTCTTGTACTTGACCGCGGCTGATAGTACCATTACCATAGTACTAGTCCAGGATAATGATGATGGCAATGAACATGTGGTTTATTATTTGAGTCAAAAAATTATTGACACAGAAACTCGATATGCTCATGTCGAGAAGCTCACCTTGGCAGCGGTCCATGTTGTCCAACGATTTCACTATTATATTCTTCTTCGGAAGACCACAGTGATTTATGATTGTAACCCCATGACTTATATTCTAAACCATCAGTTTCTTGGGGGGAAATACTCTAAATGGATCATTATCCTGCAAGTGTTTTATTTGGAGTTTACTACCACCAAATCAAATAAATCACTAGTTTTTGTCGAATTGATCTATGCCCTTCCTTCTACAAAAACCTCCACTGTTTTTACTAAAAAAATTCTTGATGAAACCTTGTTTCTCATCAGTAATCTTGACCCATGGTATGGGGATATTATTTTTTATCTTCAGACCTAGACTTTCCAATCCGAGTTGTCTCGATCTGACCATCACAAAATCTAGCAACAGTCTCAACCTTATCAGATTATTGGTGATACGTTATACTGAGTCAGTGTTGATTTTGTTCTTTGTAGATGTTTAACACTTGAAGAGGTTGAACGAGTCCTAATTGACTGCCACTCCATGTCACGTGGTGGTCAAATGGCAAGTTATGTCACTGCTGAGAAAATCCTTTGCGCCAATTATTTCTAGCCTTCTATCTTCAAAGATTGCATTTTGGAACTTCAAAAGTACCATGAATGTCAGATATATAATCGTAAATAGCATGCCCTGCCAGCACCCTTACACCCAGTTTTTACCATAGGCCCATTTTCTAAATTGGGAATTGATTTTGTGACCTGTAACCCTCCCTCTGTTGGGAGGCATGGCTATATCATCATCACCATTGATTGTTTTACTAAATGGGCCAAGGTGATGCCCACATATACTATTAACGTTACAACAACTTCTCAGATCCTCTTTAACCATGTCATAGCATGTTTTGGTGTCCCTCAATCCATTGTCACTGATCACAGATCCCATTTTGTCAATACATGATGGCATAACTTACTACTCAGTTGGGTCTACATCATGACAGCTCAACTCCTTATTACCCACAGACTAATGGCCAAGTTGAAGTAGTTAATAAAGTCTTAGTTACTATGCTTCAACGTACCATTGGAAAGCATAAAAAATACTGGCATCTCATGCTTTTTTTAGCTCTTTGGGCTTACTGAACCTTAGCTAAGAAAACCATTGGTTTCACTCCATTTCAGTTGGTATATGGTTTAGAGGAGACACTCCCTATCGAGTGTGAGATTCCTTCGTTAAAACTAGATATCGAATTACACCCTGATACCTCACCCGAAGAGGAATGTTTACTTTATCTCGAGAGGCTTGATGAAACCTGTCGTATTGCTGCGATGGTAATCAAAGCACAAAAAAAACAAGTTAAAGCTCATTATGATATAACTGTTTCTCCACAAGTTTTTGATTAAGGTGACTTGGTCTTGTTATATGACCAAGCTAATGATACGTTGGGAGCTGGGAAGTTCGAACCTATGTGGCATGGGCCATACATTGTTAAACATGTTTTGAAAAAAGGTGCCTATGAGTTGGCTGACTATGAAGATAATGTGTTAGCATAGCCACAACAGGCTTTATCTAAAAAATTATTATGCATGATTTCTGTATAATTACTTTTGTACATTAGTGTGTGAATTCATTAGTGTGCATTTTGATTTTTTGGTGTGATTGTTTGCTTTGGAGACATTTTTCGTTTGCTTTCCTTGTGTTCCACTCGGTTCGTAGATGTCATCAAACCATTATGTTGGTTTTGCTAATGGTTCTTGTCGTAGCACATAGAACTTATCTTCCGCAGCTTGGGAACTCTTCGCCCCTAATGGCGAGTTGATCAATTTACAAGGTATTTTCCTGGGATGACAAACTAATAATATCACTAAGTATAGTGCAATTATCGAACTGTTATAAGAAGCAGTTTCTCTCAGAATCGAAAATTTGGTTGTTAAGTTAGATTCACAACTCGTTGTGCCACAATTAAATGGTCATTATTTAGTAATAAATACACAAATTTTGTGCATGTATCTATGTGTTCGATTATTAGAAATAAACTTTGATTACATTACATATCAACACATTCCACGAAATTAGAATACATTAACAGATGCATTGGAAAATTATGTTTTAGATAGACATTTGCATCACTTGTAAAAAACCAGACACATCATCATGATATATGAACACATAAGTAAATAATAGAAACATGCATATGTGTGTGTGTGTGTGTGTGTGTGTGTGTGTGTGTGTGTATATATATATATATATAGATAGATATATATATATATATATCAAGTATGTCAAAGTTTGTTACATCAAAATCTCAAAAAATAGTGTTCTGAGGCACATGACTTTAAAATCCTACAACATTGTAGATAATATGACTAGGAATAGCCTATCCACCCACAAGATTCTCATGATAGCATGAGACAACTCTAATCACTCGGCCTAACAACCGACGAATTCTCGCAGATACTCCCACTGTGTGCCTCTGGTACCACAACGACATGTCATCTATAGTAGCATACTTTGGAATACCCCGAGTAAGGGCTTCTAAGTTTCACTCTGTTAGGCCCCTATACTACTAGTGTAACCCCTTATTGTTATTAGTACAACCCACTTATTATATTGATGTACCCATGTAGTGCCCATATTTTTACTATTGTGCCACATAGAAGCCCACTAATGTTACTGTTGTGCCCTACAATATTATTGTTATGTAGGCTTTGATTGTATTGGGACCACTTAGACTCCTATATATAGAAAGGAGGTATTTTCATTTGTATCATCCAAGAATTGTTCATTTATGTAATATAAAGAGGTTGCCCCCTCGAAGAGGCTGAATTCTAAGGCGTGGATCTCTCTTTTCTATCTTTTTGTGAGCTGGTTTCATAACATTTGGTATCAGAGCTTTGGATTCTAGGGTTTCGCTGCTCCAAATAGGTCATCATGGAATTTTCGCTATAACTGTTTTTTTGTGACATTTCAGAAGTCGCAAAAAAAACCCATTTGAGAAGAAATCGCGCTGAACCTTGGGTCCGAATTTCAAAGCTTTTCGCACAATATTTGCGGAGATATGATCTGAGGAAGTTGGTCTTTTTGCAGACTCCTGAATTACATTTAAAACAGGTGACCTGGGGAAATCGTCATAACGTTCTCTATGGGGATCAGATTGAAATTTCGTAAGAAGGTACAGAAAGAGGACGGACTGTAGTTTTGTGTGTGTGTGTTTCAGATTCAAAGGTTGAAACAGTGACGCGTGGTACATCGTACAAGTTCGCTCTACTGAACCAGTCTAAAAGCAAGTCACTGTGGGAGATTGTTGAAAACACTTGTGGTGACGCGTGGTACATCGTACAAGTTCGCTCTACTGAACCAGTCTAAAAGCAAGTCACTGTGGGAGATTGCACATAACTCTTCAACTTAGAATCCAATTTGGCTCAGATTGTGGCAGAGGACGCAGAAGGGCTATGAAAGGTAGATGAATTTAGAATCTTAAAGATCGAAAGGAGTTACAGCCGTTTCAAGGTCGAGCTCCTAAAATCAAGAAAAAGCAAGATGAGGAAGTTTGATGGCAAGGATCCGGTAAATTGGATACTTCAGATGGAGCAATATTTTGATCTACATGGTGTACAACTGTTACAAAAGGTATGTATTGCATCCTCATATTTAGAACCAGATCAATTTTTATGGTACAAAGGGCTTTGTTCTCGTAAACAACTTGTTACATGGTCAATTTTCACGGAGGAAATGATAGCACATTATGAGGATACAAAGACCAACACCTTCTTTAGAGCAACACCACAACAATTGGAAAGAGTAAAAGGGCTTTGTGACATAGTGGAAAGCAAAATTATGGAAACCAAGAAGTGTACCCCTCACAACTATAAAGATGGAAGTGTTGTTTCTCCTAGCCTTCCACAACCTACAAGGGTTACACCACAACAATTGGAAGAAAAAAGAGAAAAAGGGCTTTGTTACAAATGTGATAGAAAATGCACTAAAGGTCATAAGTGTGCTGAGAAGAAATTATTTTACATAGAATATGAAGAGGAGGAAGAAAAGGATCAAGAAACATCAAAAGAAGAAGATATACGCCAGGAACCCACCCCAGAGAAAGAAGAAATGAATCAGACCATATCTTGTAAAGCATTGGCAAGAATGACCACTCCTCAAAATCTCAAGATAGAAGGACATATCAAGAAGAAAAAGGTGCAAGAAGTGAAAGATCACATCAAGAAAGAAGAAATGAATCTAGCCATATCTTGTAATTCACTGGTCGAAATTACCACTCCTCAAACTATCAAGATAGAAGGACATATCAAGAAGAAAAATGTTCAAGAAGTGAAAGATCATATCGAGCGTCAAGAAATGAATCCGACCATATCTTGTAAAGGATTGGAAGAAATTACCACTCCTCAAACTCTAAAGATAGAAGGACATATCAAGAAGAAAAAGGTTCAAGCAGTGAAAGATCACATCGAGCATCAACAACAAGTTCTCCAACTTTTAAAGGATAACGCCACTTCGGCGCAACATCAAATGAAACAACAGGTAGATCAATATCATAGTGGAAAATGTTTTGATGTAGGCGATTGGGTATTTTTACGGCTACATCTAAAGCAAGCTATTTATGAGAAGGAAATGTTGGCAATACTACATGCACTTAAAAAATGGCGACCTTACCGAATGGGAAGACTCTTCAAGGATGAGGATGTGGAAGCATTGTTTTGTGCTATTTCTATTATCCATCCAGATTGGATAAACAAAGCAAGGGATGAATGGAAGAAGGACGAAGAAGTATGGCCATTTATTCAAAAGTTGCAAAAGATCCCAATTCAAACAATATTGCCAGAAATTGAAGAAGAAGGAAAAATCATATTGGAACTTGGAGCAGTCATAGAAACAAGAACCCAACAGCTACGAAATCGATCAATTTCAGAGTATCTCATCAAGTGGAAGAACTTAACCGCTGAAGATTCCACATGGAAGGACAAGAATCTTATACAGAAGCATCAAGAACTACTCAAGCGTTGAGGACAACGCTTTTTGAAGGAGAGGGGCATGTTAGGCCCCTATACTACTAGTGTAACCCATTATTGTTATTAGTACAACCCACTTATTATATTGATGTACCCATGTAGTGCCCATATTGTTACTATTGTGCCACATAGAAGCCCACTATTGTTACTGTTGTGCCCTACAATATTATTGTTATGTAGGCTTTGATTGTATTGGGACCACTTAGACTCCTATATATAGAAAGGAGGTATTTTCATTTGTATCATCCAAGAATTGTTCATTTATGTAATGTAAAGGAGGTTGCCCCCTCGAAGAGGCTGAATTCTAAGGCGTGGATCTCTCTTTTCTATCTTTTTGTGAGCTGGTTTCATAACACACTCCATCTCCACTATAGGGTCTGCACCTTCCTCTATTTGGCGTGCTACTCACCAAGCTATCAGAGACATTCTGAGAGGTGTTTCTGATCCAACATCTACAACATTATCATAAGTAAACTCTCAAATACACTTCAAAAAAATCATAAAACTTGAAAAATTGCAAACAAAAAAAACAAGTTTTTACGTACATCGGTCCATTGTGCACTAGGTGGTAGAGGAATATCTAGGTCTCCTTTGAAGTATGTGCCCGCATAGGCATAGTCATCTACCACGATCAAATAATGGCGTAACCAACCAAATAACACTGGAGGGAAATGCATCTGTTGACCTCTTCTAGCTTGAGGTATAATCTCACCCCATTTGAGTAACTTCAGATCTTTCGGAGCTAGATCCTCAACCTCTATCCATTGGTAAATAAATAGACACATGCTCTAAGAAGAATGTGGCTAAGATCAATCCATACCCAAACTGATTTGCACTTGGTCAACTATTTTTTCATGTTAACCAACAATCGTTCGCACCAATTAAATTTAGTTGGAGTGAGACAGTCCACTGCTTATTGGAACTGATATTTCATTGCCTCATGCAACGCTTGAGCCCTAGCTACATGGGCCATGTTATGTAAAATAGTCCTCAAGGGTAGGTTTTTTAATGGTTTTTATCTCAACCTTTCCACTCATGGTTTTTTATACATCTAGGAAAATCCTTCTGATTAGTGTGCTAGTGCTCTCTCCTTCAATACGAGCTTTGGAGAGTTGGATCCTCTCCCCTTTCCTAGATAGTCCAGTGATGAAATTGATGTCAGATACCTCTATTTCAAGTTCTTTATCTATAATAATGAAGATCTCATGACCGACATCCCATAACCCTATGAGATAATCTAGCAACTCATTCTGAGCTCTAAGTCCCGGGGTCTGAAAGAACTTAAGCAATCTACAGTCCCTTAAAGTGTTAATACATGTTGCGCTTTGAGCAGCTTGGTTGTATTCCACCTTGTGGCCTCTCTCTTTCCATTATATGGCCATATTCATTGAAATCTCCTAAAAATAATCCATAAATAATATTTAGAAGTCTTTCAATGGATTAAAATTTTGAAAAAACCGATTAAGATAGAGTATTTCTCTTTTTTATTTTGCTCTGCACCCAACACAACTATTCGAATTATTTTCGCACTGGCAGCGTGATGGCCTTTTGGGCTATGGGGTGATTAGCACGGATTTGATGATCAGACTCGTGTTGATCACTCCCGATAATAAAAACAAAAAACCTCCTCTTAAACAATCAAAATTTCTATGAAATGGAATAAAAATGGTATGAAAAACAAGAGAAAGGGAAGATCTCTTACCTGCAACTGACGGTTTGTGAAATGGTGTCCCGGATCTGCCACACCGCTTGCCTGAAGAATCAGAGAAAATAGGGTAAAATGCACTCTCCAAATTACCCAAAGTGAAATGGTAAAATGTTTTTACTTTTTGTCTATTTATAAGTTTTCAAATACATTTTTACCAATATTTTATTATTTTTCTCGATATCGGTGATGTGTGATTGTCTTTGCGCAGTTATAGAATATTTTGGTGGTAAAATTAATCATTCTTGACCAATTCAACGAGTTTTGTTTTATTTCTTTTTCGGACTTGTTAAAAATAAACGAAAGAGGAACCCCCACAAAGTCATCTTTAAGATCTTTTATGACTCTTGAAAGATGAAAAGATCGATGAGTACTTGTCTTTTTGAACTCGTTAAATTAAATGAATTAACATCATCTTAGCATACGTTTACCCCTTTTTTGGGCAGGGATTCACTATTTACGAAAAAGGAACACCTTGGTCGACATGGTCAAGAGGTTCTCGCGATTATTGTTTTCTACCCTTTCGGGTTCGAGAGATAAATTACGAAAAGGGACCTGATGGAGTTTTTTTTTTTCGTCTCTTTTTCAAACTCTCTAAAGATGAAAAATATATTAAGTTACTCTTCCATCAGACTCGTAAAAATTAAATGATGAAAGACTTGTCACCATGACGAGACCGAGTTTCTCCTTCCTAGGACTCATAAAACTTACTAGGATGGATTCATTCGAAGAATGAAATTATATGGCAAACATATGCTATCCCCTTCAAACTTGTGATTAAAAATAATTGGGGTACTCACTAGAAATAGTAGAGAAAAAGTGAAAGTGAAACATCTCTTGTATAAGCACACTGCCACTCTTGAACATGACACTCATCTACTTCTCGTGTCGAGTTTGGGATATCCTCACTTAGTCACTTGTCCTTCCGGATTTTGGTAAACCATTTTACCTCTCATCTAACTATTCCACTTCATCATCATGACCCTTGGTCTTATGTTGAGTCAAATGCTGCCACACTCTGAAGTCGTGTCACCGATATGTTCGAGAGGAGTCCTATATCTAGTTTTTACAAACTATATATTTCCTAACCTTTTGCCATAGTCCTGAATCATACTAATTTATTCCACTTTATTCCTTGTTTCGTTTCGATGATGAGTGAATCTTTGTGGCCCTCCTTCGATGGGTCATTTCCTATCGACTTCAACTCATTATCCAAGAAGATGCCTTAGAAACTCCCTTTCAGTACCTTAGGGATTGCAAGCCTTAATGGAAAGTTCTTCACATTCAACGACATGTTTTCATCATTGGCCTTCGATCAGATGATTCCACGAGCATTCAAATTCAGATTCATTTTCACATTCACAGATTGTATTGTCGTACCTTGAGAGCCATTGTCATTATTGGTCGTTTTTCTTGTGCCTGTTAACGGTTCACGTCATTGGCTAGTAATCCGATGGTGTTTTGGTGTGTTCGACTTCCACACATTCATTTGCATGTTAGGATTTGTACTTTGATCATGTTAGGATGAAGCACAAGACCCTGATTTTTGTCTGATATAACTCGGGCTACATGGAGTTATGCATTATTCATGATTGTATACATGTTTCCTCTATACGGATGGATGTGACCATACCATGGGACCTTATATCTATGATGATGATGATTCTTCTATATCGGGTGGTTGCATCCATACTATGGATCTTAGACTTCTAGGCGATCCTTTTCATTCAGATGGTTGTGCCCATACCGTGGATCTTTTACATGGTCCTTTTTATCCCAATGGTTACATCCACACCGTGGATTCATGTTTTGATATATATGACAGAGGTATCATATATGTATATGTTTATGTGTCCTTGATTCGTAGGTCTCCTGACAGTGTTTGTTCTAGTCCTTGCACTAGCTCGTAAAGCATCTCAGCCATCACTCCCTATTCTGCCTTCATGCTTAAGGGGGCATATTTTACAAAATATTTTGTCACACCTCCTGCACTTCTGCCCTCTCATGTTGATGGCAGGTTGCACCATATGAGCCTCGTGTTTCCAACGCAGATTTTTCCTAGATACTCATGCTGAACCCTAAAAGGCAATTTTTCCCAAACTGGAGGAGAATCTTCGTGATCTAGAGGCTTCCATAACGGTGAGCTGGATGATGTTCATTATGTATGTGGTCGAATTCTCCCAATATTACCATTTGATCTTATCCCTATGAGATTCCTCCTTTAGACAAGGACCTTACCCTATCTTTGGTGAGATCCTAACTCCCTCTTCCTACCTATAAATTCACCCCCCTCCCTTGCCAAATGGCTGGTCTCTGATTATTTGCACCCTTATGCTGAGATAGTGCCTACATCCTATTCACTTTGGCTTGGAGAAGAAGTGCTTGGAGAGCTTGAGCTTGGACTTGGACATTCACTCAAGGAGGGCTACTAACATAAAAGCTTGGGTTGTATGCTTCCTCTTGATTTTATTAATATATGCCACTGTTGGTTCACTTTCCATAAATTCTTTTTTCAATGCTTCATTTATCTTAATGTTCCTTGATCTGTTAAGTGGATTACATTTGATTATGCTTGTTGTAATTTTATTCTTTGTCATTTATTTGGCCTCTTAGGCAAGTATTCAAACGTTATGAGAAGAAAGGATTGAGCCTGAAGAGCAAGTGATCAAGATATTCAACAAAGGAGTGCATTATAGCATCAGAACGAGGTAGGTCTCCTTCCTCTTCTCTTATTTTGATTGTAATCTAGGAATGTGTCTTATAGATTGTCTTGTTTGTTGCTATACCCACTCATTGGGCTAGAGGGATTGTCTATTAGGTCCCTATAATATTAGTGATCCCCCCATTACTATTGTCGTTGTATCCCTTATTGTTATTATTGTTCCCCTATTGTCCCCATATTGTTATTATTGTGACCCATAGAATCCCTCTATTGTTATTTTTGTGCCTTTATATTATTATTGTTAGGTTGGCTTGGTTATATTGTGACCCCATAGACTCCTATATATAGAAAGGAGGTTTTGTCATTTGAATCATCTAAGAATTGTTCATTCGTGTAATGTAAAGGAGGTTGCCCCCTCGAAGAGGCTTATTTCTAAGGCGTTGATCTATCTTTTCTATCTTTTTGTGAGTTGGTTTCATAACATTTGGTATCAGAGCTTTGGATTCTACGGTTTTGCTGCTCCAAATAGGTCATCATGCCATTTTCGCTATAACTTTTTTATGCGGTGTTTCAGAAGCTAAAAAATAAACCATTTGGGTCGAAATAGTTCTAAACTTCGGGTTCAAATTTCAAAGCTTTTCTCGCTATATTTGCGAAGATATGATCTGAGGAAGTTGGCGTTTTTGCAGACTCCCGAATTACATTCCAAACAGGTGACCTGGGGAAAATCGTCATAACTTTTGTTTTGAACATCAGATTGAAATTTCGTAAGAAGTTTCAGAAAGAGGACATCCTCTAGTTTTTTGTGTATCATTTTCAGGTGCTAAGGCCAAAACAGTGACACGTGGCACGTCAGACAAGTTCGCTCTACTGAACTAGTCTATAATCAGGTCACCGTGGGAGATTTCACATAACTCTTCCTTGGAGAATCCAATATTGATCAGACTAGTGGCATTGGTAAGAGGATGGAGAGGGCTACTACAAGTCATGATTTTAGAACTGGGAGATCCAAAATTATAGAGGTACATCAGATTCAATATCGAGCTCCTACAAGTGAAAAAAGGTGTGTATTTTTTAAATTTTTTCATAAGCTTGGTTTGAATATTTAGTTTGAAGGAATTCAAAGGGCATAGTGAAGCATTATTATTGGTAATTGATGCCCCGAAGAAAGAAAATGGAAACACCTAGTAAGAAACCTAAAAGATGTAGCATGACTCATGAAGAAGAGGAAGAAATGCAACATGATATATCAATATTACGAAACCAAGTGCAACAAATTTCATTCACACAAAAGGTAATAGAAAATAAGATGGATGGTTTAAAGAAATACGTAGAAGCTAAGATGGATGGTTTAAAGAAAGGCGTAGAAGCTAAGATGAATGACTTGGAAGCTAATATGGATGGCGTGGAAACTAATATGGACGGCGTGGAAGCTAAGATGGATGGAATGGATGCTAAGATGCAAGCTAAGATGAATGGCATGGACAATAAGATGGAAGAATTGAAGATAAATTTGAATAAGTTGCTACAAGAAATGGTCACTAATGCTGAAAGGGTAGTAAAGAAAACTCATGATGAGAAAAAAATAAATGTTAATCATGATTTCATAGACTCTCATGTCGGATTGAAGACCCACCATGTTCCAAAAATTGATATGAGGAAGTTTGATGACAAGGATCCCGGAACATGGATACTATAGATGGAGCAATTTTTCGATCTCCATAATGTGCAAATAAAACAAAAGGTATGTATTGCAACTTTATATTTGGAACCAAATCAGTTTGTATGGTATCTATGGCTTTACTCTCGTAAACAAATTGTCACTTGGTCAATTTTTATGGAAAAAACAATAGCACATTATGGGGATACAAAAAGGAACACCTTTTTTAGCCAATTGATAAATCTCAAACAAAAGGGTTCAATGATGGAGCACATTGAGGACTTCCAAATATTGAACATAAGGGTAAAAGATATTCCAAAGGAGCATAGGATTGATGTGTTCATAGGGACTTTAAAGGATAATATCCAACATGAAGTTCACCTTTGGGAACCTGATTCATTGGAAAAGGCAATTAGGTTAGCAAGAAAGATGGAAAGAAAAATTATGGCAACTAGGAAGCCTACCACTTACAACTATAAACATGGAAGCATTTCTACCCCTAGCCTTCCACAACCTACAAGGTTGACACCACAACAATTGGAAGAAAAAAGAGCAAAAGGGCTTTGTTACAGTTGTGATAGCAAATACACTAAAGGTCATAAGTGTGATGAGAAGAAATTATTCTACATAGATTGTGAAGAGGAGGAAGAAAAGGAACAAGAAATGTCAAAAGAAGAGGATATACTCCAGGAACAAACCCTATATAAAGAAGAAATGAATATGACCATATCTTGTAATGCATTGGCTGAAATTTCCACTCCTCAAACTATCGAGATATAAGGACATATCGAGAACAAAAAGGTAATAGTGTTGATTGATTTGGGAAGTACCCATAATTTTATTCATTGTAAGATAACAAAGGAATTGAATTGCTTCCTATATCAAACACCAGAGTTTCAAGTGATGGTTTCAAGTGGAGTAACCATAAATTTCTCTTGAAAGTGCCATAATATCAAGTTATCCATGGGAGAATATGTATTGAATAGCCAAATGCTTTCCATTCCAATGGGTGGTGCTGATGTTGTACTAGGAGTCTAATGGCTACAATCCTTGAGTACAATAGCTTTTAATTTTCAAGAACTTTTCATGAAATTTTCTGCGGAAGGAAAGAAAGTTGAATTAAGGGGTATTGAAGGGAAACCGGGAAAGATAATTAGCTCTAACGGTATGACAAAGCTTCTAAATAAGGAACAACGAGGTGTAATTGTACAATTATGTTCGCGAGAGGTTCCCACATCGAAATCATCTATTTCTCCAGATCTCCAAAAACTCTTGGACAATCATTCCAAGGTATTTGAGACTCCCAAAGGTCTCCCACCTATTTGTGATCATGATTGTGCTATTCATTTGATTCCAGGAAGTGTTCCTCCAAACATCAGGCCGTACAGATATCCCTATGCCCAAAAGAGTGAAATTGAACATATGGTTGCAGAAATGCTAGAGGCTGGTATAATTCAACCTAGTTAAAGTTCTTTCTTTGCTCCATTAGTATTAGTTCACAAGAAGGATGGATCATGGCGCATGTATCTAGATTATAGGGAGCTCAACAAGCTCACTATTAAAGATAAATTTCCCATTCTTGTCATTGATGAATTATTGGATGAATTGCATGGATCAATTTACTTCACCAAGTTGGATCTTCGTTCAGGATATCATCAAATCAGAATGAAGATTGAAGACATTCCAAAATCAACATTTAGAACTCATGAGGGTCATTATGAATTTTTGGTCATGCCTTTTGGCCTTACTAATGCGCCTTCTACATTTCAAGGTTTGAAGAATTCCATTTTCAAACCCTTCCTTAGAAAATTTGTGTTAGTATTTTATGATGATATATTAATATACGACAAGTCTTGGAAGGATCATGTCCAACATGTTGACATGGTGCTCAAACTATTGGAGGAGAAACAATTATATGAAAAAATCTCTAAATGTTTCTTTGGAGTACAAGAGGTGGAATATCTGGGACATATTGTATCTCATGAAGGTGTTAAGGTAGACCCTAGCAAAATTAAAACCATTAAGGAATGGAAAATCCCCACATCCATAAAGAATCTACGAGGATTTCTCAGGTTGACAGGGTATTATCACAAGTTTGTTAAGAATTATGGGAGAATAGCAGCACCTCTAACAACATTATTGAAGAAAGATGCATTTTCATGGACTCCAGAAGCAACGAAGGCCTTTGAACATCTTAAAGAGGAAATGTGCCAAGCACCAATCTTAGCTACACCGGACTTCAGAAAAACCTTTATTGTGGAATGTGATGCCTCAGGAAATGGAATCGGTGCTATTTTAATGCAAGAAGAAAGACCCATTGCTTTCGAAAGTCGTCCAATCAAAGGAAAGTATTTACACAAAGCTATTTATGAGAAGGAAATGTTGGCAATACTACATGAACTTAAGAAATGGCGACCCTACCTAATGGGAAGACACTTCAAGGTAAAAACAGATCATGATAGTCTTAAATACTTTTTAGAACAAAGATTATCTTCAGAAGAACAACAAAAATGGGTCACAAAGATGTTGAATTATGACTTTTAAATAATCTACAAAAAAGGGAAGCAAAATGTTGTGGCAGATGCACTCTCAATAAAGGATGAGGATGTGGAAGCATTTCTTTGCACCATTTCTATTATCCAACCAGATTGGATAAACGAAGCAAGGGATGAATGGAAGAATGATGAGGAACTGTGGGCACTCATTCAAAAGATACAACAAGATCCCAGTACATATGATACATTTATCTGGAAAAATGATTCGTTATGGTACAAGGATCGGGTATACCTATGTAATAATTCCCAACTCAAACAAAAGATTCTTAGGGAATTGCACACCTCTCCCTTAGGAGGGCACTCAGGATTTCTAAAAACCTACCACAGGGTTAAGAAGGACTTTTTTTTTGGATGTCCTTAAATCAGATATTCAAAATTTTGTGGCGGAATGTTTGGTTTGCCAACAAAATAAAGTTGAAACAATTAAGACTCCAGGACTATTACAACCTTTATCCATTCCAAGCCATTGTTGGGAGGAGGTTTCAATGGATTTTATCACAGGTTTACCCAAGTCCAAAGGAAAGAGTGTTATCATGGTGGTAGTGGATAGACTTACCAAGTATGCACACTTTGTGCATTATCTCATCCATTTAAATCAAGTACAGTTTATACTGCATTTATGGAAGCAAATCAAAAACTACATGGAAACCCAAAGATTATTGTAAGTGATAGAGATCCCATTTTCATTAAAAAAAATTGGATAGAATTATTTTCTTGTCTTGGTACTCAGTTAACTCATAGCTCATCTTATCATCCTCAATCTGATGGGCAAATTGAGATAGTATACAAATGTTTGGAAGGATATCTTCGTTGCTTTGTATCTGATAAACAAACACAATGGGTCAAATGGTTTCCTCTGGCTGAATGGTGGTATAACACTTCCTTCCATACTGCAATAAAAATTACCCCATTTAAGGCACTTTATGGATATCATCCACCATCAATCACATCATATTTAAGAGAAAATTCTAAGGTTCAAGTAGTGGAAGATCACATTGAGCATCAGCAACAAGTTCTCCAACTCTTAAAGGATAACCTCACCTTGGTATAGAATAGAATGAAACAGCAGGCATATCAACATCGCAGCGAAAGAAGTTTTGATGTAGGTGATTAGGTATTCCTATGGCTACAGCCATATAAACAAATGTTCCTCAAGCAAGCTAAGAAGGATAACAAATTATCACCAAAGTATTATGGTCTGTACAAGGTGTTGCAAAAGATAGGTACTATGGCATAAAAATTGGAGCTTCTTGCAGCTTCTTGAGTGCACCTAGTTTTCCATGTTTCATGCTTAAAGAAGGTTATAGGTGACAAGCTTCCAGTTCAGACAATATTACGAGAACTTGATGAGGAAGGAAAAATCATATTGGAACCTGAAGCAATCAAAGAAACAATAACTCAACAACTATGAAATAGATCAATTTCAGAGTATCTCATCAAGTGGAAGAACTTACCCGTTGAAGATTCCACATTGGAGGATGAGAATTTTATACAGAAGCATCCAGAACTACTCAAGCATTGAGGACAACACTTTTTTGAAGGAGAGGGGCATGTTAGGTCCCTATAATTTTAGTGACCCCCCCCATTACTATTGTCGTTGTATCCCTTATTGTTATTATTGTGCCCCTATTGTCCCCATATTGTTATTATTGTGCCCCGTAGAATCCCTCTATTGTTATTTTTGTGCCTTTATATTATTATTGTTAGGTCGTCTTGGTTATATTGTGACCCTGTAGACTCCTATATATAGAAAGGAGGTTTCGTCATTTGAATCATCTAAGAATTGTTCATTTGTGTAATGTAAAGGAGGTTGCCCCCTCGAAGAGGTTTATTTCTAAGGCGTTGATCTATCTTTTCTATCTTTTTGTGAGCTAGTTTCATCACATTGTCTCTGATCATAGAGAGGATTTACCTACACAATAGGTCTTACCCTAGCTGGTGTACCCGAATGATTGCAAAGGGCACACAAGCAGATGTCTCGATAGATAGTTGCATTGGGGCACAATAGTAGAGTTTCAGCCAATAGGAAGCGGGTGGAAGTAGAGATAGTTTACCCCACTGAGGGGGCGCCTCGAGAGGAATTCTCGAAGGCATAAAAATGTGGCGAGAAAGGAGAGCACCAACCCAATGGGGAAAGACAAAATAAATTTCTTGAATCTGATGGTTTTGACAATTTTTTTTATAACAGAAATCACTTGCAAAATAGGTCTCGGGGACCCTCTTTCTCTCTCCTGTGACAGGACACATGGATAAATATTATTGGATCTTCAATATGAAATGGATGATGGCATCAATGATGATGTAGTCCAATTAGGGGTTGACACGTGGCAACCAGATTCGAAACTTTTGGGCACCCAAATGGCCCATATCCAGGTGACACATGTCACTACTTTAGAGGCACCAAGTGTCCTTAGTGACATCAAAGTGACATCATTCCGTTGGTTGGATCCCAATGGGTTATTAAGAGTGCAGAAGTGAATGGTGCTAGGCAGTGGGACCTGGGACAAGTCAAAATTAACACGTTGGCAGGCGGTAGGCATTTAAATGAGGTCGAGAGGACCACATAGGACAACGAAACCCGCAAGGCCTAACTCAGAGTATCGTTAAAGAATTCAAGTGAAAGCACTGGGAGAAGAGGCGTTGGGAAACAAAGGACAAATAACTAACACACTACCATCTAATTAAAAGGTTTTAGGGTGGTCCCCATGAGACACGTAGACCCAACGAACATACCTCGAAAATTTATAAAGAGGACACAAGGGAAGGCGCTAGGAGGAAATGCGTCGAGATAAAAAGGGATACGGGCTAAGCCTTGACCCTTGGTCATTTTGTATAGAAATGGAATAGGGGCATGATAAAGTAATAAAGGGAAAAAAATAAAGAGAATCAGGCTTAGGAGCTCTGGCCTTAGTGCCAGCATTTGGTCATTTCATGTAGAAACAAGACCAAGGGCACATATCCATTAACACAAGGATTTGTCTCGTGAAGGGTTTAAAATAGGGATTAGCACCCAAAGGCTTGGTTGTTCACTTGGTTTTATGGGAAGAAAGAAAATAAGCAACAACACGAAAGGGGCTTAAGCGAAAAATCAACAAATTTGGTAGTATTTTCTCCATTAAATTAAAAAGGGCCACGAAGGCCTTGGGCCTATAGTAAAGTGTCTTGGGGCAGACGCATGGGAAAGGTGAGTCAACGACTATTTTTGGAAACGCGTTGAGGCAACATTTTAGTGGCACATTTGGCAGTTAGAGCCAAACACAACAATGTGCTAAGATGCATGAAAAAGTTGGCAGCAAATTTGGCAAGTTAAGCCTAAGTTAACTACAAATAAAAATAGAAGCATTGTTAAAACCTGTTAAATAAACCAAATTGCAAAAATAAGAAAAATCTCAAAGTTTGAGGTTTGAACAATAGTATTGGAATTGGAAACTTAAAGAGAACAACCCAGGAGTTAGTTGAACATGACAAAGGAATAATTAAAGGTAAGATGCATGCCAAAAATATCAAGCCAAAAATTCTTTATAATTAGGCTTGATCAAACTAGTTGAGGGTGAGAGAAGTGATATGAGTTCTAGTGTGATTGAGCTGCATTGATGCTAGTATTCTTATTGAATTATTGAAGATTTTGGTGATTGAAGAAATTGTTCAATTTCCAATGCATAATTGGTATTCATGGATCTATTGTGAAAATGAATGGAATATGAACCAGTGAGTTCCAAGCAGGTTGTAGCTTGCAAAAATATGGGTTGTTTCTCCTTCCAGTAGGTGTTGGTAAATAGTTGGGGTTGTAGCTCCATTTAGTTACAGCTGAAAAATCAAGAAGTTGTAGCTTCCCGCTAGTTGTAGCTAGAGAATTGTAACAAGAAGTTATATCTTACCCTATGAATGAATTGAAGAGTAGTTTTGAAAATTTATTTGTTATTTGTGTGTTCCATTGAGATTGGTGATATTGTTTTTTGTCATGCTTATTTCAATCAATTGTTGAAGTGTTTAATGATGTCATAATGCTACTACACAAAGTAAATAAAGTTTTCTTTTTAAGTGGTAAAATTTCCTTCAACATTGATTTCCCCCCCTCCTCAGTATTGACTTGGTTTCCAACAAAATGGCCTTATTAAAAAATCGTGCTTGGGAAGACAGAAATTCAATAACTAATCAATGATAATCATTGAGTTGGACATATAAAAGTCAATGATGATTACGTGTCATGTTTCTATTTAGAAATATTAAACCATATGTACACCTCAACTTGGTTAAGATCCCATTGAGATCGTCTCATGGTATGTTCAATATCTTTGAAATACTCAAAACTGAGTATTTAGTTTATTTATTTTTTGCTAGTGTGTTCATGCCTTGTGGAACTAACTTGAGGTCTAAGAAATCACAACCCAGGGACATCTAAGTTATCAAAATCAACCAAAGATTGCACTCAACCTATGCCATATCAA
Source organism: Pinus tabuliformis (assembly GCA_031772625.1). NCBI lineage: Eukaryota > Viridiplantae > Streptophyta > Pinopsida > Pinales > Pinaceae > Pinus > Pinus tabuliformis. The sequence goes on from CM062809.1 coordinate 161,881,491, forward strand.
CCTTTAACATGGTTAGAGTTTCTTGTTATGTCATTTTGACTACCAAAAACTTCAAACCTTAGCCACCTTACATAATCCTTAGAAATCCAATCCAATCACTTTAAGGAGATTTGGTTAAACCTGAAATATTTTATATTATTATTTCTTTAGTTATATATTGTATAACATCCATTAAAATTTATCATGTCACTTTTTAAGTAGTGACATATATGATCATTTTTTCTATATTATTTAGCTCGTACAATTTTTTTTTACTTTGTGCAAAGTAAACTCTCGTTGTGGGCTTTCCTAGGTGCATGACGTTTGTTGCACAACCACACTACGAATCCAAAAACCAAAGCACCTGAAGTTTTTCCATGACGTTACACCTTTTTAATTATCTCCAATTCGGGTATTTTAATTTTGGTAAGTGGTAAATCCCACTTTAATATTGGAGCCATACTATTCACTCTCTCTTTTGATGAAGAAAACAATCATTCCTATCCTCGTGTGCCAACTACTTCTTAAGTTCTATTTTGACTATAATTGTAATGGAAGAGCAAACTTGTGGTATTTGCCACCAATTTTAATTGGGTACCTATTATTTCGAAATCACTTGAATTTCCAAATGTCTAGTAACATCCATGAAATACCTCTCAGCAAATGAAAAATTCATAAATTTTATATTTCAAATGCTTAGTTGAATTCTCTCATGCCTTTCTTCTCGTTCGAAGTTTTAACTTCCTTTTTTGAGAAATCAATAAAGTCCTTTATTTTCAACTTACTATTTGCCTTTAGTTGCATGTAGTGGTGAATATCATCTAGGAGAAACATTGAGATGAGTGTCTCGTCATTTTCACAAAGTTATTGTTTACTCTTTAGTTTACATTAGAGATATCATTGAGGATTGTATGTTTATATGTGAGAGCCTTTAATTTATTTTTGATGAAATGAATGGTAGCCTTTGAATTTGACTCACTCTATTCAGGAGATGGAGTGGTATTTAGGTGGTATTGTTTTTAATTAAATAATTTCTTTGAAACCCATTAATGTTGTTAGTATTGATATTTTGAATCTTGTGAAGGTTATCATAGCAAAATTCATTTGGAAGATATGCAATTCAGAGATAGGTTCTAATTTACCATTGCATTTATGATATATTATCTATGAAATGATCTCGAGTATCTCCTTTTGTCTACCCATCTTAGTAAAGTACCACGACATGTATTCTGAACAAGGCCACTAAGAATTTGTCTAGAAAGTGCCAAATTGGCCATCTCCTCCAAAGATGGTAATTTCATTGAAATATCAGGTACTTAAATCGCACCTACAAAGCTTTGTTCCTTTTAGATCCATGGGAATTATTTTATGTAATTTCTTAGCAATAGGCTTCACAGAAAATGCATCTGCCTTGGAGATTGTTGTTTGATGATTTAGTGGAGATGATGATCTATTCATAGAGATAAAATTCCCAGACATCGAATTGTAATCAAACGCGATCCTAGCATGGTGAAATTTTATACCAAGCTTCGAGTTCAAAGAATGCTAAATTCTCGAAAATAACATGTTGTCTGGATAATTGAAACCAAATATAATGGGAAACTTGATATTTTCACCTGAAATTACCATAAAAAAATAGAGAGGAGTAATCTCTTGAATCACTTATTGTTGAATACTATAGGCTATGTTGGGTTTTGGAAGGATCCTTTTGAATAATCGCTAGGGAACTTCATAACATTTTAAAACATTTTCGTAAGTTTTCAATAAGGAGTGTAATGATTACAAAAATGAGATGATTAGTCATACTAGTGACTCAACTTACTTGTGGGATTAGTAATATGTGCTTTGATATATGTGTTTCTAAAGAGCCATTCTAGCCATTTTTTCTTGTGGACCTCACAACACTTTTGAAGTAACCATGAATATCAGCTATGAATCAACTACATTTATAGCAAAAAAATGTAGGATTGCATGTTTGTTTATTAATGGATGTTGATATTTCCATGAATCAAACTAGCGAACCAGAATATGATAGGTAGTTTCCCTTGTTGATGGTTCTAGGAGGATGTGAAATAGGAAAGTGTTCCCTCTGTGGACAGAGGCAACCCCTCTAGCCCTAGAGTGGGTCTATTCACAGCAAAGACAAAACAAAAATTGATTCCCTTAAATAGTCATTGTTGGAGGCCTACCTTAAACCGGTGGTTGATGAAGTTCCGTTGCATTGCTCTAGCTTCCGTTTCCTTCTCCTTAATGAGAAATCAACCTGAAACACCACAAGAAAACAACAGAGCATGTAACTGAGAACAACACCGATATATTTACTCATAAAGTCAAGAAATCATGAGCTATCAAGTAAATTACATACAAGACATAGGAAATCATCATTGATTATATTAATAATAAATAAAGAGCAAAGCTTACAACCAAGTCTTGACATCACAAGCCTTCTCGGAGGGTCTAGCCAGTATGTTTCTTCAAGCATTCACTCTTAGGGATTGGTCTCCCAAATAAATAATATCTCTCTCACTCACAAGCTTTAATACAAGGTTAAGAGCACTCCACAACCTCTTGCAAACTATTTAGCAATCCCACATTTGTCACACTCACACTAAAGCTATCTACCAAACTCAAATGCACTAGCAGCACTATCCAACCAAAAGAACTAGCAGATCATAGCAATGGTGAGTGATTTTATAGGAGAAGGAGTCTCCATGAAATGAGGGAGAGGGAGATTATCCTCAAGGAAGGTAGCACAAAATACAGAACTACCATCCCAGAGGGGGAAAGGTGACCCAAACTGACCCAAAAACTAGATCTAGAGACATCCAAAAGGCCGACTGTTGGAACAAATTCACCCAATCTGGATTGTCGCTAGCCTTGAAATAAGTCTTAGCGACGACATTGCTAGGAGGCAATGCATGCAGACCAATCGTCGCGATACATAGTTAATAGCCTCGCGCCGGGACTTGAATTTCGACCATCGTGGGGAATAGGTGTACAAATACGACAGAGTCGTGATGAGACTGTTTATGCCAGAGGACCGTCATGTATATTAAGGTTTTACTCGTGACGAGGCAAAAACTTAGGGAATGAGGGTCAATTTGCAATATCATAGAGCATTTGCTTAATCTTCTTACACTCGTGGGAAGATATGAACATGTTTATTTGACACATGACACATTAGAGGGACTGAGATGAGGACAGTGACAAATTACTGTGTAATAGATGCCCCCTAAACCATGAAGCCCGAGAGAGTGGGAGGGGCGAAATGCTTTACGAAACTATCTGAACTGGAATACCACTGGAAGAACCTGCAAGCGCAATTACAAATGATACTTCTGATAGTGAAATACATGTAGTCTTGGCATGGGCGCAGCCATCCAAAAGACATATGAAACTTGGTGTATGGTATGGAAGCAACCACCCAATTGACAAGACCATGATAATGATAAAGTTATGGTTGCAGCCATCCATGAAGCCATCCATGAAGACTCAGGTATGGTCACGACCATCCATCAAAGAGTCATGTATGTAATCATGAGCCAATCCACGCAGCCCAAACATACGTAATCTTTAGTTCGGGGTCTTGAAACCTAACCGATCATAGTACAAATTCTAGCATGCGAACGAATGTGTTGAGGTTGAGCATGGTGGAAAGTCGCTTGAGTACTGGTCATTGATGAAAACCATTAAAAAGCGCGAGAGAGACCACCAATAATGCTGATGGCTATCAATTTACTGTCCAGTACAATCCACTAAGTGTGAAAAATGAGCTGAAGTCGAACACTCGTGGAATCACCCAATCGAAGACCAATGATGATAGTCTATCGTCAGGTGCGAATAACTTGCCATTGAGGCATGCAAGCTCCAAGGTATCGAAAGGGATCTCTAGATCAACCTCCTGGATGATGAGCTGGTGTCGACAGGAGGCGATCTGTTGTAGGAGGGCCATAATGTTTCCCCCATCAACGACACGAGATAAGGAACAAGTGGTAGATGGTGAAATAGAATATCAGAGGAGGAGGAGGTAAGGGTGTGAACTGCAGAAGGATTATACTGTTGAACATATCAGCGACATTACTCCGGAATGTGGCAGCATTTTGGTACCAAGGGATCAGAGGTCTGATGGAGACAACATGGATCAGATGGAATGAAGCAAAATGGCAACCCAAAACCCCCGTAGGGCCAAATGACGATGTATGGATATCCCAACCCGACAAGAAGCAAAAGTGTCGATGTTTAAGAGTGACTAGCTACCGCAGGTAACCAATGATGAATTCCAAATTTTCCCCCACCATTGCTAGTGAGTACCCCAATTATTTTTGGAAACAAGCTTGAAGGGGATAGCATATGCTTGTAATATAAGTTCAACCTTCGGACGAATCCAACCTAGTGATAGTTTAACAAGCCCTAGGGAGGAGAAGCTCGAGTCTCGTCATGGCGACGAGTCCAATGTTGTCATGGTTTAATGAGTCCAACATAGAAAAAACTCGGAGTCTTTTTCATGTTTAGAGAGTTTGAAAAAGACATGAAAAAGAAAACTCTAGGGGGGTCCTTTTTTGTAAATTTGTGCCCCTCGAGCCCGAAAAAGTAGAAAATAATACTCAAGAGAACCGCTTGACCATTACGATCAAGGAATACTTTTTGTAATTAGTGGCCTCGATCTGAAAAAGTAAAAAAGTGATCGAAGACACATCGTTTTGTAATTAGTATCGAACCTAAAACGACAGAAATCTGGCAATCTTTTCATCTTTATACAGTCAGAAAAGAGCTCAAAGTGGATCGCCTTTTATTCCGTTTAATGAGTCAAGAGGGAAAACTTGACAATCTTTTCATCTTTTAAGTTGGAAAAGAGCTTAAAGAGGACTTTTTTAAAAATATGGACCAAGTGTATACGGATCATGACCTATACCCGCCATCCCTGTTTCTACACAAAAACACCACATCATGAGATCCTTTCGACATAAGGACAACATATATGTGGATATTAGGTTAAAAAAATCAAAACCCTAATCAAACTTCAAAATAAATTGGAAAGCCCAAAACCATAGAGTGTAAAATTTTAATTTTTTGGAAAAACACTATAAAAAGAGGGGTATGGTAAGTTCATTTTTACATTTACCTTGTGATTTTTTACCTTTGGTGTTTTGGTTTGCAAAACTAAGTGAGGTTCCAAGCTCAATTCCAACACCAACGGTCAACGATTTCGCCCGAGGCTCCTACCAAGTAAGTAATCTTCCCTTTTCGTTGCATTTAAAAGTTTTTTTTGCTCAATTTGATGTTGGATAAGTGGTTTTTGGGTGGATTGTAAAATCCAAATCTGCTTCTCGGTCGTCGTGGAAGATCCGCACGGGTTAGCGACAACAGAGTGTGTTATCACGTACCACCATCGGGGTCATCACAAGGGATATATGTACTCTCGCGACAATCGCAGAGAAAATGAATGTCTGACCTTGATCCGCCACTTTTGTTTGAAAAACAGCTGTGACGGTGTCGTAAAGTTTAAATTTTTTATAATCCATGCATTTAAGCTTATGAAAAGGGCTCTAATCATTTTTTCCTTTGATGCGGGGAAAAATGGCATTTGTGTGGTAGGAAAGAACTCATGATATTAATGACGAACAAGCATTTAACGATCCCGGGTGCAGGAGAGCCCTACTTGAGTGTGGATTGTTGAAATTCTTCCTCACTCCACATCTTCGAGCACAGCCTGACTTGCTAGAGCTGTTAATCCGCTCATGGAACCCGACGGACGGGAAGTTCGTCATCTAGGGCTAGGATATTGAATTTGATGCTACGGACATTTATTTTTTGACTGGGTTATCTCATTGGGGCGAGAGGTTGATCTTAGAGGGTCAACGGGTTATCGGCGAGACCCTAGATATGCTGATAGCATGGGTGTGCCCAGGGGCATGCAAATCAGCCATTAGCGGGAAGTTACAAATCCCAATAGTGGAAGACTTGACTCTTTGCTCGGTATTGTTCATGGTCACGAGAACAACATGCTCTCAAGCCTAACATGAGGCAACAAAGACTCACCTTCGACTAGCTCTTGATTGCCTTAACCCGACCATGCATAACTGGGTCAAAGCAGTGGTCGTTAACATGAAGAGGCAGCTAACGAAATGTCGACGAGGGGAGACGAAACAGTTCGGATATGGATCTATCCTGATCCTGCTCATGCTGGAGCGGGTACCATCTCTTCAGTTGCAGGACATAGACCTGTACAGGCCTAGGCCATGGGAGACCCGCATCACTCGCTGGGCACATGTTATGCCGCGAGGGGGTGGCGGTCAATCGGTATCATGGGGGATGTTGTTCTGAGAGTGTCTAGACCATCAGAAGGTCATAGTCAAGGATTGGTCGTACGCAGGCACAGATTTCTGTGGAGACCCAACATGCTGCTTCCTGCTGGCGAGCAGTGGGACGAGGAAGGTAAAACACTTGATTGAAACACCACACTATTTATGCGTTTTGTTTTTATGATGTTTTTTGGATTTTATCATGCATATGTCTTAATAATGTCTCTATGTTACTTGCAAATGTGGGACTGGAGAGGCCGGTAGGACTAGCTCCTGAGGCATGGAGGGATCCGCAGGGCAACAGGGAATTGGCCCTAGTTCGCCCTAGTGGCAACACATTGGAGGAGATAGCCCGTAACCTTGAGGGCTTGATTGACGGGATCCCGGACTATAGGGGGATCGAGGAGGTCCCAATAGAGTACTAGAGACATACGGTCGGAGTGACACCTAGGGTGCATAGGCTCTTGAGACGAGTTGCACGGGTAGTGGTCTGCTATAGAGAGTAGAACTCACCACAATAGACACCTAGGTTGTACTTTTTGCTGATTTTTTGAGAGACATGTGTCTCGGATGTATTGGACACAGACTCTATTTTTGACATACACACTTATTTTTTGAGTGCCTCGATGCGCCACACGAGATATATATATTTACATGCTATCTATGGTTCATTATTGTATTCTAAATGATTCTATACAATGTTTGATTACATGTTGCGTAAATGTCTGTCTAATACATGATTTTCTAATGCATCAGTTAATTTGTTTAATCTTCTTGGAATATGTTGATATGTGATAGAATCAAAATTTCTTTCCAATAGTTTAACACGTAAATACAACCTTAAAATCCGATGATCTCTGACGGAATAATGCCCGTTAAGCTGGTGGATAGCAAGTTGAGAATCCAGATTCACAACCAATGCAAGAATATCAAGGTTGACAACCTCGGTTAGTAATTCAATGACACAGTTATATTCAATGACATTGTTTATGGTGCAACCTAGACAAACACCTTGAAGTTCTACTAACTCATCGTGAGGATTGTAGATCACCCACGCCGCAAAAGAAAGGCTTCAGGTACTATGGCAAGGACCATCAAAAAAACCAACATAAGGTGTACCAGACATCTGCACAAGAAAAAAGACACAATAAATGGCAATTATGCCTACACACCAAGCCAAACATGTGAACACACACTGAACACACATGCTGAAATCACACGTATGTACAAATCAGATGCATGAAATTCATGCATAATATTTCTTCAGATAAAGACCATTTCGAGGCTTATCTAGAGGATTCCCTTCGTAATCAATCAGCTCATAGGCCCCTTTTTACAAAACACATTTCACAATGTAAGGCCCATGCCACATAGGCTCGAATTTTCCTACCCCCAGCTTATCATTCACTTGATCATAGAGCAAGACTAGGTCTCCTTCAACGAAAGAATGAGGATTGACAGCTTGGTCGAAGTGAGTTTTCACTCTCTTCTTCTGCGCTTCAATGACTAGAGAGGCTAGTCGACGGGTCTCGTCTAACCGCTCTAGGTAAAGAAGATGTTCTTCTACCGGAGTAGTGTTTGGGAGCAATTTGACGGCTAATTTAAGAGAAGGGATCTCACATTCAATCGGAAGGGTAGCCTCTAGACCATAAACCAATTGGAACGGGGTGAACCCGGTGGCATCCTTCACTAAAGTTCGGTAGGCCCATAAGGCAGAAAACAACATCAAATGCCAGTTGGACTTGTGCATGCCAATGGTGCATTGAAGCATCGTGACCAAAACTTTGTTGATAGCTTCTACTTGGCCATTGGCCTAAGGATAATACGGTGTTGAACTATCATGCCGCAAGCCCAGCTAGGTTGTTAACTCAGTCATCATATGATTACGAAAATGAGAACCGTGATCAGTGACGATAGCCTGAGGGACTCTAAATTGTGAAATGACATGATTGAATAAAAATTGAGCCGCTGTCTTACTGTCATTAGATAGCGTAGGCATCGCCTCAGCCCATTTCATGAAATAATCGATGGCAACGATGATATACCCATGCCCCCCAGCCGAGTGAAGGTTACAAGTCATATAATCAATGCCCCATTTGGCAAAAGGGCCAATGGTAATGATAGGGTGTAAAGGAGCAGAAGGCGCACACATCTTCCTTTGGTAGATTTGGCACGCATGACAAGAGCGGACAACAAGAATACAATCCTTAAAAATAGACGGCCAAAAATAACCAACACGGAGGATCTTCTGAGAAGTAGCATATTCGGACATATGACCACCACAGGCGCTAGAGTGGCAATCATTCAAAACTCGTTCCACTTCCTTGAATGTCAGACAGTGACAAAGAACAGAGTCAGTGTCGAGATGGTACAGGGTTTCCCTGATAATGCGATAAGGTTGAGAATGATGGCAAATATGTCGCTGAGCATCCTTGGACAAATCAGGATGAAAGGAGGATGTCTGAAGATAGACAATAATATCCCCGTACCAAGGATCGAGGGTGCTAATCACGAATAGAGACTCATCCGAAATATGGTCCTCTGATCGATAGGGCACAGTAGTAGATGGTAGGCAGCTCAGCGAAAACGAGGGAATTCTTAGACTTGGTCGTAGTAAACTCCAAGTAAAACTCTTGAAGGATGACAATCCATTTTGAGTACTTGCCCCCTAGTAGCTGATGTGACAAGATGTACGTCATTGGGTTGCAGTCAGAAATCACTGTCATGGTGCGCAATAATATATAGTGGCGGAAACATTGGACGGCATGAATGGCTGCCAATGCCAACTTCTCGACATAGGAATATTGAGTTTCCATATCAAGTAGATTGCGACTGAGATAATAGATAACATGCTCAGTACCATCATCGTCGTCGTAGACCAAAACCATGCCAATGGTACTATTGGTGGTGGCTAAATAAAGAGTATAGTCACGGTGATAATCAGGCGGACATAACAATGGAGCAGAAACAAGGAGGGCCTTGAGCTGTTTGAATGACTCTTGTGCAGCATTATCCTAGACCAAAAGGGTATCCCGCTTCAATAACTATGTATAACCTTTGGAAACTTTAGTATAGTTCAGAATAAAACGACATAAAATATTTTTTTTACCCTGCAGAATCTGCAATTGCTGCAAAGAAGTCGAGGGAGGGAGATTCAGAATAGCTTCAATCTTAAGGGGATCTTGGTGGATACCCTATTTGGAGACGAAAAACCCAAGAAGTTTGCCAGATCCAACGCAGAAGATACACTTATGCAGATTAAGATAGATACGATAGTGTTGACAGTGAAGAAAAATTTCGTGAAGGTGATTTGGATGGTCCTGGCGTTTCGCTGAATGAGCCAAAAGGTCATCCAAGTAAGGTTGCACAATGTGTCGAATATCATGAAACTCATAAGACATTGCACGTTGGAAGGTAGCACCGACATTTTTTAGGCCAAAAGGGAGATTTTTATAAGCGAAAGTACCCCACGGGTAGATAAAGGTGGTCTTATGTTGATCCGCAGGTGAGATATTAGTCTGGTTATAACCAGAAAAGCCATCCATGAATGAATAAATCTCACTCCCAACGCACTCATCAATGAGCTGGTCAATGAAAGGTGTAGGGTAGTTATCTTTGGGACTGGCACGATTAATGTCGCGGTAATCAACACATACCCTAATAGTGCCCTATTTCTTGGTCACATGGACAATATTAGAAACCCAATCTGTGAGCAAGATAGGGTAAATAAAACCAGCTTTAAGAAGTTTCTCAACTTCTGCTTTAATAGCTGCAGCCTTTCGGGGGTGCATGGGGCATAGACACTATCGTACAGGTTTAGCACCCATATATGTAGGTATTTCATGCACCACGATGCTAGGATCGATGTCGGGCATCTCTTCGTATGACCAAGTGAAAACATCATGAAATTCTCGAAAAAGATCAGTATAAAGTTGAATCTCCTCCGGAGTACAGGTTACTCCGATATGAATATGCTCAACAACCCCTGGTTTAACAGAGATGTCAATAGGCTGAGTTTGCGTAATGTTCCCCATATTACCTTCACAAAACACTATATGGATTTGGATAGGCGTCTAAAGGGGTTGGGAGGGGACATAGGAATCAAACTGCTCAAGACAAGTAATCATATTCCCGTGGGTAGGGAGAAACGAGGAACGATGGTGATGATCAAACCAAGGAGGTTCCTCGAAAGACATAGTCTCGATAATTGCTTCGTCAGAAGGAAAGATTTCCTGTAATTGGTTTGAAGAAGTGCTATCTCCAAGCCAAGGAGATTGGACGTATGAGTCAAGAGCTTCGAGCAGGTTCAGGAAATGAAGCCGATACAGAAACAATTTCGACGTAGTTGAGCTCGGCAGGACTCAACGGCATGACATCACCCTAGGATTCTATCCGATCAACGGGAGGAAGAACCCAAGGATCAGAATGGACAGAAATCATATGAATGGGAGTGATGTTTGGAGGTGGGAGTGAAAAAACACCCATAAGGGTAGGATCTTTTAAAATTCCAGTGCCCACACTCTCATATGGAATGGAGGTATGCTCCACAAAAGGCACATTTCCATCGGAATAAGAAGAAGCGAAGAAGGACAACTGGTCTATTGTGACAATCTTCTCTTGATGAGGAAAACGAAGGACATGAAGTAGAGATGAAGCCATGGCTCGCATGGCATATGTCCAGCTTCGTCCTAACAAGAGGTTGTAAGTTAAATTGGCATCGACAACTTCAACCTCAACTTCGACCATCTTCCCTTCCAGGGTAATAGGCAAACACATAAGTATACCATAAGGACGGGAATCTCTCCCATCGAAGGCTTCCAAGGTATTGGGAGACTGACTCAGTGTCGGAGAACTGATAGCCTTCCAACAAGCAACAGACGTAATGCAAGTAGAAGCACCTTCATTAATAACTGTGCGGTGAATAGTCTTAGAATTGATGATGACTTGAATAAGGAAGGCAATTTGGTGAGGTAGTCCTGGTACATGATTATCTAGGTCAAAAGTGTTCAAATCCGAGTCAGCCAAGTTAATGCCACTGATGGACGATAGCAACAACTTCCTCTGGGAGGGACAACTCTAAAGGACCTCTAATGCGGACATAGCCGACAGAGCTTGAGCTAAGTCCTCAACAATGCTATAGTGTTGTGCAGCACGAGCATTAGGGTTGTAAGAAAACTTTTGAAGCACTCCTTTAGGAGGAGTTCGAATGACTGACTCAATACTAGGTTGCTCGATATGGAGCGGACTAGAACTGGATGAAGGAGCACTGGAGGGGACCTCAGTTTCCTTCTTGGTGGGCGAAGGATATTCTTTTGATCATGTACTGATATGGATGGGAATTGCATAAATACTTGAGAGCCGAAGGGAGAAGAGGATTGAGATGGATCAGCCACCATTTGAGTCTGTTGTGAGGGAAAAGGCTCTTTGAGCACAGCAGGAGTCCCAGGGGCACCTTTTAACAAATGACTAACTTTAGACCACCTTGGGCAGTCTTTAGTATAGTGATCCTCATCACAAATAAGACAAGGATACTTAGGCTTGCGCTTGGCACCTTCCTCGGTCGGAGCTTTAGGGGAATCCTGCTTTGGTTGATCTGCTTTATTCTTTCCTTTTCCCTTCTTCTTACCTTTCAAAGTTTTTTCCGCCACAGTGGACTGAATGGCGTTGACCTCGGAAGTTTTACTAGAATTGGATGAAGCCTGAGAAGCATTTTCATTCGGAGCATTAGGCTTTTGCTTCACAAGGTTTGCAAAAGATTTTTTGGAGGATGCATTAACGAAACCAATGACACTGTCAACAGATGGCGTTGACAGAGCTTTGGAAGTTCCAGGTTGTGGAGAATCATGAAAATAATCATATAGCATACCGGATTGGGAGTAAACCAAGTCAAGATATGAGCATGCACGATAGCTTGCTCTTCAGTTACACATGCCCCCATAGCAATGTCCCAGGCTATTGGACTGATGAATGAGGTTTTGAACTAGTCAGTCAGAAGCTAATCGGGAATCCAGAACTTAATAAAACGACGAAGTCTCCTCCATTCATGGATATGATCGGAGATATGTGTGGCCGTGTCCTGTTTTAAGGATGTCAGGAGGTGTGTGTCGGTTTCATATCGAATCGACAACTGAAAATGAGTTAAAAATGACATATCCAGTGAGTTAAAGTCCTAAAAAGTTCCGTGAGCCAGCTCAATATACCATTTTGCGGCAGAGCCAGTGAAATTCCATTAGAATAGGTAGACCCAGATTGAATCATCAAGCCATGAATTTGATGAACACCATAGGTGATAGGTCATGACATGAGCTTGGGGATCTTCTCCAGCCTTACCGTCGAATTTGGGACAATCACTAGGGATCTTAGTTGGAACTGGTGGTCAATATGGATTATGAAGAATAGGATCATTTTTCAGTTTCGACACATCCGGTAATTCCAACATCGCCAAAAAGGGTAATTTAGGGTTGAAGGACATCTGAGTCCGCGAGTAAGAAACAGCGCCAGAGTTCCATCTAGTTGTCGGTTTCCCCCATTGATTTTGTCCAGACAGATTTAACCCATAAGGGTTTTGTCCGTAGGGATTTTGTCCATAAGGGTTATAATTGTAACTAGATGGTTGACCGTGGATTTGACCCCCAACATTCCACTGATTACCAACTTGACCTGCAGAAGCAAAGTATGGTTGCTGAAAATTCTGATAAGGGTTAACCTGTCACTGTTGATAACTTTGGTATGTGGTAATTTGAGTTTTCCCTTGGGGCTACTGGAAACCATAAGGCGGCTGGGCTGCAAACTGAGCCTAGGGACCAGGCTGCATTTGATAAGCAGGTTGGGTTTGGAACCAAACTTGAGTTTGAGGACCAGATTGGGTTTGGAGCCCAGACTGGGTCTAAAACCCGAGTGGAGCTTGAGAAGCAACGAGCGTTTGAGTGCTCGGTTGAGCAGGCCCAGACGGTTGTCCTTTGGAAAGTTGAGGCTGAGCCATCTGGGGAGAAGGTTGACCTAGTTGAGATTGAGGTTGACCCATTTGCCCATAAGGTTAAGCTTGCTGGGTATTGGGTTGACCGTGCACAACCGAAGGTTGTCCTGACTGACCAGATGGTTAAACAGGCTGAACAATTGGTTGGCCTTGTTGGATTTGAGGTTGACCAACTTGCCCAAAGGGGTGACCTTGCTGGGCACCAGGTTAGCCTTGTTAGATGTAAGGTTGTACTGGGTTGCCAGAAGGTTGCCTGAAATATGTCAAAGAGGAACCATTGAAGGTCGAAGGTTGTCCCTGGAAGGGTTGTCCTTGTGGGCCAACAGGTTGCCCTGGATAAGGTTGCCCATAATATGGTTGTCCATGAGATGGATGCCCATAAGACAGTTGACCTTGGTAGGGAGGACCTTGAAAATTTGAAGGTCGTGCTTAGCCACCATGATAAGTGGTGGTACCCCAAGCAACAGATAACAAAACCGAAACCTCAATCGCAGGTTGAGATGGCATGGGTCAGGGGTGATAAATATGGGTTCCTTGAGAATCATAATAATGAAATGGATTCTGTGGATCCTGATTCAGAAGAGCTTGGAAATATTGATCATATGCCCCCCTGCTAGAATGGAACCAGAAGAAGGTGGGGCACTAAGGCTAGGATTAACAATCCAAAATGTGGACGCCAACGGGCCACTATGTGGAGGACCATGTGAAGGTCCGGCAACAGTGGTCACAACTAAAGATGCAATGACGGCACTAACAGTGGGGGCTAAGGAAGCCACAAAAATGGTTGGAACAGTCGGAACAGATGTGATAGTCACATTGTGAATCTGGGGTGTAAAAGGCTCCGAAGTCGGAGTGACGGTACAAGACCACATGGAACTTGTAAGGGGAGATCTAGAACTCTTGATATCAACCAAAGCATTATAGTGTAGAGGCAACGTGATACCAAGAGGGGTGACACAGAAGGGTGAAGTCTCCGTAGGTATAGGAATTTCACCACTCGCCATAAAGGTCTCTTCACCCTTCGTCTCATCCATGTTAGAGGAGGACATTAGGACCAAAACACCAGAAGGAGTAACAGGAAAGTCTTCTTCAAAAGGCTCCCAAATGGGGTTCCAATGAATATTATAAGATCCATCTTCTGGAGCATGAGAGTTAAGCAGTTGGATACTCAGAATGACAAGAAGAGTATCACTGACAACTGGTACCTTAGAAGCGACAGAAGATGGAGATCCTTGGTCACTTGGAACGGGAGACGGGATCGGTGATTCCACTAGGATGCTTTAACTCAAAAACCCTACAGAAAACTAATCGAGTAAGGAAAACAACCTTACGCAAACCAAAACACAACAAGATCTAACAGGGTAAGTGTGAATGTGGCCGAATAAATTTTAAGACACAGGAACAGAACTTGACCTTTTCATCTTTAGAGAGTCGAGAAAAGGACGAAAAGATGACTCTAGTCGCCTTCGAATATTTAATGAGCTTGAAAGGACAAGTGCTCAGATGGACATTTTCTTTTAAGGAGTCTGAAAAGGAATGAAAGTGACTGCTCTGGAGAACTAGGCAAAAGGTTTACCAAACAACCCATAAAACTACTTATACACCTTGGCGATCATACAAAAACCAACGACTTCCCGTATGGCAGTCAATCTTCCCGAATGCTATGTTCGGTGCATTACGGTTTGCAAGGTGGCAAACACAGCTTCCTAAGGATGTAGGATGATAACCTAGTGGGGTCTCCCAACATATACTCGACGGTACTGGGAGCACAAGTTCGTACTAGCAGCTATTGAGTCACAGAAGGAGGAATCACCCAACCTTAAGTGAAAGCAATAATGACTAGGTTTAACGATGCCATAGCATGTTTCTAGCCTAGACCTCTAAATAATGTGCGTTATATTCCAATGCATTGTTAAGTTCATTCAATTCATTTTAGAGTTGATCTTGAATTATGTTTCAATTTCCAGGCCTTATCGTATGTATATCAAAAGCCTAGGATGCAACTAGAATGAGTAAAGCCTCTTTTGTTTCAATGAACACCTACTTACAGGAGGGTAGAGAGATCATTCCCAAATCAAGAAAAAACCAAGATCAACTAAGAGACACAATGCATAAACACATCAATCCTACAATGCATCAATACTACTAATGATAGATTTAAGTTTTCTTTCCAATTTCTCAAACATGAAAACTCGAAATGCAAATGTACTTCACTTTCGCATACTAAATGAATGCAATCTTTTGATTTTGATAGCTTTGAATTTTAAAGAGACAAATGAGCAAGCATGAAACGATTGATCCAAACAATGGTGATCTATGTATGGTAGTGAAAAATCGAATCAATACCAAAATTGGTCCAATAATTGACACTAAACATCAGCCAGCAAAACAAACAATGAAAAAGCCTCAAACAAATCAACAAGACGGTTGTAGATGAACCTTGGACAGATAAGCAACCAAGCCAAATAATTCAAAAACTTGAAAACACTAGGTCACAAAGCCAAGAATACAAGATTCACTCAATGAAAACAAAGAGAGATTATCTTAACCAGAAGCAATAAAAACAAGCTAATGGGCAACAGAAAGACAACAGGGGATTAACAAGACTGGTGAATTTAGGAGGTAGAATTGAAAAAAACAACTCTACAGGAGTCGTTGCGGGCATAACACCAGCAACTAGGGACGGTCAGCCACTAGATGTAGCAACAGAGCAACATCATTACGAGAGTACAAGTCTCTTTCATGATGGGCCGATTTCAGGAATCGTCGCGATTGTATGACATGATTCAACGACACGCATGATTATAACACAGAGACAGGGAAACTTTGGCGGACTGTTAAGATTTTTCTAGCGACGAACTTAAAAACAATGGAAAATGAATGAAAACTCCCAAACAAATACCAGACTATCCTTACAGACAGTAAATGGATTTCCCATGACCCAGGTAACCTTAAAGCCTGATGGTTTAACCCCAAAAATCCAAGAGACACTAAACCAAAAACGAACAAAAGAAAACAAGAAAAAACATACAAGGGACTCCACAGTGGAGTCGCCAACTTGTGAAGTAAGAAATTGTTCCCTCTGCAGACAGAGGCAACCCCTCTAGCCCTAGAGTGGGTCTAGTTACAACAAAGACAAAAAACAATTGATTCCCTTAAATAGTCATTGTTAGAGGCCTACCTTAAACCGGTGATTGATGATGTTCCGTTGTGTTGCTCCATCTTTTGTTTCCTTCTCCTTAATGAGCAATCAACCTGAAACACCACAAGAAAACAATAGAGCACGTAACCGAGAACAACAATGATCTATTTACTCATAAAGTCAAGAAATCATGAGCTATCAAGTAAATTACATACAAGACATAGGAAATCATCATTGATTGTATTAATAATAAATCAAGAGAAAAGCTTACAACCAAGTCTTGACGTCGCAAGCCTTCTCGGAGGGTCTAGCCAGTATGTTTCTTCAAGCGTTCACTCTCAAGGATTGGTCTCTCAAATAAATAATATCTCTCTCACTCACAAGCTTTAATACAAGGTTAAGGGCACTCCACAACCTCTTGCAAACTATTTAGCAATCCCACACTTGTCACACTCACACCAAAGCTATCTACCAAACTCAAATGCACTAGCAGCACTATCCAACCAAAAGAACTAGCAGATCATAGCAATGGTGAGTGATTTTATAGGAGAAGGAGTCTCCATGAAATGAGGGAGAGGGAGCTTATCCTCAAGGAAGGTAGCACAAAAGACGGAACTACCATCCCAGAGGGGGAAAGGCAACCCAAACTGACCCAACAACCAGATCTAGAGACATCCAGAAGGCCGATTGTTAGAACAAATTCGCCCAATCTGGATCGTCGCTAGCTGTGAACTAAGTCTCGGCGATGACATCGCTAGGAGGCAATGCATGCAGACCAATCGTCGCGATACATAGTTAATAGCCTCGCGTTGGGACTTGAAATTCGACCGTCGCGGGAAACAGGTGTACACCGGGGTCGCGATGAGACTATTTATGATAGAGGACCATCGCATATAGTAAGGTTTTACTCATGACGAGGCAGAAACTTAGGGAATGAGGGTCAATTTACAGCATCAGAGAGCATTTGCTTAATCTTCCTACACTAGTGGGAAGATATGAACATTTTTATTTGACACATGACAGAGTAGAGGGACTGAGATGAGGACAGTGACAAATTATTGTGTAATAGAAGAGACCATGTATTAAGAATTTAGTGAATTCTAAATCTTGTTAAAAGTTCCCAAGAGAATTTGAAGCATATCTACCTACTTCCAAGGTTTAGATTTCATCCTTACAGAGTAGGTCATCATAAAAAAATTGTGACAATAAGTGTGATCCTTGCGATCTTCTTGTATATAACTATTTCATAATATAGTATTACATCATATATTGCATTGGTCTACTATACATTTAAGCTAACCATATTCTCAATATGATTGACGAGTGTATTTATCTCATTATTATTTGTGTTAAGTTAATATACACTTGTCGTCTAATTTTTTATCGAGTTGGTAAACTTATAAGGCACTCAGTGCAATATGAAAAGATAACAACACTTATCACTCTACTAAATGGCCTAATCTAAGTGCATAGAGGTTGATTGTTTTTAACAAGAAGGGATTCACTTCTTAATCTAATGGTACTTTGAATTGTTTGGTAAAATTTTGGAAGAATATCAAAACAACCTTTTAGATTATCAAAGTGTTATAAAATATTTTAAATCCATAGTGTACTATATTCAATCCCTTTGAAAATAGAATAAACATTACCAACCCCATTCCGAAACACTCAAATCAATACATAAAAAAGAAAAATAAGTACTCCATCCGCACTTTATATAATCTCACATAAGATGAAAGCCAAACTATCAAACGAGAAAAATCTTCGTACAACTTAGATGATCGATCATATATAAATGAGATAGTATTATAAATATGAAAACCCAATGAAACAAATCTAATGAATTATCTAAGAGAAAAACAAAATATTTAACAGTCAAACCAATCTGACTTGGAAATACAACAAACAATCTGACTTGGAAATATGACAAACTTAAACAACCAATTAAAAGAACATAATGAAATTCGACACTTGACCATGCATTGACTAGGCCCGACTCAAGGCTTGGTCAATTCCTCATAAAGTTAACTACTCCGAAGAATTCAGTGAAAAACTAACTCGAAATGTATACGAGAGAACGCTGCAATTTGGAAATGTGAAACTCTGCCAAATTCCCAACACGGTAGATATTGTTTCAATTGATAAAAAGGAAAGTAACAGTAACATTGTCTTGTTTTCACTTGGCGCTCCCTTATTACAAACCAAAAAATAACAAAATAGAGTCTGACTTATCTCAACCAATTGTCTCAAATGTAAACAAAGTAAATGGTTACAAATATCATTAAACTTAGTTGTGACTTCCTGTACTTAAGATCTACGAATCATAAGATAATTCAATTGGATTGGATTCAATTGTCTCATCTAGTACACCTTTCCTATAAGCGTTGGAAATAAGCATCTCTTTCGGTATCTGATCCGAGACAATTGTTTGCTTGTTGGAATTCCTTATCATCTTTTCCACTAGTGGGTAAACAAATTCCTGTAAATAGTCTTCAACTTGTTTCAAAGGTTGATAACTACCCAAAACTTTTGTAAGCCAACCTTGTTTCATTACTGAGTTGCAGCTGTTAATAAAAGTTGTATTTTTAATCCCAGTTGTCGCATATCCAAATCATTTAATGCAAACATTCCCATAGGTATGATAATAAAAGTACGACAAATATGCCATTTGGACAATTTAAAGATTAAATTTAATCAAAATGGTCAATCAACCTATCAATGTGCCAGCTAATCCCATCAGTAAGTAGACTCCATAGATGACTAAGTTATATCCTAGATCCATAAGATTTACAAGGAGAATCTTATCGACTTACCCATGTCAAATTAACTGAAATATTTTACCAATATGCTTCAATTGGAAGTTGGAAACATAGCATGAATTCATCAAGGTGATTGATCATGGGGCATCCTTTCAATACAATTGAGATGAATTAAATCATATGCATTCTTTAAATCAAACTACTTTTCAACTTGAGTCAGGAGCCTGACCTTTCATTTAAATCACACACATATATTTACACTATCTTCTCATGCAAACATTACACACATAATTTATATATTCATCCCCTTAGTTATTTATTTGTACACAAAAAGACAAGGTTTGAAACAAATGCAAGTATACCTATAGTTAAAGTGAATAAGAAAATTGAGGGTGTAAATGATAAGGTTCTTTAGGTAAAAAATAGAGATATTGTTGGAAAAATGACTGTAAAAAGGGAGTCTCATCATCCTCCCCAGCCTGCCTTGTGGCATGTCCGCATGCAACCTTATTCTTCTTCTAGTATACAAGCATGAAGGTCACCCTACTTATATGTTGGGTGACCAAATTCTCTAGAAGTGTAGTATCCCAGGGTTCTCTCCATAGCATTCCAATTTATCGATTCCTGTTACTCATCCCAAGTGGTATGTGACCTGTAGAATTGTGTTGAGCACCATAAAAGGGGAAAATGAAATCACGGACCCACCCACTGACTTCCATATTTCAATACCGAATATGTATAAAACAAAGCACAATTTCGATTCAGGATAAAGAAAGGGTATCCCATGGAGTTTTTCTCATGAAGGTGTGAATGTAACCCTTCCCTGATATCTCGAGCCACATTGATGTTGGCATTGTGGCACTGATTTAGAGCTATGGCACAGGTGTTGTCCTTGATGGCAACTCACTTTGGTGACAGATCTCAGTACAGGCTCTCAGAATGAAGGAAAAAGATATATACGCAGGTTCACCTAGACGAAGGCATGTATACACGCGGGTTAGACGTTACAAAGGCGCGTATGCGTATACATGCACTTTCATGCAAGGAAAAGCGCGTATATTTTGGAGAACTTACTTTTGGTCCGTGGTATTTAGTCCTTGGTATTTGAACCTATGGTTTTGGACCATGGTATCTCGTCAAAAGTTTTGATCCCAAGTATTGGGTCCATGGTATTGTTTTATTATGGTTTTGGACCGTGGTATTGTGAAAGGCCTAAGACTATAAAAGAGGAAGGAGATCATTTGGCAAAGGATCATCTGAATTAATTGAATATCTAATAAGTGCTAGATCTGAAATATTGGTGATTGGGGTTATGGTGCAGATCTGAATCTGAATGAAGGAGGAACCTTAGCACAAAGAGAAGGATAAGTTCTATTGATGGGTCATAATCTTAAGGCTTGAATAATAGTATCTTTGTATGATTTTGATCTTTGGCGCATGCTTGATCTATAAATATGATAATCTGGGTTAATTAGTGTCTGAATATTTGAAAGAGTGAATTATCCTTTATAGATCTGTACGCATGTTCAGTGAAGCGAAGGCACGTATACACGCTGGTTCAGTGAATAAAAATAGTATATACGCAGGTTGGTCCAAACACAAAAGCGTATGCAGGCAGGTTTCAGGTTATTGAAGTAGCGTACATCTCTTGAGTTGGGTTCTAGATGCTTCTATTTATTGTTGCAGTGTTCTGAGTTCAGAATTTGGTGTGTGGCTACTGTTATTGTGTTTTGGGTACAGCTGTCAGAGAAGTGTCTACTTGATTCAGTTCTAATTGGTGAAAAGGAGATTGTTTGATGCAGAAATTCTTCATGATTGATTGATGTTCATGAATCCAGTGTGAAAATTTATGAAACGTGGTCCCTGAAAGAAAGAGAAGGTTGTATCCTTCTGTAGGTTAGCACCTATGTACTAGTATCTTAGCTAGTGCAAGAGCCAAGGGGGTTGTAGCTCCCTTCCAGGAGAAGCTAGAGAATGAGAGAGGGTTGTAGCTCTCAGCAGGTTGCAGCCTGCGTATTGGTAAAGGACTGCACCAGTACATAATCATTGTAAAAAGAAGTTTCTAATTAAAAGGAAGATAGAGACAAATTGCAGCAGGTGGTTTTCACCCACATTGGGTTTCCACCTTATATCTTGTGTTCTTGTGTGTGATTGTCTTATGCTCTGTTTTATTATTTCTGGTTACTGTTTATTTGATTCTGATACACAGATTAATAATCAACATCTGTAATATAAAGTAAATTATAAGTTTGCATGGTATACGCGGGTTTCCTTCTACGTAGTTGCGTATATACGAAGTTTTCATTAACTGAAGTAGCGTATATGATCTAGATTTGAGAAAGGGAATATTTGACTTGATAATACTGATTCACCCCCCTCTCAGTATTATTTCCAGCAATTGGTATCAGAGTAGGTCCTTCTGAAGAAGCTTGATCGCTTGAAGGAAGATCCATCATCATGAGCAACTATGAGAGAGAAGCATCTATCAAGCCACCAATTTTTGATGGGACCAACTTCGTCTATTGGAAGGTAAGAGTCACAGCCTATCTTCAATCTCTTGGTACAGAAGTCCGGGATATCATAGATACAGAATACACTTTTCCATCCACAACTCCTACAGATTCGGCTGGTAAGAAGCAATATGAAACAAATGCAAAGGCTGTCAATATTCTATTAGGCTGTCTATCTCAATCATAATTCGTCAAGGTTATGTAGTATAAATCCGCAAAAGAAATATGGGACAAGATTGTTCTAAGCTATGAAGGAGATGAATAGGTAAAACGAGAAAAACTTCAAACCCTCAGAATTCAGTATGAAAATCTCAGAATGCACAATGATGAAAGTGTGGCTAACTATTTCCTTCGTGTAGATGAGATTGTTAATTGTATGAAAATTTTGGGTGAAGAAATAAAAGAGGCTGTTGTGGTCGAAAAAGTTCTAAGATCTTTGTCCCCTAAGTTTGAATCAAAAGTTTCTCCAATAGAAGAAAAGGAGAATCTACGGAACCTTACCATGTCACAGCTGCACGGAATTCTAACTACTTACGAAATGAGGAAAGGAGGACCATCAGACATGAGAGAAGCTGCATTCAAGGCATCAGGCAAAGGAGATTACTATGAGTCAGGACATATGTCAGAAGAAGAGGAAGAATCAAATTTTGTCAAGAACCTTCAACGGGGTGCTGGAAGATTCAGAGGTAAGTTACCTTTCAAATGCTTTGCTTGTGGAAGAGTCGGTCATTATGCTGCCAAGTGTCCTCATAAAGATAAGCTTGACAAAGGTAAGGAACCTGTTAGATGGAACAAGAAACAGAATAAGAAAAGCTATTACACTCATGAAGACAGTGATGGACTTTCAAATAATGATGAAGAAGGCTATAATTATAAACTTTTAATGGCTTTTGAAGATGATGATTTTGTGGATTCTATAGATGAAGAAGGTCTTTATGAAGAGATTTCTAGACTCAAAATTTGTTTAGAAGAGAAGAATGTGATCATAGATACTCTACAATTCCAACTTGCTGAAAAGGAAAAACATCATGAAAAGTTAGAATGTGAAATTGTGGGATTGAGAAAAGAGATTGAGAAAACAAAAGCTCTTAATCTTAGATTTGTTAAAGGATCTGACACATTAGATGATATTATCAAAGTGCAGCGCTCTCCACTAATCAAGACAGGTCTGAGATATAATGAAGAAACAACTCAAGTGCAGAAACCATCTACCTCGAAGAGTTATCTTGATGCTGCAAGGAGAAGTGAACAAAGACCCAATGGAAATAACCAGGTAAATCAGGGACAATTTACCTCAAGAATGAACAAAGACTACCAAGTAAATCGGGGGCAATCTACTTTAAGGACAAACAGAAGCTACAACCAGCCACAGGTAAAACCTTCTCAATTTGCCTCAAGAATGGATGTCAATAGGAACTACAATCATTTGGCTGGTAGATTTGATAATCACAGGAGTTTTTTCAAAGGCCAATGCTTTTCTTGTCATAACTTTGGTCACAAAGCAGCTCAATGTGTTGCCTATAAGACAATCATGACTAGAGAAGCTCATAAATAGAGGAGTATGACTGGGATCATGAAAAGGACCTACAACAACTTCTCTGCTCTTGAAAATGAAATATAATGTTCTATTTGTAACAATTTCAATCATGAAGATTCTGAATGCAGGAGTAGGTTTCGGCAAACAACTCAGAAGGAGCAAGACTCAAGTGCCAAATCATGGAGAATAAAAGAACCACAACCAGAAAGATGTGGTATAGGCTTATATGCGGAAGGGCAAGAAAATCAATGGTACATCGACAGTGGATGTTCGAAACATATGACAGGTGATAAAGAAAAACTTCAGTCATATAGTGCCTTAGAGAAGTAGAAGAAGGTCTATTTTAGAAATGACACCCCTGCTCTCATAAAAGGTAAAGGTTCTGTTCAGTTGAAAGAAAGGGTCAAAGCTAGAAATGTCATGTATGTTGATGGCTTAAAGCATAATCTATTAAGTGTCAGTCAGATGTGTGATCAAGGAACTGAGGTAATATTTCGATCAAATGGATGTAGTGTTCGTGATCTTGATACATGAAAAACAGTGATCGAAGGTGTAAGAACTCCAAATAATTTATACATATTCAAAGAAGGACAACATCAATGCTATCTAAGCAAAAATGATGAACACTGGCTATGGCACAGAAGATTGGGGCATCTTAATTTCTCACAGATAAGGAAAGCATGCAAATACCAGGCACTTCGTGGTCTTCCAAACATCAAAATTCCAAACAATACAATATGCAAATCATGTCAGTTTCGTAAGCAAACCAGAACTAACTTCCCGAGAAGGAAGGATCAACTAGCAGGCTGCTTGAACTTGTCCATACTAATGTATGTGGTCCTTCTAGGAAAAGGTCACCTCAAGGAGAAGAATACTTTATATTATTCATTGATGACTATTCCAGGATGTGTTGGATAGGACTTATGAAGCACAAAGACGAAGCCTTTGAAAAGTTAAAATCATTCAAAGCCTTGGTGGAGAACGAATCAGATCACAGAATCAAATCCCTCAAGTTTGATCGAGGAGGAGAATTTACCTCAAATGAATTTTTTTATTTTTGTGAAGAACATGGAATAATAAGGGAATTCTCTACAACTAGGACTCCTCAGCAAAATGGAGTAATAGAAAGGATGAACAGAATAGTTCAACAAATGGCTCGTGCTATGCTTGATGAGTCTGGAACTCCCACAACCTTCTGGGGTGAAGCCGCATTTGCTGTAGTTGTTATTCTCAACAAAACGAATGTCCAGGTGAACAACACTCAAACTCCACATGAGCTCTGGTATGGTGAGACTCCTTCGGTAAAATATTTCAAAATTTTTGGAAGCAAATGCTATATCAAAAATACTAATGAGAATCTTGGCAAGTTTGAACCTAGAGCAGATGAAGGCATTCTCCTTGGTTACTCTCCTCACAGCAAAGCTTACAAGTGTTACAATAAAAGGCTTGGAAAAATTGTTGAAAGTATTGATGTAGTAATTGATGAAGAAGAAAACACTCCTAGGCAGGTAAGATCTGAAGATTTCGAAGATGATGAGGACTATCCTTCAACATCAAATCAGACTTATGATGAAGAAGAAGCTCAAGAGGCACCAGAAGAACAGATAAGGATAGAAGATAAGACTCCATCCGAGTACGTTCAGAAGAATCATCCAGAATCTCAAATTTTGGGGTAGAAAGAGGCAGGTATACAAACAAGAAGAACAATTGCAGAAGCCTCAAGCTATTTGGCTTTGCTCTCCTCCACTGAACCACAAAATGTAAAAGAGGCATGCAAAGATGAACGTTGGGTCAAGGCAATGGATGAAGAACTTGAGCAGATTGAAAATAATAACACTTGGGAGTTGGTTGCTAGACCAAAAGATAAGAATGTCATAGGGACAAAATGGATCTTCAAAAACAAGTTGAATGAAAATGGGGAAGTGATTAGAAACAAGGCCAGACTTGTTTGTAAAGGGTATGCTCAACAAGAAGGAATAGACTTTGAAGAAACTTCTGCTCCTGTTGCTAGACTTGAGGCCATCAGAATGTTCCTTGCTCTCTCTAGCTTTCAGAAGTTCAAAGTATTTCAAATGGATGTGAAATCAGCCTTTCTGAATGGAGACTTAGAAGAAGAACTGTACATTGAGCAACCAGATGGTTTCATTCTTGGGAATGATCCAAATCTTGTATGCAGACTAAAAAAGGCTCTCTATGGTCTTAAACAGGCTCCAAGGGCTTGGTACTACCGTTTGGACAAATACCTTCAGCAACAAGGTTTTTCAAAAGGATCAGCAGATAGCAATCTTTATATAAAAATTGAAAATGACACATTGCTAATACTTGTTGTGTATGTGATGATATTATCTTTGGTAGCAATGAAGAAGCTATGAGTCAAAACTTTGCCTTGGTGATGCAGAAATAATTCGAAATGTCATTACTTGGAGAGCTGACATATTTTCTTGGTCTACAAATCCAACAAAATGAAGGCGGTATCCTTTTGTCTCAAACCAAGTATCTCAAGCAGATCTTGAAGAAATATGGCATGGAAGATTCGAAACCAATATATACCCCTATGGTTACAGGATGTAGCCTCAGTGCAAATGATGAATCAATAGCAGTGCATCAACCAACCTATAGATCCATGATTGGAAGTCTTCTTTATTTGACAGGTACCCGACTAGACATCATGCATGCAGTGGGAATGGTTGGAATATTTCCAACAAATCCAAAGGAAACTCATCTTCAGGCAATAAAGTGAATCTTCAAGTATCTTCAAGGAACTCAAAACTATGGCTTATGGTATCTAAGAAATATAGGCATGCTTATACAGATGCAGATTGGGCTGGAAGCATGGATGACAGAAAGAGCACAAGTGGTGGTGCATTTTTATGGGTTCCAGATTAGTATCTTGGTTCAGCAAGAAACAAAGTTCGATTGCTCTATCTACAGCTGAAGCGGAATATGTAGTTGTTGCATCTTGTTGCACTCAACTCCTTTGGATGATGCAAACCTTGCAGGATTTTCAAATCACTTGTACACCACCTATCTCCATCTTATGTGATAATACAAGTGCAATAAGCATTTCAAAGAATCCAGTTATGCATACAAAGACCAAGCACATACCTATCAAATATCATTTCCTCCGGGAACAAGTGCTTGAACAAAAGGTCAAGTTGGAATATGTTCCCTCTAAGGAACAAGTTGCTGATATACTCACCAAACGACTGCCCAAGGAGACATTTGAATACCTCAGACAGAAGTTGGGAGTAGTTGATACTTCATCCTGTTGTTGAAACTTGTCTGTTTCAGAGAAAAGTGGTTGTACGCGAGTTGGCTGAAAAGGATCCGCGTACATACGCTGGTTTATACAGATACAGTCGCGTATATGGAGGCTTGATGGATATCAGTAGGGACAGGATCTGGTTGAAGATAGTCTGATATGGGTCTGACAGAGACCATCTAGCACAGGTTCAGGGGGAGCAGATAAACTTCTAATGATGCACTGTTGGCATTATCTTAGAAGCTTTTGGTTCAAGTTCACAGTTGTTTTTGGTTTCAGGTGGAACAAATGCAGAGGGAGAACATAAGGAAAACATGGTTGCTGGTCTGAATGGTGATTGATAGATGCTGCTGATATCAGTTATTGGTGACTTTCATAAGTCTTGCTCTAGATATTTCGTCTCTATGTCATGTATCTCTTTTATGGTGTCAAGGTCATGTAACGACCTATTTTGGTTTCCCCACTATGCCTGGGATGAAGATGTAATGTACTTGGTTGTCATATGTAAAATTCTGATGTATCCCCACTTGGTTGGGTGATGGATGTATGAGTCTTTTGGTGATAGGAAGGTCTTTTATGATGTATAAGTCATGGTTCTTCTTGAAGAACATCTTTTTGCAGATCTTGCCTACAGTCAGGGGGAGCATGGTCAGCACTGCAGGGAAGAGATTTCAGCATGTACTCAGGGGGAGCACAACCCTTTGCCCTTGATGACAAAGGGTGAGAATGACATTGAGGATCTTGGGGTTGCCATCAAGTCCAAAGGGGGAGATTGTTGGCATTGTGGCACTGATTTAGAGCTATGGCATAGGTGTTGTCCTTGATGGCAACTCACTTTGGTGACAGATCTTAGTACAGGCTCTCAGAATGAAGGAAAAAGATATATACGCAGGTTCACCTAGACGAAGGCGCATATACACGCGGGTTAGACGTTACAAAGGCACGTATGCGTATACACGCACTTTCACGCAAGGAAAAGCATGTATATGTTGGAGAACTTACTTTTGGTCCATGTTATTTAGTCCTTGGTATTTGAACCTATGGTTTTGGACCATGGTATCTTGTCAGAAGTGTTGATCCCAAGTATTGGGTCCATGGTATTGTTTTATTATGGTTTTGGACCGTGGTATTGTGAAAGGCCTAAGACTATAAAAGAGGAAGGAGATCATTTGGCAAATGATCATCTGAATTAATTGAATATCTAATAAGTGCTAGATCTAAAATATTGGTGATTGGGGTTATGGTGCAGATCTGGATCTGAATGAAGGAGGAACCTTAGCGCAAAGAGAAGGATAAGTTCTATTGATGGGTCATAATCTTAAGGCTTGAATAATAGTATCTTTGTATGATTTTGATCTGTTATATGTGGCGCATGCTTGATCTATAAATCTGATAATCTGGGTTAATTAGTGTCTGAATATTTGAAAGAGTGAATTATCCTTTATAAATCTGTACGTAGGTTCAGTGAAGCGAAGGCATGTATACACGCTGGTTCAGTGAATAAAAAAAGCGTATACACAGGTTGGTCCAAACATAGAAGCATATTCACGCAGGTTTCAGGTTATTGAAGTAGCGTACATCTCTTGAGTTGGGTTCTAGCTGCTTCTGCTTATTGTTGCAGTGTTCAGGGTTCAGAATTTGGTGTGTGGTTACTCTTATTGTGTTTTGGGTACAACTGTCAGAGAAGTGTCTACTTGATTTAGTTCTAATTGGTGAAAAGGAGATTGTTTGATGCAGATATTCTTGATGATTGATTGATGTTCATGAATCCAGTCTGAAAATTTATGAAACATGGTCCCTAGAAGAAAGAGAAGGTTGTATCCTTCTGTAGGTCATCACCTACATACTATTATCTTGGCTAACGCAAGAGCCAAGGGGGTTGTAGCTCCCTTCCAGGAGAAGCTGGAGAACGAGAGAGGGTTGTAGCTCTCAGCAGGTTGCAGCCTGCATACTGGTAAAGGACTACACTAGTACAGAATCATTGTAAAAAGAAGTTTCTAATTAAAAGGAAGATAGAGATGAATTGCAGCAGGTGGTTTTCACCCACATTTGGTTTCCATCTTATATCTTGTGTTCTTGTGTGTGATTGTCTTTTGCTCTGTTTTACTATTTCTAGTTACTGTTTATTTCATTCTGATACACAGATTAATAATCAACATCTGTAAGATAAAGTAAATTATAAGTTTGCATGGTATACACGGGTTTCCTTCTACGTAGTTGCATATAGACGCGGTTTTCATTAACTGAAGTAGCGTATATTATATGGATTTGAGAAAGGGAATATTTGACTTGATAATACTGATTCACCGCCCCTCTCAGTATTATTTCCAACAATTGAGGGCTTACACTAAATAGTTTTGAGCCATTTTATGACCTTCTATTACTACATACCTCTTGTAGTGCCCCGCTCTAGTTGACTGACAATGATATTACATTAACATTTATTTAGTCATAAGGCCCACACTTTATTCTTTGAGGACCTTAGGTTGAGGATCCGAACACATGACTCTATTATTAGTGATTGCGATGTTTATGCATGTTCTCTTTTGATATTATGTTGAAGATAGCATTAATGGTTATGTATGTTATCTATTGATATTAAGATGATCGTAGCATTAATGGTTATGCATGTTCTCTATTGATATTAGGATGATTGTAGCATAAATGGTTATGTTGGTCTCTATCGAATTTATGATGATGATAGCAGTGAAGGGTACATATTCTCTCTATTGATATCATGATGATAATAGCTTTAATGGATAGGTATTTTTCTATTTATGTTACGATGTTGATAGATTTAATGGATAGGTATATTTTCTATTTATGTTATGATGTTAATAGCTTTGATGGATATGTATGTTTGCATTGATGTTATGATGATGATAGCCACGATGGATGTGACCCCTATGTTACCTACTTGCATTATTTCTAGTTCACAATGAACAATGATGCGAATGAATGGGTGATATTGATGATGCTATTATGACAATGAAAAACACTAAGAAACCTTGTTACTAATGATTATTGAGTATGGTAGGAAACCATCAGAGGCACTCACATATGACAAGTTGATGACACCTGGTTTGATAAAAATTTATATTATTTTATCTTTGAAATTCTAAGTCAATTTTAAAAATTTCTATACATGTTTATCTATACTCTGATGATATGTTAGTGGTTGCAGGAAAATATTAGTTTCTTGGTCGAATGACTCATAATGGGTGATGGGGTTGTGCAATTGGATGGAACTGCATGGAAGGGGTGGGGCAGTGTCCCTGATCTCGCCCACTAGCACTCCCGCCGTGACTTGGGATGGAAAGGTTGAAACATCTTGACCTTGAAGATCACGTTGTCATGAGGCCAGGTCCCAAAGTTGGATCGCTCATTAGGATTTTACCGAGGGGCACGAATCAAGGCAGATTCCTTGATCCCCGACACCATTAGTCTCACTATAGCATGCAACATAATAGATAATAGTAGTCTTTGTCGTTGCACCTATACTTTCCCCTCCTAGCCACTGAATGCTCGAAGGGAAAGTGGCGTGGCACCCTGGGAACTTCAAGGGAATTTCTTGAAGGTCACAACCAACTTGGCACCCTTGGCATCACAAATAAACTGTTAGGTGTGACACCCTTGGAACTTCAAGGGAAGTTCTTGAAGGGCACGACCAAACTTGGCACCCTTGGAATCATTATAAATTAATTAATTAATAAATATAATCAAGATATGAAAACCATGTAAACTCACATCAAGTGGTACATGACGATTAGAACCGAGGCAATTAAATCAAGAATAAAACTTGGGTTAAGGGGATCATAGAAAGAAATAAAATATTTTACCTTAAAAACTCTACCCTTCCCATGTTGGAAAATTTTAGGTAGATAATGTAATTTAATTAGGTTAAAAAGGGGAGAGAGGGACACAAATGTAAGGATTATTATTAATCCTAAAATAGTTAAACCTAATTAAGAGAAGAGGATGGTGAATTAAAATAATATTAATAAATTAAATTTTAGAGAACCTCCACGTGGCAACAACCAACATAAGAATATCCATCTAAGAGATAACTTGAGTTAAATTAGTGAGTAGATAGGGGATCAAATCTTGACTTATCAATTGACTTTAGTTATGAACACAAATTAAGGAGTAAAAAGGGGGATCAAGAGACAACTAGGAGAAGAAATAGGAATCTTGTTGAGGTGAGGAAAAATATTATTTTTAAATTAAAATTTAAATAAATAATTTTGGAGATCCTTGATGAGAGAGTGACACATGGGTGGGTGAATAATAAAACTATTGGATTATCAAAAATAATTAATTATTTCATGAAAGGCCAAGTGTCACCTATGAGGACCCCTATAAAATAAGGGGCAGGCCATGGGAGAAAAGACTTTTTTTACTGTATGGTTGGATGGATGAGACTATGTCAGAGTAGTGACTACGAGCTATAGTGAGTTTGGTGAGGTAGAGGACTTTATAGAGGGGACTCTTGAGCCAAGGAGTGCTCCCATTTACCAGCTAATACATTCTTCCATTGTGTAACCCCATTATAGCTCGGGGGTCCGTGTGGAAGGAGAGTACCCAAGGAGTAGGCTGGGAGGTTAACTGGTGGGTCATTACATTCAGATTATGCACATTGACATTCACACTTGGAGGCGACCAACAACAAAGGAGGGAAAACAGTGGCAAGTCAAATTTGAATATCATCTCTTGGTGAATGGTACCTATGTTGCTATAATATTCTTTTGTATGATTTCATTATGGTTTTAGTTAATAATATGTAATTAGATGATATGTTCAACGAAGTGAAATTCAAGAAATTTTTATATAATGCTTAATAATTTTTTTGTTCCCAATGTTATTTTTCTTATGGTTGTATTTTTAGCATTTAAAAAAAAAAAAAAAATAGGGTTGGTTCCTACACCTTTGAATGTGTAGAAATTAATGTGTAGATTCAAAACGACTCATGAAATTTACTAAATCACAAGAATCAAAGATACTCTATTGATTTGTGAAAGTTAATTCACCATATAGAACACAAATCATAGACATGTAAAATGAAACATCACACATGAACATAGATTTATCTAGGAGAAAACAACTACTGAAAACACCTTCCTATATGTATTGCATTAATCAGAGAATAGAGATGAAATACATATGCTTTGTCAAACCTAAGCACAACCTGCAGGTGTATAGTCTATCCCTCTACCTGATTGAATGACTATGGCCAACAATTAGCCAATTTTATAGCCCTACAAAATCGTATTTCCTTACATTGTTCCTTGAGGAAATTATCCCCTATTATTTATGAAATTCCCACTATTGGACTGTGCAATTACTTTAGGTGCTTCTTGTTAGAGTCGGTCTGGTCAGCCCTCCGTCAGAGATCAAAACTCTTTATGCATTTCAATTTTAGGTGTCCCGCTCCATTCACTCAGCTGCATTTCTCTAGGGACATGCCATGATCTGACGGAGAAAGTCATGCTACTCATTTTCCCTCATGTCTGGCCCCTGCTGGTTCAGGTCTTGGTCCATAATCACTGAAATTCATAATAGTCAAGGTCTGGTCATATTACAGGACAAAGTCATTTTTATTGTTGGGTCTAGGAAATCATCAATGTGGTCTTTCAAAAACATGTCCAGAACAAGCCATGTAGGCCAGAGGGAGACCTTATACAGCTATGGTTCCGAAAGCTTCATCATCACCTGAAGGGACATTGACTCTTCTTCAAAACTCTGTTTTGAAGAAAAGTCAAACAAGGTCAACTATGACAAAATTTTCCAAAAAATCGCGAGTTGACTTTTTTAGATGTAGTCATGGTTTTCATGTCCAAATTCCCAGTCACACAGTCCCCACAAAGAAATGCCGAAAACTTCATCATGAGAGCCAAAATTTCAAAGAAAAATGAAAATCAGGGTGTTTTAAAGTCAATGAAAAAGTGCAAAACATAAACATTAGAAAGTGGGTTTTCAAAGAAGAAAAAATCAAACCCATCTCTCCCAAGCCTATATATATATATATATATATATATATATATATATATATATATATATATATATATATATATATATATATATATATATATAGATATGTTGGCCCAAAGAAAAACCATTTGTGCTCTTGCAAGCTTGGAGATAAATTCCAAAGGTGAGAGAGCGAAATAGTGAAGAGTTTGAGTGAGTGAGAGGTGGTGTTGGAAGGCGCGGTGCATACACCAGGGAGAACGGTGCACACAGAGGGCGTGACACACATGCAGCCTGCCCGCCATTCAATTTTCTCAAGGGTGCGACGCACACCCAGCGCGCAGCGCACTGGGCTTGGCGTGCGACGCACATAGCCAGGGGCCTAAAAAAAAGTGCAAATCATTCCGAATCTCGGTGAAAGCTAGCTAATCAAGAGGTAGGCCCTGTTTACACCTCTCCTCTCTCAAAATTTTCAATGATTTGGTGTCCATAAGATGTTTAAACGGTGCCCCAAAAGCACAAGGTTGACCATGAAAAATCATCAAGAAAAACGATAGATGGGGATGCAAAAATGTGATGATGAGCACCAAGGTCTCACTCCCCTCCCCTTGTCCCCTCACTCCTCATCATTCCCACCTCCATTCCGTCATGTTTCCTAAGGAAACCACCCAAAACTGCCACTAAAACCCTCTCCCCTGTTTTTCAAGCAAATTTGTGCGAGTTTACGGTGCACGGTGCACACACAAGGTGGCGCGGCGCACTGGGAGCTCGGCCACAGTGCAAATTCGCCACTGGCGCGGCGCATACCAGGCGTGTGGCGCACTGGGCAGAGCGCGCAGCGCACAGACTTATAAGCCCAAAAATTCATTAAATTGCCCAAAATTTTTGTGAATGACCCTCAAGGTTTGAGAGGTAGCCCAACTACCTTCACCATTGACATTTAAACTTGAAGAGGAATGTGATTATGACGACCATGAAATCAAATGAATTTTTTTCTAAAAAGTAAAACAAAGATGACACAAAGAAGGTCAAGAAGCTAGGGTTTTGCTACAGTGAAATTGCTGCTAAAGTATGCTCCTACCCTACCTATATCAGCTAATTCCCCTGTAGCAGTTTCCCCTAATAATCGCCCTAGCTCCACTATAATCATATCCATTCGTTCCCTTTATTCCTATGGCTCAAAATACCCAAACCCTACCCCATCAACACCATACCCAAAACACTCCCAAATCCCTAATAAATTTCTCCTTTTAAACCCCTATTCCCCTTTTCATCATCCCCCTCCTAACACTCCTTGTTTTATTGTCCCCTTGGTGACAAATTTTCAGAGCATCTATCAGTTTCATTGGATTTAGAGGGTAGCATAAAACTCAGGGTACAAACAACAGTAATGGCATCAGGAAATTCATCAGAGTATGAGGAGGGGACCCATAGCGACACATCTTCAGGAGAGATGGCTCATAGGAGACATCATCGAAGCGGCAGACATCTTAGAGATGAGCCAAACACCCTCACTGAGCTGCAGGCATGCCCACTTGCTATGTCTTGTTTCCAGCACTTAGCATGTTATGAATTTTTTCAAAGGGTGGCGAACGTCAAAGTCCATCATGAGTTGGCCTTGCACTTCATCTACAGGGAGGTCAATCTGTCCTGGCTGGGGTCACTTTCACATTGACACCGGAGACCATATCAGTGGCAACAGGAATACTGAACATTGGCACAAGAAAAAGAAGGTGGAGAGGCATCACTATGAGCCCTACATCAAGAACAATTGTTTGAGCCTGCTCACCAGAGTTTTTCCATTCAGGTTTTTGAGGGACGAGTATGCCCCACTCATGAGATTGATCATGAAGTATTTCAGTTGCGAGGGGAGGTTTTCTCGCCTTTATGCATACCATATCAGGTTGCTCATGCACTTCACCAGGGTGCAGATGATGAGCCTTCCATTCTTCATTTGCAACAACATTGAGAAGATGAAAAACTTCATGCAGCGCAAGACCCCTCGACAGCAGCTAAACAGTGTCTATCATTTTTCTCTCATCCGGATTTTGGTGGACCATCAGTTGGGATTGCAGGGTATTGCCTGGGAGGACTTCATCTCCCGTGATTTCTTCAGCGCTCCACCGGTGGTATCAGAGGCAGAGCATGAGGTGGGGGGCCCTTCACATCAGTTTGAGTGCCATGAGACTGCCACCATGCCAGTATACATCACATACCAGAAGGGCAGTAGACCATTGTTCGCAGTAGCAAAGAGAGTGTTATCTCCACCCGGGGTGGAAGGGGCCTCGCTTCCGACATCAGCACCACAGGAGCAGGGTAAGGGCAAGGAGCCAGTGCAGGAGGAAGGGCCATCAGGTGAGCAAGAGACTGAGTTTGTTCTCCTCCAGGATGATGAGACAAATGTAGAACCTACAAATGTTGAGTTGGGAGAGATCATTCAGGAGCAGCAGTCAGTGATTGAGAACCTATCCCTAGACTTGGAGAGGGTCAAGTGGAACGTGCAATATCTGGAGTAGACGAACAAGCAACTTGAGGATCGGCTAGCTGAGATAGAGTTGCAAATGATCAAGGAAAACCAGCGACACATCCTAGCAGCAGAAGGCAGACCTATGGAGCAAAGAGACGAGGACCGAGAGTATGTGTTAGAAAACGTGAACGTTCACTTGGAGCAGCGGTTGGATAAAGCTAATAGGGAGAAAGACATGTTGAGGCACATGACTCATCACTACCAGGCCCGAAACATGAGTTCCAAAGCAAGAATCAGGAGCCTAAAGGCAAAATTGAACAAAGCGACAAAGGAGGCAAAGGAGGCAAAGGAGCAAGATCAGCTTCGAATCTTGGCTGAGGCTTCCTTCACACAGTATAGAACTTCATAGGGAACCTCCAGCCCAAATTTCAAAGAATTTGGGCAAATTTTGGTCAAGGCAAATTTTTTGGACACAAAATAGGAAATTCCTCCTTCTGTGGCGCGACGCTAAAAATCTAGCACTCTAATTGAGGAACGGCTTCTATATTTGGATTCAGAATCGAAAAATACTACTACTGGTGTCCAGGCAAGAAATTTTGACAAGATCTGGGTCTCCTAAAGGTCAAAAAATACCTAAAAATGGCCTCTCTGCCACTTTTTTGACACACAGAAAGCAGTCTTGGGAGAATAAAGATTTGGAGGGGCAAATGAGCACCAAATTGAGAAATTCCAGTGGAATTAGAAAGTAGACAGGACAGGATTTCCAAAAATCCCACTTAGGCACATTTTGGACACCTTAAAGTGCCCCAAAGAATGATCCAAAGTGGCATAATGCACAGGGGAAAAAACTGCCAATTTGCTCTCGTTTCACGTAATTTCGGGTTGCGACTTCTCCAAGTGGGCCCGGTCATCTACACTTCGGTTTTTTGGCACAAAAGGTAGCATTTAAAGAGTTTTCTCTCCAGATGGGTATCTACCCAAGTGGCAAAAGAATGCAAAGGTTCACCCCAGCCAAATGTCATGCTTGAGAGCGCTGCACCTGTAGTTGATGGTTGGCTCTCCATCTCCATTTCAAAATGATTTGAGTAACTTCCCAACCCCTGGGTGTTCCATCTCTTCTCCACACATTCTATATATTGTATGCAAGTTATTTGCAAAGGGTTGGCTTGCTTGTAACTTCTGGGAGACTGTGGGAAATAAACTCTGATTCTGCACTGTGTATTTTTTACAGAGAATTAATGAAAGGCAGCGGCTCTGTTTCATGAGATTCTTGTGGTTGTGAGTGTAGAAAATGTGTTCTTGTGTTCCATATGTATCTTGTTATGTTTCATGTTTCATTTCATGTTTCATTTCAATGAAATTTTCTAAGTGAGATTAGGTAGAATTCAATTTATATTGCTCTTCCTGTGGGAAAATTTCATGTGCAATGTTACTCTTCCGTTGAAAAGGATTCATGCGACCATGACCTTTTCACTCTCTTCAACAATCTTTCCATTCCACGTCACCTTAAGCCGAAATTGCTGCGCTTTCCACCTACCTTGCCTCACGGAATAATCTGTGCCTTCATATTCGATTCTCTGTTCTTTGCTGAGCGCTAGTCCCATATACATCCCAGAAGCTCGGTCATTCATAAAATTGTTTTCAAAATCCCTTTTCTCTTACTAGCCTAAGATAAATATTGCATTGTAAGTCATCTCAAACCATTTTGCTTATCCATCCACTGAGCATGACTCAGAGAGAACCCTCTCCTGCTCTGGTAGGGCTAGCTACTAGACTGAGCGTGGTTTGTGGTTACCCTAATTTTTGCCTTCCTTTAGCCTAAGGCAGATTTAGGTGCTAACACTTCCTTTGACTGCATGCACCACCTGTACACATGGGAATATGCTACAACTGGTAATACACTACCTTGGAATCTCCATCTCAGCTATGTAACTAGAATTCTTTACATGCAACAATTATTTTGGGCTAATTGATTAGTTAATTGGTTTATCGCTGAGTGTGGTTGAAGTTCCACTTCCATAACTTAACCTCCACTAGTTCTTATGACTATTAGAACTAGTTTAAATAACAATAACTCAAATTAACTGAAATAGATTACTACAAATTAGAAATCAATCATATTGAACTGAACTCAATATTCCTCAACTCAAATAAGTGAGTTAACTGAGTGACAAGTGCCACGTCACTCAGTTAACTACCTCCAAGATTTCTGTTGAAATAGATATTCAAATTTTCTCTAGTTTGACCGAGGCAAAGTCAAACTAAGATTTTTTTCTTATATTTTCAACACTCCCTCTCAACAAGAAAGGGATTATAAACCACCCCTATCCTCCACTTGTGGAACTCGAACACCCCTCTTAACAAGGCCTTTGTCAAAATATCAACATCTTGTTCCTTTGTTGGAATGTATTGCAACAACATAATCTGCCTTTGCACATAATCCCATAAATGGTGATACTATATATCAATATGCTTTGATCGATCATGAAAAATAGGATTCTTAGAGAGTTTGATGCAACTCTGATTATCACAATAAATCACACTTGGATCCATCATCTAACAAAACAATCCAAGAAGTATCTTCCTCATCTAGATCGCCTCACATGTTGCCTGACTTGTAACCATGTATTTTGCTTCTGATGAGCTGAGTGCCATAGATCTTTGATTCCTGTTGTACCAAGAAACCGCTGTGAACCCAACGCTGAAAATTCCACCTAATAGACTCCCTGCCAATTCCGCATCTATGAATCCACACGACTTCTGTAACAACCTTGGTTAGAAATTCATGTCATATATATATATATATATATATATATATATATATATATATAAGACCAACGTTATAGGACATGTATTCCAAGTTGAATGTTGGGCAAAACATCCCAATGGGTGTTCATTTTAGTTATTATGGCTAAATGAAATTGGAAAATGGTGAGCTCCAGTATTGCGGCAATAATGCTGCAACTCCTAGAGCTTCCTTCTTTACTTTTATCAACCCTGTAGTTCGTAACAAACTTAAAGCGACGGTGTTGTATGCACAAGTACTAGCTCTTACTGCAGGTTGTCACTTGATCAGCTGGCACAAGTTCGCTAGGAGCTTAAGCCAACTTCTATGAGTTCTCAGAAGAAACTTTTAACTGTGATGGAAGAACACTAACTCTATAGAGGCTATCTTATTTGCAAAAAGAGAATGAAAACTGAAATGGAACGCAAACCCTAACAAACCATAGTTACCTACTAACCCTACTTTTGCAAGAAAAGAGATCGAAACCAATGAAATGAGTGCCATTGACTATGGAAAAGGTAAATTGCATTTATTCAAGCTACTTCTGAAAAGAAATGAGAAGAAATCATCCTTTTGTACTTTTGAGTGTTTTTATGTGAAATTATTATGCTTGTGATTTATCTAGTTATGACTGTGCAGAGGTTTGGTGGAAAAGGAAGATGGAGTTGGTTGTTGCAGAGGTGAAGGAAGCTGTGGAGAGGTCCTAAGAAGCCCCTAGTACCCTTCTAAATACTTCCATTGCAATCATACTTCGAAAAATCACTCACAGGAAATTCTACAAGAGGCTGCAGCAGATCTACAGGAGGTTCTATAGGAGGATCTACAGGAGGAGTCCGAAAGCTATTTCTGGAGTTTTGAAAGTGGAAAAATGATGGGAAAAGGGAATTGAAGTCTGGATGAAGGTGTTGAGGTGTCTAGAACTTGTCAAAGAAGATCAGAGATGAACGTGATGGTTGGATTTGTTCAAATGGCAAGGAAACAACTTTATGGAGAAATGCAGAAATTAGGGCAGATTAGCGAAATGTTGCGAATGAGCTAGGAAATCTATGAGGAGTGAGTTGGTGCTGGTTATTGCATGGATGGATGGTGAGCTGGAAGGTCCTACAATAGATCTGCAAAAAAATTGATCAAAGGAAGAACTACTATACCATGAAAACAGAGCTTTTTCTATCTTGACCTAATTTCTGATCTATAAACAGAAAATGCTAAACAGTACCTTGTGAACAGAAAAGCATGTGAGAGAACTATGGTAAATGAACAGGAAATGATCTAAGCAAGTGAATCTGAACCAATATCAACTTTTCCAAATCAAGTTATCACACTAGCAGTTGCATGGAAGAGCAAAAACTGTGTTTTTGGTGGCAGCAGTAGTGCCTTGACCTCAAATCATAGTCCCAAGAAGGGAGAAAGGAGATCAGGGTCTGTTGTGGCCTTTTTGAATCTTATTTTGTCACTACAGCAACCTACTTGAGCAACTGAAACAAAAACAACTATGCTAACCATCAAAAGCAACCTATTCTAACAAAGCAAAATGAATCTATGCAACAGAAATTAACTCATGAATGGAAGCAAGAAAACATATAAATACACAAAGGAGGTGTTGGGAAACTTGGGTTGGGCCCTAACCCAAGAGCTTCAGCCCTTTGAAAGAGATCAATGCTGGATCAAAAACAGTTTCATCTTCATTTATAAAAAAATAGCAGTTACATCAAATAAACTATTCTAAAAATGAACTCAAAAATAAGCTGATCAATGTGTTGCACAAAAGTGTGAAAATCTACTAAGAACTGGCTAACCTACTAAGGCTTGAAGCCTTCTTATTTATACAAATGGGGACTTCCAACAGTCCTCCTAAAATCAAGGAACTCGGCTTCCTAGAACTGAAGATAAACAACAGTCCTACTTGATTTGCTTGGCTGCCCCTTGGAATCATCAATGTGGGCCTTTGTGCTCCGAGTTGCTAATGGAGGATTCGAGGAAAGGGGTCATTAATGAAGAAGACACCCCCCCTACAAGTCCTATTCCCTGTTTTCCTCGAGTTTGGCTATCATTTGCTCATATATTCCTTGTCTTTGTCCAAAATTGTCCAAAAAATCTGCATAAAACATTCATTAGACTACATGGCAAAGTGACTAACCCAATTCACTCTATTAGCATAAATATATTCAAAAACATGCATTAAACTAATGATAATGGTGGATTAAGTCAAAATAAGAGGTAGAATGAGCCCATATAATTACCCATTTTTGGGGCTCATCATCACCCCCCTGCTAAATGGGTTGCTTATCCTCTGAGCAACTAATCTAGTTGTTCATCCTTAAGGGCTTTGACAGGTTCCTTGACATCCCAAGCCTCTGATGTTATTTCTTCCTCCTTATCATGGAAACCTACTTTCCTATCCACTTCCTCCCATTGTTTCTTTTCTTCCTCCTCCTTAACTCCTTCCAACAGTCCTAGCAGCAGTGAAGGACTGAACTTAAGACCAATCCAGTTGGCTTTCAAGTTTTTCATTAAGTGTTTATACAGGGGCACTCTCCTCATGGCCTCCCTCATCCTGTTTGGGAAGTGATACTCCCTGATCCTTAGGATATGGCAATGTATTCCACCTTCTCATGCAAGCATGAAGGCAGTCATCGCCAAAAAATCTCTCCATATCCTCGAAATAAGCAATAGCCTGTGCTTGCCTGTCAACATAGTCAAGGAGAACTTGAGGTTAGCTTCAAGGTGTTGGTGGGAATAGATGAGAGCTAATGGGTCTGCTGGTTCTGCTCTAATAATCAGGGGCTCACTCAGCTCTTTTGTCATCATTTTCTTAATTTCCACTACTCTCTTTTCTTCATGGCTCATCCACGAAGCCATAGCCATTAGTTGCAAGTCTCTGAATGTAGCATTTGGATCCCATAAATTCATGTTAGGAAGTGCCATGTTATGTAGGTAAAATTCTGCTAGTTTTTCTTTATCCTCAACTGAGCTATGATCACATAAATGCATAAATTGGCCATAATCTTGAAATGGTATTGTGCCCCTCTGGGCCAGTGTCTTAATCCGTAATTGAAGCCACTGATATTTGAGATACAGTGCATATGATCTAGTTGGATGTCTGCACTGCAATGCCTCCATTGCCCAGCTGGCCATGCAGGCTAACTGGGCTTCCTTTTCCTGTAGCTGCCTTTTCAAAATCAGCACTTCAGTTTCTACCTGGGATTATTTTTCTTGTTGTTGTTTCATCAGTGTCTCACTATCTGTCTGTGGGTCTTCTTCTTCTTGTTGTTTCTCTGCTACCTCACTATTTGCCTGGGGTCCCTATTTTTGTTGTTGTCCTTCCAAGATTGACAGCTTATTTCCTCCTTGAGGTTCCCTTTCTTGTAGCTGCTTTTTCAACAATTCATTTTCTGCCTGTAGTTGAGCTCTTCTGATGCTCTCTGTGTGCCCTACCATGCTCAATTCTCTGCTCATCTCCCTCAACTTGTTTTCCACGTGCCCTATATCTTCGACCCCCTTGGATTTTGCAATCTGCATCTAGGTGTGGGTCCTGACTGTTTCCTTCTCTAGTTCAAAGAAAAGAGGCACTGCAAATTTTTGTGGGATGATCTTCCCACCTTCTAGAAGGTTGTCGTAGGAGCCTAAGTTAGTCTACAGTCCAGGCTTAGGTATCTCTTTTTCCTTACCTTCATCTTGGGACTGTTCTTCTGCATTCTTTTCCAATTTTTCCATTTCTTTGAGCTTAGCCAATGTCCCCTATAGAGAGGTTTGTGCCTCCTATAGGACTGCTTTAGACTCCATTAATTTGATCCTTTCCTTCCAGGTGGAGGTCTTAGGACTCCTTCTCTCTTAGGTGATAGAGATTCTAGAGGTAGATTCCTCCTTTGTCACAGTAGGTGCATCCTCAATTATGATGGGCTCTTTTGAAGGTGGCTAAGGCTTCCCTATCTTGATCCTGGTGCTCTTTCGAGCCTTGAAGTACATGGATGTCTGTCTTTTTCTCTTCCCTTTTTGCTTAGTTGGAGTGTTAAGTGCAGCAATAAGAGCTGCTACTTCTCTTGCCAGTGTCTCAGGAGACACTTCTTCTTGTTGTTTTTCTTCTTCATCCTCTGCAGTTTTGCCTGTATCTATTGTTCTTGATTTTGTTTCCGCTGTATCTGGTGTTGTTTTCTGCTTTTCTTGTTGAGCTCCTACATTTCTTATGGCAGTCTTTTTCTGAGTTGTCTTGGGCTTCTTCTTCTCAGCTTTTGTCCTCTTCCTCTTCTCTACTTTTGATGCTTTTTTCTTCTCTGCTTTAGGTTCAAATGTGGTGGTGTCTTCTTTCTCTTCTCCTCTCTGTTTTTCTTCTTTATCTTCTCCCAATTGAATATTTTGTGTTTCCTCATGGATTTCCTTCTCAAGTTCCTCTTTCTTCTCCCCCTCTTCACTGCCATATGGGCTAAGGTCATTAGTGAGAGTTTTTATGTCATCTTCCCTAGACATGTTCCTGAAAATTTCCCAGGCTATAGGGATGGTGTATGTGTGGAGGGCATCCTCTACCGGTAATTTAATGAGCCCATGGTGGGAAAGTTGGTCTGGAACCCCTGCATTCAACTTGGTGCCACACTCTATCAAATATTAGAGGAGGAAAAATGGGAGACTGAGTTTTCTAGATGCCGGTAGGTCCATTCCATATCTTAGTTCATGCAATAATCTGAAATGATAACCATAGACTATACTATATCTCCCTTCACAGGAGATATATTTCATGATCTGGTGGTTGACCTCACCCCATGGATGAGGTATACTTGTCCTTTTGACCCCATTCTTATCCTCTACAGGTTGTTCATCAGGTCGGAAAAATGTCTTTTTAGCAACCTGTCCTAATGGTTTTTCTTCTTTTCTCCAGGGGAGCCCAAGTGGAAGACCTGTGATTCTGCTGATGAATTCTGTTGTAAGCTCTATGGTTAGACCCCTAAAACTGACTATAGCGTGGGTTTTTGAATGAGGTCTTAAAGACATTAAAAATTCTTCTGTCACTTCCTCATCATACCCATGAATTCTCTAAAGGAAAGGCATCCAATTTTCCCTGGTAAAGAGGGCTACCACTTCTGGGTGTTCATGCAATTTGGTGGAATTCAGAGGCTCTTTTCTCATAAAACCCCCTGTCATGATGTTTAGTGACTACTGGAAATTCTCAAGTGAGGAGGAAGGCAACAAATTTTCAAGACCGAAAATAGAAGAACAGCAGAGGCTTGTCTTTCTGGAACCAGAGAGGGATTTTTTTCGTGTTTTTTTCTCAACAACAATTTGCAATTTCCCTCCTTCAAACCCTGTTCTCAACCTGAATTTACTTCTTGGGCTTTTTAAGGAAATCAAGGTTTTGACAAAACAGATAGTATATACCAGTGATTTTTCTTTCTCACAAGATAAAGAGACTTCCCAAATGCAATTTCACTTTTTTTTTTTTACAGGATTGATTTTCTATGGTTGCATCCCTTCTTTATAGGAGAATACGGGGAAGAAAAAGACAGACTTTTAGTGCAGAGAGTAAAATGGAGAGACTATATGTGATTCAGAAAAACACAAGCAGGCTTTTGTTTTCAATTTCCCTTCCTTTTTCAACCCAGTACTTTGCTTCAAATCCCACCACCTTTTGTAGATATATCACATGCAGAGTGGGTTTCTGAGCCTACCTTGTTTCAAGCTCAAATTTGGCAAAAATTTCAAATTTTCCCTCTGCAGAGTTGCTCTCTGGGCTTCCTGTAGAAAATGCTCATGTAGATTGTGTTTCTGTTCTTGTAGAATGCGATAATGCTCTTGTAGAGCCTGATAAGCGGGAGGGTTTTGAAAACTAGCAAAGAGCGACTGTTTCAATGTTCTGAAGGTGGTAGGTGAGCTGTTGCAGCCAAGAA
Source organism: Pinus tabuliformis (assembly GCA_031772625.1). Lineage (NCBI taxonomy): Eukaryota > Viridiplantae > Streptophyta > Pinopsida > Pinales > Pinaceae > Pinus > Pinus tabuliformis. The sequence goes on from CM062809.1 coordinate 161,925,053, forward strand.
CTCGTCGATTCCATTGAAAACAAAAGGTGGTGGAGGCTTCTACCCCAGTGTACTTAAGCTGATGGTGTGATCTGCGGTGATGAGGTGAGGTGGCAGGATGGGTATGTTATCCCCGACCGTTGGTCCCTACTCCAGTGCCATTATGGTATTTCATGTCACCTACCCACCATCACTTCCATCATTCCCGTTATATGCCGCCACCACTACCGGTTCTAAGTTCTTCTTTCTGAGTTGACGGACCACACGTGCTGACTACACCTTCTAACCGTCGTTTGAATTGGACGAGGCTTGTTTGAACTAGACGAGGGTGGCTAGTTAACTGGCCAATGATTTCATTTAATCGTGACCATCTCAAAGGTTCATGCAGTCTCTAAATAATATTCACGCAACAGAGAAATGGGTTTATCTGCTTACCTATTAGTCACTACCATGCTCTGCATGCTTAGACTCTGGCACTTTGTTCTTTGATTGTTGTTGTTGTTGATGATCGTGGCCTCTGAACTGGTGGCTTGGCTACCTTATGCTGGTGATTTTCGATCAAGAACCACTCCTTGCATGTTGCATACATCTTGACTGCACTGACCCTGCCTCTAGAGCTTTTTTTTTTAAAGGGATCAACTGTTACAGGAATCCTGCAGGATTTCCTGTAGCTGCTTCTCCCTCTGAAATTTCTGGCTGACGCTTGAGCCAGGACTGAAGAGACAGCTGAGGAAGGTTTTGAAGGAAATGAAAAGCAACTGGAATGCATTAGGTAAGAACCAAGTGAAGAATGTTGTTGTTTTATTCATCATTTTTATTATTTAAAAAACAACAAAAACATAATTTCTGTGTTTTTTGTGCAGGGAAGGAAAGGCGAGTGGAAATGTAGTGGTGCAGGGATGGAATGGAGAGTTAGGAGGATGAATGGTGGTAGGGAGGTCCACAGGTCTACCCCATTCTTATCCTCTACAGGTTGTTCATCAGGTCGGAAAAATGTCTTTTTAGCAACCTGTCCTAATGGTTTTTCTTCTTTTCTCCAGGGGAGCCCAAGTGGAAGACATGTGATTCTGCTGATGAATTCTGTTGTAAGCTCTATGGTTAGACCCCTAAAACTGACTATAGCGTGGGTTTTTGAATGAGGTCTTAAAGAAATTAAAAATTCTTCTGTCACTTCCTCATCATACCCATGAATTCTCTGAAGGAAAGGCATCCAATTTGCCCTGGTAAAGAGGGCTACCACTTCTGGGTGTTCATGCAATATGGTGGAATTCAGAGGTTCTTTTCTCATAAAACCCCCTGTCATGATGTTTAGTGACTACTGGAAATTCTCAAGTGAGGAGGAAGGCAACAAATTTTCAAGACCGAAAATAGAAGAACAGCAGAGGCTTGTCTTTCTGGAACCAGAGAGGGAATTTTTTCGTGTTTTTTTCTCAACAACAATTTGCAATTTCCCTCCTTCAAACCCTGTTCTCAACCTGAATTTACTTCTTGGGCTTTTTAAGGAAATCAAGGTTTTGACAAAACAGATAGTATATACCAGTGATTTTTCTTTCTCACAAGATAAAGAGACTTCCCAAATGCAATTTCACTTTTTTTTTTTTTTTACAGGATTGATTTTCTATGGTTGCATCCCTTCTTTATAGGAGAATACGGGGAAGAAAAAGACAGACTTTTAGTGCAGAGAGTAAAATGGAGAGACTATATGTGATTCAGAAAAACACAAGCAGGCTTTCGTTTTCAATTTCCCTTCCTTTTTCAACCCAGTACTTTGCTTCAAATCCCACCACCTTTTGTAGATATATCACATGCAGAGTGGGTTTCTGAGCCTACCTTGTTTCGAGCTCAAATTTGGCAAAAATTTCAAATTTTCCCTCTGCAGAGTTGATCTCTGGGCTTCCTGTAGAAAAGGCTCATGTAGATTGTGTTTCCGTTCTCGTAGAATGCGATAATGCTCTTGTAGAGCCTGATAAGCGGGAGGGTTTTGAAAACTAGCAAAGAGCGACTGTTTCAATGTTCTGAAGGTGGTAGGTGAGTTGTTGCAGCCAAGAACTCATCGATTCCATTGAAAACAAAAGGTGGTGGAGGCTTCTACCCCAGTGTACTTAAGCTGATGGTGTGATCTGCGGTGATGAGGTGAGGTGGCAGGATGGGTATGTTATCCCCGACCGTTGGTCCCTACTCCAGTGCCATTATGGTATTTCATGTCACCTACCCACCATCACTTCCATCATTCCCGTTATATGCCGCCACCACTACTGGTTCTAAGTTCTTCTTTCTGAGTTGACGGACCACACGTGGTGACTGCACCTTCTAACCGCCGTTTGAATTGGACGAGGCCTGTTTGAACTAGACGAGGGTGGCTAGTTAACTGGCCAATGATTTCATTTAATCGTGACCATCTCAAAGGTTCATGCAGTCTCTAAATAATATTCACGCAACAAAGAAATGGGTTTAGCCCCTTACCTATTAGTCGCTACCATGCTTTGCATGCTTAGACTCTGGCACTTTGTTCTTTGATTGTTGTTGTTGTTGATGATCGTGGCCTCTGAACTGGTGGCTTGGCTACCTTATGCTGGTGATTTTCGATCAAGAACCACTCCTTGCATGTTGCATACATCTTGACTGCACTGACCCTGCCTCTAGAGCTTTTTTTTTTAAAGGGATCAACTGTTACAGGAATCCTGCAGGATTTCCTGTAGCTGCTTCTCCCTCTGAAATTTCTGGCTGACGCTTGAGCCAGGACTGAAGAGACAGCTGAGGAAGGTTTTGAAGGAAATGAAAAGCAACTGGAATGCATTAGGTAAGAACCAAGTGAAGAATGTTGTTGTTTTATTCATCATTTTTATTATTTAAAAAACAACAAAAACATAATTTCTGTGTTTTCTGTGCAGGGAAGGAAAGGCGAGTGGAAATGTAGTGGTGCAGGGATGGAATGGAGAGTTAGGAGGATGATGGTGGTAGGGAGGTCCACAGGTCTACCCCATTCTCATCCTCTACAGGTTGTTCATCAGGTCGGAAAAATGTCTTTTTAGCAACCTGTCCTAATGGTTTTTCTTCTTTTCTCCAGGGGAGCCCAAGTGGAAGACCTGTGATTCTGCTGATGAATTCTGTTGTAAGCTCTATGGTTAGACCCCTAAAACTGACTATAGCGTGGGTTTTTGAATGAGGTCTTAAAGACATTAAAAATTCTTCTGTCACTTCCTCATCATACCCATGAATTCTCTGAAGGAAAGGCATCCAATTTGCCCTGGTAAAGAGGGCTACCACTTCTGGGTGTTCATGCAATTTGGTGGAATTTAGAGGCTCTTTTCTCATAAAACCCCCTGTCATGATGTTTAGTGAATACTGGAAATTCTCAAGTGAGGAGGAAGGCAACAAATTTTCAAGACCGAAAATAGAAGAACAGCAGAGGCTTGTCTTTCTGGAACCAGAGAGGGAATTTTTTCGTGTTTTTTTCTCAACAACAATTTGCAATTTCCCTCCTTCAAACCCTGTTCTCAACCTGAATTTACTTCTTGGGCTTTTTAAGGAAATCAAGGTTTTGACAAAACAGATAGTATATACCAGTGCTTTTTCTTTCTCACAAGATAAAGAGACTTCCCAAATGCAATTTCACTTTTTTTTTTTTACAGGATTGATTTTCTATGGTTGCATCCCTTCTTTATAGGAGAATACGGCGAAGAAAAACACAGACTTTTAGTGCAGAGAGTAAAATGGAGAGACTATATGTGATTCAGAAAAACACAAGCAGGCTTTTGTTTTCAATTTCCCTTCCTTTTTCAACCCAGTACTTTGCTTCAAATCCCACCACCTTTTGTAGATATATCACATGCAGAGTGGGTTTCTGAGCCTACCTTGTTTCGAGCTCAAATTTGGAAAAAATTTCAAATTTTCCCTCTGCAGAGTTGCTCTCTGGGCTTCCTGTAGAAAATGCTCATGTAGATTGTGTTTCCGTTCTTGTAGAATGCGATAATGCTCTTGTAGAGCTTGATAAGCGGGAGGGTTTTGAAAACTAGCAAAGAGCAACTGTTTCAATGTTCTGAAGGTGGTAGGTGAGCTGTTGCAGCCAAGAACTCGTCGATTCCATTGAAAACAAAAGGTGGTGGAGGCTTCTACCCCAGTGTACTTAAGCTGATGGTGTGATCTGCGGTGATGAGGTGAGGTGGCAAGATGGGTATGTTATCCCCGACCGTTGGTCCCTACTCCAGTGCCATTATGGTATTTCATGTCACCTACCCACCATCACTTCCATCATTCCCGTTATATTCCGCCACCACTACCGGTTCTAAGTTCTTCTTTCTGAGTTGACGGACCACACGTGCTGACTGCACCTTCTAACGGCCGTTTGAATTGGACGAGGCTTGTTTGAACTAGACGAGGGTGGCTAGTTAACTGGCCAATGATTTCATTTAATCGTGACCATCTCAAAGGTTCATGCAGTCTCTAAATAATATTCACGCAACAGAGAAATGGGTTTAGCCCCTTACCTATTAGTCGCTACCATGCTCTGCATGCTTAGACTCTGGCACTTTGTTCTTTGATTGTTGTTGTTGTTGATGATCGTGGCCTCTGAACTGGTGGCTTGGCTACCTTATGCTGGTGATTTTCGATCAAGAACCACTCCTTGCATGTTGCATACATCTTGACTGCACTGACCCTGCCTCTAGAGCTTTTTTTTTAAAGGGATCAACTGTTACAGGAATCCTGCAGGATTTCCTGTAGCTGCTTCTCCCTCTGAAATTTCTGGCTGACGCTTGAGCCAGGACTGAAGAGACAACTGAGGAAGGTTTTGAAGGAAATGAAAAGCAACTGGAATGCATTAGGTAAGAACCAAGTGAAGAATGTTGTTGTTTTATTCATCATTTTTATTATTTAAAAAACAACAAAAACATAATTTCTGTGTTTTCTGTGCAGGGAAGGAAAGGCGAGTGGAAATGTAGTGGTGCAGGGATGGAATGGAGAGTTAGGAGGATGAATGGTGGTAGGGAGGTCCACAGGTCTACCCCATTCTTATCCTCTACAGGTTGTTCATCAGGTCGGAAAAATGTCTTTTTAGCAACCTGTCCTAATGGTTTTTCTTCTTTTCTCCAGGGGAGCCCAAGTGGAAGACCTGTGATTCTGCTGATGAATTCTGTTGTAAGCTCTATGGTTAGACCCCTAAAACTGACTATAGCGTGGGTTTTTGAATGAGGTCTTAAAGACATTAAAAATTCTTCTGTCACTTCCTCATCATACCCATGAATTCTCTGAAGGAAAGGCATCCAATTTGCCCTGGTAAAGAGGGCTACCACTTCTGGGTGTTCATGCAATTTGGTGGAATTTAGAGGCTCTTTTCTCATAAAACCCCCTGTCATGATGTTTAGTGACTACTGGAAATTCTCAAGTGAGGAGGAAGGCAACAAATTTTCAAGACCGAAAATAGAAGAACAGCAGAGGCTTGTCTTTCTGGAACCAGAGAGGGAATTTTTTCGTGTTTTTTTCTCAACAACAATTTGCAATTTCCCACCTTCAAACCCTGTTCTCAACTTGTATTTACTTCTTGGGCTTTTTAAGGAAATCAAGGTTTTGACAAAACAGATAGTATATACCAGTTCTTTTTCTTTCTCACAAGATAAAGAGACTTCCCAAATGCAATTTCACTTTTTTTTTTTTTTACAGGATTGATTTTCTATGGTTGCATCCCTTCTTTATAGGAGAATACGGGGAAGAAAAAGACAGACTTTTAGTGCAGAGAGTAAAATGGAGAGACTATATGTGATTCAGAAAAACACAAGCAGGCTTTTGTTTTCAATTTCCCTTCCTTTTTCAACCCAGTACTTTGCTTCAAATCCCACCACCTTTTGTAGATATATCACATGCAGAGTGGGTTTCTGAGCCTACCTTGTTTCGAGCTCAAATTTGGCAAAAATTTCAAATTTTCACTCTGCAGAGTTGATCTCTGGGCTTCCTGTAGAAAAGGCTCATGTAGATTGTGTTTCCGTTCTTGTAGAATGCGATAATGCTCTTGTAGAGCCTGATAAGCGAGAGGGTTTTGAAAACTAGCAAAGAGCGACTGTTTCAATGTTTTGAAGGTGGTAGGTGAGCTGTTGCAGCCAAGAACTCGTCGATTCCACTGAAAACAAAAGGTGGTGGAGGCTTCTACCCCAGTGTACTTAAGCTGATGGTGTGATCTGCGGTGATGAGGTGAGGTGGCAGGATGGGTATGTTATCCCGACCGTTGGTCCCTACTCCAGTGCCATTATGGTATTTCATGTCACCTACCCACCATCACTTCCATCATTCCCGTTATATGCCGCCACCACTACCGGTTCTAAGTTCTTCTTTCTGAGTTGACGGACCACACGTGCTGACTGCACCTTCTAACCGCCATTTGAATTGGACGAGGCTTGTTTGAACTAGACGAGGGTGGCTAGTTAACTGGCCAATGATTACATTTAATGGTGACCATCTCAAAGGTTCATGCAGTCTCTAAATAATATTCACGCAACAGAGAAATGGGTTTATCCCCTTACCTATTAGTCGCTAACATGCTCTGCATGCTTAGACTCTGGCACTTTGTTCTTTGATTGTTGTTGTTGTTGATGATCGTGGCCTCTGAACTGGTGGCTTGGCTACCTTATGCTGGTGATTTTCAATCAAGAACCACTCCTTGCATGTTGCATACATCTTGACTGCACTGACCCTGCCTCTAGAGCTTTTTTTTTTAAAGGGATCAACTGTTACAGGAATCCTGCAGGATTTCCTGTAGCTGCTTCTCCCTCTGAAATTTCTGGCTGATGCTTGAGCCAGGACTAAAGAGACAGCTGAGGAAGGTTTTGAAGGAAATGAAAAGCAACTGGAATGCATTAGGTAAGAACCAAGTGAAGAATGTTGTTGTTTTATTCATCATTTTTATTATTTAAAAAACAACAAAAACATAATTTCTGTGTTTTCTGTGCAGGGAAGGAAAGGCGAGTGGAAATGTAGTGGTGCAGGGATGGAATGGAGAGTTAGGAGGATGAATGGTGGTAGGGAGGTCCACAGGTCTACCCCATTCTTATCCTCTACAGGTTGTTCATCAGGTCGGAAAAATGTCTTTTTAGCAACCTGTCCTAATGGTTTTTCTTCTTTTCTCCAGGGGAGCCCAAGTGGAAGACCTGTGATTCTGCTGATGAATTCTGTTGTAAGCTCTATGGTTAGACCCCTAAAACTGACTATAGCGTGGGTTTTTGAATGAGGTATTAAAGAAATTAAAAATTCTTTTGTCACTTCCTCATCATACCCATGAATTCTCTGAAGGAAAGGCATCCAATTTGCCCTGGTAAAGAGGGCTACCACTTCTGGGTGTTCATGCAATATGGTGGAATTTAGAGGTTCTTTTCTCATAAAACCCCCTGTCATGATGTTTAGTGACTACTGGAAATTCTCAAGTGAGGAGGAAGGCAACAAATTTTCAAGACCGAAAATAGAAGAACAGCAGAGGCTTGTCTTTCTGGAACCAGAGAGGGAATTTTTTCGTGTTTTTTTCTCAACAACAATTTGCAATTTCCCTCCTTCAAACCCTGTTCTCAACCTGAATTTACTTCTTGGGCTTTTTAAGGAAATCAAGGTTTTGACAAAACAGATAGTATATACCAGTGATTTTTCTTTCTCACAAGATAAAGAGACTTCCCAAATGCAATTTCACTTTTTTTTTTTTTTTACAGGATTGATTTTCTATGGTTGCATCCCTTCTTTATAGGAGAATACGGGGAAGAAAAAGACAGACTTTTAGTGCAGAGAGTAAAATGGAGAGACTATATGTGATTCAGAAAAACACAAGCAGGCTTTCGTTTTCAATTTCCCTTCCTTTTTCAACCCAGTACTTTGCTTCAAATCCCACCACCTTTTGTAGATATATCACATGCAGAGTGGGTTTCTGAGCCTACCTTGTTTCGAGCTCAAATTTGGCAAAAATTTCAAATTTTCCCTCTGCAGAGTTGATCTCTGGGCTTCCTGTAGAAAAGGCTCATGTAGATTGTGTTTCCGTTCTTGTAGAATGCGATAATGCTCTTGTAGAGCCTGATAAGCGGGAGGGTTTTGAAAACTAGCAAAGAGCGACTGTTTCAATGTTCTGAAGGTGGTAGGTGAGCTGTTGCAGCCAAGAACTCATCGATTCCATTGAAAACAAAAGGTGGTGGAGGCTTCTACCCCAGTGTACTTAAGCTGATGGTGTGATCTGCGGTGATGAGGTGAGGTGGCAGGATGGGTATGTTATCCCCGACCGTTGGTCCCTACTCCAGTGCCATTATGGTATTTCATGTCACCTACCCACCATCACTTCCATCATTCCCGTTATATGCCGCCACCACTACCGGTTCTAAGTTCTTCTTTCTGAGTTGACGGACCACACGTGCTGACTGCACCTTCTAACCGCCGTTTGAATTGGACGAGGCTTGTTTGAACTAGACGAGGGTGGCTAGTTAACTGGCCAACGATTTCATTTAATCGTGACCATCTCAAAGGTTCATGCAGTCTCTAAATAATATTCACGCAACAGAGAAATGGGTTTAGCCCCTTACCTATTAGTCGCTACCATGCTCTGCATGCTTAGACTCTGGCACTTTGTTCTTTGATTGTTGTTGTTGTTGATGATCGTGGCCTCTAAACTGGTGGCTTGGCTACCTTATGCTGGTGATTTTCGATCAAGAACCACTCCTTGCATGTTGCATACATCTTGACTGCACTGACCCTGCCTCTAGAGCTTTTTTTTTAAAGGGATCAACTGTTACAGGAATCCTGCAGGATTTCCTGTAGCTGCTTCTCCCTCTGAAATTTCTGGCTGATGCTTGAGCCAGGACTGAAGAGACAACTGAGGAAGGTTTTGAAGGAAATGAAAAGCAACTGGAATGCATTAGGTAAGAACCAAGTGAAGAATGTTGTTGTTTTATTCATCATTTTTATTATTTAAAAAACAACAAAAACATAATTTCTGTGTTTTCTGTGCAGGGAAGGAAAGGCGAGTGGAAATGTAGTGGTGCAGGGATGGAATGGAGAGTTAGGAGGATGAATGGTGGTAGGGAGGTCCACAGGTCTTCTAGACAATTTTCTAGCCCTCAGATTCTTTTTTGAACTTGATTTGGAGCTCTCTGTGGTTTCTATAGGAGCCTCCTATAGAATGCACAAAATTTCCTGTAGGATGAAAAATTTCCCTGACGAGTGAGACCAAGGCCTAGGAAAAGACAATGGTGATGGAGAAATGAAATATTAAGGGTGTATGCATCCTAGCCATGTCCTTTCTCCTTCTGTGACCCTCCTGTAATCTGCAATGCATTCAAAAGAAGTTAGTTTTTCTGCTATTTTTTTCTCAGTTTTTTTCTTCTTCTTCTTCCTTTTTTTTTTTTTTATGAGACAGTTGGGGTGCCTCCAGGAGGTTTTCACCCTCATTTCTTACCCTGGGTGCCTCCAGGAGGTTTTCACCCAGGGATCTTTTATTCTCTTTTTCTTTTCTTTTTTTTCTTTTTTTTTGGGGTGTGGGTAGAGTGGAGGCAGAGACCTGCTCCACTACCAACATTGTTTTACTCATATTTTCAATGAATTCCTACTTGGAGAGGGGCTTCCTATAGATCTTCAACCTATGCCCATTGACGAGCATGGGGATGGCTTCTTCATCGATGGTTTGGATCATAACTAAACCATTCTCATAACATTTTTCTACTATGTACGGTCCCAACCATCTTGTCGTCAATTTTCCCTTGAAATCCTTATATCTTGAATCATACAACAGTGCCCAATCTCTTTCCTGAAATTGTTTTTCTTTGATGTGTCTGTCATGCCATATTTTTCTTTGAAGTTGGACTACCTCTGAGTGGAGAAGGGCCTGCAATCTCTGTTCATCCAATCCATTTAGCTGAAGTAACCTTTCCTTTTGTGCATGGCTAAGATCAAGGTCCAGCTGAGCTACCGTCCTTAGTGTGTTATATTCAAATTATATTGACAACAAAGCCTTCTTCCCATAGACCAGCTCATAAGGTATGAACCCTATGGTGGTTTTCCAGGTGGTGTTATAGGCCCAGGTGGCCTCAACCAATCGGTTTTGCCAATCTTTCATGTTGCTGCTCACTACCTTAGTCAAAATCCCTTCCAAAGCTCTGTTAGTGACTTCCACCTATCCATTTTCTTGCAGATGATAAGGGGTGGAAGTTCTTTGCTTAATTTTGTGATGTCTGAGCAGGTCTTCAATCATATTGGATGTAAACTGACTCCCATGTTCTGTGACTAATTCTCTTGGATAGCCAAACTTGTAGAAGTTATTCTCTCTCAAAAACTCATCTACTTTTTCTTCTGTTGCTACCTTGATCACCTTTGTTTCTGCCCATTTTGTCAGATAATCAGTACACACAATGATGTAAGGTTACTGTTTTGAAGGAGGGTTGATAGGACCTACAAAGTCCATGCCCTACTTCTCAAATGGCTCAAAAGTCACTTGAGGTTGCAGGGGCCTCTCATCCCTTGGAGTAAGTTTCCCCATCCTTTGACATCGATCACATTGGCTGATATATCTCCTGAAATCTTGATGAAGATTGGGCCAATAGTAACCTGCTTGTAGAATTTTGAAGGTAGTCCTTTTTGCTGCAAAATGGCCCCCACAGGGTCCATCATGACAGGTTAGGAGAATGTCAAAAAATTCCTCCTCCCTAACACATCACCTCAAAATCTGATCTAGGCCAAGTTTAAAACGACTGCCTCCAATCCAGGTGAATGGGGCACTTTTCCTCACGATCTTGCTCTTCTCTTTTGAGGACAGGTGTGGTGGAAACTGTGTTGAAACCAAGTAATTTTCTATATCAGCAAACCATGGAGAGAGTACTGAGATAGAAAATAGGTGCTCATCTAGCATTTGATCATCCACCATTCCTTCTTCACCTGCAGGCAGATGTAATCTAGACAGAAAATCAACAACAACATTTTCCTTACCCAGCTTATCAACAATGGTTAAATCAAATTGCTACAATAAAAGTAAATCTAATAATACAAGCATTCACATCTGATTTATTCATCAAATACCTAATTATAGCATGATCAGTGTGCACGAATGTTTGATAGCAGGTGATGTAGTGTCTGAACTTATTTAGGGAATGGATTACAGCTAGGAGCTCTTTTTTGGTTACAATGTAGTTTAATTCTGCCTTGGACAAGTTTTTACTTACAAATATATGGCATAAGGCAGCTTCTCATCAACTTTCCCTAAGGCTGCTCCTATCGCTTTGTTCAAGGCATCTGTATGAATGTGGAAAGGTAGGGCCCAGTTTGGACCTCTCAAAATTAGGGGCCCCCCATGGTAGCTTCTACTATATACAATGGTGTGGAATAGACTTCATCCTCATCTTCCTCCTCCAACCAGAGAGGTAAATCATGTTCTAACAGAGGTTGGTCAGGAGGATATAGGACTAGTTGTTTAGACATATGCCCATTCTTGATTGTCATGTTCCCAGCTCGACAGTTGATGTAGGCATCCGCAGTAGCCAACCAGGGTCTTCCCAGGATGAGAGGATACCCAGTGAGCTTTGCCTTTGGCTGGAGAACCAGGAAATCAGCAGGGTACTCCCAAGAATCAATAGATACCATTACATCTTCCACAATCCCCTCAGGGGTCATGGTGGAGCGGTCTGCTAGTTGTAGTATTGTTGTGGTCTTTCTCAGGGAACCCTGGAGGTTGAGCTTGAGCATAGTGTCCTTGGTCATCACGTTAATGGCATCCCTTAGATCAATCAGGGTATGGGGGATTACGATGACATTGATGTGCACATAGACTACAGGACTCCCAAGGTCTAGATATTTCGGACAGATTACCTGCGCCAAAATTAGGTCGGATAGTTGTCCTATGACATTGATAGTTGGAGCATCTCTCCCGCGCCTGCCTGGGTGCCTGAAGCACTTCTCCTTAATCATCTTGTTGTATATAGGCACATCTTTTATGGCTTGGAGAAGTGGTATCTTTACACATAATTGTTTCAATTCTCCCAGAAGTTCAGTTTCTTCTGGGGTCGGTTGTGTGGTTCCAGTTAGTCTCTCAGGAAAGGGTGGAATGGCTTTTGGTTCACTTTCTTGTTTTAATTCCTCATCCTCCTTAGGAGGGGGTTGGCTATCTGGGAGAACCTTCCTAGATCGTAGGTTAATCTCTTGAATCTCCATAGCATAGGTCGGGCATGATGTTTCTCTAGTATATACCTGCTGGGCCTGTCTATTATTAGGGTTCGGGTTCGGTTGAGCAGGTATTTGGGGTTGCCTTGGTGGAGCAAGAGGCAATGGTTGTGGTTGAGCAGGTGGTGGAGGCAACAAAGCAGGAGGAGAGTTGTAGTGGGGCCTCCACCCCTGATGATGTGCATTCCACTGAGGCTGTGGCTGAGCATAGGAGTGAAATGAATGAGTAGCTGGCTAAGCATGATATTGAGGAGGATATGACCAAGGAGGGGGTGTGGACCAGGAAGGATGAGCAGGGGGACCTCAAGAAGGCATGGAAGTGGCTTGATTAGGGTTGTAATAGGTCTGGGATGTCCCTTGCATTCCCTTCTGGTAAGGTCTATGTCCATGTGGCCTCCTTTGGTTCATGAAATAGAGTGGTTCAGTGGCGCTTTCAGCCCCCTGATATGCAACTTTAATTCCGGACAAGGAAGGGCATTGATTCTTAGGATGGTATTCTTCACAGACTAAACACACTCCTATAGAGTGCAATGGACATTTGTTCCTAGGATGCTTTCTAGTGCACCTAGGACAAAAGATGGCCAAAGCCCTCTCGGCTTCCTCTTGTTTTCTTTTGATATGCAAGGTATCTATTTGCATGGCAAGAGTCTGCCTCATCTCTCTCTTGAAATATTCCAGCCGATTCTCAAGTTCGCTTCTAAGGGATGAACTGGATAAGGGTGTACTGGCTAAAGGTTGACTTCCCCTACCTCTCTTTCTGGCTGCCCTAGAATGGTTTCTAAACACAGTCTTTATGTCATCATAAGGTAGTTGGTAGATTTCTCCACCAACCAGCGAATGGAGGGTATCTAGAAGGTATTCAGGGACTCCTCTAAGAAAGACCAACTTCAAAGATTCGGGGTCAAGTGTGCACCTGGCCCTTTTATAATTGAGCTGAAACCTCTCTTCATAGTCTTCTAAAGATTCATCACTTCCCATGGTCATTCGAAAGATTTCTTCCTTGGTATCTTTTGACCTACAGTAGTCTCGGTATTTGTTGTTAAAGGCTTGCTGCATCTAAGCCCAAGTTGTGATACTGTTTCCAAGTAACCCCATGAACCAGTGCAATGCTGCATCCTTGAGGGTAGAAAGAAACAGTTTCAACTTTTTCTTGTCTTCTGCATAGTCATAGGTTCGACAAAGAACAAAAAATTCAAACAAGAAGGTATCAGGATCTTCGGTAGTCAATCCATGGAAGTGAGGTAAGGCTGAAGGACTTCTGTTTTTCATTTTTGTGTCCCCATTGGTCTCTCGGATAGGAAAGACATCCTCTATTCTTTCCCCATTTCCTCTAACGTTTCTGTTTTCAACCATAGTCTCAGGAGGAATGGTTTCTTGCTCTTCTTCTGTTATAGGATCTTTGTATATCTCTGGAGGTTCACCTATAGGTTCTTCTGGATCAATGCCACCAAAGAAGAGAGAAAGGTGACTTAGTGATGTGGTGGGGGTGTTGGGTAGAAATTTTCCTGAATTGTCTCTGTTCCTACGAGGCATGAAAGGAAATCTCTTTTTGGGTGATTTTTTTTTTTTTTTTTTTTTTCTACTTGTACCTGCAAAACTAAAATGGATTGAACAACAAACTACAACTCACTGAAATGAACTTGCTGAAATGAAATTGTAGAATTGAAATGAAAACAAGGAAATGACTAATCTATTTTGCTGAAATGGAAATTGCAGAATTGAAATGAAAGCAGGAAATGACTAATCTATTTTGCTGAAATGAAATTGCAGAATTGAAATGAAAGCAGGAAATGCCTAATCTATGCTTGCTAAAATGAAATTGCAGAATTGAAATGAAAGCAGGAAATGCCTAATCTATGCTTGCTGAAATGAAAGTAGGAAATGCCTAATCTACGCTTGCTGAAATGAAATTGCAGAATTGAAATTTTAGAATTGAAATGAAACAACTACTCTACTTTTGCTGAAATAAAGTACTTAGCAGAATGTTGCAGTAGAAAATAGAAGAAAAGCTGTAATCAAAAAATACTCTGACACTTCCCCGACAATGGCGCCAAAAAGATAGTGAGCTCTAGTATTGCAGCAATAATGCTGCAACTCCTAGGGTTTTCTTCTTTACTTTTATCAACCTGGTAGTTCGTAACAAACTTGGAAGCAACAGTGATGTATGCACAAGTACTAGCTCTTACTGCAGGCTTTCACTTGATTAGCTGACGCAAGTTCGCTAGGAGCTTAAGCCAACTTCTATGAGTTATTAGAAGAATCTTTTAACTATGATGGAAGAAAACTAACTCTACAGAGGCTATCTTATTTGCAGAAAGAGAATGAAAACTGAAATGGAACGCAAACTCTAGCAAACCCTAGTTTACCTACTAACCCTACTTTTGCAAGAAAAGAGATGGAAACCAATAAAATGACTGCCATTGATTATGGAAAAGGTAAATTGCATTTATTCGAGATACTTCTAAAAAGAAATGAGAAGAAATAATCTTTTTTTACTTTTGAGTGTTTTTATGTGAAATTATTATGCTTGTGATTTATCTAGTTATGACTGTGCAGAGGCTTAGTGGCAAAGGAAGATGGAGTTGGTTGTTGCAGAGGTGGAGGAAGGTGTGGAGAGGTCCTAAGAAGCCCCTAGTACCCTTATGAAGACTTCCATTGCAATCAGACTTCGAAAAATCACTCACAGGAAATTCTATAGGAGGCTGCAGGGGATCTACGGGAGGTTCTACATGAGGATCTACAGGAGGAGGCCGAAAGCTGTTTCTAGAGTTTTGAAAGTGAAAAAATGATGGGAAAAGGGAACTGAAGGCTGGATGAAGGTGTTTAGGTGTCTAGAACTTGTCAAAGAAGATCAGGGATGAATGTGATGGTTGGATTTGTTCAAATGGCAAGGAAACAACTTTATGGAGAAACGCAAAAATTAGGGCAGATTAGCGAAATGTTGCGAATGAGCTGGGAAATATATGAGGAGTGAGATGGTGCTGGTTGTTGCATGGATGGGTAGTGAGCTGGAAGTTGCTGCAATAGATCTACACAAAAACTGATTAAAGGAAGAACTACTATACCATGAAAACAGAGATTTTTCTATCTTGACCTAATTTCTGATCTATTAACAGAAAATGCTAAGCAATACCTTGTGAATAGAAAAGCATGTGAGAGAACTATGGTAAATGCATAGGAAATGATCTAAGCAAGTGAATCTGAACCAATATCAACTTTTCCAAATCAAGTTATCACACTAGCAGTTGCATGGAAGAGAAAAAACTATGTTTTTGGTGGCAGCAGTAGTGCCTTGAACTCAAATCATAGTCCCAAGAAGGGAGAAAGGAGATAAGGGTCTGGTGTAGCCTTTTTGAATCTTATTTTGTCACTGTAGCAACTTACTTGAGCAACTGAAACAAAAACAACTATGCTAACCATAAAAAACAACCTATTCTAACAAAGCAAAATGAATCTATGCAACAGAAATTAACTCATGAATGGAAGCAAGAAAACATATAAATACACAAAGGAGGTGCTGGGAAACTTGGGCTGGGTTTTAACCCAAGAGCTTCAGCCCTTTGAAAGAGATCAGTGCTGGCTCAAAAACTGTTTCATCTTCATTTATAAAAAAATAGCAGTTACATCACATAAACTGTTCTAAAAAAGAACTCGAAAATAAGCTGACCAATGTGCTGCACAAAAGTGTGAAAATATACTAAGAACTGGCTAACCTACTAAAGTTCGAAGCCTTCTTACTTATACAAATGGGGACTTCCAACAGTCCTCCTAAAATCAAGGAACTCGGCTTCCTAGAACTGAAGATAAACAACAGTCCTACTTGACTTGCTCGGCTGCCCCTTGGAATCATCAATGTGGGCCTTTGTGCTCCGAGTTGTTGATGGAGGATTCGAGGAAAGGGGTCATTAATGAAGGAGAACCCCCCCCCCCCCCCCCCCCACACAGGTTCTCTTCCCTATTTTCCTCGAGTTTGGCTTCCATTTGCTAATAAATTCCTTGTCTTTGTCCAAAATTGTCCAAAAAATCTGCATAAAACACTCATTAGACTACATGGCAAAGTGACTAACCCAATTCACTCTATTAGCATAAATATATTCAAACACATGCATTAAACTAATGAGAATGGTGGATTAAGTCGAAATAAGAGGCAGAATGAGCCCATATAATTTCCTATTTCTGGGGTTCATCAGCAAAGAAAATGGAAAAGGCTTTGAAAAGGAAAAGTGTCATTAATTGGAATTTTATTTATGAAAATAAAGGTGAAAGGTCACATGTTTCATGTGAGGAGGAATTGAAGGAAAATAATGGAAAATGAAGAAAATAGAGGACTCATTAATAAAATGGCTTCTGAGGATCAGTTCACAATCTTTTTTACAATTATATGGTGGGGCTCTCTCTCTATTCTCTCTCTCTCACTCTTGGACACTTAGAGTTTTCTTGGATCACTTTAGCATTACATCAATAAAAGAAAAGGAAGGACAAAGAAAGAAAAGGGAAACAAAGATCAAGCAAGGAAGAGTAGGATCAAGCAACTACAATGAGATTACTTGTAGGTATTGATTTGAATGTGTGGTTTCCTTGCTATAGTTGGCATGGATAGTACATGCATGTGTGTATTGGGTTCTCTTGGTGTCATTGGCATGGGCTTTCCCGGGTGTGACAATGATCTTCAGCCTTGCCTTTCCATTTTTGGATAGCCATGGTGTGATGGTGGTTTCTCTTAGTTGGTGTATATGGATTGATGGATGGTATCGAAGCTGAGTGAGGTGGTCTCTGAAAAAGAACACAAGACCTAGAAATCCTTGGACCGAAGAAGGTGGGATTGCGATAAGTCATATTTTTTGTACCTCGGTGGGCCTAGGAATCTGATAGTGCTTGAAATTTCACCTCAGGCTGAGAAAGGCAAACTCCAAGGCAACATCAAACCACTTAGCCTCGTAGCTAGCCCTACGGGGCAGGAGAGGGCTCTCTCCGGTATATCTCGGTAAAGATCTTCAATGGGCAAGATAACCAAAAAGGGAACACTGATTTTAGGCTAGTAAACTGATAAAAAAGGTTTGAATTGGGAAGTTTTAGGATTTTGGTGGAAAATCGGGAAAGGCAATTTTGGGTGCAGGGATTGGACACAGTTTTTGCAAGGGGTTCTTTGGGGAAAGGTAGGAGACTGTATTGATGCCTTTGAATTAAGTGAATGGATAGGAATGACCGGTGAGGAGCTAAAGAGAGCAAGAAACCTTCAAGAGTTCTCTTTAGACAGATGAAAACATAAATATTAAGCAAACTTAAAAGCAGAGCATGGCAATCATGAATTCTACTTTAACACTTCATTTGCCTAATTTTCAGAAGGAAAAGTGAGCAGATGAATCACATAACAAACTTACAAGTACAAAGAGAAACACACCATCAATACATGTAACCGCAGGAATCCCAAAAAGGACTGCAAAACCCTGGTCTTTCTTCCTTTGCCAAAACTGCAGAGATACAATGAATAATACAATAGTAGCTTCTCCCTCAAGAGTCCAACCTCTGAAAATGACTAAGAAAATACATAATATAGGCAAGCTAACACCTTTCATTGCCTCTAGGCGTCGAGTTCATCCTTCTAGGAGCTGTTTCAACCAATTCTAAATTGAGCACTAAAATCTAGGCAGTCAAAACAACTTGCCTCTATAAGCTAGGAAACCAATTCATTCATTAAATTTTTGCTATTTCATGAATGAATCTTCTAGAATAGGTAAATAAGTGTCATGTCAACATGAAAATACATTAATTACATCAAAGAGGGTGAAAAATCCCATCACAAGTCAAAACTGGTCAAAGCTGGGCGAATTCCTGAGCTGTAGATGAATTCCTGTGAAAACTGCCCAACGGGTCGCGCCCTCTTCCTGAACGGGTCGCGCTACTTTGGAGCTGATTTTGAGGTACTTTCAGGTGTCCAAATGAGGCAAAAGTGGGCTTGTTGGAAAGGTCTGGATGTCTACTTTCCAACCCAAATAGAATTTCTGAATTTGGTGGTCATTTGCCCCTCCAAAATTGCAATCTCCCAAGACTGCTTCCTGTGTGTCAAAAATGTGGCAGAAAGTCATTGTTTGCTTGTTTTTTGACTTTCTGGAGGCCCAAAACGTGGTGAAATTTCTTGGCAATGGCTGAGCAAGTGTAACTTTCCATGACAAATCCAGAAATGCTGAGTTTTCCAAAAATGGAGTTGCCCAACGAAAGGGTCGCACGCTGCTGGAGAAAACCTGTTTTTTGCCCAAAAAATCACAAATGACCCAAAATGCTCAATTTTTTTTGAAATTTGTGCTGGAGTTGAGTTATTTAGCATCATGCTCCTTCAAGGAAGCCTCAGCCAAGATGTGGAGGGTATCGGGCCTTTTCCTTTGTTTTAGTGCTTTGGTTAACCGCCCATGGATCACCTTCATTTTCGCCTTGCATACATGCATTCGGGCCCAATAGTGGTTTTTCATGTTCCGGAGCAGGTCCTTATCTTTATTGGCCTTGGCCAACAGCCTCTCCAAATGAGCATTGACCTGTAGAAGCATAGCCTCACGCTCAATGGGTACCAAGTCACCGGGTCTCTTGCGCGCCAAGTTGCGGTCCTCATGGATCCTCCGCAACTCATCAAGAGTGTGCTCTTCCTCAAGTTGCTTGTTGCGCTGCTCTAAGTAGGTGATTGTCCAATTTTCCATGTCCAATCTTTGCCGTAATGAGTCATTTTCAGCTCTTAGGTGTTGAATGATCTCCTTTGACTCTAGGCTAGGAGAAATGATGTCAATATCAACCACCTCTATGCCTGGAACACCTGATGGCCCCTAATCAATCTTGGGCTGTTTGCCTCTCTCTGGTATCTCTACTACTGAAGAAGGCGAGGTCCCTTCCACCTGATGTGGAGATAACACTCGCTGAGCTGATGAAGACAGCGAGACCCCTTCCACCTGATGTGGAGAAAATACTCGTCGAGCTACTGCAAATAAGGCCCTATGGCCTCTCTGATATGTGACCAATGGAGGAGAGCTGACATGTTGGGTCTCAAGAATATCATGCTGCCGTGAAGGCCCTCCCTCCTCATGAACAACCTCAGGGGGTGATGATGCTGATGCTGTGAAAAAATCCCGAGAGATAAAATCCTCCCATGGGATACCCTGCTGAGCCAACTGATGTATGACCACAAGCTGGATCAAACCATAATGATAGATGCTCTTGTGCTGCTGTGCTGGACTCCTTCTCTGCACCAAGGGCACCATCCTCTCAATATTCTGGCACAGGAAAACAGGGATGTTCATCATCCATACCCGTGTGAAATGCATCAACAAACGAATATGGTATGAATACACACATGAAAATCTACCCTCACAGGTGAAATAGTGCATGATAAGCCTCATCAAGGAAACATACTCATCCCTCAAAAATCTAAAAGGAACTACACCAGTCATGTGTCTCATAAAGGCAGGTTTAATGTAGGGCTCATACTGAAATCTATCCAACAGTTTGCGCTTGTTCCACACTTCTCCAGCATTAGGTATCCCTATTGCTTGGGAAATCATCTCAGGTGTCAATGTAAAATCCACCCCTGCAAGGTTCACATGCCCATCATGCAAATCCAAAACAAACAAGCGAGCCAATTCCCTGTGATGCTGAATTTGAGAGATCCTCTCACAAAATTCATAACATGACAGATAGCGGAAACATGTGACTGCAATTGGACAAGCCTGCAAATCGGTCAAAGAGGTGGGCTCCTCTCTCTTATGATGACCACTCTTACCACCCCTGTGGGGCCTCCTTTGTACCTCAACCTCCGGAGTTGACTCACGGTCATCACTTTGCTCATATTCGGTCTCGGTTTCTGACATGGTTTTGAGAGCAAAGAGTCTGGAATGTACTGCTGCTTCTGCTCAAAAATCTGCTGTTTAATTATTGAAATGTTGTTTCAAGGGGACAAATAGCACAAGGGAAATGTTAGGGAAGGGAAACTTTTAAGGGAAATTGGGAAAAATATATGAAATAGGGAGTTTAAGGGAAGGAATGATGATATATCCCATCACACAATTATCATTTGCAAAGTTTTTATGAGAAACAGGGTTTAGGATTAGATTCTTGATTTTTTAGGAATAGGGGTAGGGTTTTAGGGATTTTGGTATTTTTGGTAGAGAGATTGAGTAAAAATGATGAGGGAGGTGGGAATAGGATGTAGGGTAAAAGTGGGGGTGAAAAGGATAACCTTGAAAACAACAAGACAAACCCTAGCTCAACCAACACTTTGACCTTCTTGAGAAAATATGCATTGAATTAATTATTTCAAAATGATGACTTTAAAATACATTCTCATGCTTTTCAAGATTTGGCAAACAATGTATTTTAATGATGGGAGGCCTACCTGCAACTTTGAAGCAATCCGCGGTTATTTAGCAGCTTACTGGCGAAATTTGGCAGAGGAATTCCCAACAGGTCGCGCGCACTGCCCAACGGGTCGCGCGCGCCCAACGGGTCGCGCCTGTGTAATTTCTGAACTGGAATGGGCAGCCTGACGGGTCGCGCTCGCCCAACGGGTCGCGCGCCAGTCTCAATGGGTCGCTCGCAGGCAGACTAGACAAACTCGCCCAAATTTTCTTCAAAACGATTCTCTCTATTGCTTTGAGGCATAATGAAAACTAAATGGAGGGAGAAAGGGGCTTTATAGTCTTGGGGAAATTTTTGGAAGTAGGGAGGGATGTTAGGAAGCAGGGGAAAGTGGAATCTCAGAGATTGAGTGAGGGGAAGGGGTCCAAAAGGGCAAAACACAGGCCCAACCTAGAAAATTGCCAAGTTGTAGCAAGAAACTAGGGTTTGTGAAAAAATGAGGAATTTGGGGGATCTCAGTGATGGAAAGTGTTTGATAAGGTACTTTAAGGATAGGGGAAGGTGTATGAACATCAGGATACAAGTTTTGCTGATGATTTGACCGTCCAAGAGAAATTGGCTTCAAAACCCTAGGAGAGGGAAATGACCCTGCCTAGGCGCAACTGAAGCATGAACAAGGTGTAAAATGACTCATTAGACATTGACATGATAGTGACAACCCTATGAATGATGATAGACTCATCTGAATAGTAACATAGATTGGCATTTGGGCAATTTTGAAAGGAGTGAAAGCAAACCCTACACCTAATGCCTAGTGACCAAATTTTGCTTGAAAACTCTTTGAAATGACAAAATTTGACCTTGACACTCTGAGACCACTTTGTAAGAGCGTATTTGATCACTGGAGGAAGGCTGGAAAGACTGACACTAACATTGGCTCCAATGGGGATGGTAGCTCCTTGGAGGTTCCAAGAACCGCAGACCTCTGGGAGAGCAGACCAGTGTTTTCCAACCATTGGGCAATGGAGTCATTATTTCGGCAAACGACACAAGAATTTGACTCATTTATTGACTGAAACCTGACTCAAGCCGACACAATTATGAAACCAACATGACTGAAAACTGACTCATAAATGACTCATGACTGACTTAACAAAAACAAGAACTTACAAAGCTTATTGAAGGACAGCAGTCCATCAAGATTTGAAATCATGATGACAACCACCTTGTTTCTTACAAGACAATATACCATCAAACTATATCAAAATGCCAATGCAACCAATCAAGCAGATGCCTTCTTGATTGATTCTCCTGATTAGATATTCTGGTCAACAGTACAAACCTATCACTCGGCATCCAAAAACATAGTTGACCATGGCTGCAACAAAACACTGTAAAAAACACTTTCACTGCTGGTTGCAACAAACTTGCTAGAGGATCGTAAAAAACATGAAGATTCGCCATTTCCACCTCCTGCTGAAAGATCAAGGTGTCCTTTGTTTCAATTTTTGATTTGCCTTCCTCATGTGCTTCGGTGAAAATATGATCATGGGCTTCAAAAAAATATGAACAAATGGATGAGCAGATCTCTTCTTGGAAAAGCATTTCAGCACATTAAACATATGAAGAGGAATCTGAATGGAAATCCTGAATGTTTTGTTCTTCTATGGTGTGAATGTGCTGTAGGTCATCTTCATATGATATCACAACCAAATTATCAAGTTCCTTATTACATTCTTCAATATTATCAAGCACAGTATTATCATTTAGATCGTTTGCCACAAATTCACTCAAAGAAACTTTTTCACTTGCTTGAGCAAAGATCTCACCTTGCTGTTCATGAGCTGACTGAATGACCTCCTCATGAAGACTCGGTTCTAATGACAGACTGGCAGCACGACTGAGAACATTTGAATCCATACCGCTGTCTATGATCTCAACAACAAAATTCTCCTTTTCAGGATTCAGCACAAGGTATTCTTGGTCATCATGATCTGAATGTTGATCTGAAATAGCTGACTTGACTGCATCACATTCTGAAATTGAATCTTGACCACCCTGCACGCTGTCTTCTTCTGTGGGCAGATCTGAAATAGAACCCTCTCTTTCATCATTTTCAGCCATATGGCCATCTTCAACCTGCTGATATTGATTCTGCTGCAAAATGTCCTGATCATCTTGATGGGAATTCTCTAAGTTTTCTTTATGCTGCTGAAATGGATTCTCATACAGAGCCTCCATAATCTCAACGTCCATAAAATTATCATCTTCATAATATTTCTCAAGGCTTTCAATAAAAGTTGAAGCATGTTTGCAACAGTCATGAACTAAATTTAATGATGGATAAGATGCTTGATATCTTTCAATAAACAAGGTATGAAAATCCTGTAAACAGTAAATACAAGCAGGCGGTAAACTTTCATACCATGATTGAGCTGCACCTTCCAGAGTGGCCAAGAATATCTTCATCAAGCAATCTTCAGGAAAATCCACCTTCAGCTTGCGAATATGGATATGAAATCTAACTAGATGTAAAGCAGCATCCTTCTTACCATCATCTTTAAATGTAGGCAAATTCCTTGACCAATCTACCTTCGGAATTTTATTTGGAAAACCAGGGATGTGATCTCGGCTCAGGGGAGCGTATCTTCTTGCAATCCGATCCATCTTGAAAATCTCAAAGCTACTGATCTCTCTGCAGTGAAGTCACCATGAAGCACAGATTGCTGGATTCTTGCAGTGAAATGAGTCGCCAAATGAATGATTTCAGCCTGTGAAAACTCTCAACTTATCATCCAAAAGTTTAGAGTTTACAAATATACTGGGGTAAAATGCAATCGAAGTGGCCGTATTCACAAGCTCACGGAGATTGACTGAAGCAACGTTTATCTACTTCCGCTTATGCAAAGCAAAAGCGTTTCGAAGGCTACCTGGCATAACTTCAGGCTCCGTCTAAGACTTATGAAACCAACACATCAATCCACAAACAAGTTTTTTCTCCCCAGTATGGTCGCCAATATGTTAGTGCTTGAAATTTCACCTTAGGCTGAGAAAGGCAAACTCCAAGGCAACATCAAACCACTTGCCTCGTAGCTAGCCCTACGGGGCAGGAGAGGGCTCTCTCCGGTATATCTCGGTAAAGATATTCAATGGGCGAGATAACCAAAAAGGGAACACTGATTTTAGGCTAGTAAACTGATAAAAAGGTTTGAATTGGGAAGTTTTAGGATTTTGGTGGAAAATCGGGGAAAGGCAATTTTGGGTGCAGGGATTGGACACAGTTTTTGTAGGGGGTTCTTTGGGGCAAGGTAGGAGACTGTATTGATGCCTTTGAATTAAGTGAATGGATAGGAATGACCGGTGAGGAGCTAAAGAGAGCAAGAAACCTTCAAGAGTTCTCTTTAGACAGATGAAAACATAAATATTAAGCAAACTTAAAAGCAGAGCATGGAAATCATGAATTCTACTTTAACACTTCATTTGCCTAATTTGCAGAAGGAAAAGTGAGAAGATGAATCACATAAAAAACTTACAAGTACAAAGAGAAACACACAATAAATACATGTAACCACAGGAATCCCAAAAAGGACTGCAAAACCCTGGTCTTTCTTCCTTTGCCAAAACTGCAGAGATACAATGAATAATACAATAGTAGCTTCTCCCTCAAGAGTCCAACCTCTCCAACGTCTGAAAATGACTAAGAAAATACATAATATAGGCAAGCTAACACCTTTCCTTGCCTCTAGGGGCGAGCTCATCCTTCTAGGAGCTGTTTCAACCAATTCTAAACTGAGCACTAAAATCTAGGCAGTCAAAACAACTTGCCTCTATAAGCTAGGAAACCAATTCATTCATTAAATTTTTGCTATTTCATGAATGAATCTTCTATAATAGGTAAATAAGTGTCACGTCAACATGAAAATACATTAATTACATCAAAGATAGTGAAATATCCCATCACAAGTCAAAACTGGTCAAGGCTAGGCGAATTCCTGAGCTGTAGATGAATTCCTGTGAAAACTGCCCAATAGGTCACGCCCTCTTCCTGAACGGGTCGCGCTACTTTGGAGCAGATTTTGAGGTACTTATAGGTGTCCAAATGAGGCAAAAGAGGGCTTGTTGGCAAGTTCTGGATGTCTACTTTCCAACCCAAGTGGAATTTCTGAATTTGGTGGTCATTTTCCCCTCCAAAATTGCAATCTCCCAAGACTGCTTCCTGTGTGTCAAAAATGTGGCAGAAAGTCATTTTTTGCTTGTTTTTTGACTTTCTGGAGGCCCAAAACTTGGTGAAATTTCTTGGCAATGGCTGAGCAAGTGTAACTTTCCATGACAAATCCAGAAATGCTGAGTTTTCCCAAAATGGAGTTGCCCAACGAAAGGGTCGCGCGCGGCGCGCGACCCATTGGTGGAGAAAACCTGTTTTTTGCCCAAAAAATCACAAATGACCCAAAATGCTCAAAATTTTTTGAAATTTCTGTTGGAGTTGAGTTATTTAGCATCATGCTCCTTCAAGGAAGCCTCATCCAAGATGTGGAGGGGATCAGACCTTTTCCTTTGTTTTAGTGCTTTGGTTAACCACCCTTGGATCACCTTCATTTTCGCCTTGCATACATGCATTCGGGCCCAATAGTGGTTTTTCATGTTCCAGAGCAGGTCCTTATCTTTATTGGCCTTGGCCAGCAGCCTCTCCAAATGAGCATTGACCTGTAGAAGCATAGCCTCACGCTCAACAGGTACCAAGTCACCGGGTCTCTTGCGCACCAAGTTGCGGTCCTCATGGATCCTCTGCAACTCATCAAGAGTGTGCTCTTCCTCAAGTTGCTTGTTGCGCTGCTCTAAGTAGGTGATTTTCCAATTTTCCATGTCCAATCTTTGCTGTAATGAGTCATTTTCAGCTCTTAGGTGCTGAATGATCTCCTTTGACTCTAGGCTAGGAGAAATGATGTCAATGTCAACCACCTCTATGCCTGGAACACCTGCTGGCCCCTCATCAATCTTGGGTTGTTTGCCTCTCTCTGGTATCTATGCTGCTGAAGAAGGCGAGGCCCCTTCCACCTGATGTGGAGATAACACTCGCTGAGCTGATGAAGACGGCGAGACCCCTTCCACCTGATGTGGAGAAAATACTCGCCGAGCTGCTGCAAATAAGGCCCTGTGGCCTCTCTGATATGTGACCAATGGAGGAGAGCTGACATGTCAGGTCTCAAGAATATCATGCTGCCGTGAAGGCCCTCCCTCCTCATGAACAACCTCAGGGGGTGATGATGCTGATGCTGTGAAAAAATCCTGAGAGATAAAATCCTCCCATGGGATACCCTGCTGAGCCAACTGATGTATGACCACAAGCTGGATCAAACCATAATGATAGATGCTCCTGTGCTGCTGTGTTGGACTCCTTCTCTACACCAAGGGCACCATCCTCTCAATATTCTGGCACAAGAAAATAGGGATGTTCATCATCCATACCCGTGTGAAATGCATCAACAAACGAATATGGTATGAATACACACGTGAAAATCTACCTTCACAGGTGAAATAGCGCATGATAAGCCTCATCAAGGAAACATACTCATCCCTCAAAAATCTAAAAGGAACTACACCAGTCATGTGTCTCATAAAGGCAGGTTTAATGTAGGGCTCATACTGAAATCTATCCAACAGTTTGCGCTTGTTCCACACTTCTCCAGCATTAGGTATCCCTGTTGCTTGGGCAATCATATCAGGTGTCAATTTAAAATCCACCCCTGCAAGGTTCACATGCCCATCATGCAAATGCAAAACAAACAAGCGGGCCAATTCCCTGTGATGCTAAATTTGAGAGATCCTCTCACAAAATTCATAACATGACAGATAGCGGAAACATGTGACTGCAATTGGACAAGCCTGCAAATCGGTCAAAGAGGTGGGCTCCTCTCTCTTATGGTGACCACTCTTACCACCCCTGTGAGGCCTCCTTTGTACCTCAACCTCCGGAGTTGACTCACGGTCATCACTTTGCTCATATTCGGTCTCGGTTTCTGACATGGTTTTGAGAGCAAAGAGGCTGGAATGTACTGCTGCTTCTGCTCAAAAATCTGCTGTTTAATTATTGAAATGTTGTTTCAAGGGGACAAATAGCACAAGGGAAATGTTAGGGAAGGGAAACTTTTAAGGGAAATTGGGAAAAATATATGAAATAGGGAGTTTAAGGGAAGGAATGATGATATATCCCATCACACAATTATCATTTGCAAAGTTTTTATGAGAAACAGGGTTTAGGATTAGATTCTTGATTTTTTAGGAATAGGGGTAGGGTTTTAGGGCTTTTGGTATTTTTGGTAGAGATATTGAGTAAAAATGATGAGGGAGGTGGAAATAGGATGTAGGGAAAAAGTGGGGGTGAAAAGGATAACCTTGAAAACAGCAAGACAAACCCTAGCTCAACCAACACTTTGACCTTCTTGAGCAAATATGCATTGGATTCATTATTTCAAAATGATGACTTTAAAATACATTCTCATGCTTTTCAAGCTTTGGCAAACAATGTATTTTAATGATGGGAGGTCTACCTGCAACTTTGAAGCAATCCGGGGTTATTTAGCAGCTTACTGGCGAAATTTAGCTGAGGAATTCCCAACAGGTCGCGTGCACTGCCCAACGGGTCGCGCACGCCCAACGGGTCGTGCCTGTGTAATTTCTGAACTGGAATGGGCAGCTTGACGGTTCGCACTCGCCCAACGGGTCGCGCGCCAGTCTCAATGGGTCGCGCGCAGGCAGACTAGACAAACTCGCCCAAATTTTCTTCAAAACGATTCTCTTTATTGCTTTGAGGCACAATGAAGACTAAATGGAGGGAGAAAGGGGCTTTATAGTCTTGGGGAGATTTTTGGAAGTAGGGAGGGATGTTAGGAAGTAGGGGAAAGTGGAATCTCAGAGATTGAGTGAGGGGAAGGGGTCCAAAAGGGCAAAACACAGGCCCAACCTAGAAAATTGCCAGGTTGTAGCAAGAAACTAGGGTTTGTGCAAAAATGAGGAATTTGGGCGATCTCAGTGATGGAAAGTGTTTTATAAGGTACTTTAAGGATAGGGGAAGGTGTATGAACATCAGGATACAAGTTTTGCCGATGATTTGACCGTCCAAGAGAAATTGGCTTCAAAACCCTAGGAGAGGGAAATGACCCTGCCTAGGCGCAACTGAAGCATGAACAAGGTGTAAAATGACTCATTAGACATTGACATGATAGTGACAACCCTATGAATGATGATAGACTCAGCTGAATAGTAACATAGATTGGCGTTTGGGCAATTTTGAAAGGAGTGAAAGCAAACCCTAGACCTAATGCCTAGTGACCAAATTTTGCTTGAAAACTCTTTGAAATGACAAAATTTGACCTTGACACTCTGAGACCACTTTGTAAGAGCGTATTTGATCACTGGAGGAAGGCTAGAAAGACTGACACTAACAGAATCCACGAACGATGAATGGCGATATATATGATAAAGCCTAGAGGTGTGTGCCCTTGATAAGGCATAGGAATCCTCGACCAGTGAATGGTGGGATATATGGTAAATATTGGAGATTGGAGTCTTGATTAGGTTTAGGATCCTTGAACAGTGAATCACGAGATATACGATAAAGCATAGAGACTAGGAGGCATCCAAATTCCTCATGGTGTAGGTGGAGATATCCGGAGGCATCCATGCTTGTTTAAGGCCTAGTGATCTAGTGGTGATTACAGGAAAGCTTAGTTGTATTGATGAGGGTTTGGGCCTAATCATTCGGTGGGGATTGTGATAAAGCCTCAGGAAGCCCTAGTTGTTTTTTTTGTGAATCCCAAATTCATGCTTGGAATATGGCACCGGGGTGATTAGTTGAAAGAAATATTTGGTTCAGCTGACCTATGGTCGGGTGGTATGTGGAAGTCCAAGACCTAGTTTCATTTTTCATATGTTAATAAGAGCTCTTTTCCTCTTATGTTCTATGTGTAAATGTACTTGTTATTATGTGGCTTTAATAGTTGTTATATCATTGATATATCTTTGGTTATTTGTTGGTTATAAGCATATTTTATGATAATGATGATGTATGGATCTCATCATGTTTTGATCAGTAAATAAATGAGTGATTAATGTATGACCTAATCTATGATAATACATCTATTGTGATAAGGCATCAATCCTTCTTGATGAATTTCAGATAAGTATCTGACCCCTATGTTTAGATGTGTATTTATGACTTGTAGATTTCATGTTCATGATATGTTTGACAAAATGTTTGTCATGGCTAGGCCTTGTTAGGTCAAGTTCTTGTCTAATCTTTATATGGAAGGCTTTGGATTTGTGTCATTCATGGTTCTGGAAAGTGTCATTAAATTATGGGCGAAGGTCTGGATCCTAGCCTAAAAAAGTGGCTTCAATCTCGTAGTCACAATCACATAATTGGTTGAAAAAGGCTGTAGTCACTCCCTTGTAGGCATCATGCGTGCAACTAGAGGGTTTAGACGAAATTAGGTAGTGTTGTTGTAGTGTCTGGGAGATCAGGGCACTGAAAAATAGGTTTAATTCAAGGTCTGGGCACCCAAAAGGGTGGTTTAGACCTTGGGGGTCCTATAACACCTAACTGGGAAGTCATTAAAGGTCTTGGTTTGTCAATTCCACTTCCTTAAGGTGATCTATGAGGTTGAATCATATCATAGTAACTCTTCATCACATGTTTACCTCAGTAGGCCGGTAACTTGGGTAAATGTGGGAGGAGAGTGTTACAGGGTGGTATCAGAGCGGGTTCAATTCTCTTTGGGTGATGTTTGGTTTCCGTTATCTTTGGGTATATCTGATACCACAGAGTGGTATTAGAGCATGATTCAACACTTGGACTAGATGGGAAGAAGGTGTTTGTCATGCATGCATGTAGGTTGTATATGTTCTTGTTATGTATGCATGGTAGTGGTCATTGCTACAATTGTGTTTCCATGTAGGAGTTGATGATGTTGTTTTTGCGATGTGTTTTTCATGAATGCATGCCAGTTGTATATGCATTTGTTATGCATGTCAGTGTCTATATATTGTTATGCATGCATTGTCATGGTTATAGGTACACATGTATAGTAGGTCAAACATGCATTGTGAAGTCATTGTATGTAGTTTGTATCATCATGATGTTGTGGGTATGTTATGATGTTCATGTGTTGGCTGAGATAGAGTAGGACACAAATTGTCAAAGAAAGGTTGCATCACTAGACCTCGGGGTAAGAGCAGATCGGTATACAGATATGTTGGTTAATGGTTGTTATGAACATTAAGGTTATGTACATGGTTGTCTTTCTATTATCATTGTGGTTGTTACATACATGATAAATGCTACTTGATTAGTGTAGTCATATGCATATGTGTCAGATAGTCATGAATGATAGTAACTTGTTTCATATGAAATGTGGTCATATGCATGATGGTCATGGTCATTGTACTTAAGATCTTGATGTTATTATGTTTTGTGCTAATTTGGATTGGCCTATGCAGATGATTAGGGTTATGACATTTAAGTATGAGTCAACCTAATTGTGAGATTGTGTTGTACTAATCTAGAGTGGTTGTGCATATGTGATTGTTATGCATGAATGACAATTTCTTATGAGTTTATGATGTGAACATGATAACTGGTTACTATTATGGACATCGTGATCTTGTTTATGTTTGATTTGATAGGTTGTGAAGTTATATTGTGCTAATCTAGATTGATTTTGCAGACAAGTTAGCCTCCCCTGAGATACATTAAGGTATGATTTTTCTTATGTCATCTACTTGGTTCTTAAATGTTTGATTATGTTGTCTATTTGGTGTTTGAGTGTTTGGTGGCTATTTCGTCATCTATCTATTGTTTGAATGTTTGATTAGTTGCATGATATGAGTTTGCATCTATAAGATTTCATAAAAAAATGATATTGTTTTAATATTATCGTGCTAACACATATGTGTTGAGAACAGTTGATATGTACATTAGCGCAATTGGGTGCTAGTTGTAGTATTATGACTAGTGACTGTGAGTTGATTATGACATGGTTGTCAGTCTTTTTGGTAAAGGTTGATTTCAAATTAATATACATGACGTATTGATCTTTGGAACATGTGGTTGGCATGTGTAAACAGTTGTAGGGAAACATACTTGGTATTAACATGACAAGGTAATAGTTGATTTGTTTATATAACTATCAGTTGGGTGATGTGACAATACATAGTAAGACTCGATTGCATCAAGGTAAAGGTAAAGAAAGGAATTTGGTGAGAATTCCTTTGGCTATGTTTGGAAACCGCAATTCCAAACAAATGAATGCTTTGAATACATGAAGTCTTCTTAACCTAGATTTTGTTTGACATTATGTGGATATATGTTATATTCCTAAACATGTATTTGAAATATATATTAAGCTGGCTTTCAGCTATGGCTAGATTATTTAAGGGAATGGAGTCCCTTGAGAGATGATATATGTACGAGTTCAGTTACAAGTTAGTATGATGGGTACAACAAGGTAAGGTAAGCAATGTATTTTTATATTTATTTATACACTGACAATTATGCATTTATGGCAGTATGATGTAGGGATTGGATGGGAAAAGAGACTGCCATGAAATCTTGAAGAAGGCTGAGGTTGAATTTCCCTTAGAGGCATTGGGAACCCATGGGGTTGAGTCATGGTGTTTGTTGGGAGTTTTTTTCCTTCGGTATTTTGTGATTTTTTTAGTTTGATTTATGGGTTTTGATTACATCTAGTGCAATTCCTTTCCATTTTGTTTGTGGTGTCATGTTTCTATTAGTGTTTCATGGTTTTCTTCTTGTTTTTTTATTGTTCTTGCCTTTATGTTTTGAGGGTCTTGGGAAATAGTTGGGAAGGAGGAAGTTAATGGAGCTCGGGAAGAGCTAAATGAAACCCAACAAGTGATGTAAGGTCCAGATGAAGTTCGGTGCATGTATAAGGGAAACTAAAGGCAAGAGTATGACAGTCAGTTGGATTTAATGGGTCCATTGGGCTAAATGGACAATGGTAGGAAAATCATGAGAAAGGTAACAAGAAAGGTGAAGTAAATGGATCTAAGGCATTAGATGCCTTGGTTATGTTGGGAAAATTTGTTCTCAATGTTGTGTAGGTTGTGCATGAATAAAGTGAGTTCTCTTAACCTTTACCTTATGATATATGGTAATTATGTTGTGATCATGATTATGTTGATGTCCATATATGTATACATATATGTATGTATGTTGTTGTTTAAAATGGTCATCATATATCATGATTTTTTTATGCTAATGTTTATATGTATATATGTATGTATGTATGTCATTTTCTGACAAGGTCGTTAGGAATCATTCTTGGGGAGGAATGATTTCTTATGCAAGTGAATGACATGAAGATGTTCTTGGTCTTTTGAGGAATCAGGTGGGAAGAGTAGCCCTAAAATATCCATGAGATTAGAATGTGTGGATATGAATTGATATTGTGTGATTATATTATTTCTATGTTTAAGTTATGGACATGCTATGCTGAGGGACACATCAATAGAGTGAAAGCAGTGTGACTTGAGACATGCAGGGACAAGCATGTATAAGACACTAGAAGAAAGGTCATTTGGTAGGGACAGTGTAATCTTAGGATGTGCAGTACTGGTGTTGTGTAAGTTTAGCATATTTAGTATTGTGTACATATGACGTTGTGTGCATGTTGTATATATGGTGTTGTGTGTATATTGCATATACAGTGCCAGGTATAGATGGTTCTATGTACATGTTGGATATGTGGTTCTATGTACATGTTGTATATGTAGTTCTATGTACATATGGTGTTGTGTGCATGTTGTACATGTGGTTCTATTTACATATGGTGTTGTGTGCATGATTGTACATGTGGTGTGGTGTGCATGTGGTGTTGTGTGCAGGCGGTGTTGTGTACATGTCATGCATGTGGTGTTGTGTACATGTCATGCATGTGGTGTTGTGTACATGTGGTGTCGTGTGCATGTCATCCATATGGTGTTGTGTACATGTTGTACAGGTGGTGTGGTGTACATGTGGCATTGTGCACATGTTGTGCAGATGGTGTCGTGTACACATTGTGCATGTGGTGTTGTGTACAGTTGGTGCTGTGAACATGTTGCTCATGTGGTATTATATGCATGTTGTACATGTTATGTTGTGTACATGGAACTACGTATGTGCATTGTGTATTCATGGCATTGTGACATGTGTATTCATTGTGTTGTACTATGTGTACATTTGTGTATTATGTTGTACATTAGATGTAGGAGTATGTATTGCATTGTGTTGTACACCAGGTGTAGGTCCATGTGTCATGATGTATATTAGATGTAGGTGTATGTATTGTGTGGAGTCATATAGTGTGTGTGGATGTATGTGTTGTGATGTACATTGTGTATGTGTACGTGATTGAAGAAAAGAAAAAAGGCATTGGGTGTTTGTTGGGTGTGGCAGCTGATCTGGTGTGCATACAGAAAGGAAAAAGGATAAATGTTGAAGCAAAGGACCGATTAAAGGATAAGCATCAGTAGTTTATTTCAATTTTATTATGCATATGATCTATGATTATGATTTATGATGGTTACATGTGATCTATGTTTATGGTTTATCATGATGCCATGTGATTCGTGATTTGAGCTAACCATATGTGATATGTTTATTCATGATGATTTGATCAAAGAGTTAGCTTGACTTGCTATGAAATGAAGTAAACAGAGTTGCAGGTGTACCTTATGGATGGCTATTGATGAGGTATGATTTGAGTTTATTTCATTTCGTTTTGAGTCCAATGGAAATTATGTGCTTGCTACAGGAAAGAATGAAAATTCCCAGTTGGGTGGTTGAAACCGACTGCAAGAATTAGATTTAGCGGAAAAGGGAATTGGAACATGTAGAAGTATGTTGGTAAAGAAATTTAGGAGTAGGGTCGTTGTGGGAAACTGGTACCCAATAGTGTCCGTTGATTTCCATGAGCATTTTATGACTAGTATGATGGTTTTGAGGTAGACATATGACTTAGTTTTTGGTTTTGACGTAGGGATATGCAAGGAAACCTTGCCAAGAGATGGATTGCCCAAGATAGGGGATGCCAGGGAACTTGGAAGGTGAGTGATTACATGGAAGGGGTGACCAAATTTCTTGAAGGACTTTGTAGCAAAGAAGGGGAGGTCGAGGGGTACATTTGTTTTGGTCATTAGCATTTCTAGATGGAACCAGATGCACATTGGAGTGTGCCTTGGAACAATGAAGTGGTAACTGTTCACTGAGAGGACAAGTGGCACAATATTGTAGTGTTGGACATTAGATGCAACTTTGACTTTGACAATGGATTCTGGATTTCCTAGGACGAAAGTGAATTTTGGTACTACTTTTGAGGGTGAAGGTGTGAGCCTATGGATTCCCTTGTTGATTGATACATGCATCATATCATTTTATTTTCTGGTTGAACAAATGTGCATATGTGTATATGTTTATATTATTGTAAATATTGTATCGAGTTGAATTTATAAAGATCCATAGAGAGTACGATTATTTGTTGGTTGAAGCAAATGAGTATGAGTATATGTGGTTGTTATTGTAAATACCATAATAAGCTTCGTATGATTGTCATGTTTTCAGTAGTGGTCATTGTAAATACTGCAACGAGCTGTGTTATAAAGTTCCATGGGCAGTGTGTTTTGTTTTCAATGGTCTTGTCTTTGGTAGGTGTCATTGAACATCGAGGATGGGTTTCCTCCAAGGGAGACGGTTTTGTAACAAATCTGGTAAAAAAAATCATGTATCTATGTATATGTATATATATATGCACATGCATATATGCATATGCATATATATAAGACCAAGGTCACAGGACATGTATTCCAAGCTGAATGTTGGGAAAAACATCCTAGTGGGTGGTCATTTAAGTTATTATGGCTAAAGGAAATGGAAAAGGATTTGAAAAGGAAAAGTGGCAATAATTGACATTTTATTTATGAAAATAAAGGAAATTAGGAGAAAAGGAAGGGGAAAGGTCACTAGTTGCATGTGAGGAAATTGAAAGGAAAATAATGGAAAATGAAGAAAATAGAGGCCTCATTAATAAAAAGGTTTCTGAGGATTAGTTCACAAGAATTTTGGCAATGCTATGGTGGATATATCTCTTTATTCTCTCTCTCTCACACTCTTGGACACTTAGAGTTTTCTTGGATCACTTTAGCATTGGATCAAGAAAAGCAAAGGAAGGACAAAGGAGGCAAAGGGAAGCAAAGATCAATCAAGGAAGAGAAGGACCAAGTAGCTACAATGCGATTACTTGCAGGTATCAATTTTCATGTGTGATTTCCTTGCTAGATTTGGCATGCATGGTACATGCATGTGTGTATTGGGTTCTCTTGCTATCATTGGCATGGGTTTTTTCCAGGTGTGACAATGATCTTCAACCTTGCCTTGCCATTTCTGGATAGCCATGGTGTGATGGTGGTTTCTATTAGTTGGTTGAGATGGATTGCTGGATGGTATCGAAGTTGAGTGAGGTGATCTTTGAAAAATAACACAAGGAATAGGAATCATTGGACCAAAGAAGGTGGGATTCTAGTAAAGCCAAATTTTATGTACCTCAGTGGGCCTAGAAATCCTCGACTAATGAATAGATGGATATACAGAAAATCCTTGAGGTGTGTGCCCTCGATCAACCCTAGGAATCCCCAACCGGTGAATGGAAGGATATATGATAAAGCCTGAAGGGTGGAGTCTCGATCAAACCTAGGAATCCTCGACTGGTGAATGGAAGGATATATGGTAAATCCTGGAGACTGGAGTCTTGATTAGGCCTAGGAATCATCGATTGGTGAATGGCAGGATATACGGTAAATCCTAGAGATTATGAGGCATCCAAATTCCTCACTATGTAGGTGGAGAGATCCGAAGGCATCCATGCTTGTTTAGGGCTTAGTGATTCAATGGTGATTGCAATAAATTTTGGTTATATTGATGACGGTTTGGGCCTAGTGATCCGATGGGGATCGCGGTAAAGCTTGAGGAAGCCCTAGTTGGATTTGTTGTGAGACACACATTCATGCTTGGAATATGGCACGAGGGTGATTGGCTGAAAGAAATATTTCGTTTAGCTAGTCTATGGTTGGGTGGTACGTGGAAATCCCAAACCTAGTAGCATTTTGAATATGTTAATAAGATATCTTTTCCTCTTGTGTTTTATTTGTGAATGTACTTGTTATTATGTGGCTTTAATAGATGTTATATCATTGATATATATTTGGTTATTTGTTGGTTATAAGAATGTTTTATGACAGTGATGATGTATGGATCTCATCATGTTTTGATTAGTAAATGAATGAATGATGAATGTATGACCTAATAGATGATAATGCAACTATTGTGAGAATGCATCAATCCTTCTTGACAAATTTCATATAAGTATCAGAGCCTTATGTTCGGATGTGTATTTATGACCTGTAGATTTTATTTTCATGAAATGTTTGATGAAATTTTTGTCCTGGTTAAGCCTTGTTAGGTCAATTTCTTGTCTAATATTTGTATGGAAGGCTTTTTCCTTGTCCTATTCATGGTTTTGGAAAGTGTCATTAAGTTTTAGGCAAAGGTCTGGATCCTAGCATGAAAAAGTGGCTTAAATACCATAATGGTAGGCACATAATTAGGTGAAAAAAACTACATTCACTTCATTGTAGGCATCATGCGTGCGACTAGAGGGTTTCAGTCAAAATTAGGCAGTGTTGTTCCAACATATAGGAGATCAAGGAACTAAAAAAATAGGTTTAATTCAGGGTTTAGGAACCCGGAAGGGTAGTACCTGTGAGGTACAGTAGAACATGTGTAACTGCCTTCCAAAATAGTTTGGTTGACCTAACCATAGCTTGGCTCAGCTGGTTGCTTGAAAATCACATGTATGGTCATGTTTTCACAAGATATATGAGTGAACCCACCAATTGTCGGTAAATAGTAGCATCCACTTCCTCACCTGAAGTGGCATCCTCTTTCCTCTAGTTCGTTACTAGAGGAGTCTCCATGGGTTTGCAACTGTCCATGCAAAACTTTTGAAGTATCTTGTTGGCATACTTTCCCTGAGAGACAAACAGTACCCCATCACCTTGCCATACTTCCAATCCAAGGAATAGTGCATGAGACACATGTCCTTCATCTCAAACTCTCTTGTAAGGTCCTCCTTGCAAAATCTGATCAACTGCTCACCACTAGTCAAAATCAAGTCATCAATATATAAGACAATAATCCACAATTTACCTTCTACCAAAATATGATGGAGGTTTGAATCCGCTTCATGTTTGGTGAAGCCCAAACTAGTGAGATAACCATCTATCATGGTGTACCAAGCATGAGGTGCTTGCATGAGACCATACAACTCTCTCTTGATTCTGCACACATGAGACTATCGATCAAAAGTATCTAAGCCTTTTGGTTGCTTGATATACACCTCCTCCTCAATAACTCCAATGAGGAATTTTTTTCACATCCATCTGGTGGATCTTCAACCCCATTTGTGCAGCTAGAGCAAGGATTGATCTGATGGATGAGTACCTTGCTACAAGAACAAAGGTCTCCTCATAGTTAATCACCTCAACTTGAGAGTACCCCTTGGCCAAAAATATGGTATTGTACTTTTCTATGCTTCTATCTACTGCATGATTCACGTTGAAGATCCATCTCGAACCCACAACTAACTTGTTTGTTGGTTTTGGGACTGCTTCTTAAATGATATTGTTTACAATGGATTCATACTCCTTCGCCATTGCATCAACCCATATAGGTTTCTCTACTACTTCCTCGAAATAGGATGGCTCAATATCTACTAGCTTAGTGTTACACAACAGTTTGTCACTATCCCTGTACTCCCCATTCCTTGATCCTAGAGGACCGCTAAAGTGAACCCTACATGCTTTCCCTTCATGAAGAAACCCCCATTGTGTCCCTCTTCATGAGCAGATCAATTCCCTTTTGCACCATTTCCCTTGAAACTTTTGTTTTGCCCAGTTTACAAGACCAACGCTAATGGCCCTTGTCTTCCTCGCGTCGATGTGTAAGGATTAGCATTGTCCCTAGTGTCGACCAGAGTGACTCAGCTGTGTTCTCATCACATCGTTCCTGTTATGGAAAGTTTTTTAAATTAAGAATCGAAGCTTCCAGCTCTATAATCTTCGTAATGGAAGTCTGGTAAATGGTTTGGCTGGATGGGGTCGAGGATGTCAGTTTGGGCTCCTTTCCCCTATAATGATGGAACTACCTCAAGGGATAAGACCTTCTCCCATAAGAAGAGGATCAATCTTCCATCCATTCATCTTATATAAATCTCCCTTCTTCCCAAGCACAAGCTAGTGTTAATGTTGGTGTGCTAGTGCTATTTTGGTTTGGAGTAAACAACAAGCTATTCATAGTTGTAGCTATCTAGTTGTGTGAGGGAGAAGTGTGATTTGGTTTGGAGTGAAGCCTAAAGGGAAGAGCCTTAAAACTATTGTTGATTGAGGCCATCATGGAATGCTAACAGAAGCGTGTGCGAACCTGGTCTTGTCATAGGAGAACAACAACGTCAAGACAATGGTTGTAATCTCTTGTTGATTCAATATATATGCAACTATCGATTGATTTCCTACATGATTTGTCATATTACATATTCATGACTTAATGTTTCTTGACTTGTTAAGTAGGTTGAATTACAATTTGTCTATTATCATGGTTGTTGTGCACTTGTTTCAGGTGTTTGAAGAAGGAAATGAGAGATAGCTGAAGCAAGCAAGAAAGGACATCATCAAACGGGATAAGCATACTAAGAGGTAGGCCATCTTAATTGGTTCTAACCTAAGGAAATCTTCCATAGAATGTATCAGTTGTGGCTAGACCCATTATTGGGCTAGAGAAATTTGTTTGTGTCCACACTTATAATTTTACTTCACCACACTTAGTCATTAGAGCCATGTATCCAGTGTACCGATTTTGTGACCTTCTTTTCCTACATTGATTTTAAGGAGCATCCACTTTCTTCCTCGCATTCTGCACAAGTATCTCAGCTTCCCTGGTCCTTTTCCTGCCTTCTCTAGATGGTTCTTCTTGAGTGGTTGTCTCCACTCTCTACTCCTCAACTTGTGGGTTCTCCACCACATCTTGAGGATCCTCCTTTGGAGCTAAAAGCTCCTCCTTTGGTGGGATTTGAAGCACCCTCTCAAGAGAGCACCTCATGGTTTTGTCTTCATCAAAATTTCATCCCTTCGCACAACTAGAATTCCAAGGAATGTAAAGTACACATGGTAGTTGTGGGGAGTTTCTATGTAACCTAAAAATACCTCCAATTCTTCTATTAGCTCTAACTTCTTCCTTGACTTTGTTGAGACATGGTAGTAAACAAGGCTCCAAAAGTCCTGAAGTGTGACACATCCAGCTTCCTCCTCAAGAATATCTCATCCAGTGTAATCATGCCAAGAATCTAATGAGGAATCATGATATGTAAATAGAACATTGTGTTGCATGCTTCAACCCACAAGTGAAGAGGTACGCTTTAGTCATGCAACATCGCCCTAGCTGCTCCCATAATGCTATGATTCTTCCTCTCAACCACCCCTTTCTGTAGTGGGTTGTGTGGTTCTATCAACTCTCATCGAATGATTTCTTTTGCACTAATGTTTTTAAACTAATTCAACGCGTACTCAACTTCATTATCGCTCCTGAGATCCTTCACCTTCTTTCTTGTTTCTTTCTCGACCAATGCTTTGAATTCTACGAACTTGGAGAAGGTCTCATCCTTCTTCTGCATGAAGGAGATCTAGCACTTCTGTGATAAGTCATCAATAAAAATGACAAAATATTTGTTCTTGGAAGTGGAGGCTATCAAGAAAGGTACAAAAACATCAGAGTGGATCCTTTCAAGGACTACATGTGCTCTGCTTTCCCGATCATGGAAAGTGGCTTTTGTGTACTTCCCCAAGGTACACCATTTTCATGTATCCTACTATACTAGTTCTACTTTAGGGAGGCCTTTGGTAATCTGTTGTATGATCTTCAAAGCACCGTGATGAAAATGGCCAAGTCTTCTATGTCAAAGTTCACCAACATTACCACTCTACACCTTCTCCACCTTTGTGTTCAATGCAACACAATCCTCCACATCTAGCTTGTATATGTACTTCACACGAACCACGATCTACTTCTCCTATCCCATGGCTATGTGTCTCAGGAATGCATTTCCTATGTTGAAGATCACATCATAACCACGGTCTTCCAAAACAAAAACAGAGATAAGATTCTTCTTTAGACCCGAAACAAACATCACATCCTTGAGTTTGAGAGGGGAGCCAAACTCCCTTTGAAAGGTGAATATACCAATCCTAGTCACGATATAACTTCCATCATCTCCCATCTCGATGTGCATATTGAGACCTTTCTCCTCCAAATCACTGAAAAAGTATCTATTCCCATCATATGTAATGAGGCGCCGTTTTTCAGATACCAAACGCTCCCCATCACTGTGTTGGCCATGCATACAATGAGAGTAAATTCAATCTCAAACTGTGAAGCCAAAGCTTCACCTATTTCTCCTCCTGAGGGATTCTTACTTTTCTTCTTATGTGGACGCTTCGTGGCATAGTTCCTGAATTCATGACAGTGAAAGCACTTGATTCTAGGCATGTCTTTCTTCTTGCGCCTTTGATTATATTCTTCTTTGGATTGTAATTCCTTCCCTTTCCCCTTCTTTTCCTTTCCATAAAAAGGCACAATTATCTTCATCCTCACCCTTGGATGAAGTCCCATCTCCGGTCTTCTGCCGTATTTCCTCCTATACCAAATCGTACCATAAGAATTCCCAATTTGGTAGTTTCTTCCTCCCATTCACTTAATCTTGGTAGTTGTGCTAGCTCTTGGGAAGGCCTAGAAGGGCTAGGCTTACCAAATAATCCTCGGCTACAGTAATACCAACTCAACCAATATCATCACGACATTTTTTGAACCTGCTTAGGTACTGTGGAATGGTATCATTCTTCTGCATCTAGATATTTTGAAGTTTGTCCTTAAGCACCAACTTCCTATGATCACTACTATTCTAGAAAAAATTTGTCAATGCTTGTCACATTTCATACATAGCCTCTTTCCCATGGAGATTGGAGATAATACAGTCTCATACTCCCTCCAATATGATTCTCATTGCCTTGGATATGCACTTCTTCCATTCAGGTAGTTCCTGAGCATCAAAGGCTGTTGGTTTCAGGATATCATTATTAATTATAATGTTCACAGACTCTTGGTCTTTAATTTTGATCTCTTCCCTCTAATTCATCAATCCATAATGTCATATATCTATCCATAAGAACATTGTCCCCTGGGTTCTTGTAGATAGTGCCATAGAGAAGAGCTTCATATGCCTTAAGATTTCTCTTTAATACTTCACAAAGTCTCGGTTCCTAGTGATGATTATGGTCCCTTCCACAGAATATATACCTTAGTCTTTTGGTCCTATAGCACAAAATTTTGTATATCACAAAGAGGCTTCGTCCTTTAGAGAGATACGGATGAGACTTACTCCATCATTCGTACAATTATATACCTCAGATATTCCATATATTTTTTTCTCTTTTTATCAACATGGTCATGTATATAAAGATTTTCCTTCAGTTTTGGATTTCATTGCAATATATAGTAAGGTTTGGATAGGTTTAGGAAAGTGTTTTTGTAAACATTGTATAGATTAAATATTCTTTTGAAATTAGTGCCTCCAGACTTTTCCATATAGAGAACGAGATGAACTCCTTCAAAAATTTAGATGCCTTGGGTAACTTATGTCTTAGATGGATTCTTTTCCAGACCTTGCTCAATCCTTGAAGAGATATTGTTCTTGAAGGGTCACTTTAATTTATAGAGATGAAGCTTAATATTGGTGATAACTTCATTACAGAGAAAGATACCCTAGGAGATGTCCACTAGAACTCACATCATAACCATACAAAGAAGTATGAAAGAGAAATTGTGCGCAGAGAATTTATATTGCCACAAAGACTCGCATTACAAGTTCATAGGAGATTGGGTTTACATTACATTATCATCTTCATAAAATATTTGCATCATATAAAAAATAAAA
The DNA here is from genome assembly GCA_031772625.1 of Pinus tabuliformis. Taxonomy (NCBI): domain Eukaryota; kingdom Viridiplantae; phylum Streptophyta; class Pinopsida; order Pinales; family Pinaceae; genus Pinus; species Pinus tabuliformis. Next base: position 161,966,623 of record CM062809.1, read on the forward strand.
CTTACATCACATTTAGTCTTTGTGTATTATATGCCTCAAAATCTTCCTTAGATACTTCCTTACATGCCTCAAAAATTCTATGCCATAGACTTTGTATTTCTTCTACTTTTAAGGATATGTAGCACAATACCTTGATTATTCATCGAATTTGATGTGTCATATAGATCAACTCTAGAGTCTTGGTAATAGATAGGATGTTACAAGAAGATAGATTTTACTCTATAGAAAAGTGTATCACAGAGAAATTCGCATAATGACAGTGTCATAGCAAGCTTAGATATAAAACAAATTGCCACATGTAAGCTTTGAATATCATAGGGACACTGCGGCCTTAGATTTGCATTAGCTCTATCCCAATTCATATCTCTAGAATATTTGGATATTCTATCACATATTTCTAATCTTAATTGTCACATAATTTTAATATTCCTTATAATCAATTCATATCACTTCCACATATTTGGATTGTTTACAAATGCTACCATGGGTTTGGATTTCTTCACCACAGATTTGGATCTTGGGCTTCTTGAACTAGTTCAGTTCTTATTTCCATGCTAACACTTTTATAGTCTTGGTCTCTTTCCATGCTATGTTTCTTCCAGACTGTTAGAGTCAATATTTGCATACTTCCACCAATGATCAAAATTTCTCTTTTATATCATATTAGAGTCCTGTTTGAAATTTTTTGCATTCCACTCAGGTCGTCATGAAAAAATTTGTTCATTGATGGTAGTCCAAAGTCCAAAATTACTTTTCCCTCTCAAAATTTTGTATTTGCTAGCCCTCCTTCATGTGTCTTCCAGGTTACCATTGAGACATGAAGGCTCATTTCATCACGTTTTATATCAATCAAATCCACCTAAAATTCAGCCATTTGAGGTTCCATTAGGTCACCTAGATTTTATTTTTCCAAGGTCCAATAAATCACCATCTCACTGCATAAGGTCAGCAAAGTATGAGAGTCAAGAAAATAATATATTTTTTAGTTAAATAAAGCTTTCCAAAGCATGTAACAATAAGTTACTAAAAGCCCTAAATTTGATTTCAAGAATGGATTTTATCTCAAGACACTCATGAAGCCTCATTTTCACTCTAGCACTCTCACAACTCCTCAGCAAAAGAAAATTGGCAATTTTAAAGTGAAATTGGGCAAAATAGAGCAAGAGGACGTGTTTAGCAGGGTCACTGTGCATTTAGTCTAGTCGTTGCACTCTTGTAGAGGTCACTACGCGTTTTCTAGAGATCACAGTGTAATTTATAATGGCACTGCGCTGCTATAGAGGTCGTTGCGCGTTCGACCAGGTCGTTGCGCCTTTGCTTGGGTCGTTGCGCGTGCATCTGGAAGGAGCCAAACATTCTAAAATCCCTCCATCGCCACCAAGTTTCCAAGTTAATCATCATTTACTTCAGAAAATCAGGTTGGTGGAAGAATTACTCACTCCTTCCCTCCATTGTTTGCCTACATATGGTTTAACTTGTTTGTTTTTTTTCCCTAAGAGTAAACCCTAGTCATACATTCCCACCATCTCAAAACACATTTCCTATTTTTCATCACTATTCCCCACTCACTTAACAACTATTCCCTATCACCTCCCTCATTCCACATATCTCCATCTCCTCCTCATCATCTCTCCTCACATCATTCCACATTTCCCATACCCACAATCCATTCTATCATTCCCCTAGGGTTTTAAAAGAAACAAATCATGGCAGAGGAAGAACACACAAGTCCGAGTGATGGAGAAAAACAAAAAAGGAGGAAATATAAAAAAGGAGGTAAAATAATCAGATATGAACCAACCAACACTAGAGAGCTCATGACATCTCCCATCATTGTCACAAGCTTCAAACATATGGGCTGTTTTGAGTTTTGTGAGAAGGTGGAAAGGACACAACATCATTCTGAATTGACCAGAAAATTCATCATCAACCTCCATGACAACCAAAAAACCTTTGCCAGTGTCACCTTTACCATATCTTCTGTTATCATATCAGCTGCTACTGGGATCCCAGATGTTCGGGAAAAATGGTTTAAATAGGAAAATTTGGATTATTGCTACTATGATCCATATCTTAAACCCAACCATAAGAATGAAAGAAGGAGGATTTTTACTTTCTCTTACCTCCTAGATAGATATGTTCCTATGATGAAAATCATCATGAAGTACTTCACATGTGAGGGCAGGTTTTCTAGGCTCTATTCCTATCATATTTTGTTACTCATTCATTTTACAAGAGTCAGAATGCTCAATCTACCCTACTATGTTTACTGGGATATCGACAAGATGTCATACATTTCCCGAAGGAAATACCACGATCATCAAATGCAGATCATATTTCACCATTCTCTCATCAAAATGATAGTCCTACACCACCTTGATCAGCTTAACATTGCATGGGACACTTTCATATCCAATGAGATTTTCACAGTCCCACCTATTCAGCATAGCCAAGAGCCAGTTTATCTTCTCATCCATCCACCTCCATTCCTCCACCTCAAACCATACATAATTCATCTTCATCTGATGATTCAGCCACACCATCACCTCCATCATCACCATTTCATGAGCCTATTCATTCACCTAGCAGAGATGAAGGCACTGAGCAGGAGAATATTGAGCATGGCGAGAGCAGCAAGCCCAAAAGGGCTGGTTCAAGTACCTTGGCACATACCTATCAAAGAGGGAACATGCAATTGTTTTCCCCACTGGTTGTGGGAGGGGCCTTTTCTTCTTCATCGACAAAGCAGGTACAAAAGGGTAAGGAAAACGTTGTAGAGGCAGAGATCCAGCAGTAGGAGGAAGACCTCCATGAGATAGAGCATGATTTTCATTTAGTTGACTCAAACGAGCATGACGACAGTAAAAGAACAAATATTGTCATCAAGGAGAAGAATGCACTTATAAGTGAGCTCGAGGTCAGCTTGCAAAGGGCCAAATGGATCATTTCCTACTATGAGCAGGAAAATAGGCAGTTTGAGGTAAAAAATGAGCTCATGGAGATTCAGCTCAGAAAGGCAAAGAGAGAGGCTAAAAAGGAAAAGGCCTTACTTGATGAGGCATATGGGCAATATGGTGAGCCACTTGATGAACAGGTGCCAAGAAGAAGGCCAAGGACTAGAGGCCTAAAGAGAGCCTTGGAGCAAGAAAGGAAAAGGGAGGAAGAACTAGCCAATCAACTCACCTTGAATGAGCAATTTGCCAAGATGGTAAATGAAAACTGAGAATATTGGCTTGAGAAATTAAATGATATTTTTGAGAACCTCCTATACAAGGCCAAGAAGGACAATGATATTCAAAGAATGATGGAAAAGCACTATGCTATGAGAGACAAAATTGCAAGGGCCAAGCTCAAAAGAGCTCATGCAAAAATTGAGGCCTTGACCAAGAAAGAGGAGAAAAAGAGGTTGGATATCCTTGCCGAGGCATCACTCCATGCCTCAAACATATAGCCAGCTATCAACCCACCAATTTTGGCCGTTTTTGAACAATTTTGGTATGTTTTTCTTTGTTTTCTGAAGAAATTTTGACACAGTTAGCATGGTCAAACGCCCAGCACCTAGGACGTTGCACTTTTGTTCGAAGAATCCAATGAGAAAGCGGTTAACATTTTTAAATTCAAAATGATGAGGACATGCACCTTGTACTTTTTCTAAGAATTTGGAGCAAAACTAGTTAGCCAAAAGGGTCAAAAACTACCAAAAAATCACCTTTCTACCTCTTTTCTAGCCTGGTCGCTGCAACTTTGAGCAGTCTTAGGAGATTGAAATTTTTGAGGGTAAAATCAAGCCCATTTTGAAAACCAAGGGAAGTTTTGGAAACTAGATAGGATAAGATTTCCAATGAGCTATCTTGGGCCAGATTTGGACATCGAGAAAGCAGTCAAAAGTCAACTTGAGGAGGACACTGTGCGTTTGACCAGGGTCGCTGCGCATTTGACAGTTTTCCACTATTTTTACTGTTTCATTCCAAGTTGACTTTTACCCATGGGAAATTCAATTTTTACCTATTTAATTGATCTAGATGACGTAATAATTATGTTTTTACTTTTATCTAGGGTAGATACATCAGTTAGATGGCCTATGTGGCATGTAATGAATTAGTTTGCTAGAGTGAGGGATGAGTCACTTTGACCACCCTACACTCCAGCTATCAGTTCATCCTTTCTTGCAACTGCTCCTCCAGCCATGGATTCAACGCCTGAGCCTAGGATGAGTTGGTTGTTGGCCTATATTATGTATTTTCTTAGTCATTTTACAGGTTGGATTCAGTAGGGATGTTATACTAGTGATCAGAGACTATTGTATCAGATTTTTGTAATTTTCAGAAGATGAGTTGTAGCTATTTTTCTGGGATACATGTGGTATGAATTTTTAGCATTGTTTCTTCTTTGTGATCATTTGTATGAATGTTTTATTAGTTCATAAACCATTTGACGCCTGTTATATTGTAATTTACAAGTTGATAGGAAGAATACATGTTTTCTCATGCTCTGTTTTGGGTAAATTATCATACTTTATCCATTTTTCCTCAATTTAGGAAGAATACATCTCTTATGCTCTTCCGAACTCCTCATCAATGTTAAACCATCTCATCAAATCACCTTTTAATTTTTAAGCTTCATACCTACCTTTCCCCTTTGAATGTTTGCAATCATATCTCATTCGCCCTAACCTGGTCCATCTGACCTAAATCATCCATCCTTGTGACTACCCAACCAAAAATCAAATCAAACAACCCCATGCACTTTAAATCTATCCTAAAACCCTAATCTATCTAGCCCTCCTGGCTGTGATCCTTTTGAGAGAGCCCTCTACAGTTTGGTAGGGCTAGCTACCAAGCTAAAAGACTGGTTTGTGGTTACCTCAGCCGGACTCTTCCTCAGCCTTGGAGATCTAGAGGAGTGATAACATACTGGCGCCATTGCCGGGGAACAAAAGGTTCATTTTCCCTGGGTGTACGACTAATTATCATTGAAGTTTGGTCCTTTGGATGAGGGGACTAAGCTTTACAAAGGCTGATTCAGAAATTGCAGTGCCTAGATTGTAGAAGTTGGCCTCAAGGAGACAACGAGACAAATTCTGCATCCTGGTCCAGTTGATTCGGTTGAAGACAATCAGAGCTTGTTCAAAAGCAAAGACAGATACGTATCACAAGTTCAATTAGAATTCCTCCTATTGGTAAGCTCTTAATCATTACCAAGTTCAAATTTCACTATTGAAGACTTTCCTTTATAAATAATCTAAGTTTAGCTCAAAGTCTTAGATCTGATCCTATTGAGTCTGACCTTGTTAAGATACTGGCTTCTAAAAGATACACTAAGTCAAACCTTGACCCTAATCCTCCTTCTCTGGTTGATAACCTTGAGAGGTTGTTGAGAAAGCTTAAAGTCCCTATTCTTGAGACTGAAACCCCTAAATTGGAAAGGACCACTTCCTTGCCAGATAAACTGCATAGTATCAAAGATATACCTTTCGACATTAAATTTGAGTTATCCTTGTTTCGATAAAAATTTGAGTCTAGTCTTATTGAAGAAGTTTTTTATCCTATAAATTTTGACTAATTTTTTTAAACCCAAAGTCATTGTTTAACCAACCTTCTGCTGCTTCTCAATCTTTAAAACTTGAGCACAAGGTTTGGACAAATTTTGACAAACTTCAAAGCCTAGCAGATCAGTTATAGATTAGTGCTGAAATGGCTTATATCCAATATAAACTTGAGCTCTTATCTTCTACCATACCCTCTACTTCATCTCTGAAAGCATCCACTTCATTCCCTTCATCTTCCTCACAACCAACACAGCCCATTGCAGTTCCCATCCACCATTCTCCGGGAGTTATGGTGAGATTTGTGCCTTTGGTGTTACCGGGTCAGTTGGCAGCATTACCTCAGACCTATGGTTGAAGGTTTACTTTGTTTGATGGCAGTCTAGGAGTGACAACCCGGTAGCATATTGATAAGATGGTTGATTTCATTGACTTAGAGGAAGTCGATGAAGATGATGCTAAAATGAGGTTGATAGCTCAAATTTTTTCAGGAGACGTGAAGAAATGGTTCCGTGGTTTGGCAGCAAGCTCTATTAATTCTTCAGCCAGGATCAATGAGTTATTTTTAGCTAGATCACGAGAAAGGAAGAATCCATTGTAGATCTTGGCAGAATACAACACCTTGAAGAGGAATCCTAATGAGACGGTTCAAGAATTCACTGTAAGATTCAATCATGTGTACAATTCTATTTTGGACAATATGAAGCCTCCAAAATATTTCGCACTTCAGCATTACCCGGATGCTTTTGATCCAGAAATGGCCTATCAGTTGAGGGAAAGGAATCCCACAACTCTCGAAGATATGCAGAACAATGTGGTAAGTGTGGAAGAAAACTTGATGATCAAGAAATCTCAATTGAAACATGAGAAACCAGAAAAGAGAGTGACCATCAAAGAAGAACCTTCCACTTCTACCAATTTGAAACTTGATGCATTAATCAAAACCATGGATAGAATGGCTGACCTGATGATAAATTCAGCTAGATCTTCGGAGCCACAAGTCAGAAATCCTAACTTCATAAATCAACAACAACCTCAGTACAGGATAAAAAAAAGAAAGTCTAAGGCTTCTGAGGCATCGACATCTCAGTAGCCTATTCAAACTCCTTTGTAGCAGAATTATGCCCAAGGTGAATATGATGATGAAATAGAACCAATTGTTGAGGAAAATCACTTCTTTAGGGAAGATCACCATCCCATTTTCTTGACTGAAGATGAGAAGTATGTCGAGAAAGTGGAGGAACCTAAATATGAGGACTACATACTGGCAAGCAATAATGCATTGGAAAACCAGACCAATTATTATCAGAGAGGATACTTGAATGCTCTCAGTTCTTAGCAGAATCAATATTCTTTGAGGAATAGAGATGTCTCGATCACTCAGAAAAGGAAATCACAACAGAAAGACATCCAACAGAAATCAACTCCTCAATGAGGTCAAAGTAAAGGTAAAGAATTGGCAGAAAATGATCAAAGCAAAACAAAGTAGCCGTCTATAAGCATTCCAAACAAGGATCATGACAACGAAAGAAAGGATCAACTAACGAGAGACAATGTTCAAAAAGAGGTAGATAAAACTAGTTCTTTCAATCTAGAAATTGAAATTTCAAAGTTAAAAGTGTCAATCCCTCTTACTGAACTTGTTAAAAATAGTCATTACAAGTTTGACATAGTTAAAATGCTTAAAATTTATCCTACGTATGACATGGTTAATATTGAGGATGACCAACATAAATTGATTTTTGGTCCAACCATATATGGTCAGTCAGGCGATAGCGATGTTCCTCCGTTTTATCTCAATTTAAGAATTCACCAATTCATTCTTCACAACTCCATGCTTGATTCCAGATCCTCTCATAACTTAATACCAAAGGCCATCATGGAGAGACTAGGTCTAGATATAACTCATGAGTATCATGACTTGTATTCTTTTGATTCCAGAAAGGTTCATTGTCTTGGTCTAATCAAAGACTTGGTAGTATCTCTAGATCAAATCCCTGCTAAGAATGTTTTAATGGATGTGGTGGTAGCTGATATACCACCTCAGTTTGGCATGCTATTGTCGAGATCTTGGGGAGCAAAATTAAGAGGCACACTGCAATTAGATTTCTCCTATGCCACTATCCCAATTTTCGGGCAATTGAGAAAGTTGTACTGTGAAAACAAAATGAAGTTTATGATAACTAGCAAGGAGAAACCCAACAATCATCCCATAAATGTTGTACATATAGATTTAGAGTCATTTATTTTGTATAATGATAGTGGATTGAATGATGTAAATAGTTAGCTTGTAGAGATTAAAGATGTACCAGATATTTTCAATACTATAAGGGCAATTTCAGACCAAGAAACAGGTGGGCTGCCACACTCATCCGAAAAGCCGTCAGACAAGGCAGAAAAAGGTTTAGATTAGTCATCAGAGAAGATAATGGAAACTTCTAAAGAGTCTGAAATCGAAGTTCAGAAAATGGACCCAAAACATCAAAAAGATGAACAGCTCTTGGAAGAGGAAAATGGCCTTTGGACCATGGATTTTGACGATGCCCTTGGGAAAGATGGAGAAGGTATTAGTATTTGGATTAGAAGTCCACATCATCATCAACAAGGTAATCTCCCTTAGCATGTTAGACTGTGCTTAGACAAATTAGATTTTGATTGCACTAACAATGAGGCAGCGTATGAAGCACTCATCACAGGTTTGAAGATCTTGAAGAGGTTAGGTGCCCGTACAATTTCTGTGTATGGTGATTCAGAGCTTGTAATTAAGCAAATCAAAGGTGAATATCAAGCTCACCATCCACGAATGAAATAGTATAGAAATTCCGTTTTAGATATTCTTAGAATGTTTCCCGAATATACACTTTCAGTTGTACCAAGGACTCAAAATATTATGGCGGATTCATTTGCTATAACTGCAAGTAATTTTAAAATTCCAATTTTTTCTAACAAGAAATTCGAGATTCATGTCAAGCATTGGCCCTCAGTTCCTGATAACTTGCAATACTAGCAAGTATTCTGGGATGACAAATAGGTGAATAAATTCCTTTAGAGTGAAGGAGAGTTTGAAAATTGTTCTATGGACGAAGTCTATGATGAAGATGATCAAGTCATCGAGGCAACTCAGGTTGTTATACTACAGCTGAAAGATAACGATATTCCGAAAGGTATCATACTTTGGAAGACTTGTTTGATCAAGATGATGTAGCAAGGAATCCTACATTAGTTCCTACAGAGAAAGGTGTCGAAGATGTGAACATTGGGACAACAGACAAACCAAAAATGATCAAGATGTCAAAATCATTATCTCCCGAAGCAAAGGAAAAATAAATTCAGTGACTGTCTGAGTTTTCTGATGTCTTTGCTTGTGATTATGCAGATTTGAAGGAATATGATAAGAAGATAATTCAGCACACAATACCAATCAGGCCCGATCAAAAGCCCTTCAGGCAAAAGTTACGAAGGATCAATCTGAGATTGCTGTCGTCCATAGAAAAGGAAGTTAATAGACTTTACAAGGTAGGAATTATTTTTCCCATCAACTTTTCCGACTGGATATCAAATCTAGTTCTGGTGAGAAAGAAGACTGGGGAGATAAGACTTTGCATAGACTTCAGAAACTTGAACAAAGTGTCGCTAAAAGAAAATTACCCCCTTCCAAAAATGGACCATCTTCTTCAAAGGGTTGTTGGCGCTTCCTGACTTTACTTTTGGATGGCTATTCCGGTTACAATCAAGTTTTAGTACATGAGGACGATCAGGCTAAGAGGACATTCACCACACCTTGGGGCACATTCAAATATGCCAAGATGCCATTTGGTCTAAAAAATGCAGGGGCCACTTTTTAGCGTGCCATGGACATAGCATTTTCAGATGAAAAAGATGTTTTCCTAGTTGTATACTTAGATGATGTGACGTATATTCACATTTAGATGATGAACATTTGCATCATTTAAGAATCATTTTTCAAAAGTGTAGAAAGTTCAGAATCTCTCTCAATCCAAAGAAAAGTTTGTTTGCCATGGAGGAAGGCAAACTCCTTGGCCACATCATTTCGAAAGATGGCATCCAAATCGACCCTTCAAGAGTAGAAGCCATTCAGAAAAATGATTTTCCTCGTAGCAAAAAGGAGATCCAAGCTTTCAATGGTAAGATGAATTTATTACGAAGCTTTATCCTAATTTGGCTGAACATCTTAGAGAAATGACCAATATGTTGAAAAAATATAATGAGGTAAAATGGTCTGAGGAAGCTCGTAAGTCTTTCCATGCGGTCAAGCATGCCTTAACCACTACCCCTGTTTTGATTAGTCCTAATTACACCGATGATTTTATCATATTTTATTTTGCTTCCGAGGATACTATGGCAGCGGTACTAATGCAAAAAGGGGATAAAACCGAGCTGCCAATTGCATTTTTTAGTCGTAACATCAGGGATGCATCTCTCAAGTACAATATCATTGAGAAACAAGCCTTGGCTATACTAAAGGAAATCAAAGATTTCAGAGTTTACATATTACATTTGCATACTCTTGCTTATGTGCCTAATGCGGCGGTAAAAGAATTCCTTGTGCAGAATGACCCGAAAGGTAGAAGAGGTAGATGGATAGCAGCACTATTAGAGTATGATCTTGAGATCAAGCCTACAAAGTTGATCAAGGGTCAAGGCTTAGCCAAACTCATGGTCGAGTCAAACCTTCATGCTCTAGACATCAACCTTGTGGCAGCATTATCGAATAATCAAGAAGAAGTGGATCTCATTTAGGTATCTGAAATCTTTCTCTCATCTCCGCGATATTCTAATATCATTTATGTACTTCAACATCTAAATCCCCCTCCAGGCATGTCTAAGGCTAAGACTAGGTCTTTGAAGTTGAAAGCTTCTAAATATTGTATCATGAACAATGCGCTCTATTGGAAAGATCCAGGAGGTGTATTACTGAACTGTTTAACTTAAGATGAGTCCAAAGAAGTAATAAATGACTTCCATAAAGGAGATTGTGGGTGTCATTTGTATTGGGAAACTACGGCCAACAAAGTATTGAGAGTGGGTTACTATTGGCCTATGCTTTTTGCTGATATCTACAAGGCAATGATGAGTTATCACAAGTGTTAAGTTTTTCAAGGTAAAAGAGAGCTTCTTCCCTTACCTCTACAACCAATTTCAGTGAATTCACCTTTTCAACAGTGGGGCCTAGATTTCATAGGTGAGTTCAATCCATCATCATCCACACAACACAAGTGGATACTGAGAGCTACGGACTAATTCACAAAGTGGATCAAAGCAATCCCAACCAAGCAAGAAACTGATTTACTTATCATTCAGTTTTTAGAAACTAACATTTTTTCCCATTTTGGTTGTCCTCATAAGATAATCACAGACAACGTGGCAGCATTTAATTCCAAAAAGATGACTGAGTTTTCTGACAAGTACAACATTAAGTTGGGACATTCCATAGCATATTATCCACAAGGTAATGGTTTGGCGGAGTCCTCCAATAAGTCTTTAATTAACATCATCAAGAAACTGTTGGAGGCCAACAAAAAGAATTGGCATAAAAAGCTGATCAATGTGCTGTGGGCAGATCGGGTGAGTAGTAAGAAATCTCTTGGGTTTTCACCTTTTCAGATTGTGTATAGAGTAGACATTGTTTTCCCTACATCATTGGCAGTCCCAGTCATCAAATTGTTACAAGAAACGAGAAGTGAAGAGAATGATATGCAGCGCTGGATCAATCAAATGATCCACTTAGAGCAGACACGAGAAGAGGTATTTTAGAACACCTTCAAGCTACATGAGTAGAGAAAAAGGATCTATGACCAGAAAAAAAAAGGACGATGATTTCAAAATCGGAGATGTGGTACTTCTTTGGGATGCTAGAAACAAGGACAAGGGCAAGCGTGGTAAATTCGAGAATTTATGGAAAGGCCCTTATCAGATTTCAGCTTTCTGGGGAAAAAATGCTTTCTTGTTGGAAGAAATGAATGGAGAATCATGCTTAGGAGGACCAATAAATGGTAGGCTCTTGAAGCATTATCTTTTCTAAATTTGCCTTGGTTTCATTGTATATACATTTTAAATATTATGCAAGTGTGAAGCCGAAGATCACTGGAGTTCGGAGCCCGAAGTGAAGGCCATGGAGCTTCACTAATTTTTTCTATTTTGAAAACTCAGTCCTTAGTCATGTAAGTTAGTTTTGAGTTAGTTTCGAGTCAGTTTCACATCAGTTTTGAGTTTTTTTTTACCGTATTGGCCCATATGGTAAGGCTACTTGGTCTATGGTGTTCTTGGCACCTCCAAGGAGCTTCCATCGCCAAATAAGGCCAATGTTAGAGTCAGTATTTGCATACTGCCACCATTGATCAAAATTTCTCTTTTATATCATATTAGAGTTCTGTTTGAAATGTTTTACATTCCACTCAGGTCATCATGAAAAGCATTGTTCACTCATGGTAGTCCAAAGTCCAAAATCACTTTTCCCTCTCAAAAATTTGTATTTGCTGGCCCTCCTTCATGTGTCTTCTGGGTTACCATTGAAACATGAAGGCTCATTTCATCACATTTTATATCAGTCAAATCCACTTGAAATTCAGTCATTTGAGGTTCCATTAGGTCACCTAGGTTTTATTTTTCCAAATTCCAATAAATCACCATCTCACTGCATAAGGTCTACAAAGTATGAGAGTCAAGCAAATAATATATTTTTTAGTTAAATAAAGCTTTCCAAAGCATGTAACCATAAAAGTTACTGAAAGCCCTAAATTTGATTTCAAGAAGGGATTTTATCCCAAGTTTGTAAATTAGAACTGCAAATAGATGTAATATTTTTATTTTTTTTAATGTAATTTTATGTCAATTATATGCAATATGTTACTTTTAGCTGCATACTCAAGTCCATTGCCAAAAGCATCCCAAGAAAAAAGTCAAAATAAGAATTTCCAAAGCATCATCCACCTGTCAAGAGTAAAATAGGTTAGAAAGTAAAAAAGGCATTAATATGAGAATTTGGAAATGACAAGAAACATTGCAGAGTGGGTATGCAAACTCATAAATTAAAGTCCATTCAAGTATAAAGCCTCTCAAGACACTCATGAAGCCTCATTTGCACTCTAGCACTCTCACAACTCCTTAGCAAAAGAAAATTGGCGATTTTAAGGCGAAATTGGGCAAAACAGAGCAAGAGGACGCGTTCAGCAGGGTCGTTGTGCATTTAGCCTGGTTGTTGTGCTCCTGTAGAGGTCATTGCACATTTGCCAAAGATCACAATGTAATTTATAATGACACTGTGCTCCTATAGATGTTGTTGCACGTTCACCTAGAAGGAGCCAAACGTTCTAAAAACCCTCCATCGCCACCAAGTTTCCAAGTTAATCATCATTTACTTTAACAAATCAGGTTGGCGGAAGAATTACTCACTCCTTCCCTCCATTGTTTGCCTACATAGGGTTTAACTTGTTTGTTGTTTTTCCTAAGAGTAAACCCTAGTCATACATTCCCACCATCTCAAAACACATTTCCTAGTTTTCATCACTATTCCCCACTCACTTAACAACTATTCCCTATCACCTCCCTTGTTCCACATATCCCCGTATCCTTCTCATCATCTCTCCTCACATCATTCCACATTTCCCATACCCACAGTGCATTCTATCATTCCCCTAGGGTTTTAAAAGAAACAAATCATGGCAGAGGAAGAACACACAAGTCAGAGTGATGGAGAAAAACAAAAAAGGAGGAAATATAAAAAAGGAGGTAAAATAATCAGATATGAACCAACCAACACTAGAGAGCTCATGGCATCTCCCATCATTGTCACAAGCTTCAAACATATGGGCTGTTTTGAGTTTTGTGAGAAGGTGGAAAGGACACAACATCATTCTGAATTGACTAGAAAATTCATCATCAACCTCCATGACAACCAAGCAAACTTTGTCGGTGTCACCTTTACCATATTTTTTGCTATCATATCGGCTGCTACTGGGATCCCAGATTTTGGGGAAAAATGGTTTAAACATGAAGATTTGGATTATTGTTACTATGAGCCATATCTTAAACCCAACCATAAAAATGAAAGAAGGAGGATTTTTCCTTTCTCTTACCTCCTAGACAGATATGTTCCTATGATGAAAATCATCATGAAGTACTTCACATGTGAGGGCAGGTTTTCTAGGCTCTATTCCTATCATATTCAGTTACTCATGCATTTTACAAGAGTCAAAATGCTCAATGTACCCTACTATCTTTACTAGCATATTGACAAGATGTCATACATTGCCCGAAGGAAAGATCGTGATCATCAAACGCAGAGCATATTTCACCATTCTCTCATCAAAATGATAGCCCTACACTGCCTTGATCAACTTAACATTGCATGAGACACTTTCATATCCAATGAGATTTTCACAGTCCCACCTATTCAACATAGCCAAGAGCCACCTTTATCCTCTCATCCATCCACCTCCATTCCTCCACCTCAGTCCATACATCATTCATCTTCAGTTGATGAGTCAGGCACAACATCACCTCCAACATCACCATTTCATGAGCCTATTCATTCACCTGGCAGAGATGAAGGCACTGAGCAGGAGCATATTGAGCATGGTGAGAGCAGCACACCCAAAAGGGCTAGTTCAGATAACTTGGCACATACCTATCAGAGAGGGCACAGGCAAGTGTTTGCCCCACTGATTGTGGGAGGGGCCTTGCCTTCTTCATTGACAAAGCAGGTACAGAAGTGTAAGGAAAAAGTTGTAGAGGCAGAGATCCAGCAGTAGGAGGAAGACATCCATGAGATAGATCATGATTTTCAATTAGTTAACTCAGAAAAGCATGATGAAAGTAAAAGAAAAACTATTGTCATCAAGGAGAAGAATGCACTTATAGGTGAGCTCGAGGTCAGCTTGCAAAGGGCCAAATGGATCATTTCCTACTATGAGTAGGAAAATAGGCAGTTTGAGGTCAAAAATGAGCTCATGGAGATTCAACTTAAAAAGGTGAAGAGAGAGGTTGAAAAGGCAAAGGCCTTACTTGATGAGCCATATGCGCAGTATGGTGAGCCACTTGATGAACAGGTGCCAAGAAGAATTCTAAGGACTGGAGACCTAAAGAGAGCCTTGGAGCAAGAAAGGAAAAGGGAGGAAGAACTAGCCAATCAGCTCACCTTGAATGAGAAATTTGCCAAGATGGTAAATGAAAACCAAGAATATTGGCTTGAGAAGGTAAATGATCATTTGGAGAACCTCCTAGACAAGGCCAAGAAGGACAATGATATTCAAAGAAGGATGGTAAAGCACTATGCTATGAGAGACAAAATTGCAAGGGCCAAGCTCAAAAGAGCTCATGCAAAAATTGAGGCCTTAACCAAGCAAGAGGAGAAAAAGAGGTTGGATATCCTTGCCGAGGCATCACTCCATGCCTCAAACATATAACCAGCTGTTAGCCCACCAATTTTGGCCATTTTTGAACAATTTTGGCAAGATATGTTTTGTTGTGTTTTTTGAAGAAATTTTGGCACAGTCAGCACGGTCAAACGTGCAGCACTTAGGACGCTGCGCTTTCGTTTGGAGCATCCAATGAGAAAACGGTCAGCATTTTTGGATTCAGAATGATGAGGACATGCAACCTGTACTTTTTCTAAGAATGTGGAGCAAAAATGGTCATCCAAAAGGGTCAAAAACTACCAAAAAATTACCTTTCTGCCTCTTTTCTGGCCTGGTCGCTGCGTGTTTGAGAAGTCTTGGGATATTGCAATTTTGGAGGGGAAATCAAGCCCATTTTGAAAACCAAGGGTAGTTTTGGAAACTAGACAGGATAAGCTTTCCAATGAGCTATCCTGGGCTAGATTTGGACATCGGGAAGGTAGTCAAAAGTCAGCTTGAAGAGGACGTTGCGCATTTGACCAGGGTCGCTACGCGTTTAACTAGGTTGCTGCGTGTTTGATAGTTTTCCACAATTTTCACTGTTTCATTCCAAGTTGAATTTTACCCATGGGAAATTCAAGTTTTACTTATGTAATTGATCTAGATGATGTAATTATTATGTTTTTACTTTTATCTAGGGTAGATACATCAGTTAGATGGCCTATGTGGCATGTAATGAATCAGTTTGCTAGAGTGAGGGATGAGTCACTTTGACCACCCTACACTCCAACTATCAGTTCAACCTTTCTTGCAACTACTCCTCCACTCATGGATTTGACCCCTGAGCCTAGGATGAGTTGGTTTTTGGCCTATATTATGTATTTTCTTAGTCATTTTACAGGTTGGATTCGGTAGGGATGTTATACTAATGTTCGGGGACTATTGTATCAAATTTTGGCAATTTTCAAAAGATGAGTTGTAGTTATTTTTCTGGGATACATGTGGTATGAATTTTTAGCATTGTTTCTTCTTTGTGATGATTTGTATGAATGTTTTATCAATTCATAAACCATTCCATGTATGTTATATGGTAATTTACAAGTTTATAAGAAGAATACATGTTTTCTCATGCTCTGTTTTGGGTAATTTATCATACTTTGTCCATTTTTCCTCAGTTTAAGAAGAATACATATTTTATGCTCTTCCTAACCCCTCATCGATCTTAAGCCATCTCGTCAAATCACCTTTTAAGTGTTAAGCTTCATACCTACCTTGCCCCTTTAAATGTTTGCAATCATATCTCATTCGCCCTGACCTACAACCTCTGACCTAAATCACCCATCCTTGTGACTACCCAACCAAAAATCAAATCAATCAACCCCCTGCACTTTACATCTAGCCTAAAACCCTAATCTATCCAGCCCTCCTTGTTGTGATCCTTTTGAGAGAGCCCTCTCCGGCTTGGTAGGGCTAGCTACCAAGCTAAAAGACTAGCTTGTGGTTACCTCAGCCGGACTCTTCCTCAGCCTTGGAGATCCGAATGAGTGATAACACAGACTAATGGCTTCTTATTTAGTCTTAGATTAAAGGATATTTTTTTATATAAGCCCATAGGATGTGATCTTCAGTTTGCCTTCCCTTCACCTTAGCTTTGATACCATGTTGAGAAATCAATAAGCATGAATATTAGGTAGATTTCTCTTCCTTGATAATTACTTGTGAATATTTGTTGGCTTATTATTAAATTTTATGTTGTTCTTCATCAAGCAATTACCAAAATACAAAACATGAATATCACAATAAACAAAGAACATAATAAATTAGGCTCCAAGCCAGGGAAAAACCCCACAAAGGGGAAAACCAAATAAAATCCTCTTTTTATATAATCAGATCAAAGTGAGATATCCAAGACCCAAGACCAAGACCAAGATAGTCACAAAGAACCCAAGTCAACCCTCCTCCAAGTCTCTTCCACCAAATCAAAGTCATCAAAGTCAACACTTGTCAAATTTCTGAATTCTAATCATACCTTGAAATTTTAGCCCCTAACATTTCGACCCTATAACAACTATGAAAAATCGTAGAGAATACTCACAAATGTGGATAGATTAGGGATTAAAGAAAGACTTTCTTTCTCCTTAAACTTCATTCTCTTTTTCGTTTTACTTCGTTGATTTTCTTCTTCTTGTTTGCACAAAAATCAAATTGGTTGCCAAAATGTGGAGCATAGTTGCAAATATATAGTTGTTCGACCATATGATGAGACACAACTTATGGGTTGGTCCAATCGTCCATCTGGAGGGATGGATTGGTCTTGTGGTGAAAAAATGGACTATTATGACTCTCTCTCTCTCTCTCTCTCTCTCTCTCTATATATATATATATATATATATATATATATATATATATATATATATATATATATAAACAAAAAAAATATATCTTACAAACCATCCAAATGGGAGTTTGACTCCTGACAAAATTTCTTATTGACTCAATAAATCCTAGACTCATGAAGAACATGCTTTGATTAGAAAATAATAATAATTTATTTTTCTTCTTTTTGTATTTACATGAAAGACATATTGATACAAGTACAATGATAATTATGAAGACCGGACCTAGTTACATTTTTCAAAACTTTGATCCATAAAATGTTATTATTAATGAGGACTCTCTGATGTATTGAAGAAAATATGCAACCTACTTCTTTAGGTAGCATTGTGTGATGTCTAGATTGGAAAAATCAAATCAACCTCTCTACTAAAAGGTTTTAGATTCAATAAATTTTGAAGAATATGTAAATTGTAATCTTTATAACTTTACTCTCTTAGGAACTGTTGTTATACTTGAACTTTCAACACATATAAAAGCCATGTTAAATAAGGTAAACACTAGTCAAACAATGGAAAGCTTCTTTGGGCCAGTAGTTAAAATAGAAAGAGAAGGTCGACCATCAAACAAAAGCCTCCTAAAGAATTAAGTAAAAGACATATGAAAGATAAAGGGGACCACAATTGTTTTTCATGATAATCTTCACCATTTCCTATTTTATAGTAATGAAGGCATCTCTGAATCTCATGGTTGTGTTGAATTAATGGTTTTCTTGGTACTTTTGATGATAAGCATTTACTTTGAAATGGTTTTACATATTTGAAATTTCCATTTGAAGTTATAAATGTCTCTAAAACTTAATCTCAAACACTAAAATATTTTATTACATTATATCATCACTCTCAATTGTTTTCGAACATCTTGAGTGGGTTTTAGTTCGCTGACCATCATAAAATTGCATGCAAAAATGAGATTCTTAGACAACATTTGTGGTGATAACATGGATGCCTTTAATGGATTTGGCATCTAGATCAGTGGTCGACATATCATATACAATCTTGGACGAGATTTGAGACCAGATTGTTGTGCCCACTCAAAGGTCACAAAAGAATATTATAAACCTTTATGTTTTTGATAAAATAGTTGACTTTTGCTTTAGCAAATAAATAAAGATAGGTTCTAGTTTGCATTTCAATATTTTTTTTCACTATTTGAGATATTATCATGGCCCCCAAGAATGTGAGAAACCATACATGGAGATATTATGATGAGGTTGATGGGAAAAATTACAAATATTGTAAGAAGGAAATGAAAAGGGGGGATCCATGGAGTAAAAGAACACTTAGCGGGAGTTGTGGAAAGTTTAATCCTACCCTGCTATCTTAAATGATACTAAAGACCAAATGGTAGACTCCATTAGGGTGTGTTCTGGCATAAAAGGTCAATGACTACCATTTTTTATTATATGTAGTTATTTGTTGTGGCGTGATGATTTTTGGACTCTAAGACCAATTTAAGCCTCAAGGTTTATGTATTTTCCAAAGGCTATGAGACTCAAACTTGGAAAATCTTGGTGACCCGATGAAATTAGCTTCACGACTTTACAAAACTCAACAAATAGGGTAAAAAATCAAAATGAAGGAAATTTTTTACCACATAAATCAAGACAATCATAAACTCAGAATAGGAAATTTCTCCAATCTTGAGTTTCATCTACAAATATGCCTAGCATATGCCCTTGAAGAGCTTGGGCCTACAATGCCAATTTCTCCTAGTCCAACTATATCATGCAAAAACTAAGATTTCAATTTGTCAGGTTTATCAAATATTGGTTTACTAGAAAGATCATTGAGAGATTCATACTTCGCAACCTAAGTGAATTTTAGATCAATCTTATGTAATTCAATTGGATCCATATACTTTGGTTGCAACTTTTTTATGGGAAAGTGAAGGTTGTATCAAATGAAGACCAACTTTTCTAGTCACTCATGCTCCATGTTATTGCACTTCTTGGTGCGTAAGTGTTGAAACACTAACCAATTATGCTCACAACCTGAAGTGTTGCAAGGCTAACTCAAAACTCTAATAATGGACAATTCTTGTGGCTCTAGTGTGTCAAATCCACAATCTATCCACTAGTGAGTTGCTACAAGAAAAATAAGGATTATAATTTTTCTATGAGAAACTAGATTTAGAAAAACTACAAAATTATAATTAAATAAATTACAAATGAAATATTATCTACCATTTTCTTGTTCCTAAGTCATTTGTTGATCTAAATCCAAAGACTTTAATTGAATTCTCATGCAAATCCCACTACATATTGATATTCTCTTGAATTATGAGATCTAGGAACATCCCCTTGAAACAATCCAACACATCTCTCATCACCTCGAGACCTTTTTTAATTTTATATTTATCATTATAGAATATATTGGGATTGAGATATGCTCTTTTTGTAAGAAACACTTAATGTACTTGCATAGTCTACCTGGAATTAATAATTTTCCATAAGAGACTATATTTAGTTTCATTCCCCTTATATACAGTCACAAGGGCCTCTTTTCCCCAATACATACCCTCATAAAGGTATCTCATAGGTGGTTTTTCTCCATCCACGACCCTCAACACTTCCAAAATGATGCTATGAACCTTAGTGACAGACTCCCATAATCATCTCTTGACATTGACCTAAAACAGTCATTGCATCCAATTTTGTATAGTCTTTCCTGTCTAGCCATTTTTTACTCACAAACATATGTCCCAATGCCATGTACTAAGTGAAAATAATTTAGATGAAATAAAATTGGTTACAAATTGTGTGACAACAAGGGTAATTACCTAGCCCTCTAGAACTTTCTCATAAGGTTCAACACAATTATATGTACTTGGCTATGTTTTTTCATTCATTAATAATTTCCTCTACCTAACCCAAGTTACCTATGTCCTCCAAAATCAGATCTATACAGTGGGAAAAACATAAGGTCCAAAAAATGGGAGAATATTTCTCACATAGAAATATTCCAACCAATGTTATCAAGCCATAAACATCAAATGGTCAAATGAGACTATGGCCAACCTAGGAATCAATTTATGAATCAGTCGATTGGTAATATATAAAATATGCAAACTTTTATTAACACATATCAATAGAAATCCAAACCATTTGAATTCAAACATGTGAAGTTTTCTTGTTTTAGGATTGGGAGGAAAGGGAGAGGGAGTTTTCTTTTGTTTTTTTCCTTAATTTTCCTTTTTTTGATCCCCATTCTATTGGTGATCTTACTAGTCTAATTTGGTTGTCATGCATTCTAAACAAGTTGAGAATGGCTAAATCAAGCTAGACTAGCCAGTTCCATGCTCTTGTCAGGTTCAACCACCAATTCAAGTACTAAAGAGTTTGTTCAAGTCCAGACCAACTATTTTCAATCAAGACAGTGTGACTCTAATAAGTTAATAACTATGGTTCTAACTACCACAAAATTTGGAACATTGCTCATGATTACTTGGAGAACATGTTTGACCCAACTTCATCAACAAACTCCGCCAACAATGAATATAACAAATTTGCATACTTCATTGATGACGCATCAATGGCTTTCAGGAACATGTTTCTTTTAGCAAATGATACAAGGAAATTTATGATTTCTCTATTACTTGTATTTTTCCAACCATCTAACACAATGGTCCAACCAATGCTCTCCCATGGAGTTTTAAGGCCTTGCAACTCTTGCTTGACACATTATAACTCCTCATCTAACTCCTTCTCCCTAATCGAACTATAAGAGGGGGGTTTGTATCCATGGCCAGCTATTTCAATAGCATCTACCATGGGGTGAAAAAAAAAGGTTCACAAGGATATATGGGAGGTCTCCATGGTAACAAAAGCTCCTAATTGCAATATATGTCCCCTTTCTTCTTTTCATTGAAACTCACCAAGGAAGGTTGAGATCCTAGGGTTGTGTGAGTGGTGCAAAAGGAGAGGTCATGATTGGACTTGCAACATTTGATGAGTAGCTACCAATAGGTGGCATTTCAGATATTCTACAAGATGTTGCAATTTTCAACCTCATCCTACATTTCTTTGCTTTGGTTGCTTTGATTATTTCCAAAGAAACTACCATTTAAGTTGAGACTTCTTCAAGGGAAGTATCAAAAACTACGTCTTTCCATGGATTGATGCTAGGTGGTGCTTCAACCTATTTATGCCCCATTCATAGGTGGTTACAATATCTGCAATTGGCCTTCTTGTAATCATTCATCTCAAGTCAGCTAGTATGCTCTCATGCTTGTTCAAGTTGTCTTTTGGATAGAACCATGGGCAGTGGAGGCTCAAGAGAAAGAAGATAGAACAAGGATAATAGAACTGCAAGTAAATGATGATAAATTTTGAAATCAGAGATGAAATGAAAAATCATAAAACAATTAGATTGAAAATCAAAATACCTCTCCACAATGAGAATGCAATGGCCATTGGAACTACACAACAAAGATCCAACATGAAGATTTCTTATTTTCCATCTAGAGATTTATAATTATTCTCCAAATTGGAGGCACACTATAAATGATCTCCAAACAAACATTCTCCAACTACAAATGATCTCCAAAAACATCCTCCACATGCTCTCCTTCATCTAGCTAACAAGATTTCTATTTAATTTCCGTCCTTCCATCTTGAAGCAAGAAACTAAAGGTATTGTAACTTCTAGGAGATATAAGCATGAGATTAAAGGTAATAGGCATACTCTATTATAAAAAACCTTGCTAAAACAAGTTTCATTTTTCACAGTCACGATCTAACTGGAACCCAAAATCATTCAAGATGAAATGTGAATGAGAGTGACCTTCAATGTCGTATAGAGTTGTGTTTTAAAAATTGACTAAACTGGAACGAGAACTAGCCAATTCAACCAATCCATTCAAGATGAAATGTGAATGAGAGTGACCTTCAATGTCGTATAGAGTTGCGTTTTAAAAATTGACTAACCTGGAACGAGAACCAGCCAATTCAACCAATACACCCTTTGGGGGGCATAAACTGAATTTGAACCAGTTTGACCGGTTGGTTTGCTTAGTTCAAACCGTTGATTCATTTAGAAAAACTTATATATTAAATTTTTTATACCGCTACGAATTTCCAGTTCAATTCGAACTTTTAAGACACTGGTGTAGAGGTGTCGCCACTCTTTTTGTGCCTCCAATTTTTTTTTTCAACCATTTCTCTAAGCATTTTGCATGTGGGATTTGTGTTTCTTTGTCAAGGATCAATTTACGGCCTCTGGAAACAAGCTTCCACGAGTTTGAAAAATTCTACCGTGTTTCAGCAGAGTTTGGATTACATGCGAGTTCTCCAATGAGTTTGGAGGTGCTTCTTTTGGGAGAGACTAGGCAAGGCTAACCAGTCCCTGTTGAGTCTCAAAATGCTAGTATCACATTCAATGCCATTGCTATATACATGAGAAAAGAGTGCAAGTTTGGTTACTAATGGTTTGGATTCCATTGGTGTCATGAATATATAATTCTTTTATTAAATTTTACATATTTTATGTACTTTTAGTTGACTGTTTCCTCATCCAATTTTCTGACTGGACCCAATCTGACCCTTGGCCAGCTGCAGTGTTCTTCTAACATTGTGTGCCAGTTATATGCACCTGTTTATACTATATAGTCCCCTAATATATATGGAAATTGTTCTTTGCAAATCTTATAGAGTGCTAAGTGCATATTTATATGCATTCCATTTAAATTTACGTTCTTTCTTCAAATTTTTAATAGTTATTTAAATTGACATTCTTTCTTCACTAGAGTGATTCTTGTGGAATCAAGTTAATTCCACAATTACAAATATAAGAGAGACACAAAGTTGAAAATTCATGGAAATGGGACCATAATTACCTAGTGAACCTACCCTACAATGAGACCATTTTCCAATTTATATTGTGTGGAGTTGTAATAAGAAAGTCCTCATTGGTGACCAATAGAGTCTACAATTTGTATGATCAATTAACTATAAAATATTCATGTAATACTATTAATTTAAATTGCAAGTGATCCCATGGTATCGAATCCAAACAAAACAAAACATTGACAAATGCAAATCCAAACACCATCAGAGATAAATGCCTTAAAACAACAGGATCTAAATCACATATATTACTATAAAGGAACGAGTATCACTCCCTTGAAACTCAATATTCTTTTTATGTATTTTCAAAAAAATTGAGAACAGTTTCCATGTGACTCTGATAGATCAAAATAATGTAATCTACCATTTTAGTGTATTTTCTTTTTAGCAGTAAGTGGATGCTCGCAATTTTGGAACTGGAACCTTAATTTCAGAGAGCTCAATGTAAGGATTTGATAAAAAGAAATGTGCTTAAACTGCTGGTTTTGTAACGTTTACACCAGTGAATGCTCATTGTCAAATATGATACATGTGGAATTATATCCCTTACATGTCCAAAACTTTGTCTCTCACCAGTCAATGCATGCCCATGGAAGCGCATCCCTTTTGTGCCAAAAACTATAGAGGTACTGACATGGACAACAAATGCTTTGACTCTCCTGAATTTCAGCTGCTTAGAGCATGTACGGTTGGGGAATCATCAAAATGACTTTCCTAGTTTCTATGAACATTAGGGGTTTAGGCGCAGCTCCGAAATTTAATGCACTTAAAGATGTCTTTTTCAGGGCACATCCAAAGATTATTTTTGTACAAGAACCCATGCATCCTAGTAATGTGTCAGTTACCTATTTTAGGAGAATGTTTCCGCACTGGTATATTGTAGCCACGAGGGCAAACGACCAGTCAGGGGGCCTTGTTGTGTTATGGGACCCAGGAGTGATAAGAGCAAAAGCTTTCAGATGCAGCGCAGGAATTCTTATAACCACTTATATTAGGGGTCAAGCTTCTGTTTTCAATTTGATAAATATCTATGCTCCATATAAAAATAGACTTCCATTATGGGAAAGCCTCTTTCAGTCTCGCATTTTTGAGCTAGTCTCTCTTCTGATGGTGGGTGATTTCAATCTCATTCTCAGTCCTAATGAAAGATGGGGCAACTGCAGGGGAAAGGATCCACTGGCTGATAGAATGAGGAAAGAACTACTAAGTAGGGATCTAGTGGACATTGCCCCTGATAAATTGGGGCCAACATGGGACAATAGCAGGACAGGACAGGCCTTTATAGCAAAAAGAATAGACAGAGCCATTGTGCATGCCAGCATAATCGCAAAAATGGGAATGTCGCATTTATCCATTGGGAACGATTACTCTTCAGACCATAGACCCATCTTCCTAAAATGGAGGGAAATGCCGATCAGACTTGGCTATCCTTTCAAATTCAATCGGCTCCATCTAACTGACTCTTCATATAACGAATTAATCTCTAGCAAGTGGAAGAGTCTCATTGAATCTGAAATGGCGCCTTATATGCCCTTTCGTGTTAAAATGGAAAGCTTGCGGGCTCTGACAAAGGAATGGCAGAATCTTAAAAGGAGAAAGGAGAAACAGGACTTGGAAAACATACGGAAAGAACTTGATTCCCTTCTACAGACAGCAGATCCCAATAACCTCTCTTTAGATCTAAAAAGCACGATAAGGAAACTGGAGAAGAGAAAACATACCATCCTGCTAAGAGAGGAGGCTACATGGCGCCTTAAAAGCAAAGCCATATGGCTCAAGGAGGGTGACAGGAATACAAGATTTTTTCACAATTTTGCTAATGCTAGGAGAGAAAGGAATTACATCTGGAGCATAAAAGATAGAGCTGGAAATGTTTACTTAATGCAGTAGGAGATCACGATGGAGGCTGTAAGTTTTTTCCAAAATCAATACAGAAGAAGGGAGGTTCATTTTCAAGATGCTATGTGGGGCATTGAGATGGTTCCTGAAATGTTCGATGAAGCTGCAAACGATGAGTTTATCAAGCCAATTACTGAAGAGGAACTTTTAAAAGCCATAAAGTCCTTCAAAAAGGATAAAAGCCCGGGGCCGGATGGCTGGCCTATTGAATTCTTCTCCCATTTCTTTTATCTTCTCAAAATGGACTTGCTGAGCATGGTCGAAGCCTCCCGGATGTCTAGAAGCATACATTTCGCCACCACTTCAACTTATATAGCTCTAATTCCAAAGAAAAAGAGGTTTGAAACTTTTCATGATTTCAGGCCTATATCGCTCTGCAATATCATGTTTAAAATATCATCGAAAATCATTGCAGAAAGAATGAAGCCAATTTTGAATTCATTTATTTCGGCAGACCAACATGCTTTTTTAAAGGGTCGTTTTGTTTTGGATGCGGTTGCTATGACTCAAGAGGCTCTGTTCTCAATGCTAAAAAGAAAC
The DNA here is from genome assembly GCA_031772625.1 of Pinus tabuliformis. Taxonomy (NCBI): domain Eukaryota; kingdom Viridiplantae; phylum Streptophyta; class Pinopsida; order Pinales; family Pinaceae; genus Pinus; species Pinus tabuliformis. Next base: position 161,992,202 of record CM062809.1, read on the forward strand.
AGGGATGCGGTCATCCTCAAAATCGACTTACAAAACACATACGACTGTGTGGAATGGGGTTTTTTAAGAATCCTTCTTGCTAAAATTGGTCTGAAGACTCAATGTGTTAACTGGGTTATGAGCTGCGTTGAGAATGTCAAATATTCGGTCTTAGTCAACAGAATTCCTTCGCCTTTCTTCCAGGCTGAGAGGGGTCTTCGACAGGGATGCCCCCTCTCCCCTCTGCTCTTCATTCTGGTTATGAATTCCCTCAGTATGCAGATAAATAAAGCAGTAGTGGAGCAGCAATGCCAGCCGGTTAAGATCTGCAAAGAAGTCTCTCTGTCTCATAATCTTTTCGTGGATGATGTCCTAATCTTTGCTATGCTTACCAAGGCTTCATGGATCTGTATAAATGATATTCTCATCAACTTTCAAAAAGCTACAGGGCTGTTTATCAATAAGGAAAAATCTTTCCTATTTCATAATGAATCAAACATGGAGATTATTATTTGGATATCTGATCTGATGAATATCACTCCTATTCCCATAAAGCACGGGCTTAAATATCTGGGGTTTTCCTTAAAAGCAAAAGGGAACTCGCATGTGGATTGGCTATGGCTAATAGATCGTTTTTATAAAATGATCTCATCATGGGAATTAAAACTCCTTTCCCTGGCTGGCTGATTCATCCTTGTTCAGGCGGTTCTTTTACAGCTTTCGGTTTATTGGGGCCATATTTTTTTCCTCCCTGCTAGCATTATTAACCACATGAACAAATTGATTGCAAATTTTTTGTGGGGTGGTCATTCTTTTCAGGACAAAATCCATCTTGTCAAGCTTTCGGCTATTTCCAAGCCAAAAAATGCTGGTGGATGGGGCCTCTTGAATCTGCGCACTTTCGGAAATGCCCTTCTGTGCAAATCACTTCACCGAGGCATTTTTGGCAACGGCCCATGGAGTAAAATTATAAAGGCAAAATACCTTCGAGGTAAGAGTATTGTTTACTGGTACAGGAGAAGATCTATTGGTGTCGGGAGAGGATCGTCCATCTGGCACAGTTACAGGAAAATTCAACACCTCTTCATGAAGTATTTCTGCTGGAATATATGCACAGGGGCCAGTATTCTTATTGGTTATGATACTATAACAGGTGCCCGGGAGCTCTCTTTTCCTCAGCCGCTGCTCCACACCCTTCATAGGCTGGGCTGCTTTACCTGGGATAAGCTGATAAAGGAATGGTCGGGACTTTCCCCGGTTTGGAAGGAGGGTGAAGATCTGCACCTCCCTCTATCCATGCTCTCCCAGTGGAATATGACAAAAACGAGTTTATGCAGCTCTGGAATCTTGCAATTGGGTTCAAAAGATTCCCTGGTTTGGGGCCTCAAAAATCCCAATCAGTCAACATATGTAAAATCTATATATGCTGATCTCATCTCTATCACGGAAGGTAGTCCTCAGCCGCAGTTTCCCACCTATTTCTGGAAGGCTGTGTGTCCTCTCAAAATGATTTTGTTCTCTTGGTTGCTATTCTGGAATAAAAATCTTTCATGGGAGGCTCTACAGAGGAAATCATGGCAGGGGCCGAGCAGATGTTCTATGTGCCTAAACGACGGGGAACCAAACTTGCACATGTTCTTTCAATGTGCCTCAACTCTCAAAATCTGGTATGTCTTGTCTTTGCAGTTTGGTTTTCCTCTCACCATCTTCTCTTCTGTCCAGGAAGCCTTTTGTTGGTGGAGCAAGCATTCCTCTTCTCGGAGATCGTTGTTCATCATTTCTTGTTGGTTTCTGTGGACTTGGCGGAATGATCACATCTTCAATGGTTCGTGGATCCCTCTTCAGGCCATTATTCATCGAATCAGTCCTGTCATGTTTTTTTTTGCCAGGATGCCTGATCGCCAATCTATGCAAGGCGCAGCTATTTGCCTGAAGATCTTCTTAGCTTCGTTTTCTTCTTTTCTTCTCATTTTGCTGGTATCTCCTCTTCAATTTTTGGACCTCTGCTATTCGGCCGATCTGTCTGTTCCTTTCTATGGGTAATATATATTGTAATCAATATGTGGATATGTGGATTATCTCTTTTTTGGTTCTGGGTCTGTTTTGGGACAATTTCGGGCCTTGTGGGCCATTTTGAGGTGATATATAGGTCTACCTATTTTAGCTTCTGATATGGTAGTCTTCGGACTATATGTATATGAGTCCATTTCTAAATCTCAGGGGGTTTCTCTATCTGCTGAATCTGCAGCTATATGTATGGAGGTTTTTTATATTTCCTTAATATAAATCTATGCTGGTTTTTTCTCTGAAAAAAAGGTTTTGTTCACTGATGATCCCATGGGTAGACATCAAGATGGTCAATGTGGACCTCCCAAGCCATAGTGATAATGTGGGTGTGTGTCCCTAATAAGCATGGAATCATTGTTCACTCATGAGCTTTGCCAACACAAAATGAAAATTTTCGTTTGTGTGGGTTTGTATCCGTGCATCTAGACACTAATAAATTATCATGGACAGGAATAAATAAGTTGAAACATTAATATGTCCTATATTATATATATATGATAGAATAGAAATCACTCACAAAATAAGATTTTATCGACGCTTTTATTGGGTATGTACTCATAACAAGCAACCTGTCTAGTCCCTCTGCGCAATAATCCAGCAGGTTCACAAGATTTCGACGTTTAAATTTTTCCACAAAATTGACTTTATTCATAAATTCCTTCTTTCCTTGCAAATATTTCAAAGACATCTTTTTCACAGTTATTTCTTTTCGATATGAAGTAGTTCCCTGAGATTCAAACAATAGATTGATATCATGATTTTGTAAATTATTTACGCTTAATTGTCGCCTTACCACATATTAGTTTCCAAACTAGCAGTTTGCATCCAACGATCAATGGTGCCCTGACAGAAGGCTCCCAAGTCATATAATTTAAGATTCAAAGTTTTTAACAACAACACAAGCTTTCTTAGCCTATGTTACCTTATATACAGGCGTCATTAAGATTCTAAGTTTCTAACAACAAGAAAAAGCTTTCTTAGCCTGTGTTACATTATATACAGGGCCAAATCCTCCCTCTCATAGTTTGTTATTTTCATGAAAATTTTCAGTAGCAGCTAACAATGTCTCCAACGTAAATAGTATTTGCGGATCATGAAGGATCAGTGTGTCTTCCTCGAGTCTATTGTGCTCTATATCACGAGGAGGAGATAAATTAGAGAATATTACCGTAACACAATTGAATATTACATACATGTTATAATTCACAAACCATAGTTTATGGGGTTTTGGATAAATATTGATTGAGTGTTGTGTTAAGGCACTCCTTGATGTAAAGTCACTGGTTCAATTCCCCATATATTAGACATGATGAAGATGTAGTCCTACCAAACTTACAAAAAAGAATCACAAACCATAACTTGTAAAAATTAAACAAAATATGTAAAGTTGATTATTTCAATGCTACGGAACAATAAAAAGATACAATTAAAAAAATACATGGAAAGATGATGTTAATAGAAAATAAATGTATTAAAAAACAATTAAAAATTTATCAAGTTTAAAAGCTCAGGATTTTAGAAATCCAGATTTGTTATTAAATATTTGAAATTAAAATTTCAAATTTGTTCTTAAATATTTGAAATTTGAAAATACTGATATTTAATTTATATTTAATAATTATTTAAATTTAAAATAATTATAAAGAAATGTTTTTCATTAATATTTTAAATTACCCTACTGTCTTTGCCAATTGTCTATAACGACGCACCATTAAAAGGGAAAAGATAATGTTAAAGAAATAATTTAATCAATAACTCTCCTAGCCTATTACTGTCATGATTAGCATATATATGTAAGGGTCTAATAAATTAGAAGTGGATCGAAACATTGTCGATCACACATGTTATTTAAGTTATTTAAGCGGGGATTTTCATATTCTGGGAATATCTTGGAATAGGTTTTTAATCTGATATTGATATTGAGGAGAAGGGTTTTTAAAATTTGGAAAAAATAAAAATAAGGTTCTAGTGGGGATAATAACTAGACCTATGTTAGTAAATATTTAGCTCAATTTTAACAAGAAATTGCTAACGATTTGAGGAGGTGTTTCTATGAAGTTACTGATTGGTTTCATGATAGGAAATGAGTCTAAATTTCTGGGGAACTGTTGAGACAATTGTTAATTAGTTGGGAGGAGTGTGGCAGCTCCTATTGTATTTTCGAAGATTCAGATAAGTACTAGTTATCTGTTATTTTGCCTTGTGCGTGCATGTATCAAGAATTTGTCTTTAATGCTAAATAAGAAGCAAGGTAGTTGCAATTAACTATTGTATAAAAGTCTTTTTTGGTATAGGGAATAGGTCAATTTGGCAATAAGTATTTTTGTGAATTTGACTCTTGCAAGCAACCAAATGAATTTCTTTAGCTACACTTAATGATTTTTTTTTGTGTATATATATATTTGTAAATATATAATAATGTAAGTCAAAGGGGTATATTTATATATTTGAAATAGTTAGCAATGTCGAGGTTAACCTTGAGATAAAGTACCAAGGTTATCCCAGGTTGTCCCTTCCAAGTAAAAATCAAACCCAAAAACCAAGTCGTGAGCATTACTTCTTGTGCTTAGAGATTATCTATAACTAAATATATGTATCTACTGTTATAGATCTAATTTATAATAAACAGGAAAAATTAAAATAACAAGTAAATCAGTGTCTTCAGAAGATATGTCTACATATAATAAAAGGACAATATGTCTGAAGTAAAACATATTAAGAGTTTAACTCTCCCATAATAATCGTGTAACTGAACAATATAATTAAGTTACACTATAACGAGAAAATAATGGCCATTGCCTAAAGTTTTTCTCAACAAAGAAACATATCATAGGGTTTCCACAACACAAGTTAAAAATTACAATAATTGGGAGCCAATGTCAAATTACATTTGAAGGAAATAATATTTCATAATTGACCTCTAATAATATTAATTGAGTTACACACAATGGTCATGGTAGACCTAAATAAAATAACTCTAAACAAAAACTAACGGAGGAGCCAAGTAAATATGGACTCGGATTCTTAAGCCCAAGTATCAATCAGGTAATGCATACACTCATAATAAGGAAATTTTCGGCCAAGTTAGGCCTTCTCCCTTGTATTTATTTTAAGTCTTGTAATAGGTAGACAAGGAAATGGAGATAAGATTAATTCTAGAGTACCTGTAATTTCCTCAACAATAAGGTAGGATTAATCCTAGTTGCTTGCGCTTTGCAAGGTTTTTCCAAAGAGCCCGGAGTTGACCTGCAATTACAAGAGAATATAATTAAGATGAAAAATCAGAGCCGACCTACAATTACAAGAGAAAGTAAGTTAAAAGACTGATATAATTAAGATGAAAAATCAATTTTGAGTATGTTTAAAACAATATGATTCATACCTATAGCTGAGATTTTCCAGTAAGTCGAAACCTCGGTAAGAAAACAAACCCTAACATAGCAAACTAGGAAGTAGAGAATTAACAATTGCATGAAAAAAAGGTAAGAAAACAAACTCTACAGGATAGCTAACCACCAATGTTAATTTAATATATATGTATGATGTTCCTATAAAGGAAGAAGAAAATAATTAATAGTGAAACACAAAAAGCCATTTTGGAAAGAAACAGATTAAGGGCTTATCCTTTTTCTTCAGAAATGGAAATAATGACAAATGTTTAATGTAGAAAGGAAGAGTAGATAATTATTATTAGTATCTGGGGTTTTGAAAACAACATCCACCAAATTTTTAACATTGAGACCACCACTCTTTCAAACCCTGTTTGTAATAAAGTGTTGAAGAAGGTACCTAAAGTAGCTTTCCTTTCCCCTCAAAATAAGTGAAACAAGCAAGGTTTCATCTCTCAGATGGAGAGCAGATGACTCGACATGAGAGAACACCTATAACAGACCGTAAATGGAGAAAAAATTTATTGCCTAACCAAAAGAATAAATTTAGTGCTAACCAAAGGAATAGCCTAAACAATTCATATGCCAATTCCAAAAATAAAACATTGTAATTGCTCACACCCGTCACTGATTTAGTTTGGTTGCATGCCATAAACCCTTAGAAAGAACCCTAATCATGTAAAATTGAATGACCTTGTAAGATTAGTGTTGTCTTTCCTTTAGAGAAATCAAAATTTGATGTAGTCATGAGAAAGGAGGTTGAGTTTCAGTGAAAGCCTTGAGTTTCGAAGGCGAAAACCCTAAAGAGAATTAAAAAGAAAACTCTTAATGAATTTATGAAGAGAAACAAATTAAGTGCAAACACGATAAGATTAATTATAAAGAAAATCTTTGTAAACGGGTGTATCCATTATATATTCAATACATTGGTTCAATCACAATGAGTTTAAAACAAGGGAATGGCCGAGCCGAGCAGGTGTTCACATAGATTTGACAACTACTACTAAAGAAAGAAAAAAGTGTATGTAACCCTATCGTTATTAGCGGTGCAGAGCTTCAAGGGAGAGAAGCACATATGTGAATGGCGGCCAAACCAGACGATGGGGTGGCGTGGTTACACTAACCGCCCAAGAAAATTTCCAATCCCCGTTAGATGCAACCGAGAAATCTCATGTGTTGAATCTCCAACTAACCACATGATCTGGTGAGGTTTCACCTGTTTACACACCCGTGAAGCCCTAATTTGTATGAACCGTCAACCAAGGAGTACAAAACTTATATAAAAATCCATGAGGTTGAAATATACAAGATTTAGATACAAATATAGTCCAAAGCTTTCAAAGGAGCTTATATTATACCATACATGGCCCGACAGAGAACCATCTTTGATAATATATGATGTGAGAAGTTTGAAGGACGTTGACATTTGATGCAAATGTTTTCACATATGTATGAGGTGCAAAAGCATAAGGGGGAAACCCATTTAAACATATTTTTTTATATTGTGCTTCCAACCAATGGCTTAAAAATAAATGGGTTTAGTAACATTAATAAAAGGCTAAGTAAAAAAGAGAAGAAAATATTATATTATATTAAGTTTTTATAAATTTGTAGAATAAAAAAGGAAATTACATATACTTCGATTAGATATGAGATACATTACACCATGGAGTTAATCGAGATGATAATGTCGGTATGTTGGCTTGGAGTTAATCGAGATGATAATGTCGGTATGTTGGCTTGAATTTATTATAAACTTTGACATTTGCAAAAATAAGTTATGGCATTGACATGATAACCTGACAAACATAGTGTAATGGAGGAGTGCAGTTTAGATGTAATATACTAGTCATTCTCTCAAAAGGTGCAAGGAAATGCTTATAGGATCGTTGAATTAAAAAAGTGTACTTTGTTTTGACAATCAAACAAATAACAATTAATATATTAACAATTCTAATACTCTCCTCCACATTCAAATTTATTGGTTAAGAAAAAATTCATGTGAGATAAAATTTGAATCTAGTGGGAAGTTAATCCCAACAGATGAATGCTTTGATAGGGTAGTCTAAAATGTTCGGAGGTGCTATCCTCCAATTTCGTCCATATAGGTTGATGGAACCTTACCTTCACAGAGGTCCCACAACACAATAAAGCAGGGGATCATAACTACTTCATTAAACAACCAGTTGAGTGCAGTGTTTAATCAAATGGAGTGCAAATGATGTTTGCAAAATTCAAGTTATATCATTGAAACATCCATATATAAAGGCTACTTTTTCTTCCATCTACCTAACCATCAATCATCAGCTAAAAAGGATCAACATATTAAAAAAAATCATAGGCATTATCATCAACCACAATCATTCATAACCTTGTCACAATGTTTGAACAATATAGCTATTAATTATTGACTTATCATCCACTTGTTAGGTCATGATATAGATGCACTGCAAGTATACAAAGTTTCTAGTTCCCCTTACTAATGCTAGATTTCCTAAATTTAACCTGCTCTTTTAGAGAATCTGAAACTAAAATGGGTACACACCTATTGTTCAAAATATCCATTCCTGATGGCATCGCAACCCTACAAAGACATAGAATAAGAGACATGAAGAAGCACAACTTCAGAACAGGCATTGGAATTTTCCTTGTGATTCATATTTATGCAAGAATTAAATGAAAATACATATTTAAATAGAAACACAGAGCTACATCAAAAACTGAACTTCGTTTCACTAATAAAAGTACTAAAAATTGTTTACATGTAGAATGGAAATAGGCTAGCTCAGGTGATGGTAGCTTATCTCTGAGAAGAGATATGGCAGCTACATGCCTCTAAATTGTGTACAATGAGGGTCGGAGGCCTTTTTATCATTAAGAAACAATGGGAAATCATAAACATCCAAAAACCTAACCCTAGCAGATGAAGTGCTAAAAGCTTGTTGGCCATGTTGGGGTTAGCTGGAACATCAACCTCCTAGGGTCGTAAATTTGGCATACAACCTTCATTTGACTATCATAATACTGTGTTCCGAAGATCTCCAAGAGGTGTCCAAAATATAATAGCAAGTGAATTATACGCTTTCTTGGTATTTTTGTTTTCCCAAAAAAACGTCTTTTAGTCCCTCAAAATAGCTCCGAAAGTTTAGGACCCGAAAAACTACCAAAAATAGTAAATTGTGCTGCAATTAAGGAAAAAATAAAGAAACAACGGTGGGGGTCAATGTGGAATAGGTGGGTGGCCACCAATATCCACTTGGATCAGTCCCCCCCCACCCCCCCCAGGAAGCAATGTTACCCATTGTGTTGAGTGTTTCCATGAGATGGGGAAACTTCTGCTGAACATAGTCCCTGGTGAGCCACTTGCCTTGGTGCAGAAGTTCGCCAGCTTTGACAACCCGATACAGTTGGATTTTCTGTTAGCGAGTGGTCTTGATCTGTGTGTTCATGATCCGATCAAATGTGGTATGTTCCATGTAGTCTGGGTTGAGCTATATTGGTGTTAGTTCTTCTACAATGTCTGATGTGTCCAACAATGGTGGAAATTATGGCCGGTGGTAGTCCACATTGAAAATTTGGTGCACGCCAAGGAATGGGGGAATGTTAAGCTCAAAAGTGTTGTCACCCACAACCTTGGTGCTAGCGTAAATCCCATATAGAAGTGGTTGTATTTTTTATGGGTTTTGGTAAGGCATTCTTTCTAAAAATGCAACCAAAATTTGTTGCCCACCTAAAATTTATGTGGCACCCGATGCTGATCATGTCATTGCTTGTACTTGGCTTTGGACTTCTCTAAGATTTTGTGAACCCGCTGGAAGATGTGTTGGATGTGTTTAGTAAACCTGTTTTCTTTATCAACCTCATATTGTACATGTGTGGATCCTATCTGTGCAGTTGCATGAGGCATCACCACATCAATCCGACACAGTGGTTGAAATCCCAGAATCACATGAAAGGGAATGTGAACAGTCACGCTATGGAGATCTATGTTATAGTTAGCTGCACATAGGAAAGGCTCTCATCCCAGGTTTGTGGATGCTTGAGTCGTACATACGAAGTATGTGGACTATCATCGTTTTGATGACATATGTCCAACAATCAGTCTAGGGATGGAATGTAGTCGACTTGGTTAGCTTGGTGTCCAATAGTGTCTAGAGGCTCGACAAGAATGTGGTGAGGAACCTATTATCCCGATCCAATAAATGATCTACGAGATCCCAAAATGTACCCACTCTTTCACAAAAAGAGTTTGGTAGTGTCCTTTGCTGTGATACTCTTCTTGCATGTCGCTAATATATCCATTTTACAAAATTTGTCCATGACCACAAATACACAATCATTACCGTGCTTGGCAGAAAGGAGGCCAGACAGATAGTCCATGGAGATGTATTCTTAGGGATAGCTGGGAGTAGGCAAAGGAGTGTATAGGCCTTCCTTCTTGATGGTTGGCTTTGCGATGGCAAAGGCAGTGCAGGATCTGATATATTTTCCAACATCCTGTTGGAATTTGGGCCAATAAAAATACTTTTGTAGTACAACAACATTTTTCTCCACACCAAAGTCTCTTGCGATCCAACTATATTTCACCTCCCAAATCAACTTGGCATGCTCACTTAAAGGAACGCAAAGGTGTCCCAAGTAGCATAATAATGCATGATGGAGGTAAAAATCTGGAACTTAGTTTCCATCAACTAGAATTTAGTATGTGGTGGCGAACTTTGGATCATTTTTGTACAGTTGTGGCCATCTAGAGGTCTCATAGCCACAAGAGTTGAGAACAATATTTAGTGTTGCAACTGGGGGTTGATTGAGGCAATCTGTAACATGATTGACATTGCTTGTTTTTTATTTAATATTCAAGTGGAATTGTTGCAGATATGTAGACCACTTATGATGGCAATCGTTCTGCAACTTCCCTTATATCTGTATAAATTGAAGAGGTAAGTGATCTGTGTGGATGATCGTCTCCTTCCCCAAAATGTAATTTTTCCATTGTCGGTAAGCTTACACGATAGAATACATCTCTTTATCATAGGTGGGGTACTTCCAATTGTACCGAAAAGTATCTCACTATGATAGGCCATTATATGCCCTTATGGGGTGAGGGCTGCACCAATAGCATAGTCGGAGGCGTTTATCTCAATTTCAAATGGGTTTTGCAGGTTTGACAATGTGAGTATAGGTGCAGAGCATAGGCAGTGCTTTAGGTCAATGAACGCCTTTTGTTGGGACTCAAACTAGGATAACTTTACTTTCACTTTACCCTTGGTAATCTAACTCAAAGGCCAAGTGATATGGGAGAATCCCAACATGAACCTTCAATAAAAATTGGCAAGGCCTAAAAGGTTATAAAGCTCAGTTAGAGTGGTAGAGGCTAGTCAATCATGAATGGCTTGGATCTTAGCTGGATCCACACACATTCCTTTCTCATATATGATGTAACCCAGATATTGGACCTAGTTGATTCCAAAGGTGCATTTCTCCAAGTTGGCGCATAGTTTGTGTTGCTGCAAGGCTTAAAGGACATGTCGAATGTGTTGCAAGTGATCCTCCCAATTCTTGTTAAAGATGAGGATGTCGTCCAGATAAACAACCACGAACGAGTTGGTGAAGGGCCACAAGGTGTCATCCATCAGCCTCATAAAAGTTGCAGGGGCATTATTCAACACAAAAGGCATGACCAAACATTAAAAAAGGCTCTCCTTAGATTTGAAGGTGGTCTTCCATACATTTGTGGACTCTATTGGAACCTAGTGATAGCCAAACTTCAAATCAATCTTGCTAAAACACTTGGCCCCTTAATCTGGTCCAAAATGTCATCAATAAGTGGGATTAGACACCTGTTCCTGACAATGATTTTTTTTAGCACCCAATAATCAAATCAGAACCTCAACGTCCATCCTTCTTATGTAAATGTACAATCAGGCTTCCACAAGGTGAGGAACTTGTCGTATGTGCCCTTTTTGTAGAAACTATTGGATTTGTGCTTGGTCTCTTCATTTTCTAGAATGGAGTGGTTGTATATTGTCCCATTGGGTTGTTGGAATAAAATCCTAACATCTACATTTATTTTTTAGCCTAAGTATCCTTGAATTAGCCACATGCACTAAAAATCAGGTTCACACTTGCTTTTTGGTAAACTAGCTCGGTGGACCAACTTTCCCTTGTTTCTTGCTTTTAAAGGATTAATATTATGGAAATATTGGTCCAGCCACTTTCCTAAACCATTTAGAAATCTAAGTTCATGTTCACAACTAACCACACCTCATCCACTTGAGTTATTTTAGGATTGGTGCCCCACATGAAGATTCCCCCCTTAAATCAAGGGATTTGGTCCCCCGGACCATTTTAGCATGTTTTAAAGTTGCTTTCCTTGGGAAATGCACCTCTCCTCATGCTTTCCTCATGGCAGATAGTTGGCATAGGTTTTCTTGAGTCATTGTTGCTATTTTAGGCCTCCCTTTAGCTTTTCTTAGCCTTTTCTAGTTTTTTACTAGTTTTTTCCTAGTTTTCTAGATTCAGCAATTTCTATATAACCACCTCCCTTTGGGATCAGAGTTTTGGTTGCTCATGTATTACTATTGTTAATTAATTTAATACATTGTTTTTATGGAGAAAATTCTTTCTCTCCTCTCTTGAATATCAGAAAATTACTTGTGTTTAATTTAACTAGAATTCTAGATCTATCGGAGTTTCTGTAGGAATTCTACATGGCATTAGAGCTAGTCGAATCTAGTGGATTGTACACGCTTTTATTTGTAGGTACAGATAATCAGGAGGCACAACAAGCAGTAATGGATCATCTCTCTCATCCCACAAAACTCATTCTAAATCCTTTCAATTACTTCGAATGGAAGACAGAGATTACTCTGCTCCTCTGCAGTAGAGGGCTTTACAGGGTAATAATGGGAACAGAGACTGAACCGACTTCTACAGCAGAGAAGATCAAGTATTTCAATAAATTAGATGAAGCAATTGGGCTGATATTCCTATCAATTTCCAAAGAAATCCTCTTTCATGTCAGCAGAGCCACTACTCCCGATGCGGTTTGGACCACATTGGAAGGACTATTCAACAAGCAGGATGAAATGAGAGTGCATCAATTGGAGAAATCATATCCCTCAATCCAAATCATTTCAGCAAAATGCAAGAATACTTCACCAAGTTTAAATCCCTCCTCGTTGAACTTGATGCATGTGGAGTCAAGAAAGAGGAAGATCAACTCATCCTTTCAATTCTCTCGAAATTAGGCCCCGAATATTCCATATTTGTATCGTCTTTTCAAGCATCTAAATTGACTCTGGAAAAATGGAAAATGCCTCCATTGAATGACTTCATTGCAGAATTGAATCAAGAGAAAGCTAATTTAGTCCAAATGGGTGCCATCAAGCATTCAAAGAACCAAGCACTTGTGGCTACTGATGCTCCAAAGAGCAGTGGAAGAGACAAGCAAAAAGGGAAGGGTAAATTTAATGAATCGAAGAAGGAGAGACCTGTACAATCTTCAAAGAGCTCTTCTTTGCCTAAGAAGGAAAAAATAATTTGCAGCTACTGTTCCAAAGTTTTTCATCTCGAAGAAAATTGCATGAGGAAAACAATCGATGAGATGGGTAAGCAATTACAACAGCACAATCTCACCGTGCCCGAGAATGCAAAGAAGAAGGATGATAATAGAACGGGAGATGGGAGAGGGATAGCACGAGATGGTCATGCTTTAATGGCTATCAAATCCACTCCATCATCTTTGGTCCTTGATTCAGGTACATCGAACCATATGGCTGCATCAAAAGATGAATTTTTCTCCATCGAAGAAAAAAACAGATCCCCAATTTACTTGGGAGATGCCACACCCGCAAAGGTGTGCGGAGAAGGAATTGTAGACCTTGAAGGGGGCTACTTCACAAATGTGCTTCATGTTCCCTCGTTTTCCGCAAATCTTCTCTCGATATATCAGATCACTCATTCTGGTTCTGGAAGGAAGGTGGAGTTCACTCCGGACTCTGCAGTGATTACCGACATTTCCACGGGTTCACAGCTTGCACATGGAATTACAAATCACAATTCTCGTTTGTATTTCTTCTCCCACTTTGTTCCTAAATCTATTAGCACTATATTTCTGTAGCAATCTAATGATATCAGCAGGTTATAGCATGAAATATTTGGCCATCTAAACTATAATTACTTGCATCAACTTAGCAAGGAAAACATGGTAGAAGGATTGCCCGCTATTAAATTCACAAGCGGCGTATATCAAGGATGCATTCTTGGCAAGCATCCGGAGAAAAAGTTTGACAAAGGGAAGGCACAAAGAGCTTCTTCACCTCTTGGGCTAATTCACAGTGACATCATGGGCCCATTCCCACTGTCTTCAATCAGTAAGATTCGACATGTACTCACCTTCATAAATGATTTCTCTCGCCTTATTTGGTATTTTTTTTTGAAATTAAAATCGAAAGTATTTGAATGCCTTATAGAATTTAAAGCACTTGTTGAAATGAGTCTGGGTGTAAGATTAAGATATTCCATACTGATAATTGGGGGGAGTATGTTAACAAATATGTGCAGCAACTTTGTATTGATGTAGGTATACAACTACAACACACAGTGCCCTATACACCACAACAAAATGGTGTCGCGGAGAGGAAAAAACGGTCGTTAAAAGAGATGGCCAATTGTATGCTACATTCCAAATCATTAGCTCCAAAGCTATGGGCTGAAGCTATTAATTGTGCAACATACATTCAAAACTGCATTCCTCACAAAGAACTTAAAAGCACCACTCCATTTGAATGTTGGACTGGTAAGAAACTGAAAGTGTCACACTTTCGCATTTTTGGTTGAAGAGCATGGGCTCACATTCCAACAGATAAGAGGAAGGCTTTGGAACCTCAAAGTGTTGAATGTATCTTTATTGGATATCTTAACAATTTCAAAGGATATAGATTGCTGGACTCTCACACTGAAAAGTTCCTTGTAGCTCGAAGTGTGAAGTTTGAAGAAGAATCATTGCATGATTTTTCAGCAGACCCTGCAGAGGAACTGCTTGTTGCCACTGATGAGGAGTCTGAAACTTCTTCGAGCACTTCAGAGTAGCCATCAGAGAAGCCTCTTGGGTCTAATTTAGAGGATGAGGAGTAGGTCATGGCTACTCCAACTCAGCTGCCAACTTGGGCAGAGAAAACCCTGCAAGATGCAGGTGAACTAGTTGGTGATCCTGCAGATGTGAGAAGGACTAGATCACAGTTTTTTGGGGCTCCTCAAGCCCTGGCTGCCACCGAACCATTGCTTCCCATACATTTCTATATGACACTTGGTTCAGATCCATAGTCACACTCTAAGGCTGCTGGAAACCCACTTTGGGAGGTTGCCATGGATGAAGAGTACTCTGTTGTCATGGAAAACAACACATGGGACTTGGTTCCACTTCCGAAAGGAAGAAAGCTTGTTCGATGCCGATGGATCTATCAAACAAAGATTGCTGCAGATGGTGAGATAAGCAAGTACAAAGATAGACTTGTTGCAAAGAGATACTCACAGGTACATGGCAAAGACTACATGGAGACATTTGCACCTGTTGCAAGAATGGACTCCATTCGACTAGTTTTAGCCACTGCTGCTTCTCGCAGATGGGAGATTCATCACATGGATGTGAAGAGTGCATTTCTTCATGGAGATATCAAGGAGGAGATATATATGGAGCAGCCACAGGGATACATTCATAACTCTTCCCTCATTTGCAGATTAAAGAAATCTTTGTATGGCCTAAAACAGGCTCCCAGAGCCTGGTATGCAAAGATGGATTCTTTCCTGCTTTCCATTGGATTCATTCAATGAAAATCTGATCCAAATGTTTATTTGCTGCAACATGATGATTCCCTTTTTCTGATAGTACTTTATGTAGATGATTTACTGATGACAGGGAACCTTACCTCAGCTATTGATTCAGCAAAATCAGCATTGCACGATCGATTTTCCATGACAGATTTGGGATTGTTGCACTACTTTCTTGGTCTTGAAGTTTCTCAATCTACTTCAGGGATCAAGATGGCACAGTCTAAGTATGCATCAAATCTAGTTGTTTGCTTTTAGATGATAGAATGCAAGCCAACAACATCTCCCTTTCTTTCGAGGATCAGATTTGAGGATGTAGGTACTACACCTTTGGTGGACAGTACACTATATCAACAGTTGGTTGGGAGTTTGTTGTATCTTACTCACACCCGACCTGATATATCTTTTGCAGTAGGAGTTTGTTCCAAATATATGCAGGAGCCCCATGAGCTTCACTGGAAAGCTACAAAGAGAATCCTTAGATATGTGAAAGGTACTTCCAGTTTTGGTATCTTTTATGCTGCAGATTGCCCACTTTCACTGATTGGGTACACAAATTCTGATTGGGCTGGCAATGGTACAGACTACAAGTCCACCTCTGGTTATGTTTTCAGCTTTGGTTCAGGGCCTTTTTGCTGGTCTATCAAGAAGCAATCCATGATTGCTTTATCTATAGCCGAGGCAGAGTATAGAGGTGCAGTGAATGCAGCTACACAAGCTATTTGGTTGCAGGGGCTTCTCTCCGAGTTTGGTATTCAGTATCCACTTCCGACTGTCATATTTTGTGACAATCAGAGGTCCATTCAGATATCGATTGATCCAGTTCATAGGCAGTGGACCAAGCACATCAAGATTCACATGCATTACATCCGCGAGTTGATCTGTGACTGAGTCATATCATTGCACTACTACCCTATTAAGCAATAGGTTGTAGACATCCTCACCAAGTCTTTCACTAAAGAGAAATTTTCAGAACTGAGAGCTATGCTTGGAGTGGTGGAGATAGTTGAGTAGGCCCTTCTGGCCACTTAGCCAGTTTTTCCTCTCCTTTTTTTTTTTTTTTTTGGGGGGGGGGGGGGGGGGGGGGGTTCCCATGAGGTTTTCCCTCTTTCTTCATTTTATGAGGATCTTTTATTTATTGTACCTGAGTACCTAACATGGCATCTTGGCCGAGACTCAATTTAGATAAGTGAGTTAGGATGAAGGGGGGGTGCTGGAATATAATCCTAACATCTACATTTATTTTTTAGCCTAAGTATCCTCTACTTAGCCACATGCACTAAAAATCATGCTCACACTTGGTTTTTGTAAACTAGCTTGCTGGACCAACTCTCCTTTGTTTTTTCCTTTAAAGGCTTAATATTATGGAAATATTGGTCAAACAACTTTCCTAAACCATTTAGACATCTAAGTTCATGTTCACACCTAACCAAACCTCATCCACTTGAGTTATTTGAGGATTGGTTCCCCACATGAAGATTCCCCCTTAAATCAAGGGATTTGGTCCCCCGGACCATTTTAGCATGTTTTAAAGTTGCCTTCCTTGGGAAATGCACCCCTCCTCATGCTTTCCTCGTGGTTGATAGTTGGCATAGGTTGTCTTGAGTCATTGTTGCTATTTTAGGCCTCCCTTTAGCTTTTCTTAGCCTTTTCTAGTTTTTTACTAGTTTTTTCCTAGTTTTCTAGATTCAACAATTTCTATATAACCACCTCCCTTTGGGATTAGAGGTTTGGTTGCTCATGTATTAATATTTTTCATTAATTCAATACATTGATTTTATGGAGCAAATTCTTTCTCTCCTCTCTTGAATATCAACAAATTACTCATGTTTAATTTAACTAGAATTCTAGATCTATCAGAGATTTTACAGGAATTCTACATGGGTAATGGTGCTTCGGAAGTCAGATCAATCAAATGATTGACCTAACAGTGTCTTGGTACCCCTATGGGTGAGGAGAATATGTCCTTGTATTCTTCCACAACCTTATCCACTTTCTTCTGTTGCATGGAGGAACCTTTCATGGGGCATTTCTTAGCAGAGATAATAGAGATGGTGGTAGGTGGGGATACCTCCAGTATCATGTATAACTTGCTACCCAAAATAATAATAACAATGTGAGACCTCGACTCATACAAGAATTACACTTCCACAAATATGGTTGGCCTAATAATACATCACAAATTTCAAGAGGAGCAACGTCACATAGTACCTCATCTGTGAAGGGCTTGATGTTTTAGTTAAGATGACATTTTGGGCTGACACGGAAATCACATCCTTGGTGGAGCTACCCAATGGTGTATGGTTGCAGGTGTGCTATGGTCAATGGGCCCAACCTCTTAACGACTGTTGTTGAGATGAGGTTCTTTTGGCCCCCACTATCGACAATGGACTATAGCGGAGGCCCCTTCACCCACATTTGTGAGTGGAAGAGACACTCCCCTTCCTCTAGATCTTCAGGCACAATCTTCTAGATCTTGGTGGTGGGAATTGTTGTAACTTATTTTTACCCTTAGAATTGTTTTACAATTTTCTATTTAAAAAAAAAAAATAGAAAATTAGAAAATAAGAGAAAGAAAAAAATCAAAGAGAAAAAAAGAGAAAAAAAAATATTATAAAATAATAAATAAAGAAGTATTATTATGCATGAGAATAAGCAAGCAAAATTAAGTGTCATTCATTGTATTTTTAATTCGGAAATTAAATAGTATTTTTTCAATAATATATTTTAAATAAAGTTTATTTGACTTGCTACAAAAGACGATAACCTTCATACAACTTCCAATGGTCAGGATTGCACGCGCCCAGATCAAAGGCAACAAATGGATTGTAGGACCCCCCACATTCCTAATAATTAATAGATGGGAGGGGGGCGGGGGAGGTTCGAAAAGTCTTTTCCCCTATCCTGCTTTGGCATATGCTTTGCACTCTCGCTGATTGTGCGACCCCCCTCACCTCAAACCACATAATGTCACTACCCCCCTGTAAAACCACTTTTCCCCTCCGCCAACCTTCCTGCTATTTTGTAGCGTTTGCCATCTCTCTTCTATTTCTAGTCATAACCATCTCTCTTGAAAAATTGACCAAACGACCGTTATCGCATTAATCACTCCCACCAACGTCTAATTCATTCAATTCCCCCCACCATTAACAGTTAACCCGACAAATATCCGTGATGAGCATCATAATAAAACCATTGTCCCTGCTAAACTAAATTATTTCACCTCTCACCTAACCACAACATTCAGAACATAATCTGAGCAAACTCCAGTGACCATCAACTATTAGTCGCCATCACTCCTAGGTAAAATTATCAATCATTTCCTATGACTTAATTCTTTTCAAAATGGCCATCCATAAGGGAAAATCCAAGGTATATGTCGAGAGACCCCTCCTACCCCCTTGTAATTAACCTAGATGAACTACCTCTCATCGATACCCAATTCAAAATCATAGAAACCCATTGTGAATTTGATCTATATGAGCTTCACAATTGGGCATTCTATAAGTACGAGGATGCCAATGATGAATTCTCTTTATGTAGAAATTTTGAATAATATGACACTTATTCATAGAGATTATCCCGATTATACACTATTGCGGAATACATGCATAATACATAACCTCCTCTATGTTGATCATCAATTTTGCAGCATTAAAATCAATGAAACATCAATCACATGCACACATTGACACAATATGTAACCCGGGGAAAGCATACAACTGAAAACCCCACACTATCTGTATATTATATTGATTGAGAACATGTAACAATACATAGTACAATAGTCCTCACAAGTACTTAGTACTATCTCCACCTCTTACACACAAACTAGCTCAGATCTGATGCCTCAAATCTCCTCCGCTGTTTGCCTGCCTCCACTACGCAATCCTGGGAGAGAATAATGATGAATGGCTGAAGCAAACTCGTATTTCCTTGGCTGAACCACGCAATCCTCATTGGCATTACTCAATCCCACTGATTGTGCAAGATCTCATGCACAACTATAGTCACAACTGATAGCAATCTCAACCTCTACCACCTGTATCCACTGAACTGTCCATGCACTGAGTTAATTGATGTATTCTTTAGTTGCTTTATGAGTTAATAATTAGTGAATTAATTTAACAATTAGTACACATCACTCATCACTAGTCTATTTGCAGTTAGACTAAATAGAACTAGTTTAACCAAGTCAAACTGAACACAACTCCATCAACTCCACAATCAACTCCACCAAAACTCAACCACATGAGTTCTAACTGAAGTCCTGCATGCAATAGCTCAACTGACCCACAAGGAAAGTGTATTTACTTATGACAGCTGCATGTGCCACATCTGTAGCTCAAACTGAAGTGCTCCAAGAGGATAATATAATGTTTATAGTCCAAATATTATTATGAGACAATAATATTCGACTGTTCTATTTTTAGCCTGGCAGTCTAAAAATAGAAACAACCCATATTTTTAGAAATAGAAGTCCATCTATTTTTACCAACATGACCAATCATCCACAAATAGCATCTTGCAACTCATAGACCATGATCCATATGTCTAAAAATAGACATAGTCTAAAAATAGACTTTGCGCCAAAAATAGCTTGCGGGCCCACTTAGTGAAGACGACTTCTTTCCACTAAGCTCCATCATCTTGTTGCATTCTCAAAACTCACTCTCAACAAGATATGGATTATTAGCAACCCCTATCCTGCCTCGGTGGTATTCGAATTTGCTCCTGGTGAGCGCCTTCATCAAGATATCAGCATCCTGATCCTCCATTGGAATGTATGAAAGTAACGTGATTCTCCGCTGCACACAATCTCTGATATGATGGTACCTGATTTCAATGTGCTTAGATCTACCATGAAATAATGGATTAGCCGAGAGTTTAATGCAACTATGGTTATCACGATAAATCACAGTAGGCTCCAAGTATGAACCGAACAACCCGACCAGAATCTTCCTCATCCATATAGCCTCACATGCAGCCAAACTTGCCGCCATATACTCGGCCTCTGCTGAAATGAGTGCCACGGATCTCTGCTTCCTGCTGTACCAAGAAACTGCTATCAACTCGACACTGAAGACCCCTCCTGATGTGCTCTTTCTGTCCGTTGGGCTCCCTGCCCAATCTACATCCGTGAAGCCACATAGCTTCACCTCATCCTCCTGTCTGTACCACAATCCATATCCCGATGTGCCTCTGAGATAACACAATACATCCTTGCCTGCCTTCCAGAAGAACTTGGTTGGCTTAACCATAGCTTGTGAAAGCTGGTTAACAACATAGCATATATTGGGTCGTGTATTGACCAGATACATAAGCGACCCCACCAACTGTTGATAAACAGTGGCATCCACTACTTCCGCCAAAGTAGCATCCTCCTTCCTCCAACCTCCAGGAAGAGAAGTATCAACAGGCTTGCAGCCATGCATGTTGAACTTCTCCAGTATCTCCCGAGCATACTTACCCTAAGAAACAAATAGTCCATCACTGCGCTACTAGATTTCCAATCCCAGGAAATAATGAAGGAGGCGCAAGTCCTTCTTCTCAAACTCCTTAGCAAGATCATCCTTGCATGAAAGTATCAACAACTCATCACCCGTTAGAATCAAATCATCTACATAAAGTACAATGATAATCAACTTACCCTCCACCACAATCTGGTATAGGTTAGGATCCGCCTCACTCTTGGAGAATACAAGTCTGGTGAAATAACTGTCTATCCATGTGTACCAAGCACATGGTGCTTGTTTCAACCCATACAACGCTCTCTTGAGCCTGCACACATGCGACTTGCTGCTGAAGATCTTGAAACCTTCAGGCTGTTCTATGTACACCTCCTCCTCAATGACTCTGTTGAGGAACGCAATCTTCACATCCATCTGATGAATGTGCCACCCCATCTGCGCTGAGAGAGCAATAATCGTCCGTATGGAAGAATACCTTGCGGCAGGTGAAAAGGTATCCTCATAATCAATCCCCTCTATCTGTGAAAAGCCTCGAGCAACAAATCTTGCCTTGTACTTCTCCACACTCCCGTTAGCTGCCTACTTAACTTTGTAGATCCATCTCGAACCCACCATTGATTTCCCTTCTGGTCTTGGGACAATATCCCATGCACTTTTTCTGACAATCGAATCATACTCTTCCACCATGGCATCTACCCATGCGGGATCCTCCACAACTTCCTTGAAAGAGGATGGCTCAGTCACAACACATTTTCTCACAAGAGCCATGTATCCAGTGTACCGATCGGGTGACTGTCTCTATCTACGTTGAGCTGTAGGTGGTCCTATAACCTTCTCTGCATCTTGAGCCAGTCGCTCAGCTTCTGTCAAGCGCTTTCGCCCTCTGATGGTTGGCGCTGCATGAGTGGTCTCTTCCACTCCATCAACTTCATCCTGTGGCTGATCCATGTCCTGAAGCTCATCCTTAGGAACTAATAGCTCCTCATTTGCTTGCAAGTGTGGCTCCCTCTCAAGCGAACACTTCATGGCTTTCTCCTCCTGAAATTTTATATCCCGTCGCACAATAGTCTTGCCACTGTCTGGCAAATACACATGATAGTTGTGGAGCGTATCATTGTACCCCACAAATATCCCAACCTCTGCGGTCGGCTCCAGCTTCTTCCTAGCATCCTTTGTCACATGCATGTAAACGTTAGAACCAAAAATCCTCAAATGAGAAATATCAGGTGTCTTACCAGAATAAGCCTCCTTGGGTGTACTCATGCCAAGTATCCTGTGAGGACAACGGTTCTGCACATATACTGCAGTATTGCATGCTTCCACCCACAAGTGAAGGGGTAGGCCTTGATCATGCAACATCGCTCGTGCAACACCCACGATCGTTTTGTTCTTCCGCTCAGCAACCCCGTTCTGTTGTGGGTTATGGGGAGCTATGAGATCTCTTCGAATCCCTTCTGCATTACAAAAATCCTTGAACTCGCCAAAGATGTATTCACCACCATTGTCGCTCCTAAGAGCCTTCACCTTCTTCCCCGACTCCTTCTCGACCAGCGCTTTGAACTCACAGAACTTTGAGTATGTATCGCTCTTCTTCTGCATGAAGAAGATCTAGCACTTTTGAGAGAAATCATCAACAAAGATTACATAATACATGTGCTTTGCTGTCGAAGCTACTGAGAAAGGTCAACACACGTCTGTGTGAATTCTCTCAAGGATCGTCGTGGCGTGACTATCCTTCTTGTGAAAGGTGGCTTTCACAAACTTTCCCAAAGTACACCCCTTGCACTGATCTGACTGCGCAAGAGTGCCTTTAGGAAGCCCTGTAGTGATCTGCTGCAGTATATTCAAGGCTCCAAGGTGAAGGTGACCCAATCTCCTGTGCCACAGCTCGCCATCATCCCGGCTCACCAATCCTTCTGCCTTGCATGCCATTGTTGTGCAGCCATATACATGCAACTGATAAAGGTTCCTGACTCGAACCCCTATCTTCCAGGTTTTTCCAGTTGTCTTGCTGCATAGAAAAGCCTTTCTCTCGCTGAAAACAACATCATATCCCTTGTCTTCTAACATCGCCAAAGAGATAAGATTCTTCTTCAATCCTGGAACATGTTAGGCCCCAATACTACTAGTGTAACCCCTTATTGTTATTAGTATAACCCACTTATTATATTGATGTACCCATGTAGTGCCCATATTGTTACTATTATGCCACATAGAAGCCCACCATTGTTACTGTTGTGCCCTACAATATTATTGTTATGTAGGCTTTGATTGTATTGGGACCACTTAGACTCCTATATATAGAAAGGAGGTATTTTCATTTGTATCATCCAAGAATTGTTCATTTATGTAATGTAAAGGAGGTTGCCCCCTCGAAGAGGCTGAATTCTAAGGCGTGGATCTCTCTTTTCTATCTTTTTGTGAGCTGGTTTCATAACATTTGGTATCAAAGCTTTGGATTCTAGGGTTTCGCTGCTCCAAACAGGTCATCGTGGCATTTTCGCTATAACTTTTTTTCTGTGACGTTTCAGAAGTCGTAAAAAAATTGGTGCTGAACCTTGGGTCAGAATTTCAGATCTTTTCGCGCGATATTTTCGGAGATATGATCTACGGAATTTGGTCTTTTTGCAGACTCCTGAATTACACTCAAAACAGGTGACCTGGGGAAAATCGTCATAACTTTCTTTCTGAGCATCGGATTTAAATTTCGTAAGAAGGAACAGAAAGAGGACAGACTGTAGTTTCTGTTTATATATTTTTCAGAGTCAAAGGTTCAAACAGTGACACGTGGCACTTCATACAAGTTCGCTCTACTGAACTAGTCTATAATCAGGTCACTGCGGGAGATTGTGCATAAATTTTTCTTGGAGAATCCAATTTGGATCAGACTTGTGGCATTGGAAAGAGGACACAGAGGGCTACTATAGGTCACAAGTTCAGAACTTAAAGATCCGAAAGTACAGAGTTATAGTTGTTTCAAGGTAGAGCTCCTAAAATCAAGAAAAAGCAAGATGAGGAAGTTTGATGGCAAGGATCCGGTAAATTGTATACTTCAGATGGAGCAATATTTTGATATACATGGTGTACAACTGTTACAAAAGGTATGTATTGCATCTTCATATTTAGAACCAGATCAATTTTTATGGTACAAAGGACTTTGTTCTCGTAAAAAAACTTGTTACGTGGTCAATTTTCACGGAGGAAATGATAGCACATTATGAGGATATAAAGAGCAACACCTTCTTTAGAGCAACACCACAACAATTGGAAAGAGTAAAAGGGCTTTGTGACATAATGGAAAGCAAAATTATGGAAACCAGGAAGCATACCCCTCACAACTATAAAGATGGAAGTGTTGTTTCTCCCAGCCTTCCACAACCTACAAGGGTTACACCACAACGATTGGAAGAAAAAAGAGAAAAAGGGCTTTGTTACAATTGTGATAGAAAATGCACTAAAGGTCATAGGTGTGCTGAGAAGAAATTATTTTGCATAGAATATGAAGAGGAGGAAGAAAAGGATCAAGAAACATCAAAAGAAGAGAATATACGTCAGGACACCACCCCAGAGAAAGAAGAAATGAATCAGACCATATCTTGTAAAGCATTGGCAAGAATTACCACTCCTCAAACTCTCAAGATAGAAGGACATATCAAGAAGAAAAAGGTGCAAGAAGTGAAAGATCACATCGAGAAAGAAGAAATGAATCCAACCATATCTTGTAATTCAATGGATGAAATTACCACTCCTCAAACTATCAAGATAGAAGGACACATCAAGAAGAAAAATGTTCAAGAAGTGAAAGATCACATCGAGCATCAAGAAATGAATCCGACCATATCTTGTAAAGGACTGGAAGAAATTACCACTCCTCAAAAGATAGAAGGACATATCAAGAAGAAAAAGGTTCAAGTAGAGAAAGATCATATCGAGCATCAACAACAAGTTCTCCAACTTTTAAAGGATAACGCCACTTCGGTGAAAAATCAAATGAAACAACAGCTAGATCAACATCGTAGTGAAAAATGTTTTCATGTGAGTGATTGGGTATTTTTACTGCTACATCTCAAGCAAGCTATTTATGAGAAGGAAATTTTGGCAATACTACATGCACTTAAAAAATGGCGACCTTACCGAATGGGAAGACGCTTCAAGGATGAGGATGTGGAAGCATTGTTTTGTGCTATTTATATTATCCAACCAAATTGGATAAACGAAGCAACGAATGAATGGAAGAAGAATGAAGAAGTATGGCCACTTATTCAAAAGTTGCAAAAGATCCCAATTCAAGCAATATTGCCAGAAATTGAAGAGGAAGGAAAAATCATATTGGAACCTGGAGCAGTCACAGAAACAAGAACCCGACAGCTACGAAATCGATCAATTTCAGAGTATCTCATCAAGTGGAAGAACTTACCCGCTGAATATTCCACATGGGAGGACAAGAATTTTATATAGAAGCATCAATAACTACTCAAGCGTTGAGGACAATGCTTTTTGGAGGAGAGGGGCATGTTAGGCCCCAATACTACTAGTGTAACCCCTTATTGTTATTAGTATAACCCACTTATTATATTGATGTACCCATGTAGTGCCCATATTGTTACTATTATGCCACATAGAAGCCCACCATTGTTACTGTTGTGCCCTACAATATTATTGTTATGTAGGCTTTGATTGTATTGGGACCACTTAGACTCCTATATATAGAAAGGAGGTATTTTCATTTGTATCATCCAAGAATTGTTCATTTATGTAATGTAAAGGAGGTTGCCCCCTCGAAGAGGCTGAATTCTAAGGCGTGGATCTCTCTTTTCTATCTTTTTGTGAGCTGGTTTCATAACAGAACATGCATCACTTCCTTCAATACGAAGGGTTTACCAGACTCCCTCTCAAAGGAAATGGTACCGATACCGGTCACACTGTATCTATCATCATCGCCCATCTCGATGTGCATTCCAAGATCTTTCTCCTCCAGATCAGAAAACAAATCTCGATCTCTTGTCATGTGAAAAGATGCACCACTGTCCAAGAACCATATCGATCCCATCACACTTGATACCAAGCATGCGATCAATGAAAAATCAAGCTCAAACTACGAGGCTAAGGCCTCTCCTGCTGCAGATCCAGCAGCTTGCTTGTTCTTCTTCTTCTGCGGACAATTAGTGGCATAGTGTCCGTGCTGGTGATAGTGAAAGCACTTCACCTTGGACATATCCTGCTTCTTGCCTTTTACATCGAAATGAGAAGCTTTCTTGTTCTTCCCCTTCTTTCCTTTGGCAGCCAAAGCACAATTTTCTTCATCAGGTACCTTTGATGAAGATCCGTCCCTGGTATTCCGCCTGATCTCCTCCTGCACAAGATCTGACCAAAGTCTCTCCCATCCTGGCAATTTCTCCCGACCATTGACAGAGTCCTGATAGGAATGCCAACTCTTTGAAAGTCCAAGGAGAGCCAAGCTCACCAAGTCCTCATCATCAATAGTCACCCCCACACTTCCCAGCTCATCCCTGCACTGAGTGAACTTTGTGAGATACTTGGGCATATTGTCTCCCTTCTCGCATTTAATGTTTTTGAGTTTATCCTTGAGCGCCAGCTTCCTCTGATCGCTCTTGCTTTGGAAGAGATCTATTAACACTTTCCACATCAAGTATGGAGAATCCTTTCCATGCAGGCTGGACACAATGTGATCCTTCATGCCCTCCAGCAGAATCCTTCGACACTTTGCTGTCTTCTTTTACCAAACCTCAGCTTCGGCAGCATCAGTAGGCTTTGGGACCTCAGCCTCTATGAACTCCTTCAGCCCATTATCATCTAACACCACCTCCATCCTGTCCTTCCATGCAATATAGTTCGAGCTGCCCTCAAGAGCATACTCCAATCGCAATCCGTTAAAAGACATTGCAACGTTGACACCAAGAAAACACTGCTGCAAATTTGAATTCCACCAGCTCAACAAATCAACCGCCTCTGATCTAAAATTTGTGAGAACAAATTATTTCTTGTACAGAGATTGACTGTATGGGCTTTTACCAGATATCTCACCTTCCAAAGGAAGGATGAATCCAGAGGCTACCTGGCCCGATTATAGACTCTGCCTGAAGAAATAAAATGTAAACACTTTCTGAATAATAGATCTGATGATCAACTCTGCTTTGATACCATGTAGAAATTTTGAATAATATGACACTTATTCACAGAGATTATCCCGATTATACACTATTGCGGAATACATGCATAATACATAACCTCCTCTATGTTGATAATCAATTTAGCAGCATTAAAATCAATGAAACATCAATCACATGCACACATTAACACAGTATGTAACCTGGGGAAAGAATACAGCTGAAAACCCCACACTATCTGTATATTATATTGATTGAGAACATGTAACAATACATAGTACAATACTCCTCACAAGTACCCAGTACTATCTCCACCTGTTACACACAAACTAGCTCAGATCTGATGCCTCAAATCTCCTCCACTGTTTGCCTGCCTCCACTGCGCAATACTGCAAGAGAATAATGATGAATGGCTGAAGCAAATCGTATTTCCTTGGCTGAACCATGCAATCCTCATTGGCATTACTTAGTCCCACTGATTATGCAAGATCTCATGCACAACTACAGTCACAACTGATAGCAATCTCAACCTCTACCACCTGTCTCCACTGAACTGTCCATGCACTGAGTTAACTGATGTATCCTTTAGTTGCTTTACGAGTTAATAATTAGTGAATTAATTTAACAATTAATTCAAATCACTCATTACTAGTCTATTTGCAGTTAGACTATATACAACTAGTTTAACCAAGTCAAACTGAACACAACTCCATCAACTCCACAATCAACTCCACCAAAACTCAACCACATGAGTTCTAACTGAAGTCCTGCATGCAATAGCTCAACTGACCCACAAGGAAAGCGTATTTCCTTCTGACAGCTGCATGTGCCACATCTGTAGCTCAAACTGAAGTGCTCCAAGAGGATAAGATAATGTTTATAGTCCGAATATTATTATGAGACAATAATATTCGACTGTTCTATTTTTAGCCTGGCAGTCTAAAAATAGAAATCACCCATATGTCTAAAAATATAAGTCCATCTATTTTTACCAACATGACCAATCATCCACAAATATCATCCTGCAACTCATAGACCATGATCCATATGTCTAAAAATAGACATAGTCTAAAAATAGACTTTGCGCCAAAAATATCCTGCGGGCCCACTTAGTGAAGGCGACTTCTTTCCACTAAGCTCCATCATCTTGTTGCATTCTCAACACTTTATGGGAATCCTTGCTCCCTTAGGTTTTTCCCCCATACCCACCGTTTCCTAGAATTTGTCACCTGATGGGAAGCCTAATACCTCCCAAGTCAAAGAGCTATAGTCACCAGAAATAATGAAATTTTGTTCTTTATAGCCTTTGAATCAATATGTCAAGGTCTGCAATTAAATCAACAGGACTCCCTTCACCCTTTTTCTATTGATGCACTTATGGAGAGTGATTAGAATCTTACTTTCCAACAGAGAGCTCATAGTTTTGAGTCATTCCTACTTGAGAATTCTCAATTGCCTAGGACAAATCCACCCTATTCCTTTGCCATATTTCTTAAGATGTTTAGGTAGGTAATTTCCATAGTTTCCTGCCTGTTATGGTATCCAAATGATCAGTGGGCACACGAAGTTATATTGGGGTTTTTATCAGGGTTTTCATCTGGCGAGAAACCTTCAATTATATTTAACTTCAATCAATTCTTGTCAGATATAATTCATGATCAATTTCTCAAGTTCAGTGTTGAAGGATCATTCAAGCACCAATCTATTTTGGCCTATTTGTTTTTATATGGTCGATAAAAAAGATTGAAGTTTCCTATACAGAAATTAGATGTTGAAGGAAATCCACAGTGAGTAATTTATTGGACCTCATTAGTGAGGAAAAATTCTGAAGACTACTCTTTCAGTGACTTTGTCAACCAATTCTTGCATATGACACTTTGTTTGTTAAGCAGTGATGCAGTTCCCAGGATTTCTACAGAGATAAAAAGGATTCTACACCTAAGTGAGCAGTCCAAAGTTGGAGACTAGTATCTATACCAGAACTTTTTAGAGATTAGAATCTACAGTTGTGAGTTGCCACCTTATAGATTACCATTTTTCAACCTATGAAGATTTTTGCCTTAGAATTTATTAAGCAAAGAATGAATATGGATGATATACATTTTGTGTCAAGAAAATAGAAATCTCAGTTTAAATTAAAGGCACAGATTGGTCCATTTATTGTTAACACTAGTGAAGTAGAAAAATAAGTAGGCATTCTATTTAAAAAAATGAAATTCAAACTCAGTTTCAGTTGGCCTTATTACCCCCCAGGAGTGATTTCAAAGATAAGGGTTGATCATAAGTCAAAACCTTATGTACAAACATCAAGGACAGAGATTGAACAGTTTGCAAACACAGAAGAATGGTAACAAAACACTTTGCAAGAAACTAAAGAGCAGACAACGAGACAACATTGGAGACTCCAAGACTGAAAGAAAAAGAGCTTAAATGACCAAGAGAAAGTGTCTCACCTAAAAGTTTAGCACTGAAAGCATATGGTTTCAAAGTTGTCAAAAGAAGAAAATCAATAAATATAGAAGTCGAGTTATCAAAAAGCATAAATTTAGAAGAACAAACTACAATGGTGTTATCAGGCGAGCCTGCTTTTTTATTTCAACAAACTAAAGAAATAGTTATTGATTCTCCTACTTCTCTTGTTTCTCCATCTTCAAGACAACAAAATATATTTTCCAGATTTAGGGAGATGAAGAGAAATAATGAAGCACTCAAAACCTCCACTTATGTTGAGTTTGGGAAAAAATCTTCCATTGCTCAACGTGGGTTTTTATATGCACTAGATCATGATAAGGGGCAATTCCAGTTGGCACTCCTTGAGCCAAAAGTACTAATTACTAAGAGTGCAGATGATTATAAAGCTTCTATGTTTTCTTTTGATACTAAGCAGATATACCCTATAGACCAAATTGATCTCCACAAACAAGTAGGGGAAATGATTTATTCTACATTGACAAGCATAGCCATGACAATTTCTAAGCTACATGCCTCCTTAAATTCATAGCTTAAATTGGAAAGAATGTCTTCCCTATCCAAGGATACCAAAATAAAGGGGTAGGAAGATATGGTGATAAAGCTAAGAGTGGATCCTAGTGATGTCCATGTTGCCGAAGAAATAAACAAAACAAAAAATGTAGACATTCAAGAACTTAGAAAGTAGCTAAAATTGCCTACAATAGAACATCCATGAGAAAAATAAGTAGGATAGTTGGAAAAAGAGAAGGAGAACATGTTGAAAATGATTGTGGAACAAAAAATCCAAATTCAGAAAATGGAGGCTCACATGGAAAGCTTGCTAAAGGAAAACAATAGTAGACAAGTGTAGGAACATCTACAGTGCAGATAGAGGCAGTCAGTGAGGAATAAATAGAAAAATTATCAAAGGCCATGGGAAGGAATGTGGAGATTGAGAAACTAAAAACAACATTGTAGAGAATGGAGGAAAACAAGATCAAATCAAATAATGCATATATATCTGAAATGTAGAAAAAATTCAAGCTAACCAAACAACTTGAAAAATATGAAGACGAATCACTACCAACGTAGACATTATCTGAAGCAAAAGAAAAAATATGGGTTGATATCAATTCAACCATAACAGAACTCTCGACATCTATTGAGATCATATTTGAACAAGAAGAATCAGTGACAAGATAAAAGGTAGTCATAATAGAAATCAAAGAAGACTTAGATCAAAAGCCAAGAGAAGCAACCAAGATAATCAATGTGTTGAATTCTAAGACTAAAAAAGAATTGGAGGAATTAGGAATTGAAGACAAGATTGATACAATCATAGAAGAAAGACGAGTTTTGACTAAAAGAAATTTAATGCTGCAATTAGAAAATAAATGTCAAAACTTAGAAGTGTGGGTAAAAAAATGCCACAGAAAATTTAATATCTTAATCCAGAAGCTACTTCCACCTCTAAGAGATTCTAGTGGCCAATTGACTCCACTAGAAAATTACCAGCATAGATTACATGAAATAGCAGCAGATAGATCAAAATTTTCTAAAATGAAAGGAATCATAAGTGGTAAAGCATTCATTGAAGGCCTGGAATATGATCTATTCAGCATGAAATTCAAATTTTATTTATCACTAGGACAACTTTTGAAAAGTACACAGAGGTGGATGAAGCATACAAAAAAGTAATTAAATTTTCCATTCCAGATGCAAAAGATGGGACAAATTACTCGAACTCATCGAGTAAAACTGAATGCAGTTTTTCAGGGTACCAACACAGAATAACAAGAGTTGAATGCACATTTTCAGGGCTAGAACAACGAAAGGAGCATAAAGAGCGGAAATAGTTTTTTCAGGCAGCAGTCATCAACAAAACCCTTGAATAGAGTGTTGAATATGCAATTAGTTTCAGAAAAGTTTATTTTTATATTGTATTTGTTTGATATATCCAAATCATTTTGGATAAAGATTGTATTTTTTAAAAGAATTGTATTATATTTAGATATTTTTGAAGTACACTCTATAAGTATTTTGTAATTCGAAGTAATAATAGTTGAACCCTTGGGCTGATCTAGTGACATTATTGTACGCTTCTAAAATTTCTTCAAGATAATCAAAGGATTATGACTTCACTCTTAACAACATATGTGTTCATGTGAGCCTTCTTGGTTTATTCATCTTTGTTTTTCATCATATATTCAAGGTAACATAGGATTTAGGGTATGGCTAAGTTAAGTATTAACTTCCCTAATAGCCCGTTGCAAAGTTATCATCTTTATAGAGATTAACTAATTGAACATCATGTTTAAATTATTTCCTCTGCATGTTTAAATTGTTTCCTTCTGTTGTCTCTTAAATACATATTATTTGGTTATAGAATTCTTTTGGACACATCAATTGTATTTGACTAATTAATTATTTAGTATGAATGTTTGATTATCACATATCTTCTCCTTTTCCACTTTCAAAATCAATTCAAAGTTTTTTATGTTGTTATGAATTAAAATCAGCCCTTTGAACTTCTCAGAAATATTTGTATTATGCAAGTGTTAAATTTTTAATGCATTGGCCATCCAACTTAGTTAAAACCCTTACTTAGATGCTTTGGCACAGTTCCCCAGCCTAGATCTGTCTACAAAGATACAACATCAGATTGGCGTCGTTGTCGAGGAACAAAGTTTGAATCTATTTCCCTGGAACAACGACTAGACTTACCTCTTACTTGTGAATAAGGGGTTAGCAAGCTAAAACATTTCACCTAACGACTTCACATATCAAATCTCTCCTCACGCAGGCATACCAGATCTCATTTAGATCTAGAGATCTTCTCTCCATTATCAAATCTAGAGATACTTGTGAGAATTGCATCTCTTTTACGTAGATTAGAAGCTTCCACTTCTACTTCTTCCTCTCTTCCATCTGAAGTAGTGTCACAACTTGAGCATTTTCAATCAACCCCTATCCTTGTTGAATTTTCATATTTACCACCTAGAGTTTTAGAACTCCTCTCTAAAGGAGTAGATATTCAATTTGCATTATTAATCCATCAGCTTGAGGCCTTTGAGTTTCTCGCTTCCCTTTTAGAAGCATTGGATACAGAAGCATAACTTGAACTTGAATTACTTGATTGAAACTAGATTATTTTATTTCCTCTATTATACATACTTTCCCTTCTATTTCTGCCAAGCCTGAAAAGGAAATCAACATTTATACAAATCCTTTATCTTTTGAAGATCAATATAAAATCATAACTGA
This sequence comes from Pinus tabuliformis, assembly GCA_031772625.1. Taxonomy (NCBI): domain Eukaryota; kingdom Viridiplantae; phylum Streptophyta; class Pinopsida; order Pinales; family Pinaceae; genus Pinus; species Pinus tabuliformis. The sequence goes on from CM062809.1 coordinate 162,024,782, forward strand.
AGTCCAAAAACTAGTTGTTCATCCTTAGTTTTTCAAGAAGCCTAAACCTCCATCTCAGTCATCTTCAAGAAAAGTTCTCTATCCTAAATAGGTAGTTTTATTACATCACCAAATGGATGGATTTAGGCCAACCGTAGTAACTCGATATGTATCATTAGTACTTCCTCTAGCAAATAAACTTCATGATTTTCTTGAAGGATATTTGAAACATTTTCCTGGATTTAATAGAGAAACAGGGTCATCCACAGAAGATCATTTGGCTGCATTTCTTGATTTTGCAAACAATATGAACATTGAACATGAGGATGTTTATACAAGGCTATTTGTCAAATCATTAGAGGGAAATGTCATAATATGGTTTAGGAAATTACAAGCAAATTCTATGAATACACAGACTGAATTAACCAACATCTTCAAAAATCAATGGGAAATTAAAAAGATCATGTGTATTATTTAACAGAATTTGAAGATTTGAGAAGGAATCCTGGTGAACCCATTGTTGAGTTTATCAAAAGGTTTAATAATATTTACAATAAGATTCCACCATACTGTAAACTTATAGTCACTGTAGCTAAAGTTAGATTTTATAAAGAATTTGATGATGATTTTGCTATAATGCTCAGAGAAAGAAAATATGAAACCTTATCAGATATGCAAATCAATGCAATTGAGGTAGAAGCTAATAGGTCAACATATAGTAAATTAAAAGTGAAGGAAAAAAATGTTGAAGGAAAATGAAATCAAAAGAAGAAAGTACTTCATCATCAAAGAATAAAGAAGAGGAACACAAAATTGATGAAATAACTTCATTATTAATAAATTTGTCCAATTGAATTTAAAGAATTGAAACTCAGCCCAGAGTAACCCAACAAGTTGCAAATAGACCTCCAGTATAATATAGAAGATCTTTCTAGCCAAAAATTTTGCAAAGACCAAATAATGACCAACAAATTTAACCTCCATTAATGATTGATGATCAAGAACCTGAAGAAGAAGTCCCAATTGTCACTAATGATATTAATTATTTTGATTATCAATCATCTCAAAATTCCATTGTCCCTATCATTCAGGATCAACCTCTTCCTCAAAATAAATAATTGGCTCTCAAGTTTATAAATACCAAGCTTTTTCTAAGTTTCTCATTGCTGATCTAAATAGAAGATATGACCTAAGACCTAGACGAGGTCCTGGTAGGCCTGTAAAAAAGGTTACCTTTGATGAGCCTCAAGAGAAAGTTGTTGAAACTCGACCTGTTCACCCCCAAAAACAGTTACAAGAGAAATCTTCTATAAAAAAATCTATTTCAAATGTCTTTAATTTTGAAAGAGAATTAGAAAGGGTAAAAATTCCAATTCCATTATCTGAACTTTGAAGGAATCTAGGTTATAAACAACAAGTTTCTAAATGGATAAAATCTTTAATTGTAGATGATGAAGGACACGTAATTAGCCTACAGTATGAGAAGCCTTCAGTATTTTTTTGGCCTAGTCTAGACATGATAGATGAAAGTGTGTCACCTTTCTATGTTACATTAAAAGTTCATGATTTTCTTTTGTACAATTGTTTTCTATATTTTGGTGCTTCCCATAATATAATGCCTAAAGTTATCATGGACCAACTTCTATTGCAAATTACCAGGCCCTATCATGATCTGTGTACATTTGATTCAAAGAAAGTACCCTTTTGGGGATTAATAAAAGATTTATTTGTTACTCTTGCTCAAATCCCTGTGAAGAGCATAGTATTGGATATGGTTGTTATAGACATTCCTCCTAAATTTGTTATGTTATTATCAAGATATTGTTGTGCTAAGATTGGAGGAAGCTTACAAATGGATATGTCCTATGCTACAATCCCAGTTTATGGAGGTGAACGTTTAAGGTTATACATAGAAGTAAGATTCATAAAAATTATGTTACGTCCCTATACTACTAGTGTAACACCTTATTGTTATTAATACAACCCCAGTATTATATTGTCGTGCCCATGTAGTCCCCATATTGTTATTATTGTGCCTTTACATTATTATTGTTATCTTGGATCTGATTATATTATGAACCCTTAGACTCCTATATATAGAAAGGAAGTCTTGTCATTTGTATCATCCAAGAATTGTTCATTTGTGTAATGTATAGGAGGTTTCCCCATCGAAGAGGCTAAATTATAAGGCGTTGATATTTCTTTTCTATCTTTTTGTGAGCTGGTTTCATAACATTTGGTATCAGAGCTTTGGATTCTAGGGTTTCGCTGCTCCAAACAGGTCATCGTGGACTTTTCACTATAACTATTTTTCTACAACGTTTCAGAAGAAAAAAAAAAACCATTTGAGACGAAATCTTGCTAAACCTCGGGTCCAAATTTCTGATCTTATCTCACTATATTTTCGGAGATATGATCTCAGGAAGTTAGGGTTTTTGCAAGCTCCAGAATTTCATCTCAAACAGGTCATTGTGGAATTTTTGCTATAAATTTTTTCTACGAAGGTTTAGACTCTGCAATTAAAACCCATTTGAGTCGCAATCTTGGTGAAGCTTAGGCCCAAATTTCATATTTTTATTCTCTATATTTTTGGAGATACGCTCCAAGACATTTAGGGTTTCTGCAAGCCCCCGAATTACATCCCAAACAGGTGACCTTGGGAAAATCATCATAACATTATCTTTGAGCATCAAATTAAAATTTCATAAGACGTCGAATAGGCTTTAGTTTTTAGTGTATCGGTTTCAGGTCCTAAGATTGAAACAGTGACACGTGGCACTTCGTACAAGTTCGCTCTACTAAACTAGTCTATAATTAGGTCATTGCAAGAGATTGAGAATAAATATTGCTTTGGGAATCCAATTGCGATCAGACTTGCGGAGTTAGAAAGAGGACTCAAAGGGATATTATAGGCAAAATATTTTGAACATAAAGATCCTTAATTACAGAGTTATAGTCATTTCAAGATCGAGCTCCTAAAATCAAGAAAAATCAAGATGAAGAAGTTTGATGGCAAGGATCCGTTAAATTGGATACTACAGATGGAGAAATATTTTGATCTACATGGTGTACCATAGTTACAAAAGGTACGTATTGCATCTTCATATTTAGAACTGGATCAATTTTTATTGTATAAAGGGCTTTGTTCTCGTAAACCACCTGTTACGTGGTCAATTTTCACGGAGGAAATGATAGCACGTTATGAGGATACAAATAGAAACACCTTCTTTAACCAATTGATAAATCTCAAACAAAAGTGGTCAATGGAAGAGCACATTGAGGAATTTCAAAAATTGAATATAAGGGAAAACGATATTCCATAGAAGCAGAGGATTGATGTCTTCATAGGGACTTTAAAGGATAACATTCAACATGAGGTTCGTCTTTGGGAACTTGATTCATTGGAGAAGGCATTCAGGTTGGAAAGAAAAGTGGAAAGAAAAATTATGGCAACAAGGATGTCTACCCCTCACAACTATAAAGATGGAAGTGTTGTTTCTCCTAGCCTTCCACAACCTACAAGGTTGACACCACAACAATTGGAAGAAAAAGAGAAAAAGGGCTTTGTTACAATTGCGATAACAAATATATTAAAGTTCATAAGTGTGCTAAGAAGAAATTATTTTACATTGATTGTGAAGAGGAGGAAGAAAAGGATCCAGAAATGTTAAAAGAAGAGGATATACACCAGGAACAAACCCCAGAGAAAGAATAAATGAATTCGACCATATCTTGTAAACCATTGGCAAGAATTACCACTCCTCAAACTCTCAAGATATTATGACATTTCAAGAAGAAAACGGTTCAAGAAGTGAAAGATCACATCGAGAAATAAGAAATGAATCTGACCATATCTTGTAATGCATTAGTCAAAATTACCACTCCTCAAACTATCAAGATAGAAGGACATATAAAAAAGAGAAACGTTCAAGAAGTGAAAGATCACATCGAGCATCAAGAAATTAATCCGACCATATCTTGTAATGCATTGGAAGAAATTACCACTCCTCAAACTCTCAATATAGAAGGACATATCAAGAAGAAAAATATTCAAGAAATGAAAGATGACATTGAGCATTAACAACAAGTTCTCCAACTTTTAAATGATAATGTCACTTTCGTACAGAATCGAATGAAACAACAGGCAGATTAACATCGCAGTGAAAGAAGTTTGTAGGTGATTGGGTATGTTTACGGCTACATCTCAAGCAAGCTATTTATGAGAAGGAAATGTTGGAAATACTACATGCACTTAAGAAATGGAGACCTTACCTAATGGTAAGACACTTCAAGCTAAAAATGGATCATGATAGTCTTAAATACTTTTTAGAACAAATATTATCTTTAGAAGAACAAAAAAAATGGGTCACAAGTATGTTGGATTTGACTTTGAAATCATCTACAGAAAAGGGAAGCAAAATGTTGTTGTAGATCAACTTTCAAGAAAGGATGAGGATGTGGAAGCATTGTTTTGTGCTATTTCTATTATCCAACCAGATTGGATAGACGAAGCAAGGGATGAATGGAAGAAGGATGAAGAAATGTGGCCACTCATTCAAAAGTTGTAGAAGATCCCAGTTCAAACAATATTGCCAGAACTTAACGAGGAAGGAAAAATCATATTGGAACCTGGAGCAGTCACAAAAACAAGAACCCGATAGCTACGAAATCGATCAATTTCAGAGTATCTCATCAAGTGGAAGAACTTACCTACTGAAGATTCCACATGGGAGGACAATAATTTTATACAGAAGCATCAAGAACTACTCAAGCATTGAGGACAACACTTTTTGAAGGAGAGGGGCATGTTAGGTCCCTATACTACTAGTGTAACCCCTTATTGTTATTAGCACAAGCTCTTTATTATATTGTTATGCCCATGTAGTCCCCATATTGTTATTATTGTGCCCTTACATTATTATTGTTATGTCAACTCTGATTATATTATGAACCCTTAGACTCCTATATATAGAAAGGAGGTCTTGTCATTTGTATCATCCAAGAATTGTTCATTTGTGTAAATGTATAGGAGGTTTCCCCCTTGAAGAGGATGAGTTCTAAGGCATTGATATTTCTTTTCTATCTTTTTGTGAGCTGGTTTCATAACACACTATTTGTAAAGCTAATCAAGCAATCAATCATCCTATATAGGCCATTGATCAAGATTTTGGGTGTTTTACTTTAGCTGTAAATGATTTGTATAATCCACAAACCAGAATTGAAGATACTATAAATATCCCTCATTTTTCATATAGTGATGTTTGGAAAATGTATTTTGATGGAGCATTTTCTAAATATGGAGTTAGAGCAAGAATTGTACTCATTACACCTGAAAAGAAAAAAATTACTCGATCCTTAAAGTTAGATTTTGAAGTCACTAATAATGTGGCAAAATATGAGGCTTTAATTTTAGGATTAAAACTAGCTAAAAATTTGAAGATACAAAACCTGGCAGTATTTGGTGATTCAGAATTGATAGTAAAATAGATAATAAATCTCTATCAAACAAAACATCCTAGACTCAGAGCTTATAGAAATGAAGTATGGGACTGTATGGAAAATTATTTTCAGGCTTTCAATATTTCAGCAATTTCGAGAGAAGATAATATTCATGCAAATTGCTTGGCATTTTCTACAAGTTCTTTCAAAATACCCGATCCTTTACAATTACAGTATGAGATTGAAGTTAAGTACAGACCTTCCATCCTAGAAAATTTAATACACTGGAAAGTCTTTGAAGATGACAACTAGTTGAATATTTTCTTACAAGCCATTGATGAATTTTATGGTTTACATGTTGAAGAAGAAAACAATGATGAAATAAAAGAAAATGTTGTTGATTCAGATATGAACTTTAAACACAAAATTATTGATCATGATATCATTCATTTATAAAATAGTCATATTCCAAAGGGATTACCTCCTCTTGAAAAACTATTTGATCGATGATGTATCAAAATTTTCATTGTTAAACTCACAACAAGAAAATATACAAGATTGTAATATTGGTACTACATAAGAAATAAGAAATGTTAAAATCTCATCCAGTTTGCCACAAGATATAAAAGAAAATATGTCAATTTTTAAAGAATACAAATATGTATTTGCATAGTCATATGAAAAATTCAAATTTTATGACACAAATATTATTGAGCACAAAATTCCTTTGAAGCAAGGAGCTAATCCATTTCAACAAAAATTAAGAAGGATTAATCCAGTCCTATTACTTATTATTGAGAAATAAATAAGAAATATGTTGGATGCAAAAATAATTGTTCCTTTAACATATTTTGAATGGATAGCTAACCTGGTACCTGTTAGGAAGAAGAATGGAGAAATAAGACTGTGTTGATTTTTGAACCCTAAACAAATTGTTGAAATATAATTATCCATTACCAAAATTGGATCAATTACTTCAAGGAGTAATAGGTTCTGACAGGATTTCAATGTTGGATGTCTTTCTTGGATACAACTAGATTTTGGTCAGTCAAGAAAACACAGAAAAGACAACATCCACAACTCCATGGGGTACTTTCATGTATGCCGATATGCCTTTTGGTCTTATTTTTTTTCCATGGAAAAATTCGTAATTCATTAAGGATAGAAATTACATTTTGTAGATGCATATGCATATTCAGAAGTATTTAGAGAGAGTCTATCATATTTAGGAGAAGTAGCAAAGCTAGTTACCTAAATCCACGTAGGGAGGTAATAGCCCAACAAAACTGTGAAATGTATCCAAGTAAAATGCTACAAACCAAAAAGAAACATGTGATCTTAATCCACGCAGGGAGATAGCATTCAAAACAAGTACTATGCTATTCATATTGATAGCCGCATACTAGTTCAGTAATTGTGATAGAAAATATATACAAAAATTTGATATCAAAAGCTCTATATCTTAATCCATTATGTCTATAAACGACTAATGATAGTATTGATAATGAGCTCCATCATTCTGTTCTCTGATCATCCAGATGCCCGACTCCCAGAGCGCAGCTTCTTTGGAAAGGCGGTCAGCATCTGTGTTCCACTCCCTGTAGATGTGATTACATGTAAAATAGTCAAAATGAGTTATCAATCTTAGAGTCTCATCTAGAATGTGTCTCAAAGAGTATGACCAACAATAAGAACTTTTATTCAACCAGTCGCAAACTATTTTAGAATCCCCAAACAATTGTAAAGCATGGAAATTCTTCTCCAAAGCAAATCGAATAATGTGCATTGCTACTGATAGTTCCACAAAATTATTTGTTCCCATCCTTAAACCCATGAGCAAGCTATAAGAGTGTTTCTCCGATAAATGAAGAATAGCACCCCCCCCCCAACCGTCTTCCTGAGCGGCCCCATCAAAGTATGCCCAATGAAAAAGGGGCTCCATCCATTCCTATGTGATGATCCTGGTTCGAGGGGGTGGGGGGTCATGGGGGATGAGATCATAGTCTGCCATGATCTTAGCAGCAATTATAGGCCACCTGGGAGGGGTATTCTGAAAAATAAGGAGATTGCGGGCTATCCAGACAGCCCAACAGAATAGCAAGGGGAGGTTCCTCAATTTGTGGGGTGTGACTATGGAATATCAAGAGTTCCAGGCCTCTATCAGAGAGTCCACCCCACAGTCATAGGGTGTGGAGGTGACTGCTATCATAAGGACCCACAGCTTACGAGCTTCAGGGTATATCAGAAACAGGTGAGACGCAGATTCACTATCATTGTTTCAAAGATAACACCAGCGAGGACCATGGAAGGAACGCTTCATTAGATTATCCCCTGTGGGGATTTTATTTCTCAGAATACACCACATTAATAATTTGGATCTAGGAGGCGCCTTCAACATCCAGAGGTGTTTCCACCAGGTATTAAGGATCAGGGGTTTCCTCGGCTCCGCGAGAACTAAGTATCTGTCCATTAGAGAATATCTTCCTAATTTAGCTAATGCCCATATGAGCTCATCATCACCGTCGGTAATACGGATGTGAGCCTCCGAGAGAGCCAGTATAAAGTCCCTCCAGATCTGCTTCCAAAGAGGAGGAATGTTGAGCTGGAGCCCTGATTTCCAAGCTTGGAAGAGGAAAGTGGAGTTTGCCTCATGTGCTATGTGTGCAAGGTGTGTAACATTTTGCTCTCCGAGGTGCATAAGAAGTTCAAGAGGCAGTCTATGCATGTTCCCGCACCCAATCCACGGGTCGATTCCAATACAAACTCTGCTTCCCGAATGAATCCTCCAAGTGAGGCCTGTGTGAATGGGGTCCAAAGCTTTCAAGATTGCCTTCCAAATAATCGATATTCCGGAAGTGATTCTAACCGGTCTCCTGATCCAATCCAAGATCTGTAAGGGGGCGATGTATTTTGAGGTAGCCACTCTCCTCCACAAACTGTCTGATGTGACCAGCTGCCAACTAGGCTTCCCTACCAGAGCTGAGGAAAAATCATCAAGTTTTTTAAGTCCCCAGCCTCCCCATTTCTTCGGAAGGGTGAGGGAATCCCATTTGACCCAAGCAAAGATTCTTCCCAGCTGACTATCCCTCCATAAGAATTTGTAGCAGAGTGCTTGAATCCTTGAAAAAATGCCCCTTGGAATCCATGCCAGAGACATCCAATAGACAGGGGTTGCTTCCAAAACACTCTTGATGAGAGTGATCTGGCTAGCCCGAGATAGATATATAAGGTACCATATGCTGAGCCTCTTCTCCAACTTGGCAATGAGCCAAGTCCAATCCACTATCTTGTATTCCATGGGTTTTAACTTGATATTTCAGACCATCATCTAGTCCAATCTGTGTAAAGTGGAATTGGTGGAAAGCATATTGAATTTCATGTTGGGAGCAGGCTGTGGCTGTTAGAGTAGATTTTTTGTCATTAATTATCATCCCCATGGCTTTCTGAAATAAGGAAAAGATATCTCTGATGATTATCAGATCTCCAACACTTCCATTTAGAAAAATCAGAATGTCGTCCACAAATAGTAAATGACTGAGCGTGCTATCATCAGCAATCAAAATACCCTTTAATCTTCCTCTCCCGTGTTCCTCTTTGATTATCCTACTAAGCCCCTCCATGATCAGAAGAAATAGAAGCAGTGAGAGTGGACAGCCCTATCTCAGCCCTCTAGCCAAGAAGAAGAATGGAGATGCACTTCCATTAACCAGAACACTAAATGGGATATTAGTGATGCATCCCATAATCCATTTAATAAAATTGAAGGGGAACCCAAGATGAGTTAATAGAATTCTTAAGTACAACCAATTCACTTTGTCAAAAGCTTTAGATAAATCTACCTTCAATATCATACCTTTGCTTTTCTTGTTATGGAGCGAGTGTAAAAATTCCTGTGCTGTCCCAATCGCCTCATGGATCTGCCTATCTTGAAGGAAGGCGAATTGTTCAGGCGAGATGTGCTTCGATAAGATGGGCTTCAACCTGTTTGCTATGATTTTGGCAATAATCTTATACAAGCAGTTACAGAGTGAAATGGGGTGGTATTCATCAAAGGAGGTCGGATTATCAGACTTCGGAATGAGTGCAATAAAGGTGGAGGTTATGGCGGCTTCCAAATGTCCCGTAGCTCTTGATTCCTCAACTACTCGAAGGAGATCCGCTCCAATCAAATAAAAAAAATCCAGATAGAACTCGATGGTCCAACCATCAGGTCCTGGGCTTTTGTCCTTGTTAAACCATTTTAACGTGGCCTCCAGCTCCTCTAATGATACTTCTTGCATCAGATCATTGCCATCATCTTGCTCCACAAATCTGGGGAAAAGTTGGGCAACTCTGATAATTTCTGCCAAGTTTGCTTCCCTGGGGTCACTGTAGGCTTTCTTAAAATGAGAGTTGGCTAAAGAAGCGAGCTGGGGGAATGTGTTTGTTGTCCGTCCCTGTTCATCCTGAATTTTCCAGATGGTGTTAATCGCTTTCCTACCATTAGCAAACCTTTGATAAAACTTAGTATTTGCATCCCCCTCCTGCATCCAAATAGCCCTGCTCCTCAACCTCCAGACATCTTCCCTATCCTTAAGAATTTTTCCACAGGTCGTGTAGAGGGATGTGATCTTTCCTTTATGCTCATCTGAGCTATACAGACCACCCAGCTCATTTTCAAATTCAGCCAACTCGAGCTCTATCTGTCTCAGAGTTTGATCATCCTGTAATCTTTTTTGGTGAGCCCAGTGTTTGGTCATCTTCTTCAGCTCTGTGAGGTTATTAATAAATCCCACTGTAACATTTCCCCTCTCCCCTGGAGGGTTTGCTTTCCAAAAATTGGTCACCATGCTGATAAACGAGGCTTCCTTGAGCCAGGTTGAGCAGAATTTAAACGGACCCTTCGGCCTAGCTCTACCACTTTCCATTTCCATGTATATAGGAAAATGGTCTGAGAGTCCACCTGAGCTGACCCATTGCCTTATGTTGAGTCCCAGATCCAGAACCTGTTCTTTGACTAAAAATCTATCCAGTCTCCTAGCCAAACCATTTTCACCAACTCGATTGTTTCTCCATGTGGCTTGGATCTTTGCTGAGGGAATGTCGATCAGGTGATGTACATCCAGAATGGTCGAGAAGTAGTCTGAGAGGGTGTCTCTCTGGGCACGATGACCCCAGGACTCTGAATGACCTATGGAGAAATTAAAGTCCCCTCCAAGAATCAAATTATCAACTGATAATAATTCCAATCCCAGAAGATGATCCCAGAACTTTGGATGGTTATGGAAAGGCCCATAAATTTTGATGATTCTGAAAGGCATTCCTAGATTTGCCGAGTGTACATATGCCCCTATAAATCCAGCCCCTCCCCAACTGTTTAAAAACTTTATAGAACGAGAATTGATACCCAAAGCAAGCCCTCCTGATCGGCCATGGGCATCCAATCCCGAAAAATGCCATCCCGAGAGGGAACGCTCAAGAGTGTGAGTGATTCCTACAACAGGGCCAAGGATCTCCTGTAGGAAGATAATATCCAGCGAGTCGGAAGTGATTAACCGACAAAGAGCTAGATTTTTATCAACATGGCCAAGGATCTCCTGTAGGAAGATAATATCCAGCGAGTCGGAAGTGATTAACCGACAAAGAGCTAGATTTTTATCAGGCCTATCTAGCCCTCTACAGTTGAAGGATAATATCTTCATGGAGGGGGTTCTAAGGGGGCTACTTTGGCTCTAAGGACCCTGATACTGGTGGATTTTTTACCCAAAGAAATATCATCATCCGCTTGTGATTGAGCACGTTTAATTCCAGAGGGACGAAAACGAAGATTCTGTTATGAAACCAGCTCAAGAAAAGATAGAAAAGATAGATCAACGCCTTATAATTCAGCCTCTTCGAGGGGGAAACCTCCTTTACATTACATAAATGAACAATTCTTGGATGATACAAATGAAAAGACCTCCTTTCTATATATAGGAGTCTAAGGGGTCATAACATAATCAGAGCCGACATAACAATAATAATGTAAGGGCACAATAATAACAATAGTGGGCTTCTATGTGGCACAATAGTAACAATGTGGGCACTACATGGGTACATCAATATAATAAGTGGGTTGTACTAATAACAATAAGGGGTTACACTAGTAGTATAGGGGCCTAACATGCCCCTCTCCTTCAAAAAGCGTTGTCCTCAATGCTTGAGTAGTTCTTGATGCTTCTGTATAAAATTCTTGTCCTTCCATGTGGAATCTTGTTGTAACTTTTGAATAAGTGCCCACACTTCTTCGTCATTCTTCCATTCCTCCCTTGCTTTGTTTATGCAATCTAGTTGGATAATAGAAATGGCGCACAACAATGCTTCCACATCCTCATCCTTTCTTGAGAGTGCATCTGCCACCACATTTTGCTTCCTTTTTTGTAGATGATTTCAAAGTCATAACCCAACATCTTTGTGACCCACTTTTGTTGCTCTTTAGAGGATAATCTTTGTTCTAAAAAGTATTTAAGGTTATCATGATCTGTTTTTACCTTGAAGTGTCTTCCCATTAGGTAGGGTCGCCATTTCTTAAGTGCATGGAGTATTGCCAACATTTCCTTCTCATAAATAGCTTTGTGTAAAAACTTTCCCTTGATTGGACGACTTTCAAAAGCAATGGGTCTTTCATCTTGCATTAAAACAGCACCAATTCCATTTCCTAAAGCATCACATCGCACAATAAAGGTTTTTGTGAAGTCCGGTGTAGCTAAGACCGGTGCTTGGCACATTGCCTCTTTAAGATGTTCGAATGCCTTTGTTGCTTCTGGAGTCCATGAAAATGCATCTTTCTTCAATAATGTTGTTAGAGGTGCTTCTATTCTCCCATAATTCTTAACAAACTTGCGATAATACCCTGTCAACCCGAGAAATCCTTGCAGATGCTTTATGGATGTGGGAATTTTCCATTCCTTAATGGCTTTAATTTTGCTAGGGTCTACCTTAACTCCTTCATGAGATACAATATGACCCAGATATTCCACCTCTTGTACTCCAAAGAAACATTTGGATCTTTTTGCATATAATTGTTTCTCCTCCAATAGTTGTAGCACCCTGTCAACATGTTCAACATGATCCTTCCAAGACTTGCTATAGATTAGTATATCATCAAAAAATACTAACACAAATTTTCTAAGGAATGGTTTGAAAATTGAATTCATCAAACCTTGAAATGTTGAAGGTGCATTGGTAAGGCCAAAAGGCATGACCAAAAATTCATAATGACCCTCATGAGTTCTAAATGCTTTTTTCGAAATGACTTCAATCTTCATTATGATTTGATGATATCCTGAACGAAGATCCAACTTGGTGAAGTAAATTGATCCATGCAATTCATCCAGTAATTCATCAATGACAGGAATGGGAAAATTATCTTTAATAGTGAGCTTGTTGAGCTCCCTATAATCCGGACACATGCACCATGATCCATCCTTCTTGTGCACCAATACGACTGGAGTAGAGAAAGAACTTTGACTTAGTTGAATTATACCAGCCTCTAGCATTTCTGCAACCATACGTTCAATTTCACTCTTTTGGGCATAGGGATATTTGTACGGCCTGATGTTTGGAGGAACACTTCCTGGAATCAGATGAATAGCATGATCATGATGACGAATAGGTGGGAGACCTTTGGAAGTCTCAAATACCTTGGAATGATTGTCCAAGAATTTTTGGAGATCTGGAGAAATAGATGATTCCACTGTGGACACATCTAGCGAACATAATTGTGCAATTACACCTCTTTGCTCCTTTTTTAGAAGCTTTGTCATACCATTAGAGCTGATTATCTTTCCCGGCTTCCCTACAATACCCCTTAATTCAACTTCCTCTCCTTCCACAGAAAATTTCATGAAAAGTTCTTGAAAATTAAAAGCTATTGTACCCAAGGATTGTAGCCATTGGACTCCTAGTACAACATCAACACCTCCCATTGGAATGGAAAGCATTAGGCTAGTCAATACATATTCTCCCATGGATAGCTTGATATTATGGCACTTTCCTGAGAAATTTATTGTTCCTCCATTTGCAACCATCACTTGACACTCTGGTGCTGGATATAAGAAGCAATTCAATTCTCTTGCTACCTTACAATGAATAAAATTGTGGGTACTTCCTAAATCAATCAACACTATTACCTTTTTCTTCTTGATTTGTCCATCTATCTTGATGGTTTGGGGAGTGGTAATTCCCGCCAATGCATTATAAGATATGGTCGGATTCATTTATTCTTTATCTAGGCTTTTTTCCTGGAGTATATCCTCTTCTTTTGACCTTTCTTGCTCCTTTTCTTCTTCCTCTTCACAATCTATGTAGAATAGTTTCTTCTCAACACACTTATGACCTTTAGTGTATTTGCTATCACAACTGTAACAAAGCCCTTTTACTCTTTTTTCTTTCAATTGTTGTGGTGTCAACCTTATAGGTTGTGGAAGACTAGCGGCAACAACACTTCCGTCTTTATAGTTGTGAGTGGTATGCTTCCTGGTTGCCATAATTTTGCTTTCCATTTTTCTTGCTAACCTGAATGTCTTCTCTAATGAATCAGGTTCCTAAAGGCGAACATCATGTTGGATATTATCCTTTAAAGACCCTATGAACACATCAATCCTATGCTCCTCTGGAATATCTTTTACCCTTATGTTCAATTTTTGGAACTCCTCAATGTGCTCCATTATTGAACCCTTTTGTTTGAGACTTATCAATTGGCTAAAAAAAGTGTTGCTTTTTGTATCCTCATAATGTGCTATCAATTCTTCCGTAAAAATTGCCCAAGTGATAAATTGTTTACGAGAGAAAAGCCATTGATACCATACAAACTGATTTGGTTCCAAATATAAAGTTGCAATACGTACCTTTTGTGTGTTTTTCACATTATTGATATCAAAAAATTGCTCCATCTGTAATATCCATGTTGCGGGATCCTTGCCATCAAACTTCCTCATATCGATTTTTGGAATATGGTGGCTCTTTGATCCAACATTAGAGTCTATGGAATCATGATTAACATTTCTTTTGTTCTCATCATGAGTTTCCTTTACTGCCCTTTCACCATTAGTGACCCTTTCTTGTAGCAACTTATTCATATTTATCTTCAATTCTTCCATGTCTGTCTTCAAATCTATCTTCAAATCATCCATCTTAGCTTCCACATCATTCATCTTAGCTTCTACACCTTTCTTTAAACAATCCATCTTAGCTTCTACGCCTTTCTTTAAACCATCCATCTTAGATTCTATTCCTTTTTGTGCAAGGGACAGTTGTTGCACTTGGTCTTGTAATTTTGATATATCATGTTGCATTTCTTCCTCTTCTTCATGAGTCATGCTAGAGCTTTCAGGTTCCTTAATAGGTGTTTGCATTTTCTTTACTCGGGGCATCAGTTACCGATAATAATGCTCTACTATTCCCTTTGAATTCCTTCAAAATAAATTTTCAAACCAAGCTTAAGCAAAAATTTAAGAAAATCTACACACCTTTTTTCACTTTGTAGGAACTCAATATTGCCTCTGATGTATCTTTGTGCTTTCCAATCATATAGATCTGAATTTGTCACCTGCATTAGCCCTTTGTGTCCTCTTTACAATGCCACAAGTCTGACCCAAATTGGATTCTCCAAGGAAGAGTTATGTGAAATCTCCCACAGTGACTTGATTATAGACTAGTTCAGTAGAGCAAACTTGTACGACGTGCCACGAGTCAATATTTCGACCTTTGGATCTTAAAAATGCATACAAGAAACTACAATCCGTCCTCTTTCTGTACCTTCTTACGAAATTTCAATCCGATCCCCAAAGAGAAAGTTATGATGCTTTTCCCTAGGTCACCTGTTTGGAATGTAATTCAGGAGTCTGCAAAAAGACCAACTTCCTCAGATCAAATATAGCGCAAACAGCTCTAAAATTCGGACCCGAGGTTCAGCGCGATTTCTTGTCAAATGGGTTTTTTTTTCAACTTCTAAAATGTCACAGAAAAAAGTTATAGCGAAAATGCCACGATGACCTATTTGGAGCAGCGAAACCCTAGAATCCAAAGCTCTGATACCAAATGTTATGAAACCAGCTCAAGAAAAGATAGAAAAGATAGATCAACGCCTTATAATTCAGCCTCTTCGAGGGGGAAACCTCCTTTACATTACATAAATGAACAATTCTTGGATGATACAAATGAAAATACCTCCTTTCTATATATAGGAGTATAAGGGGTCATAACACAATTAGAGTCGACATAACAATAATAATGTAAGGGCACAATAATAACAATAGTGGGCTTCTATGTGGCACAATAGTAACAATATTGGCACTACATGGGTACACCAATATAATAAGTGGGTTGTACTAATAACAATAAGGGGTTACAATAGTAGTATAGGGGCCTAACAGATTCTTAGGAGGGGGAGGGGAGAGGATGATGTCAAGTCCGACTTGATCCTGCTCTAGATTCTTCGATCTAGAACGAGTATTGTATCTAGGGACAGAAAGAGCAGTCAAGGAGGCTGAGAGCACTGGAGGAGGGGTACATATTAGGGAAGGGGGTGAGGGGGGGGGAAGATGTGCTAGGGGGAGCAATATCACAAGTTATCTGAGCAGTGGCTGCCATCGAGTTGACAGTACCCGACCCCATTGATAGCCCAGATATTGTGTTATTATTATTATCAAAAATGCATTGAGAGGGGATCAAGTGAATGGAGTTCATACCCAAAGTATTGGAGTCACCCAAAGCTATCGTGACTGGTGTTGGAATTGGTGGTGGTGGACGATGAGGCAGCCTACCACGCTTCCTCGGGTTATTATGAGGTAAGTCCATGGTCTTAAATCCTGGACCTGATAAAGCAACCGTTCCTTTAGAGAGTAGAGTGGTGTTCCTAGGCATATCTTCAGAAGCCCTAGGCTATGCCTCCCTTGTTGGTTCTCCGTGTGACTGTGCCTCCTGCTCCTGAGATTCCTGAGGAGCCTGTCTAGTAGCCTTCCTGAAATTCCATCCATTCATAGGGCAATCTTTGAATAGATGCCCCACTTTATGGCATCATCTACACCTGAAGGGTACCCCTTCATAATCCAACATCTGCCTTGTAGCATTCTTCCATTGAATGTTGATGTACTCAGGAAGTCCTTCCAAGAGGCCAAGGTGTACTAAAATCCTGGCATAGGCCATTCTTCCAATGGTTTGAAAAGTGTCATCAAAGGTTAGATAAGATCCCATAGCATCCCCAATCTGCCTGAAAATATCCTCTGTCCAGAAATGGCAGGGAAGGCCTGGAAGACAAACCCAGATAGGCCCAGCCTCCACTCTTTCCTGTTCAGGATCAAACATTGGCGTCCATCTTCGGAGGAGGATAGGGGCCTGGTCAATGTGCCAAATAGTGGAGAGAACCCAGTTTGTATGGGCCAGACATTTGAATCTCAGGGCAAACCATCCCTTGACAAAGGTTTGAACCCTAGGGGGTTCTGTCAGATGATGACCCCAAACTTCCATTGCCCATTTTTGCAATCTCTCCACACTATAGTGCCTTCCTCTGATTCGCCCCACCAGAACTTTCTATGCGAAATCCATTGCCTCCCGAAACGGAGTGTCCTCGGAAATCTTAAGGAAAATATCACTGCTCTGATGGAGACACCTTTTCCTCTTGGATGCCTTTATGTGCCTGCTGCTTGTGCCTTCAGTAGATCTACCAGTCTGTATCGCCACATGTAAGACCGAAGCCCTTGTTGCCGAAGGGGCTTTCATCGGTATGGAGTCAAAATGACCTGATATAATGCCAATTCCTGTGAAGTTGCCAGGTAGTGGAGTCCCCGAGTCCAAGGGAGCAGACAAAATCGGCGTCTGTGTGTCTAGATCAGGCCGATGGCCTTCCTGGGGTTTGTCTAGCCCTGCTGCAGAGTGAAGCGAACTCGAGTCCTACCCTAGGGCTTGTAAAGCAGGATGTTACAAGTGCTCAGAACCAGCCAAGATGCCAGGAAAGAGAGGAGGGGTGACAAAATCCTGGATAGATGAGGCTCCTTTGGGCAAAGAGATGGAGGGAATGTGTGGCCTAGAGATGGAGGGGAGGGCTTCTACTTCCGCTGAAAACTCATGGTCGAATGAAAAAAAAATCCTCTGCTGTGGTCCCAGGCTGAGTCCAAATGGGCAGGTCCTCTGTAGGGTCAGTGGAATAATCTAGTTGGTGTTCCATAACTGTCAACCCAGCTAGCTGACAGCTGCCTGCAGTATCGATTCAAGCAATAGAGAATGTCAGTGTGGAGGACCGATAACTGTCTAGGGTTAATACAAACTAACCCGAAAGCAGTGGTCGTATGCAGCTAATGCAAGAGGTTAGGGTAGCCGCAAAGGTTTAGAAAATGGGGATGTCAAACAGGTCGCTCACCCATCCTAGCATCCTGTAAACGGGTCTGCTTCAAACCCTCACCCCAATCACCAGTCGAGATCTTTGTCTCCATCTTCCCATAGTGCTCATCTATATATGCCTTTTGGTCTTATCAATTTTGGTGCAACATTTTAGAGGGAAATGGATTTGGCATTTGCTGGTAAGGTAAATAAATTCATAGTCATTTACCTAGATGATTCAACAATATTTTCTGAGTCTGATGCTAAACATATCAAACATTTGAGGAAAGTTTTTCAGAGATGTAGAAAATTTGGGATTTCTCTTAATCCTAAAAAAGCACTCTTTGCAGTGAGAGAGGAAAATTGTTGGGAAAAATTATTTCAAATAAGGAGTTATAATTGACCCTAATAGAGTTTCAACAATTCAAGTAATCAATTTTCCCATAAATAACAAAGAAATTCAGTCATTCCTAGGGAAGATGATTTTTTTAAGAAGGTTTACACCTAATTATGTTGAAAATCTTAAAAATATAACTGATATGTTCAAGAAAGATAATAAAGTCAAATGGACCACCCAAGCTAGATTCTTTTTTTCTCATATCAAAAAGGAAATCTCTGAGGCTCCAGTGCTTGCTAGTCCTGATTATTCAAAACTTTTTAGTGTTTTTTCCTTCGCCTCAGATACTACAATAACAACAATTTTATTGCAGAGAAATGAAGATCAACATGAGTAGCCAATTTATTTATTTAGCAAGGTTATGAGAGATGTGTTGAAAATAGCAATAAGAAATGCTAAATATAGAAGTGCTAAATTTAGTACTGCTATAAATAACATTTCGGGATACCTTCCTGTTTTAGTTAGTCCCTGAACTAAAATAGAGAAGTAAAAATTCAAATTTGATCTTAGCAACTGTTTGTAAAAATAATTAATTAATTCACCATGTGTTAATTAGTTGTAGAAAATCAAACATGAATTCTATGTGGGGACATGAAACTGTTTCTCCATTAATTAAGGAATTTATCCATTAGTTAAAGAGATAAGGATGAGTTGTAATATTGAGTTTTAATTAGTTGGCTCAGTTAACTGAGTCAAGTCTAGTTAGATTAATTCAAATAGTTTGTTGAATTAATTGTGAGTTCAGTTAGTTAATGCATGCATGCATGTAACTGCTGCACTTCAGATAATTGAATATTATCTCATAAATAACTCATGCATGTCAATTCAGACAGAGACCCAGTTGAGATCAGATGGAGGGCTAGTGTACTATTAGTTGCTAGAATATTCCATTGTGAATATCTCTTGCATGCAGAAGGAATTCTTTCCTTGAGGATTGCAAGTTACTTCTTCAGTTTTTGTGAGTGTGATGAGGTCAATTCACACATGTGGCATCACTGGACCCCAAGAAAAACTGCGCAAGGAAATAGGAGGCTTGGAGGGCTTGAGGAGGATGTATACAATGTCTATTCAGTCTATGAGTTGTATTGTTTTATTGCAGAGAGATCAGGATAACTTGAGAGCTAATTCTTTTTGTAACTTGAACATATTTCCACTTATATGATAATACAGAGATTGGGGTTTTAGGCTAAGGCTTTCCCCAGGTTATTTCTTTTGTGTTATGTGTGATTGATTTCTCATTCTCAGTTATATGTGTTCTCATTGATCTTGCTCAATTCGATTAAGCTTCCACAAAGTTGTTGTAGAAGTAGATCTTGTATTTTGCTTTAGTATATTGCATAATCTGTTGATCTACAGTGGGAATTTCTACATGGTATCAGAGCAAAGGTGATCAAGGCGAAGAACATATACAAGAAGGGAGAAGTTCGAAGTTTGAGGTTCCTGAATATAGAAATCGAGTTTCTTATCACATCTCAATTTCAACAATGGCATTCAGCGGTTTAAGACTCGAGTATGCCCTTGATGGAAGCTCAAATTATATAGCCTAGAAGGATCGCATGGAAGCAGTATTAGAGGATAACTGTCTAAAGGAATTCATTGATCAAGAAGTCCCCAAGCCGACTGATGCTACTCAATTGGAAAAACGGAAGAAATTTGTGGCTGGAGCAAGGAGAATCCTTCTGGAGGGAGTTCGAGACCACATAGTCTCAAGTCTCCATGGGAAGGAGACACCATTTTCGATGTGGAAAACATTGAAATATCTATATCAGAATAGCATCGATCAGAGGAAGTTGGCGCTGAAAGACAAGCTTCAGAAATTCAAGTGTGAAAAGGGTGACACGATCTCTACATATCTGAACAAGCTCACCACCTGTAGGGATGAGCTTGGAAGTGTAGGGATCACGACCGCTGATGATGACATGGTGAGTCTTGCACTCCTCGGTCTTCCTAAGAGCTGGCATAGCTACCAAGACTCGGTTAATGGAAGAGAAAAATAGCCAGATTGGAAACTAATTTGCTCAGATCTGATGCAGGAGGAGATAAGAAGAAGCACCAGAGATGGATCCTCATCAAAGAAAGATGATGAGGAAAATATAGCCTTAGCGAGTAAGGCGAGGAAAGGGAAAGGGAAGGCATCCCATCCCAAATCCAGTTCTTCCCATTGTGGGATGAAGTTTGACAAATCGAAAGTGTGACGCTTTCATTTTCATGAAGTGGCCCATTACGCTATGAATTGTCCATAGAAGAAATCCAAGAAGGGTTCCTCTAAGAGATCTGATGGTGAGGCATTGGCCTCACAGTCTGAGTTGGATTTCTCACTTATTGCATGCATGGTTTCATCCATGATGGGATGTGTGTGGTACTTGGACAGTGGAGCTTCATTCCACATGTCAGGTGATAAGAATCTTTTCAGTACCTTGGAGGAGAAGGATCTCCAAATGCTGATTGAGATGGTGTTGATGGAAAGTACCGTGTTTTAGGTGAAGGTATGGTTGTGTTTCAGAGAGAGCATGGAGCTCCCCTCACCCTAACTAATGTAAAGTATGTACCAGGTCTAAAGAAGAATCTTGTGTCTATCGCTATGCTAGAAGATAAAGGCTATGATGTAGTATTCAATAAAGGAAAGGTATTCCTAAGGCATAACGGTAGTGGACAGACCAAGCGAATTGGGATTCGAGTAAAGAATCTCTACAAGCTGGAGGTAGATGACTATGTTGCATTGAGTTCTAAAGCTGAGATGGTGCAGAGCCAAGATGTTGGTGAGCTATGACATAGAAGACTGGGCCACTTGCACCATGGAGCCTTGAAGATCATGCAACAGATTTCTATCGGATTACCCAAGGGAAAACTTGAGAAGACGAATACATGCAAAGGTTGTACCTTGGGTAAGTATGCGAAATATTCCTTTCCGGATTTTGATAGTAGAGCTGGAGAAATCCTGGAGCGAGTTCACTTAGATGTTTGTGGACCATTCTCTACAGCCTCCACCACTAAACAAAGGTACTGTTAGCGCTTGAAATTTCACCTCAGGCTGAGAAAGGTAAACCTCAAGGCTACATCAAACCATTTAGCCTCGTAGCTAGCCCTACGGGGCAGGAGAAGGCTCTCTCCGGTCAATCTCGGTAGATCTTCAATGGGATGAGATGACCAACAAGGTAACACTGATATTAGGCTAGTAAACTGATTAAAAAGGTGGATTTGGGGTTTTTGGGTTTTTGGTGGCAAATTGAGGAGAGGGCAATTTTGGGTGCGGGGATTGGACACAGTTTCTGCAGGGGGTTCCTTGGGGCGAGGTAGGAAACAGTATTGATGCCTTAACTTGAGATGGATGATCAGGAATGAAAGATGAGGAGCTAAAGAGAGCAAACAATGACTTTGAATTCCCTTTAGACAGTAGAAAACATGGAAATTAAACAAATTTAAAAGCAGAGCATGGCTAGCATGAATTCCTACTTTAACACTTCATTTGTTTAATGTGCAGCAGTAAAGAAAGGAAATGAATCACATAACAAAGCTTACAAGAACATTGAGAAACACACCATCAACACATGAGTCCTCAAGAATCCCAAAGATGACTGCAAAACCCTGGTCTTCCTTAGCCAAAAATTGCAGAGATACAGTGAAAATATACAATGATAGCTTCTCCCTCAAGAGTCCAACCTTCCAACCCCTGAAAATGATTAAGAAAATACATAATATAGGCAAGCCAACCTCTTCCCTTGCCTCTAGGGGTCGAGCTCATCCTTCTAGGAGCTGTTTCAACTAATTCTAAACTGAGCACTAAAATCTAGGCAGTCAAAACAACTTGCCTCTATAAGCTAGGAAACCAATCCATTCATTAAATATTTACCCTTGACATGAATGAATCTTCTAGAAGTGTTAAACAAGAGTAAAAGTGTCTTAGAGTTACAAAAATTACATCAAAGATAATCATCTTCAACCCCAAAAAGTCAAACTGAGTCAAATTTGCGTTTTCTGGGCTGAACAAGTCAATTCTGGCAAAATCTGCTCAACGGGTCGCGCCCCCCTGCTCAACGGGTCGCGCCCCTTTGGAGCTCTGTTTGAGGCACTTCCATGTGTCCGAATTGGGTGTAGAATAGCTCGTTGGAAAGGTCTTTGAGTCTACTTTCCAACCCAACTAGAATTTTTCAATTTGGAGTTTATTTGCCCTGTCAAAAACCAATTCTCCCAAGACAACTTTCTGCAGTTCAAAAAAGTGGCAGAAAGTCAAAATTTTCATGTATTTTGACCTTCTGGAGGCCCAAAACCCCATAAAAACTCAAGTACATCCATAGGCATATGTAACTTTGCATAAAAAATCTAGAAATGCTGAGTTTTTGCAAAAAGGAGCTGTCATGACAAAGGGTCTCACCGGGGGTGAGACCCGTTGAGGAGCCAAAACCTGTAAATTTCCAAAAAATGCCAAAATTACCCAAAGTTCTCAAATTTTTTTGGGATTTGAGCTGTGGCTAGGCTATTGAGTGCCTTGATCCTTCAGTGAGGCCTCAGCCAAGATATGGAGGGGATCGGGCCTCTTTCTCCTTTTTTGTGCCTTGGCCAACCGCCTTGGATCCAGTGATTGTAATTTTGACATTTCTCTAAAACCATGACACCTGTGCAAAAAGTGAAGGAGGTTTTTCTTCTTTGGCATGTTTTGGACAAAAACCTCTCTCAATTTTCCAAAATTCATCTTTTATTGCTTTGGAACATCATTTGAGTGCGACTTGTCCCGATGTGTGAAACAAGGAATTTTGTCGAAATGGAGCGAAATGAAGGGGATAGGGGGCTTCTAAATTCTTGGGGAAATTTTTGGAAGTAGGGAGGGATGTTAGGAAGCAGGGAAAGTGGAATCTCAGAGATTGAGTGAGGGGAAGGGGTCCAAAAGGGCAAAACACAGGCCCAACCTAGAAAATTGCCAGGTTGTAGCTAGAAACTAGGGTTTGTGCAAAAATGAGGAATTTGGCGGATCTAAGGGATGGGAAGTGTTTGATAAGGTACTTTAAGGATAGGGGAAGGTGTATGAACATCAGGAAACAAGTTTTGCCGATGATTTGACCGTCCAAGAGAAATTGGCTTTCAAAACCCTAGGAGAGGGAAATGACCTTGCCAAGGCACAACTGAAGCATGAACAAGATGTAAAATGACTCATTAGACACTGACATGACAATGAAAACCATATGAATGATGATAGAATTAGTTGAATGGTGACATGGACCACATTTTGACAACTTTAGAAGGAGTTAAGGCAAACCCTAGACCTAATGCCTAGTGACCAAATTTTGCTTGAAAACTCTTTGAAATGACAAAATTTGACTTGGAAACTCTGAGACCACTTTGTAAGAGCATATTTGATCACTGGAGGAAGGCTGGGAAGACTGACACTAACAGGTACTATGTTATTTTTGTTGATGATTTTTCTCGTAGATGTTGGATCTACTTTATACAAAAGAAGGATCATACCTTCTTGAGGTTTTGTGAGTTTAAAGCCTTGGCAGAGAAAGAATCTAGAAAGAAAATAAAAGCCTTGCATAGCGACAATGGTGGAGAGTATGTCTCCCAATAGTTTAAAGACTTTTGCGCTACATAAGGAATTAAACGGGAGTTGATGACATGATCCGGATTTAAACAGGAACGCAACAAATTACAGAGATAACCATATACACAAAGATGCAGCGGAAATAATACTTCATTTCATTAATGGAAAATACTGAAATATGCTTACAAACAGAAATGGCAATAAACTAGCTAGGGCGATGGTAGCTTATCTCTGAGAAGAGATGTGATGGCTACATGCCTCTGAACTGTGTTACAATGAGGCTCGAAGGCCTATTTATTGTTGAGAAACAATGGAAAAACCCTTAACATTCCAAAACCTAACCCTAGGAGATGAAACGCCAAACTGTGGGCCCCGTTTGGGGGTAAGTTGGTACATCAACTTCCCGGGGTCGTAACTTTGGCATATGATCTCCGTTTGACGCGTACAATAGCTCATTAGAAAGATCTATCCGAGCACTATCATTGTTGGAACGGGAAACACGAGTCCATTTCATGGACTCGTGTTGCCCCCAGATTCCCCAAAAAACGTCGTTTAGGGCCTCAAAACGGCTCCGGAAGTTCAGGACCCGAAAAACTGCTAAAAATAGTAAGTTGTGCTACAATTAAGGAAACTGAAAATGCTGAGAAAGACAATGGTGGGGGTCCAGGTGGACTTGGCAGGTGGCCACCAATATCCACCTGGATCATTCCTCCCCCCTTAGGAAGCAATGGTACCCATTGCGTTGAGCTCCTCCATGAGATGAGGAAACTTCTGCTGAACTTGTTCCCTGGTGAGCCACTTGCCCTGCTGAAGGAGTTGGCCCGCTTTGACAACTCGATACAGTTGGATATTCTGTTGGCGAGTGTTCTTGATCTGTGTGTCCATGATCCGATCAGTTGCAGCTTGTTCCATGCAATCTGGATTTAATTCTGTGGGTTTGAGCTGTTCTGCAATGTCGGATGTGTCTAGCAATGGTGGAAAGTATGTCGAAGGCGGTCCACATTAAATACTGGGTGCAGGCCAAGGAATGGGGGAATGTTGAGCTCAAATGCATTGTCTCCCATAGCCTTAGTAATGGTGTAAGGACCATATCGGAGTGGTCTCAATTTCGATAGGCTCCAGTAAGGCGTTCCTTTTGCAAATGCAACCAGACTTTGTCGCCCACCTGAAACTTGTGTGGCACCCGATGTTGATCATGTCGCTGCTTGTACTTGGCATTTAATTTCTCAAGAATGTCATGGACCTGCTGGCGAATATGTTGGATGCGCTCAATGAAGCTGGTGGCCTTATCTGTTTCGGACTGGACATGAGCTGAATTCATGTGAGTAGCTGCAAATGGCATGGCCACATCAATGGGGCATAGTGGCTGGAATCCCAAACCCACCTGAAAAGGGCTATGGCCAGTGGAGTTGTGAAGAGCTCGGTTGTAGCTATGCTGAACGTAGGGGAGGCTCTCGTCCCATGTGCGTGGATGCTTTGAGTTATACATGCGCAGAATGTGCACAATCATCCTATTGACAACCTCTGTCTGGCCATCAGTTTGAGGATGGAAGGCTGTGGACTTCGTGAGTTTGGTGTCCAGCATTGACCAGAGACTGGACCAAAAGGTGCTGAGAAACCGACTGCCCCGATCTGAGATGATAGACTGTGGGATCCCAAAGTGCACCCACACTCGTTCAAAGAAGAGTTTAGCAGTGGCTTCTGCTGTGATATTCTTCTTGCAGGCCATCATAATGGCCATCTTTGAGAACCTGTCGACGACCAAAAAAACACAGTCATTTCCATGCTTAGTGGAAGGAAGGCCTGACATGTAATCCATGGAGATGGATTCCCAAGGTCGACTAGGGGTAGGCAACGGGGTATAGAGGCCTTGCTTCTTAATGGTCGGTTTGGCAATGGCACAGGCAGTACATGATCGGATGTACTTCCCAACATCCTGTCGAAGATTCGGCCAATAGAAATAGTTTTGCAGTACTGCCACTGTTTTCTCGACCCCGAAATGCCCAGCAGCCCGACTGTAGTGTGCGTCCCAAATCATCTTGGCACGCTCGCTTGAAGGAACACAAAGGTGACCGAGGTGGCATAATAGGGCATCCTGGAGGTGAAAATCTGCAACCTGCCGACCCTCCAAGAGTGTCTGGTATGTGTGGCCGAATTCTGGGTCGCTTTTGTAGAGAAGTGGCCAATCAGAAGTCTCGTGCCCGCAAGAGTTGAGCACGGTGGTTAGCGCCATGATCGGTGGTCGACTGAGGCAATCTGCAACATTATTGGTGCTGCCCTTTTTATACTTAATATTCAAGTGAAACTGTTGCAGGTATGTAAACCACTTCTGATGGCGATCATTCTGCAATTTCCCTTGGGTCTGTATGAACTGCAGAGGTCGGTGGTCTGTGTGGATGACCGTTTCCTTCCCCAAAATGTAATGCTTCCATTGTCGGCAGGCCTGTACAATGGAATACATCTCTTTATCATAAGTGGGGTACTTCCAGACTGTGTCTGAAAGTGTTTCACTGTGATATGCCACTGGATGTCCATGTTGAGTAAGGACTGCCCCAATAGCATAGTCAGAGGCATCTGTCTCGACCTCAAATGGTTGTTGTAAATCTGGTAACGCGAGCACTGGTGCCGTGCAGAGGCGATCCTTCAACTCCCTGAATGCCTTCTGTTGAGATTCAGACCAAAAGAATTTTGCTTTCGCCCCGCCCTTGGTGACTTGACTCAAGGGCCAAGAAATATGAGAAAATCCCAACACAAACCTGCGGTAGAAGTTGGCAAGACCTAGAAAGCTGCGGAGCTCTGTTAGAGTGGTTGGAGAGGGCCAATCCCGAATGACTTGGACCTTGGCTGGATCGACATGCACCCCCTGTTCATCAATGATGTATCCCAGATACTGAACCTCGGTCATGCCAAAAGTGCATTTCTCCAAATTGGCACATAGCTTGTGTTGCCGCAGTGTTTGGAGAACCTGTCGGATGTGGTGGAGGTGCTCTTCCCAACTCTGGCCGAAGATCAGAATGTCATCCAAGTATACTACTACAAAGGAGTTGGTGAATGGCCGCAAGATGTCATCCATTAGCCTCATAAAGGTTGCAGGAGCATTCGTCAATCCGAAAGGCATGACCAACCATTCGAAGAGGCCCTCCTTGGATTTGAAGGCAGTCTTCCACACATCTGAGGGTTCAATTGGTACCTGGTGATATCCTAACTTCAGATCGATCTTGCTGAAATATTTCGCCCCCTTTAGTTGGTCTAGGAGGTCATCAATCCGCGGGATCGGGTACCTATTACGGACAATGATCTTGTTCAGCGCCCGATAGTCAATACAGAGTCTCCACGTCCCATCCTTCTTCTGTACCAACACTATCGGGCTCCCACAGGGCGAAGAACTCGGACGGATGTGACCTTTCTGCAGGAGCTCCTGAATCTGCCTCTTGATTTCATTGTTCTCCAGAACGGAGCGCCGATAAATTGGTCCATTGGGTAGCGGCGCACCTGGGGTCAGAACGATGGAGTGCTTGACTTGACAGTGCAGAGGAACCCCTGCCGGGGAGGTGAAGATGTCTTCGTACTCCTCCACAATCTTGTCCATCTGTAGCTGCCATGCAGAGGGACCCCGTTTGGAGGCCGCGGCCACTGTCTTCTTCTTCCCTTGAGGGCGTATCATCAGGAAAACAAATTTCCTGGTTTTGGAAATGATCTTACTGCATTGTTTTGCAGTAATCAAAGAGATGACGGCAGGTGGTGCTACCTCTGGTATCCTGAACAACTTATTTCCCAATGTAATAATAACAGCACGGGGCCTTGATTCATACACAGCATGTCGCTTCCACAAGTATGGTTGTCCTAGTAATACATCACAAACTTCAAGGGGAGCAATGTCACACAATACCTCATCCGTGAAGGGCTTGATGTTGTATGGAAGGCGACACTGCTGGCTCACGCGAAGATCTCGCCCTTGGTGAAGCCACCCAATGGTGTATGGTTGTGGATGTGCTGTGGTCTGTAAGCCCAACCGCTTCACGACCTCTGCCGAAATGAGGTTCTTTTGACTCCCGCTATCAACAATAAACTGTATCGGGGAGCCCTTTACCCACATCTGGGAGTGGAAGAGACGCTCCTCCTCCTCTGGATCTTCGGGTTCATTTTTCTGGATCTTTGCGGTAGCAACAGTGGCACTGGGATCCGCATCAATGATCTGCTTCCCTTTTTCATACCCCTTATCGGGTTCTGACTCAGAGCCGGAACATGCATCTGATTCTGAAACCTTTAGCTCAGCCACCAGTGACTGCTTGGCCCGACACTCACTTGTGTTGTGAGTGGAGCTCTTATGGAACTCGCACCATTTTCCAGTGTCCTTTCTCGGCTTCGCAGTGTTGCTCTTTGCTTGCAGCTTCGACTGGTTGTCTTGGGCTGTCCCGCCTTGGCTTTGTCCTTTGTTCTGTGGTTTAGGGGCACCTTTCCCCTGCTTTGGATTCGCAGATCCAAAGTCTCGCTTCTTTTGTTTAAACTTCTGCTCGACCTTGACGGCATACCGGTATGCTGCACCGAGCGAGGGGATGTTTAGGAACTGTATTTCTTCCTGGATGTACTTGTGCAGGCAGCCACGGTATTTGAGTATCAAATGTTGCTCCGAATCCTTGATACCCAACTTTGTGCGAAGGGTATGGAAAAGATTGGTGAACTCCGGCACGTCTTGGTCCCTTCCCTGCCGCAGCATGGTCCACTTTATGTATTCATCCTCATAGCTTCCGACAGGGTAGTACTGCTCCTTGATGGCATCCCGGAATGAATCCCAGGTGGGTGCGGCTGAAAATAGTGAGCCAGTACTTTCATCCTTCTGCTCGCAGTAGGTTTCCCACCAGTCCTTGACGTGGGGGGCTGCTTTGAGAAGAGCAAAAACAATCTTTTCCCGACTCGAAAATTCATGAACAGAAAAATAACCCTTTAGCAGATTTAACCATTTATCTACGGCATCGGCGTCTATCTGACCCTCGAATATGGGGATTTCAAAATTAACTTGTACCTTAAAGGGTGTGGCGTTTCCAGAGGAGCTGCTGGAAGCCGATGCGCCGCTTCTGGGTAGCTGCTGAAGGATCTGCGCAAAGCTGTCCATCATCGCGTTCCGTTGTCGCTCGAGTGCTTCTTCGAGCAAGATTTTGATGGGATCTCCTGCCCCCTCGTCTTTCTTCTCGTCCGCCATGGGAGGCCGTCGGGATTTGCGAGGCTGGTCTTGCAAAGGTTCAACCAGTTCAAGCCCTAACTCCTTATATCCCGACCTTGTTGGGGACATGCAAAGAAAAACAGAGAAAAAGCAGACCGCTCTGATACCACTGATCCGGATTTAAACAGGAACGCAAAAAATTACAGAGATAACCATATACACAAAGATGCAGCGGAAATAATACTTCATTTCATTAATGGAAAATACTTGAATATGCTTACAAACAGAAATGGCAATAAACTAGCTAGGGCGATGGTAGCTTATCTCTGAGAAGAGATGTGATGGCTACATGCCTCTGAACTGTGTTACAATGAGGCTCGAAGGCCTATTTATTGTTGAGAAACAATGGAAAAACCCTTAACATTCCAAAACCTAACCCTAGGAGATGAAACGCCAAACTGTGGGCCCCGTTTGGGGGTAAGTTGGTACATCAACTTCCCGGGGTCGTAACTTTGGCATATGATCTCCGTTTGATGCGTACAATAGCTCATTAGAAAGATCTATCCGAGCACTATCATTGTTGGAACGAGCAACACTAGTCCATTCCATGGACTCGTGTTGCCCCCAGATTCCCCAAAAAAACGTCGTTTAGGGCCTCAAAACGGGTCCGGAAGTTCAGGACCTGAAAAACTGCTAAAAATAGTAAGTTGTGCTACAATTAAGGAAACTGAAAATGCTGAGAAAGACAATGGTGGGGGTCCAGGTGGACTTGGCAGGTGGCCACCAATATCCACCTGGATCATGACACCCTGTTGGGCTCCAAAAATGGCACTCATTACCATACATTTTTCACCTATGCTTCCATTATTTCGCTCACTATTCATCACCTGGTCACTCCATTTTTCCTACTATTCACCATTAATGGGTCTCATTTATATTTTCCAAATATTGTTTATTTTTAAGCATTTTTGAGAGAAATTCTTGATTAAATATTAGAAAATAATATATTTTACTTTATATATGGAAAGTGGGTTGTTTTGGTGACATGTGTAGGTTCCAAGGAAGCTTCCAAGACACCTTTATGTGGCCTTGAAGGATCAAATTCGAATTTCAAAAGATAAGCTTCATGGAGGAGATCATGGAGGATAGGGTTATGTGTCATCATTGGTTGAGAAATATGTGGGTCAAAGGAGAGAATAGTGGGTCTACATTTATGAGGTTGTTATCTTAGTTTTTGTATAAATAGGAGCACCTCCTCCATTCCAAGGAGGACTCTTAGAGCATTGTATCCAACTTATGATGGCATAGAATAAAGCTTCATTTTGCATATATTTCCATTATGTAGTTATAGATATAAGTTTTACATATATTTCCATTATGTAGTTTTTAGATATAAGTTTGCTTAATGTAGTATATGGAATAATTTGTCTTGTTCTTAGGAGAATTGAGCTCACTCTAAAAGGATGAGAGAAACATGTTATTTCATATTAGATCTTATTTCATTTAATTTCTTATATGTTTGAGGATTTGATTTGTTTATGATTGATGAATGAGTTTTAAATTAGAATCTTATCAGCATATGAGAGAACAACCAAGAGTCTAAGTTAGACTCTCTCTCCATTTGATTTGCATGATAATTGAAATTCATTCTTTTGCTTTTATGTTTCAAGTATCATATGAGGAGATACCAAGAGTCTAAGTTAGGCTCTCTCTCCAATGATTTATATGGTAATTGAAATTCATTCTTTTTTTTTTATGTTTCAAGTCATTTCATTTCTTATGCTCATGAATGACTCTTAGTTTAGTTTGGATTAGTACATGAGAGGACAATCAAGAGACTAAGTTAGTCTCTCTCTCTACTTGTATCTAAACAATAACTAAGTTCATTCTCTTGTTTTCATTTTAAGTTTTTAGTTTCATGTAATCAATGATTTCTCTATGATACTGTAGGGAAGGACAACCAGGACCTCCTTAGTTAGGAGCCTCTTCCCTTGCATATTGTATTGAATCTTAAATAATTTAGTTAGACATAGAGTTAGTTGCCTACTCTTGCATATATTGTGCTAGCATCATCACAAGCTTACGAGTTTCCCTGGTCAATAATTTATGCAGCAATTTAAGTCCAATAAATTGCCCAACATTTTGGCGCCGTTGCCGGGGATGGTGCTAAGGGATTAGGCATTAGAAATTTAATTTAGTACTAGTATTTTTCTTTAGACAAAATAACTTGTGAAACCTGGTGACAGCAGGATCTTCACACAGAAGTTTAAGTTTGAGTTTTCTGATAGTTTAGTGTTTAGCTAGTTTTAAATTTCGTCTTTTCAAGAACACCCCCCCTGCATGAATAAAAACAAATCAAGCGATGAGTATGCTCTCTTCCTGCGCTTCGTGCGATCAGGAAGATTAGAAAGTCAATTGATTTGGTTCGAATAAAACTACTCTTGCTGAGAACTAATGTGCAACATGACAATAAAGAATTTTGTGAATAAAAAATCTAGATGAAATTTAGTTTTTTTTAGATTTAAAAAAAAATAAAAATTTTAATAATATATGTATCATATATACATATTATTATAAAAAAAAAAAAAAATTAACCATTTCTTTTGTTGTTTTTTAGATATTTAAAAGAAAAAAAAATTCGTTTTAGTTATTGTTTAATTTTAGACTATTTCCTTATTAACTTTTAATAAAAAAAAATTATTGTTGATTTTTTTTTTTTTTTTAAATCTCAATTTAAATAACAAATTAAAAAAAAATTGTTTTTTAATTTGTTGTTTAAAACAAAAACTAAAATCAACATAAAAAATAAAAAAAAAATATGTTTTCATTTCATTTCTTTTAATAAAAAAAGCCAGATTGAGAAGGATTTGCCTCGAACATTTCCAGGTCATCCGGCACTGGATGAAGATGGTCGAAATGCTTTGAGACGACTGCTGACAGCATATGCACGCCATAATCCATCTGTCGGGCATCATTGATGAATACTTTGATGGATACTATTCAGAGAAGATGGTGGAAGCTCAGGTGGATCAACTTGTTTTTGAAGATTTAGTTCAAGAATTCTTTCCAAGGATGGCAAGTGGCATGGGTCACTGGACCATGGTTCCTTTCACTTTCTGTGAATATTTTACCCTGGGAAAGCGTTTTGGGAGTTTAGGTGTGACAGAAAGTGGGAGTTTTGATGAAAATGATTTGGATAACCTGAGTAATGGCTTTGTAGACAATGATGATGCAATTTCTGTTGCGAACCTTCAAGATCAGATAAAGCGGTTGAAAAACGAATTATGTCGGGCTTTGGAGGAGAAAAGATCTGCAACATCAAGGGCGGAGGAACTAGAGACAGCATTAGTGGAGATGGTGAAAGAGGATAACAAACGACTTCTTAGTGCAAAGTTAGAGCAAGTTGAATGTGAGATAGAGAACCTGCGGCAAGTCGTAGTAGAGAAGAAGGAGCAGGAACGTGCCATGCTTCAGGTGATGATGCGAATAGAATTGGAGAAAAAAAAACGTCATACAGATGATGGAAAGAAATGTGTCTCACCAGGGTCATCATCTCCAAGCCATATTTGTTTTGGATCAGCTGTACCTGTCTTACTTCCTCCTATAGACACGCTGCCAATTATCACTAACTCCGTTCCAGATTGTATGTCCCAAGCTATGAAAAGTTCATACAATAACATGTCTACCCCTGCTACTGTATCACCACATAACTTGTTGCCAATGGTTGTTAGCTCTTCTGAGGAACTTTTAGCTCCACCGAATCCCGTAGCTTGGACAGGGCAACCCAAAACCTAAAATTCGCAGAAGATGGACGAAAAGGCCACTGAAAACAGAACAGATTGCACCTCCTTTCATCCTCTCGGCTGTTCGGAATTCGCCCACTAGAATTGTTATTTCTGCTTTCTGAGCTATTACTATTATTGGCATTGGCATTGTTAGCCCTTCTACCAGTAGCATAGACAGGAATGTTTTGCCCAGTGGATCCAATCCTAATAGCAATCACAGGGGCATACTCAGATTCTCGCACATTACCTCGGCGGCCGAGCGCTGGTGCAGTATCATTGCTGGGTATCGAAGAAGATCCAACCTCTGCGTTGCCTGTAACCTCGCTTGACAATCCATGGCGACAGATGGGGCACGAATTGTGCTGTGCCAGCCACGGAAGAATACAGTCAAAATGATAAATGTGATTGCAAGGCATTTCCCGAGCTTCGTCGTCTAATTCAAACTGTTCCTGGCAAGACAGGACCAGAATTGATCATAATTGTCGGCATTGCGTCAACAGAAGCTTTTGGGGCAGGGGAGCGGCCGCACCTATTGTTCTCGGACAGCGACCCAATCAACTGCTCTAAGCCAGAGCGCATGGAATAATCATGCCTGTTTGCAGGAAAGAGCGTGAGTTCGATTTCTCTATCGTGCCCAAAAATAAAATCCATGGCCCTGTTTACCACTGTTGTGTTCTGTCTGAATAACCTGTCGTTGACATGGTCCGGGTTACCTGTTAGTAATGGCATGCTAGAACAGGAAAAAGATCTTCCTACTTCCCGAAAGAAATTTACTTTCTCCATTTGAACCAGAAAGTTGTCTTCCCTCTTGGCTGTTTCGATTCGTGGTGTTTCTTTTCGTGGCTATCAATGGATCAGGTGCTTCAGCGGAACCGGCCACCATCAAAGTACATCGACGATAAAACCTCCATATCCCTTCACCTGCCAACATGCACGGTTTGTTTGGATTTCTTTTGTATTTTTAGTTTAAAAACCGTTTTGTATTTATTGTATCTATTCTCATTTTTATTTGTTTTGATTTAATTTGTATTAATATAAATTATGATTGTATTAATATATTACTATATTAATTATATTAATATATTAATATGTTGTAATTATATTAATACGGTACTAATTATTTGTGACTAATCGTAATTATTTGTTTTGTATTTATTGTATTTATTATATTTATTTATATTTTGTTTTGATTTGATTTGTATTAATATAAATTACGATTGCATTAATATATTACTATATTATTTATATTAATATGATTATAATTATATTAATACTTATGTTTGATATATTGTTTTTGATTCTTATATTAAGTTGGATATATTTTGTTATCAAGTTTCAAACAAAAACAAAATCTAAAAAATAAAAGAGAAATAAAATAATAGTTAACAATTGTAAAAAAAAAAAAAAAAAAAAAAAAAAAAAAAAAAACAAAAAAATATTGTTGTTTAGAAGGATTGGCATGTGAAGGGTACTGGCATAAAACAAAACTATGCAAATTGAGAGAATCAGGAGAATTAAAACTTTCGAGGCATGAAAATTGAGAAAATCATAAGAATAAGATGAAAGAAAAAAATAATAATAAAAAAAAAAACACAAACAAACAAATAAACACACTTTTCACAAAATTCACGCGGGCTTGAAAATAAAGAATGGAACATTTGGAAGCATAATTTGAAAGAACATTTGGTAGATTATTTAAATGCTGACAAACTTGTTTAGATTTGGCAAATCGATATTGTTGTATGCTTTTATAACGTACTAACCTGCAGGACACAACAAATCTATGATGCCATGCACAGAAGTCAGCTGACATAAACAGGGAGTATTACTCTTCAAGGTTATTTTCACAAATGGATTGATATTAATATCATGATTAAGTCAACTTTAACACTTTGTCTGTCCTTAATTTGTTTTATTTGGTATGAAATTTTTGCGTAAGAATCATGAAGAAACTGGCCATTTCTTCTAGAGCACACTTATGTTTTCTTTGTACCAAGTTTTTTTACAGGTTACAGGATAATCAAGTGAACATAAGGAGATTACATTGTGACGACAATTGGTCTTCCAAAGACTAAGTCATGACAGATTCTAAAGAGAAATCCAACTCCACAACCACTCCTTTGCGACTCCCTTTTTGCAAAACATTTTCCACCAATTGTCAATCTATAAAGAATATCATTTCCATATCCATTTTTCACAGCAAGAGTTCTTATTCATACACCATGCATTTCCTTATTGTCATTTTCCATATCATTACCATTCCCCTTCATTTCCACAATAAAACCCTGCTTGAGTCAACGTCCTAGAGTCTAAGTATCATTGAAAAACACCTAGAGGCTTGCATGCCTTAATGGCAAGTACTCTTGCCAATGAACAATGGGAGTGCATTAATATCCCTTGTTCGTTGGATCTTGTAGGTGACTCGACCACGACAAATTTATTCGTACCTACAAAGATGTGTTAGGCATCCTGACTCCCATTGGAATCAATGGTGGGAGATCTTGTGTTGGCTAGGGGCATTCATTAACGGCCACTAAGTCAACAAATTCTTGCTATGTTCGACATCAACACATTTAATCACATAGTAAGATTTGTGCCATCGAGCGTTGAAGACTTGAAGACCCATATTTTGTAGCAGATGAAGCCAATTTCTTTTCATTGTTTTTCAGTTTACCATCACTTGAGGACAAGTCAATCAATAAGGCTAGGAGGGACATGTAACTTATATATATTTTGTATACCTTCCAAGCCTTATAGATTTTCAGCCATATTTAGCAGACTCATCAGATTCATCATCCAGCAGCAGAAGATCCAGCAGCAGATACGACTTTCAGCCATGTTCAGCAGACTCCTCGGATTCATCATCTAGTAGCAGAGGATCTAGCAGCTGATACGACAACACAGACCCATCTTTCATCCACAACTTGAAGAAGAAGCTTCATATCAGAATTGTGGCAGCTAAACATGCATGATTCATCCACTTCCTTAGGTAAGTAAGGTATGATGTTTTCTAACCTTTAATCTTGAAATTCTTTTTAGATGCTAAAATGATGATATTTGGAAAATATTCCACTATTTCACTATTTCCTTTCTCATTTAAAATTGCCAAAAACCATCAATTGGGGAGGGGGGAATTTCAGACTTCATTCTTTTTCCTCATTCATATTACATCTTAACCCACATAGTCTTCCCACAATAAAAACTACTACAAAATGATGAGCATATGATTGATCTCAACAAAGTAAATAATGATTGTAAACACAAGAACCAATCATTAAAAAGAGATCTCAACAAAGTAAATAATGATTGTAAACACAAGAACCAATCATTAAGAAGAGATCAAAGTAAATAATGATTGTAACACAAGAACCAATCATTAAGAAGAGATCAAAGTAAATAATGATTGTAACACAAGAACCAATCATTAAAATATGTCAATGCTTTGCAAACAAATAAAAGTTATCCAAAGATGTGCAAAGTTAAAAGGAAGTCCATGATTGAAAGATGTTTGTTACACAAGAACCAAACATCTTGTAAAAGGAAGCTCATTTAAGAATCAAATCAAATAAGTCATTGTAGTAGCTTGCATGAGGACATGCAAGAACTTCAGTTGGGGAGTATGTTGGGCTCCAAAAATGGCACTCATTACCATACATTTTTCACCTATGCTTCCATTATTTCGCTCACTATTCATCACCTGGTCACTCCATTTTTCCTACTATTCACCATTAATGGGTCTCATTTATATTTTCCAAATATTGTTTATTTTTAAGCATTTTTGAGAGAAATTCTTGATTAAATATTAGAAAATAATATATTTTACTTTATATATGGAAAGTGGGTTGTTTTGGTGACATGTGTAGGTTCCAAGGAAGCTTCCAAGACACCTTTATGTGGCCTTGAAGGATCAAATTCGAATTTCAAAAGATAAGCTTCATGGTGGAGATCATGGAGGATAGGGTTATGTGTCATCATTGGTTGAGAAATATGTGGGTCAAAGGGGAGAATAGTGGGTCTACATTTATGAGGTTGTTATCTTAGTTTTTGTATAAATAGGAGCACCTCCTCCATTCCAAGGAGGACTCTTAGAGCATTGTATCCAACTTATGATGGCATAGAATAAAGCTTCATTTTGCATATATTTCCATTATGTAGTTATAGATATAAGTTTTACATATATTTCCATTATGTAGTTTTTAGATATAAGTTTGCTTAATGTAGTATATGGAATAATTTGTCTTGTTCTTAGGAGAATTGAGCTCACTCTAAAAGGATGAGAGAAACATGTTATTTCATATTAGATCTTATTTCATTTAATTTCTTAGATGTTTGAGGATTTGATTTGTTTATGATTGATGAATGAGTTTTAAATTAGAATCTTATCAGCATATGAGAGAACAACCAAGAGTCTAAGTTAGACTCTCTCTCCATTTGATTTGCATGATAATTGAAATTCATTCTTTTGCTTTTATGTTTCAAGTATCATATGAGGAGATACCAAGAGTCTAAGTTAGGCTCTCTCTCCAATGATTTATATGGTAATTGAAATTCATTTTTTTTTTTTATGTTTCAAGTCATTTCATTTCTTATGCTCATGAATGACTCTTAGTTTAGTTTGGATTAGTACATGAGAGGACAATCAAGAGACTAAGTTAGTCTCTCTCTATACTTGTATCTAAACAATAACTAAGTTCATTCTCTTGTTTTCATTTTAAGTTTTTAGTTTCATGTAATCAATGATTTCTCTATGATACTGTAGGGAAGGACAACCAGGACCTCCTTAGTTAGGAGCCTCTTCCCTTGCATATTGTATTGAATCTTAAATAATTTAGTTAGACATAGAGTTAGTTGCCTACTCCTGCATATATTGTGCTAGCATCATCACAAGCTTACGAGTTTCCCTGGTCGATAATTTATGCAGCAATTTAAGTCCAATAAATTGCCCAACATTTTGGCGCCGTTGCCGGGGATGGTGCTAAGGGATTAGGCATTAGAAATTTAATTTAGTACTAGTATTTTTCTTTAGACAAAATAACTTGTGAGACCTGGTGACAGCAGGATCTTCACAAAGAAGTTTAAGTTTGAGTTTTCTGATAGTTTAGTGTTTAGCTAGTTTTAAATTTCGTCTTTTCAAGAACACCCCCCCTGCATGAATAAAAACAAATCAAGCGATGAGTATGCTCTCTTCCTGCGCTTCGTGCGATCAGGAAGATCAGAAAGTCAATTGATTTGGTTCGAATAAAACTACTCTTGCTGAGAACTAATGTGCAACATGACAATAAAGAATTTTGTGAATAAAAAAATCTAGATGAAATTTAGTTTTTTTTAGATTTAAAAAAAAATAAAAATTTTAATAATATATGTATCATATATACATATTATTATTAAAAAAAAAAAAAAATTAACCATTTCTTTTGTTGTTTTTTAGATATTTAAAAGAAAAAAAAATTCGTTTTAGTTATTGTTTAATTTTAGACTATTTCCTTATTAACTTTTAATAAAAAAAAATTATTGTTGATTTTTTTTTTTTTTTAAATCTCAATTTAAATAACAAATTAAAAAAAAATTGTTTTTTAATTTGTTGTTTAAAACAAAAACTAAAATCAACATAAAAAATAAAAAAAAATATGTTTTCATTTCATTTCTTTTAATAAAAAACCAGATTGAGAAGGATTTGCCTCTGAACATTTCCAGGTCATCCGGCACTGGATGAAGATGGTCGAAATGCTTTGAGACGACTGCTGACAGCATATGCACGCCATAATCCATCTGTCGGGCATCATTGATGAATACTTTGATGGATACTATTCAGAGAAGATGGTGGAAGCTCAGGTGGATCAACTTGTTTTTGAAGATTTAGTTCAAGAATTCTTTCCAAGGATGGCAAGTGGCATGGGTCACTGGACCATGGTTCCTTTCACTTTCTGTGAATATTTTACCCTGGGAAAGCGTTTTGGGAGTTTAGGTGTGACAGAAAGTGGGAGTTTTGATGAAAATGATTTGGATAACCTGAGTAATGGCTTTGTAGACAATGATGATGCAATTTCTGTTGCGAACCTTCAAGATCAGATAAAGCGGTTGAAAAACGAATTATGTCGGGCTTTGGAGGAGAAAAGATCTGCAACATCAAGGGCGGAGGAACTAGAGACAGCATTAGTGGAGATGGTGAAAGAGGATAACAGACGACTTCTTAGTGCAAAGTTAGAGCAAGTTGAATGTGAGATAGAGAACCTGCGGCAAGTCGTAGTAGAGAAGAAGGAGCAGGAACGTGCCATGCTTCAGGTGATGATGCGAATAGAATTGGAGAAAAAAAAACGTCATACAGATGATGGAAAGAAATGTGTCTCACCAGGGTCATCATCTCCAAGCCATATTTGTTTTGGATCAGCTGTACCTGTCTTACTTCCTCCTGTAGACACGCTGCCAATTATCACTAACTCCGTTCCAGATTGTATGTCCCAAGCTATGAAAAGTTCATACAATAACATGTCTCCCCCTGCTACTGTATCACCACATAACTTGTTGCCAATGGTTGTTAGCTCTTCTGAGGAACTTTTAGCTCCACCGAATCCCGTAGCTTGGACAGGGCAACCCAAAACCTAAAATTCGCAGAAGATGGACGAAAAGGCCACTGAAAACAGAACAGATTGCACCTCCTTTCATCCTCTCGGCTGTTCGGAATTCGCCCACCAGAATTGTTATTTCTGCTTTCTGAGCTATTACTATTATTGGCATTGGCATTGTTAGCCCTTCTACCAGTAGCATAGACAGGAATGTTTTGCCCAGTGGATCCAATCCTAATAGCAATCACAGGGGCATACTCAGATTCTCGCACATTACCTCGGCGGCCGAGCGCTGGTGCAGTATCATTGCTGGGTATCGAAGAAGATCCAACCTCTGCGTTGCCTGTAACCTCGCTTGACAATCCATGGCGACAGATGGGGCACGAATTGTGCTGTGCCAGCCACGGAAGAATACAGTCAAAATGATAAATGTGATTGCAAGGCATTTCCCGAGCTTCGTCGTCTAATTCAAACTGTTCCTGGCAAGACAGGACCAGAATTGATCATAATTGTCGGCATTGCGTCAACAGAAGCTTTTGGGGCAGGGGAGCGGCCGCACCTATTGTTCTCGGACAGCGACCCAATCAACTGCTCTAAGCCAGAGCGCATGGAATAATCATGCCTGTTTGCAGGAAAGAGCGTGAGTTCGATTTCTCTATCGTGCCCAAAAATAAAATCCATGGCCCTGTTTACCACTGTTGTGTTCTGTCTGAATAACCTGTCGTTGACATGGTCCAGGTTACCTGTTAGTAATGGCATGCTAGAACAGGAAAAAGATCTTCCTACTTCCCGAAAGAAATTTACTTTCTCCATTTGAACCAGAAAGTTGTCTTCCCTCTTGGCTGTTTCGATTCGTGGTGTTTCTTTTCGTGGCTATCAATGGATCAGGTGCTTCAGCGGAACCGGCCACCATCAAAGTACATCGACGATAAAACCTCCATATCCCTTCACCTGCCAACATGCACGGTTTGTTTGGATTTCTTTTGTATTTTTAGTTTAAAAACCGTTTTGTATTTATTGTATCTATTCTCATTTTTATTTGTTTTGATTTAATTTGTATTAATATAAATTATGATTGTATTAATATATTACTATATTAATTATATTAATATATTAATATGTTGTAATTATATTAATACGGTACTAATTATTTGTGACTAATCGTAATTATTTGTTTTGTATTTATTGTATTTATTATATTTATTTATATTTTGTTTTGATTTGATTTGTATTAATATAAATTACGATTGCATTAATATATTACTATATTATTTATATTAATATGATTATAATTATATTAATACTTATGTTTGATATATTGTTTTTGATTCTTATATTAAGTTGGATATATTTTGTTATCAAGTTTCAAACAAAAACAAAATCTAAAAAATAAAAGAGAAATAAAATAATAGTTAACAATTGCAAAAAAAAAAATAAAAAATAAAAAAAAAACAAAAAAATATTGTTGTTTAGAAGGATTGGCATGTGAAGGGTACTGGCATAAAACAAAACTATGCAAACTGAGAGAATCAGGAGAATTAAAACTTTCGAGGCATGAAAATTGAGAAAATCATAAGAATAAGATGAAAGAAAAAAATAATAATAAAAAAAAAAACACAAACAAACAAATAAACACACTTTTCACAAAATTCACGCGGGCTTGAAAATAAAGAATGGAACATTTGGAAGCATAATTTGAAAGAACATTTGGTGGATTATTTAAATGCTGACAAACTTGTTTAGATTTGGCAAATCGATATTGTTGTATGCTTTTATAACGTACTAACCTGCAGGACACAACAAATCTATGATGCCATGCACAGAAGTCAGCTGACATAAACAGGGAGTATTACTCTTCAAGGTTATTTTCACAAATGGATTGATATTAATATCATGATTAAGTCAACTTTAACACTTTGTCTGTCCTTAATTTGTTTTATTTGGTATGAAATTTTTGTGTAAGAATCATGAAGAAACTGGCCATTTCTTCTAGAGCACACTTATGTTTTCTTTGTACCAAGTTTTTTTACAGGTTACAGGATAATCAAGTGAACATAAGGAGATTACATTGTGACGACAATTGGTCTTCCAAAGACTAAGTCATGACAGATTCTAAAGAGAAATCCAACTCCACAACCACTCCTTTGCGACTCCCTTTTTGCAAAACATTTTCCACCAATTGTCAATCTATAAAGAATATCATTTCCATATCCATTTTTCACAGCAAGAGTTCTTATTCATACACCATGCATTTCCTTATTGTCATTTTCCATATCATTACCATTCCCCTTCATTTCCACAATAAAACCCTGCTTGAGTCAACGTCCTAGAGTCTAAGTATCATTGAAAAACACCTAGAGGCTTGCATGCCTTAATGGCAAGTACTCTTGCCAATGAACAATGGGAGTACATTAATATCCCTTGTTCGTTGGATCTTGTAGGTGACTCGACCACGACAAATTTATTCGTACCTACAAAGATGTGTTAGGCATCCTGACTCCCATTGGAATCAATGGTGGGAGCTCTTGTGTTGGCTAGGGGCATTCATTAACGGCCACTAAGTCAACAAATTCTTGCTATGTTCGACATTGACACATTTAATCACATAGTAAGATTTGTGCCATCGAGCGTTGAAGACTTGAAGACCCATATTTTGTAGCAGATGAAGCCAATTTCTTTTCATTGTTTTTCAGTTTACCATCACTTGAGGACAAGTCAATCAATAAGGCTAGGAGGGACATGTAACTTATATATATTTTGTATACCTTCCAAGCCTTATAGATTTTCAGCCATATTTAGCAGACTCATCAGATTCATCATCAGATCCAGCAGCAGATACGACTTTCAGCCATGTTCAGCAGACTCCTCGGATTCATCATCTAGTAGCAGAGGATCTAGCAGCTGATACGACAACACAGACCCATCTTTCATCCACAACTTGAAGAAGAAGCTTCATATCAGAATTGTGGCAGCTAAACATGCATGATTCATCCACTTCCTTAGGTAAGTAAGGTATGATGTTTTCTAACCTTTAATCTTGAAATTCTTTTTAGATGCTAAAATGATGATATTTGGAAAATATTCCACTATTTCACTATTTCCTTTCTCATTTAAAATTGCCAAAAACCATCAATTGGGGAGGGGGGAATTTCAACTTCATTCTTTTTCCTCATTCATATTACATCTTAACCCACATAGTCTTCCCACAATAAAAACTACTACAAAATGATGAGCATATGATTGATCTCAACAAAGTAAATAATGATTGTAAACACAAGAACCAATCATTAAAAAGAGATCTCAACAAAGTAAATAATGATTGTAAACACAAGAACCAATCATTAAGAAGAGATCAAAGTAAATAATGATTGTAACACAAGAACCAATCATTAAGAAGAGATCAAAGTAAATAATGATTGTAACACAAGAACCAATCATTAAAATATGTCAATGCTTTGCAAACAAATAAAAGTTATCCAAAGATGTGCAAAGTTAAAAGGAAGTCCATGATTGAAAGATGTTTGTTACACAAGAAGCAAACATCTTGTAAAAGGAAGCTCATTTAAGAATCAAATCAAATAAGTCATTGTAGTAGCTTGCATGAGGACATGCAAGAACTTCAGTTGGGGAGTATGTTGGGCTCCAAAAATGGCACTCATTACCATACATTTTTCACCTATGCTTCCATTATTTCGCTCACTATTCATCACCTGGTCACTCCATTTTTCCTACTATTCACCATTAATGGGTCTCATTTATATTTTCCAAATATTGTTTATTTTTAAGCATTTTTGAGAGAAATTCTTGATTAAATATTAGAAAATAATATATTTTACTTTATATATGGAAAGTGGGTTGTTTTGGTGACATGTGTAGGTTCCAAGGAAGCTTCCAAGACACCTTTATGTGGCCTTGAAGGATCAAATTCGAATTTCAAAAGATAAGCTTCATGGTGGAGATCATGGAGGATAGGGTTATGTGTCATCATTGGTTGAGAAATATGTGGGTCAAAGGGGAGAATAGTGGGTCTACATTTATGAGGTTGTTATCTTAGTTTTTGTATAAATAGGAGCACCTCCTCCATTCCAAGGAGGACTCTTAGAGCATTGTATCCAACTTATGATGGCATAGAATAAAGCTTCATTTTGCATATATTTCCATTATGTAGTTATAGATATAAGTTTTACATATATTTCCATTATGTAGTTTTTAGATATAAGTTTGCTTAATGTAGTATATGGAATAATTTGTCTTGTTCTTAGGAGAATTGAGCTC
Source organism: Pinus tabuliformis (assembly GCA_031772625.1). NCBI lineage: Eukaryota > Viridiplantae > Streptophyta > Pinopsida > Pinales > Pinaceae > Pinus > Pinus tabuliformis. Next base: position 162,068,253 of record CM062809.1, read on the forward strand.
ACTCTAAAAGGATGAGAGAAACATGTTATTTCATATTAGATCTTATTTCATTTAATTTCTTATATGTTTGAGGATTTGATTTGTTTATGATTGATGAATGAGTTTTAAATTAGAATCTTATCAGCATATGAGAGAACAACCAAGAGTCTAAGTTAGACTCTCTCTCCATTTGATTTGCATGATAATTGAAATTCATTCTTTTGCTTTTATGTTTCAAGTATCATATGAGGAGATACCAAGAGTCTAAGTTAGGCTCTCTCTCCAATGATTTATATGGTAATTGAAATTCATTCTTTTTTTTTTATGTTTCAAGTCATTTCATTTCTTATGCTCATGAATGACTCTTAGTTTAGTTTGGATTAGTACATGAGAGGACAATCAAGAGACTAAGTTAGTCTCTCTCTCTACTTGTATCTAAACAATAACTAAGTTCATTCTCTTGTTTTCATTTTAAGTTTTTAGTTTCATGTAATCAATGATTTCTCTATGATACTGTAGGGAAGGACAACCAGGACCTCCTTAGTTAGGAGCCTCTTCCCTTGCATATTGTATTGAATCTTAAATAATTTAGTTAGACATAGAGTTAGTTGCCTACTCCTGCATATATTGTGCTAGCATCATCACAAGCTTACGAGTTTCCCTGGTCGATAATTTATGCAGCAATTTAAGTCCAATAAATTGCCCAACACACCCCATAACCCACAGCAGAATGGGGTGGCCAAAAAGAAGAACAGATCGATTATGGGAGCCGCTTGAGCGATGTTGCATGACCAAATCCTACCACTACATTTGTGGGCTGAGGCATGCAATACAACAATATACTTGCAAAATAGAAGCCCACACCATATACTAGGAATGAAGACACATATGGAGGCCTTTTCTAGGAAGTGACCAGCTGTGAGTCACTTCTGAATCTTTGGATCATCAATTTACTGTCATGTGACCAAAGATGCCCGGAAGAAGCTGGATCCAATAGCTGAGTTTGGAATACTTGTGGGGTACACGGATACGGCCCACAAGTATTGGGTGTACCTTCCTACCAGTCAAAGGATAGTGGTGCGCAGGGATCTGAAGTTTGACGAGCAAAAAGCCATTCGATTATCACTTGAGATGGAGATTAAGTTGCATGCAGAGGAGGAACTTTTAGTTCCTAAGGATGAGGAGCCTCAGATTGATGCAGAGCAACTGCATGCAGAGGATCCAGGAGTGGAGACATCCACTCATGCTGAGACTTCCAGAGATGGGCGGAAACGCTCAAGGGAAGCTGATAGGTTGATGCTGGATGTGCGGGAGAATGTGGGACAACCATCTTCTCAGCGCAGATAGAGGAGGTCACCCAAGCAGTACACTGGGTACATGGCCCTAGTTGGGGAGTGTGTAGATACCAAACCTTCTTCATTCGAGGAGGTAGTGTAGCAACCAGTCTGGGTTGATGCAATGGTAGAGGAGTATGACTCTATCATTCGGAACAGTGTGTGGGATGTTGTCCCAAGACCTCAGGGTAAGTCAATGGTGAGTTCCAGAGGGCTTTACAAGGTAAAGCAGGCAGTTGATGGCAGTGTTGAGAAACATAAGGCAAGATTTGTTGCCCGAGGTTTCTCACAGGTTGAGGGGATCGACTATGATTAGACTTTTTCTCCTACAGCAAGGTACTCATCAATTAGATCGATGTTGGCACTATCAGCTCAATGGGGTGGAAGATCCACCAGATGGATGTGAAGACAAAATTCCTCAATGGGAAAATTGAGGAGTTGTACATTGAGCAGCCAGAGGGTTTTGAGACCTTCGATCGTGAGTCGCATGTGTGCTGACTCAAGAGGGCTTTATATGGGCTGATGCAAGCACCCCGTGCTTGGTACACCAGGATCGATAGCTATTTCACCGAGATGGGCTTCACCAAGAGTGAAGCAGATGCGAACCTTTACCACATCATGGTAGAAGGTAAACCATTGATCATTGTTCTTTATGTTGATGATCTGATTTTGACAGGCGATGATCATCTGATATAGTCTTGCAAGGAGGACCTTGCAAGAGAGTTCGAAATTAAAGACATGGGTCTTATGCACTATTTTCTAGGCATGGAGGTGTGGCAGAAAGATGGTGAAGTATTTGTGTCTCAAGGCAAGTATGCCAATGAGATACTCAGGCACTTTCACATGGAGAAGTGTGAACCCATGCAGACTCCTCTAGCTAGGAATTGAAGGAAGGAGGATGCTACTTCAGGAGAGGCAGTAACTGCTACTGTTTATCGGCAACTAGTGGTTTCACTTATGTATCTGGTGAACACACGACCTAACTTATGCTTTTCGGTGAACCAGCTGAGTCAAGCTATGGTTCATCCTACCAAGCTATTTTGGAAGTCAATGAAGCATGTGCTGAGATACCTTAGAGGCACATCTCAGATTGGATTGTGGTACAGATGAACAGAGGGAGTGAAGCTTTAGGGCTTCACAGATGTGGATTGGGAAGGGAGTCCATTAGACTAGAAGAGCACTTCTGGAGGAATCTTCAACCTTGGTTCAGATGTAGTTTCCTGGTACAACAGGAAACAAATGTCAGTTGCACTTAGCTCAGCAGAGGCTGAATACATGGCTGTTAGTTAGGCTACATGTGAGGCCATTTGGATGTGGAAGATTCTAGTGGGATTGTTTGGTCAGAGGATGGATCCAATCGTGATCTACTGCGATAATCAGAGTTGTATCAAACTCTTTAAGAATCCAATTTTTCAGGACAGGTCCAAGCACATTGATATCCGGTATCACCATCTTCGAGACTGTGTGGTCAAGAGGATCATGTTGTTGTTGTATGTTTTAACTGAGGAACAGGATGCAGATATTTTGACTAAGGCATTGTTAAAATGCAAGTTCAATTTCCACAGAGACAAGATTGGGGTTACTGATAATCCATTTTTTGTTGAGAGGGAGTGTTGAAAATAGCAACAAGAAATGCTAAATATAGAAGTGCTAAATTTAATATTGCTACACATAGCATTTCAGGATACCTTCCTATTTTAGTTAGTCTCTGAACTAAAATAGAGAAGTAAAAATTCGAATTTTATCTTAGCAACTGTTTGTAAAATAATTAATTAATTCACCATGTGTTAATTAGTTGTAGAAAATCAAACATAAAGTCTATGTGGGGACATGCAACAGTTTCTCCATTAATTGAGGAATTTATCCATCAGTTAAATAGATAAGGATGAGTTGTAGCATTGAGTTGTAATTAGTTGGCTCAGTTAACTGAGTCAAGTCCAGTTAGATTAATTCAAACAGTTTGTTGAATTAATTATGAGTTCAGTTAGTTAATCCATGCATGCATGTAACTGTTGCACTTCAGATAACTGAATATTCTCTCATAAATAACTCACGCATATCAGTTCAGATAGACACCCAATTGAGATCAGATGGAGGGGCAGTGTACTATTAGTTGCTAGAATATTCCATTGTGAATATCTCTTGCATGCAGAAGGAATTCTTTCCTTGAGGATTGCGCAGTTACTTCTTCAGTTTTTGTGACTGTGATGAGGCCAATTCACACATGTGGCATCACTGGACCCCAAGAAAAACTGCGCAAGGAAATAGGAGGCTCGGAGGGCTTGAGTAGGACATATACAATGTCTATTCAGTCTGTGAGCTGTATTGTTTGATTGCAAAGAGAGCAGGATAGCTTGAGAGCTGATTCTTTTTGTAACTTGAGCATATTTCCACTTGTATGATAATACAGAGATTGGGGTTTTAGGCTGAGGCTTTCCTAGGGTTATTTCTTTTGTGTTATGTGTGATCGATTTCTCATTCTCAGTTATATGTGTTCTCATTGATCTTGCTTAATTCGATTAAGCTTCCGCAAAATTGTTGTAGAAGTAGATCTTGTATTTTGCTTTAGTATATTGCATAATCTGTTGATCTAAAATGGGAATTTCTACAAGATGCAGAACTAAAATATGACATAATAGAAAAACAAGCTTATGCTTCGGTACAAGGTTTGAAAGAATTTAGGATTTATGTTGTACATTCCCCTATAATTTCTTATGTTCTTAACAATGCAGTAAAGACAATGTTGACTTAGCCTGATACAGATGGAAAGAGAGGGAGATGGATTTCTAAGATACTAGAGTTTGATTTAGATATCATAACTACAAATTTGGTGAAAGGACAGGGTCTAGCTAAGTTGTTGTAGAATCAAACTGCAAAATTCTGGGTATCAATACAATAATGCAAGTTTCAGAGGAGAAGAATCCACAAGCACCTTCTCATATTTCTAATGAGAAAAACCCATAAGAACCATCTAATTCTTCAGGGGAGAAGAATCCACAAGAACCTTCTTACAGTTCGATACATGTACCTATTCCTCTACACATTGATGAAAAGTTATTATTATCATATTGGTACAAAGATATTGTGCATTTTTTACGTGATTTTGAGTACCCTCTTGAATTCACAAAGAATCAATGTAGATTCCTCAAATTCGAGGAAATGAAGTACTGCATAGTAAATGCAAACTTGTATTAGAAGGATTCCTTGAATATCTTCTTACTATGTTTGACTGAAAGTGAGACAGATGGAGTAATTGAGCAATTTCATGAAGGAGTTTGTGGAGGACATTATGCTTGGAAGCAACTACACATAACATAATCATAGCAGGATTTTACTGGCCAAAATTGTTTGCATAGGTTGGTTCCAAAGTGAGAAATTGTATCCCTTGTCATATTTTTGTAGGAAAACAGAGGTTAGTAGCACTTCCTCTTGTTCCAGTTTTAGTGGAAGCTCCTTTCTTACAATGGGGATTAGATTTCATTGGTGAAATAGTTCCTTCTTCAAGTAATCAACACAGATGGATATTAATAGTCATTGATTACTTCACAAAGTGGGTAGAATCATTTCTGGTAAGGAATGCAATAAACACAATGGTGATAAAATTTATTGAAGAAAACATTTTTTCTAGATTTGGTTGTCCAATACAAATAGTTACAGATAAAGCTTAAGCTCTTAGTAGAATTAAGATGATTGAATTTTGTCAAAAATATAAGGTTTCTCTACATCACTGTACACCTTATTATCTACAAGGGAATGGACTGACATAATCCTAAAATAAAACCCTGATCAAAGTTATCAAGAAGGTGCTAGAAGATCATAAAATAAACTAGGACATTCATCTAAAATATGCAGTATGGGAAAACAGGGTTTCACCTAGAAGGTGTACTGGAAAACACCGTTTCAACTTTTTTATGGAATAGAAGCTATTTTCCCTACTCACTTAGCATTTCCACCCATGAAATTTTTGCAGTAATCATATGAAGAAGCTCATGGTTTTTCAAGAAGTATAAACCAAAATATTGAGCTAAAACAAGATAGAGATGAAGCTCATCATAAAATTCGACAATATTAGGACAAGATGAAGAGTTTGTTTGACAAAAAAGCTAGAGAAAGAGATTTTATACAAGGAGATTTAGTTCTTAGATGAGATGTGAGAAGACAAGAAAGAGGCAAGAATTTTCATTTTGATAACCAATGGTTAGGACCTTTCAGCATTGCAGTGGTCAAAGGAAATAATAAATTCATCCTACAGAATCTGGAAGGAGAATATTTCTCTTTTCCAGTCAATGGGAAATATCTCAAGCATTATATCGAGTATTAAGTGTTTTTCAACATCATCATTGTATATTTCTGATTTCCTTTACATTTCCAGAGAAAGTATGATTTTCATATCAAAGACTCCATAGCCTAAGGAGAAGGCACATGGATCTGCATGTTCTCTGCATCCCACAGGGGGAAGCAGGCCCCAGATAGAACCGATGTTGCAACTTATTTTTTCCCTTGGATTTTTTTTACAAATTTCTATTGTTTTCAAAAAAATAGAAAAATAAAAAATAAAATAAAAATGAACTGAAAAATAAAAAAGAAAGAAAGATATATATATATATATATATATATATATATATATATATATATATATATATATATATGAGAATAAGCAAGCAAATTTAAATGTCGCTCATTGTATTTTTAATTCGGTAATTAAATAATATTTTTTCAATAATATATTGTAAATAAATCTTTGATTTGACTTGTTGTCCTTCAATGGTCAGGATTGCATGTGCCCAGATCAACAACGAAAAATGGATTGTGGGACCCCCTCCACCCTTGAAAGTTAATGGGGGGGGGGGGGGGGGGGCGGCTGAAAAGTGGTTTCCCCTATCCTGCTTTGGCATATGTGTCGCACACTCACCGATTGCGAGGCTCCCCTCACCTCAAACCACATATCGCCTCAACCCCCCCGCCCCCCACAAAACTGCTTTTCCCCTCAACCAACCTTCCCACTATTTTCTAGCCTCTACTATCTCTCCAATATTTATGGTCATAACTATCCCTCCCGACGAATTGACCAGATGACCGTTATCACATTAATCGCTTCTGCCAACATATAATTCATTTGATTCCCCGCGCCATTAATGGATAGCCCGACAAAAATCCATTATGAGCATCATAATAAAACCATTATCCATGCTAAACTAAATTATTTCACCTTTCACTTGCAACCACAACATTCTGAACATAATCTGAGCAAGCTCCCATGACCATCAGCCATCAGTCACCATCACTCCTGGGTAAAATTCTCAATCATTTCCTATGATTTAATTCTTTTCAAACTTGCCAGCGATAAGGGAAAATCCAAGGTATTTGTCGATAGTCCCCTCCTACCCCCTGTAATTAACCTAAATTAACTACCTCTCGTTGATACCCAACTCAAAATCACAAAAACTCACTATGAATTTGATTTGTAACAGCTTCACAATTAGGCATTCTAGAAGTATAAGGACGCCAGCAAATGAATTCTCCTTCTAGGAATCTTGGCTACCTTAGTTTTGTTTTCCCCAGGCACACCATTTCCTAGAATTTGTCACCTAGCGTGTAGCCTTATCCCTCCCAATTTAAAGAGCTATAGTCACCAGAAATAATGAAATTTTGTTCTCCATAACCTATGAATCAATTTTTCAAGCCCTGCAATTAAATCCACAGGACTCCCTCCACCCTTTTTCTACTGATGCACTTATGGATATTTATCATAAGCTTACTTTCTCACAGAGAGCTCATATTTTTGAGTCATTCCTACTTGATAATTTTGAATTTCCTAAGACAAATCCACCCTATTCCTCTGCAATATTTCCTGAGATGTCTAAGCAAGTAATTTCCATAGTTTATTATTTGTTAAGGTATCCAAATGATTAGTGGGTAGACAAATTTATCTTGGGGTTTTTATCAGTGTTTTCATCTAACAAGAAACCCTCAATTATATTCAATTTCAGTCAATTCTTGTCAGATATAATTCATGATTAGTTTCTCAAGTTCAGTGCTAAAGGATAATTCAAGCACCAATCAATTTTGGTCTATTTTTTTTATATCATCAATTAGAAAGATTCAAGTTCCCTTGATAGAAATTATATGTTGAAGGAAATCCACGGTCAGTAATTCATTGGAACTCATTAGTGAGGAAAAATTTTGAACACTACTCTTCAGTGACTTTGTCAACCAATTCTTGCATATGGGACTTTGTCTGTTAAGCGGTGATGCGGTTCCCAGAATTTCTACAGAGATGAAAAATATTCTACACCTAAGTGAGTAGTCCAAAGTTGGAGACTGGTATCTATACCAGAACATTTTAGAGAATAGAATCTACGGTTGTGAGCTACCACCTTATAGATTACCATTTTTATGCCTATGAGGATTTTTTCCTTATAATTTATTAGGCAAAGAATGAACATGCATGACATACATTTTGTGTCAAGAAAACAGAAAGCTTAGTTTAAATTAAAGGCACAGATAAAGAACTAGACATTCTACTTAAACAAATGAAATTCAAACTCAGTTTTAGTTGGCCTTATGACCCCCTGGGAGTGATTTCAAAGATAAGGACTAAGAAAAAGTCAACACCTTATGTACACACATCAAAGCCAGAGATTGAACAATTTGCAAACAAAGAAGAATGGGAAGAAAACACTCTACAAGAAACTAAAGAGCATACCTCTAGTCAGATAGCATTGGAGACTCAAAGACCAAAAGAAAAAGTCCTTAAATGACCAAGAGAAAGTGTCTCACCTACAACTCCAACATCGAAAGAATCTGGTTTCAATTTTTTCAAAAGAAGAAAATCAATAAATATAGAAGACAGGTCATCAAAAGGCAAAATTTCAAAATAAAAAACTACAATGGTGTTATCAGGCGAGCGTGCCTTTTCATTTCAGCAAACTAAAGAAATAGTTATTGATTATCCTAATTCTCTTGTTTCTCCGTCTTCAGGACAACAAAATATATTTTCAAGATTCAGGGAGATGAAGAGAAAGAATGAAACACTCAAAACCTCCACCTATGTTGAGTTTTGGAAATAATCTTCCACTACTCAACATAGGTTGGTATATGCACTAGATCCTGATAAGGGGAAATTCTAGTTGGCATTCCTTGAACCAAAATTACCAATTCCTAAGAGTGAAGATGATTATAAAGCTTCTATGTTTTCTTTCGATACTAAGAAGATACACCCTATAGATCAAATTGATCTCCACAAACAAGCAGGGAAAATGATTTATTCTACATTGATAGGCTCAACCATGACAACTTCTAAGATACACAACTTGTTAAATAATATTCATTCACAACTTAAATTGGAAAGAATTTCTTCCCTATCCAAGGATACCAAAATAAAGGGGTTGGAAGATCTGGTGATAAAGCTAAGAGTGGATCCTAATGATGTCCATGTTGCTGAAGAAATAATTAAAAAATGAAATGAAGACATTCAAGAACTTAGAAAGCAACTAAAACTACCTACAATAGAAAATCCACAGGAAAAATAAGTAGGACAGTTGGAAAAAGATAAGGAGAACATGATGAAAATGATTGTGGAACAAAACATCCAAATTCAGAAAATGGAGGCCGACATGGAAATTCTGATAAAGGAAAAATAACAAGAGATAAGTGCAGGAACATCTTCAATGTAGATAGAGGCAGCTAGTGAGGAACCAACGAAAAAAAATATCAAAGGCCATGGGACATTTATCCTTAAGGATTGTGGAGATTGAGAAACTAAAAACAACATTGTAGAGAATGGAGCAAAACAAGATTAAATAAGATAATGTATATATATCTGAAATGCAAAAAAAAAAATCAAGCTAACCAAATGGTGTGAAAAATATGAAGATGAATCACTGATAGCGCATACATTATCTAAAGAAAAATAAAAATATGGGTTGATCGATTCAACCATAACAGAACTTTGGACATCTATTGAGATCATCTTTGAACAAGAAGAATTGGTGACAAGATCAAAGGCAACCATAAAAAAAGAAAATAAGACTTAGATCACAAGCCAGGAGAAGCAACCAAGATAATCAAAGTGTTGAATTATAAAATTAAAAAAGAATTGGAGGAATTGGGAATTGAAGATAGGATTGATACAATCCTAAAAGTGAGAAGAGTTTTGATTAAAATAAATTTAATGTTGTAATTAGAAAATAAATTTCAAAACTTAGAAGTGCAAGTAAATAAATTCCACAGAAGATTTAATATCTTACGTCATAAGGGACTTCCACCTCTAAGAGATTCTAGTGGCCAATTGACTCCACTAGAAAATTACCAACATATATTACATGAAATAGCATAAGATAGATCAAAATACGCTAAAGTGAAAGTGATCATAAGTGGTAAAGCATTCATTGAAGGCCTGAAATATGATCTATTTGTCTAGCATGAAATTAAAAATTTATTTATCACTAGGCCAACTTTTGAAAATTACACAAAGGTGGATGAAGTATATAGAAAAGTAATTAAATTTTCCATTCCATATGACAAAAGATGGGACAAACTACTCAAACTCATCGAGTAAAATTGAATTCATTTTTTTAGAGTACCAACACAGAATAATAGGTTTTGAATGCACATTTTCAGGTTCAACATAGTGAATGAAGGAGAATAAAGAGAAGAAACAGATTTTTCTGGCAGTAGTCATGAACATCACCCTTGAATAGAGTGTTGAATATGCAATCAATTTTAGAAAAGTTTATTTTTATATTGTATTTTTTTGATATGTCCAAATCATTTTGGAAAAGTATTGTATTTTGTAAAATAACTGTATTAGATTTAAATATTTTTGAACTACATTCTATAAGTGTTTTGTAATTCGAAGTAAGAATAGTTGAACCGTACTCTTATGAAAGATTTTCACGATAATCAAAGGATTCAAATTTCACTCTTAATAACATCTGTGTTCATGTTATTCTTCATGGTTTATTCATCTATATTTTTCATCATATATTCAAGATAACATAGGAGTTAGGGTAAGGCTAAGTTAAGTATTAACTTCCCTGATAGCATGCTGCAAAGTTATCATCTTTATAGAGATTAACTAATTGAACAAACTATTTAATTAGTTCCTCTGCATATTTATATTATTTCCTTCTGTCATCTCTTGAATATATATTTTTTGGTTTTAGAATTCTTCTGCACGCATCAATTGTATTTGACTAATTACATATTCAGTATGAATGCTTGATTATCACATATCTACTCCTTTTCCACTTTCAAAATCAATTCAAAGATTTTATGATGTTATCAATGAAAATCATCCCTTTGAACTTCACATAAATATTTGGATTATACAATTGTTAAAGGTTTAATGCATTGGTCATCAAACTCAATTAAAACCCTTACTTAAATGCTTTGGCACAGTTCCCTAGCCTAGAATTGTCTACAAAGATACACAATGGTGGCGCTAGGCTTTGCATCAATAATTTGCGTCCCTTTGTCATTCCCCTTGTTGGGTTCTAACTCAAAGTAGGAAAATGGATCTAACTCTAAAGCCTTTAGTTGGGCCACTAGTGACTATTTGGCTCGAGACCCACTTGTGTTGTGGGTGGGGCTCTTTCTTGTGTCCTTCTTTATCTTTGTGGTGTTTTTATTTGCTTACGACTTATATGGGCTGCCTTGGGTCACACCACCTTGGCTTTTTCTTTTGTTATGCAGTTTGAGGGCATCTTTCCCTTGTTTCAAATAGATCCAAAGTCTCACTTCTTCTATTTAATTTTTTTTTTTTATCTCTACAACGTATTGGTAGGTGGAGCCAAGCAAGGATATGTCCAGGAACTCCATGTCATCCTAGATGTATTTGTGTAGATAGTTGTGGTACTTGAGTACCAACTTCCGCTCAAAATCCTTGACACCCAAATTTATGCAAAGGGTATGAAAAATATTTGTGAACTTTGGCATGTCTTGCTTCCTTCCCTTCCATAGTGTGGGCCATTTTATATACTTATGTTCATAGCTCCCAACAGGATAGTGTTGTTCCTCAATGGGATCTCGGAAATAATTTTAAGTGGGTGTAGCCAATACAAGGAAAAGACCTTTTAGTAGAGGTTTCTGCAGAAGCCCCTATAAATATAACCCAAAAATTTGTTTGTAGCATAGGTCACTAGTGGAGCTGGGCGAGAAGATCTTTTAGTGGATATATTTTGGGAGGTGTGTCTACAATATAAGAACACACCATTTCTTTACTATCCATACAAGCACGAGTGTTCCATATAACATGGTGCATCATGGTAAATATATTTTTATAAAATAAAAATGAAAATACGGTGCATTAAATAACACCATGCACTAGTGCTTGAATAATCGAGGGCATTGGTGCCCTTCATGTAATAAAACGTCCTGGTGCATACCTCTAAGTAGCACCACTGTAGTTTTTAAATTTCAAAAGATGCAGTGATATTTTCCAATGACGCATCAGTGTAGTAAAGGTACTAAAACATCCTAGGGCGTCTACGAAAAAGAATCGTTAGGCAATTTTTAACTTTTCAATATAAAGTGGTGCTATACTCTGACAAAGCACCGATGTGGTACCTGTATTAGAACGCCCCTGAACATCGTAATAAAATCACCCCAAACTATTTTTTTAATTTTAAAAAACATGGTGCTCTTGGATCTATTATGCACCAGTGCGGTTAGTGTAACGAACCAAAAGAGGGTTAAATAAAATAAAAAAACCTCCCGGTTGTAAATTTCATTTTTACCATCTACAGTGTTGGGGAGATTTGAAGCGCCTGTGCCACTCTTTCCTCATGCAAGCCCCTGATGTTGGTGCTTCTTTTGCTCACCATCCTTTTGTACTGTGCTCACTACCTGACTTTCTTTCCAATTTTTTTCAAACTGTGCTAAAAATTGTTTTTCTCCATTATGTGTCCACAACGTCTCCCCAATGACTAAATGTCCAGGTAATGTCAATGTTTCTTTCTAATTTAATTTTTTAGAGGATTAGAATTCCAAATTAGGTTAAATTTTCCATTAAAAAAAAAAGAAAATTCTCCCTGTGTGGTGCATTCGATATATTCAGCTCATAATGATAGTGGTGCACCATGTATATTTATAGGGTGAACTGCATTTTGGTGCATGATCATAATGCACCATGCTTGTTATGATGCATTTCGTAAATAAAAATGCATTGGGAATACAATAAATTGTACGTCGGTGCGTTACTCCTAGTGCATTTATTTTTACCAAATGCACCGCAAAATAATATTTGAAAATATAGTTATAGCTTGGTGCATTCAATAACTTGGACATTCTGTGTCAATGCGAAAAGGTTTTACTTGCACGCCGATGCACAATTGTGACGCACAACTATGAAAAAATAAAATTTTTGACCAACAGTGGTGTAACATACTTATGTGCACATCGGAGAGGGTGCATGGCTGTGTATTGAATGCACTGATGATTTATTTTTTTGTTTTTAATTGAAAGTTATATTTCCATATTTATAAATGCATGTTTCATTTAATTAAAAATATATATATTTTATGTATGAGGTTGATGTATTTTATATGTCAATCCTGTAGCAGAGGGAGTAGCAGCAAGATCAAGAGGAGAAGGTGGACCCATACAATATGGTCCAAACATGGGAGGCCATAGAGAGAGAGGTATTTATACCGTCGCCCTATTACTGCAACAACCTGAGCACTCTTAACGAATGTAGGATTTCTCAAGTACTATGAGGAGGCTACATCTCTAAAGGTGCACTCTGTCTTCTTGGCGCATTTGATATGCCAATGAAGTGCCCAGGAGAAGGGTTTCAATGTCGATCTTGGGGTGTGGTATAGGCCCACTAAGGAGGACATATAATTTATCACTAGCCTATCCAGGACAAGGGAGGATTTTCCCCAATTCCCTGATGTCCCCCATGGGGTTGCAACTAAGACTTACCTTTCCTACACTCAGAGATATGTTGAGCCTCTTACGCTCTGTCCAATAGATTTTCATGTTTGAGGTGGACAACTACATATTTCTTCTCTTTCCACATAGAAGGTTAGGTGTCTCTTTATTAGTCACCACCATTGAACACTATAGTAGTGACGAGCAACACATTATTTTACCTCTTTTGTATTCATGGAAAATTTTAGGGGCTAATATTCGCAGGTGGGCTAATTTTGCATGATTTTTCCAAAAAAATGATTTGTCAACTTCCATTTTTTTCTAAAGGTGATTCACCCATATTTACAATATAAAATTATTTTACCTTAAAAATCGCCAACATTATATAAAGACTATATATAAAATCATTATAAATTTGAATAATTTTACAAATATATCAATAAACATTTTATAGTTTGCATATTAGGGACTAGTGAGATTCGCCAATGTTTTTTTAAACTTCAAGATAATTTTCCATCCTTCAGATTTTCCCTGTTTGTATTATGTTGATTCTTTGATTTGGAAGCCACATTGTATCAGATGGTCTACCATTTTTTTGAGGCATTTTTGCATGTCTTTAGATAGATTTTTTGTGTTGAGACAGAGGAGGGTGACCTTCCCTTTCGCTTCAGAGCTATTTTGTTTATTTTTTGAGAGGTTTCCATAGATGAGACCTACATTTGACCATCGACCTCATAGGTTTATCATTGAGGTCCAAATGTGCATGTGGGGGTAGATGATGCCCAAGAGGGCCCTCTCAGAGTATCCAGCCAGGAATTCTACCAAGGCACTGACGCTACTAGCCAGTGAGGATGAGCATGTGTTTGTCGCATTGGATTTTCCATATGTGGGGATTGATTGGAGACAGTGTCCCAACATCCTCTTCACAACAGCTGAGCCTCCGGATGGTAGGGGTAATATTAGTGTTTTCTTTAAATTAATCTATTTCATTTGATTATTATAATTAATTAAAACAAAATTTATTCTAGGACGTTCTTTAACTTGTTTTATTAAATTGTTCAATGAAATTGTCTAATTATTATTGTGTACTATATATTTTGTAGACATTGGCACATTCGATGGGGACATTCCTCCTCCCCCACTAGATGGAGAAGATGAGGAGATAGGCGAGGGCACCCAAGAGGGTGGGACACATCCTCAAGGGGACGTGGGCATCTGGGTCTATAGGGTTGGTCCGCGATTTTGGATGGGTTACTGTCACAAATTGGCCAAAGTTTTGATTTATGTGGGAGCCTTCCTTGTGAGGGCTCAATATATAATCATGGATTCTAGGTTCATGGATTTGTACAAGGACTGTTCACGTGAGATGATGTCTCTTATGCGTCATATAATCAGAGCTATTAGGGTATTGGCACTAATGAGGGATGCAAGGCATGTAGCGATAGATACATCAGATGAGGGTGGTGATGATGATGATGATGGTGATGATGATGATCATGATGATGAGGGTGGTGATCATGATGCTTCTAGTAGTACCACCCCATCGGATCATGGTCGTCTAGGTGACAATGATCCTTCTCATAGTACACCTCCTCATTAGTCGCCTGATGTTAAAATGCTAGAGCTAGAGGATGTGCCTTATGTTTCTCCTAACATAGTAGAGCAGCCACCTCCTCCTCCACCTCAGAGTATGAAATACCGCATTGAGACAATAGTTGACCATCCATCCTCTTCTACTACAGACTAGCCACCTCCTTCTAATCCACCTCAGCTGAGTTCGACAAATGTTGAGGGATTATTTGATCATCCATCATCTTCTACTGTAGACCAGGCTAGCACTATTATGTCTGTTGTATCGACAAATTTTTTATTGAACTTATTTGACTTGTTTATATATATATTCCTTTTTTTTTGTTCATGTTTATGTACTTAATTTATATGTTGGTATTGATGTGTATATTGTTAGATCATGTTAGATATGTTAATTTAATGTTCTTGCAGATAGATGTGTATATGATAACAATTATTTGACATGAGATTTATATTAATTTGAGGATGTGTGTGGTGATGATGTTAGATTATAATGTTTGTGTTTTGTTATATCTGATCACGCTGTTAAATTATTAGATTTGTATCCTAGCTAATGACTTTTATACGTGTTAGAGGTGTCTATAATTAGATGAAGGTAGTGAATTAAAATGTGTATCTTCGATGGTGTTTATGTTTGTTAGATGGTTATCATCATGATGTTTATTTTTATGAAATAATATTTATTATAGATTATGTATTGGTGAACTTATATCAAACTTTTATATATGAAATTGCATGCAAAACAATTTACTTTAAAAAAAACGAAACAATATTTTTATAAATTAAAAAGTTTAGTATGGTTGAAACTATGATTGTAAAATTACGATAAATATTTTTCTCTTTCTTAGATAGTTCATTGATATTATATCAAACTTAATTAATAAAATATTTTGATGCTCATAAGGAAAAAATAATTAAATATAAAATAATTTAGTTAGTTCTTAATAAGACAAAAATGTGTAACTCATTAAACTTTTAATATAAAATGTCATTAATAATAAATTATTCAAAAGTAAAATTGAGCCAATTCAGTAATGGTTTATAAAATTCAATCTATTGTGTTCGTGAGAGGGTGGTCGTAGCCTGGCACAACTAGAATTTGCTAACTGAAAACTTTGAAAAAATCAAAACCTAGCTCACTCACTTTGAGCACCACATCAGCTGCATGTATCGCCCCCCACCTCCCCCAGGTATTGGGCTGAACAACCTCGCTTCAATTACGTCCAACGACTGATTATGTTCACTGGTGTGTTTCTTATTCTATTAGTTTTCTAGAATGTTAGGCTTCTCACTCTATGGACCTCTCAACTGACAATTTTTCTTTTTGTATGTTGTATGGTCATTGCATTGGTTAATAAACCTGGTCGAGGTGAGACTACATGCTTTTTGATATCCTTGTATATACTTTCTAAATAATAGAAATTTCGACTTACAAAAAAAAAATTCAATCTATTTTAAATTTAAAAAACTTAAGTCAGAATTTTTTATAACTAGCCTAAATCCATCTTAACTCTAGATCTACCAAGCGCCGAGAGGGATCAAATCTCTTGAGATACAAACATTTTTTAGAGTGACAAGGGATTTGATCCCTCTAGACACTTGGTAGATCTGGAGTTAAGATGGATCTAGGTTGGTATAATATATATGTAATTGACATTGAAATATTTTATTTATAATTCACGTTCTCCACATTAAAATATTAAAATATGCCCCCGGATGCGGGTGCATGCGAAGGATGAGCGGCAGGTGGCTCGTCACATGGGCAGCTGCCAGCCCGGACGAGCCACCATAAACCAACACGCCCAAGCAATGAATGCGAAGGAGGAATTAGACAGCGGAAGGACCAGTTCGGCTCCAGAACAATTCATGGCGATAGGGATTAACCTTGGGAAGTTAAATTGGTTTAAGGTGACATTCAATGCGCAGACTGGTACAAGGATTATGGCAATCCATAAGAGCGTTCACAATGTGGCATTCCCGCATTTCTCAATGAGACCTGAGCAAATTCTGAAGGCGACAAAGCACACTCTGTCCAGGTGCAGGCTTTCACCGAGGATTTCTGTCAAGAGAGGTAGGTGTAGAATGCCTGAGAGGCAAAGGATGAGCAGCAGAAGAATTGGTTCGAGGGGCCGTCCTGCAACACAAAGGCCCGCCACTTCACCCTCCTCCTCTGTTGATATTCCTCCAGAACCGGGCAGCAGCAGCAGTCCGTGTCGAACAGTTGGCCACCGAATTGAGCGAGACAGGGGAGCACTCATGGAGTGTGGTCACCGAGAACATCCAACAGTTAAATACCGCATCCCTTGCACATTGGAGAACAACACGCTCATAGTTTCAGTTACTGTTGAGCACTGCAGCGACCTCCGGAGGCCACAGGACAACCTGACTGTGCCAAGAGTGGATATGCAGGTCCCCAGGGTGGACTTAAGGCGACCCACTCAAGCTGACGAAGTCGAAGCCGGTCCCAGCGAGCTCGCTCAGAAAGGGATGCGCCTGGATGTGGAGGAAGATAAGAAGCTAAAGGGGTTAGCGATGGAAGATGAGCCTTACCTCACTGATGAGGACTAGCTCAGAAGCCTCTCCGTTCTCACGGCCAGGAATGCTACTCTCGGTCCATCTCTTTCTGTTTTACTCAGTTTGTATGTCTGTCAAAGGGTCAATGTCCACCGCGAAAGCTTATGTGTCATCCATGTCTGTTTACGTGTCGATTATGTCAAGTAATGGGTCCATCGTGTCAAGTTATATGTCCGCTGTGTTGGCTCAAAAGTCTGTTGTGTCGATTACATGCTGGTTATGTAGGTTGAAAGAAACTGGTTCCTTTTTGCCAGGTATTCTAAATGGATAGTCATGGGAAATTCTCTTCGGAGAAACAAGGCTTCGGCCCTTTTTGTAAAATTGGATGTAAATTTTGGTTTTTTGTAATATAAATTAGTGCAGTCTTACGGAGAAAAAAAAAATATTAAAATATGCCCCCTCATATTTTTTCCCTGTAGGTATACATTTAATTATTTTTATTATTAATATTTTCTAAAATATTACATATCAAATCCATATTAGACATTGAAATAAATTTCAAATATCCCTCATACATTGAATTAGAAAGCAACTATTAATGGAAAAAGAATTCTCTCAATATTTCTCATTAAAGTGAAAATATAAGAAAATTTTCAAATTAAATTACTTTTTTTCTCTATATAAAATATCTATAAAATTATTTTATTTAATATGATCATTGAAATATTTTATTTATGGTTGATAGTAAAATATTTTTTGTTATAAGTATATTTCTATTTTAAAGATCACATGTAAATGGAAAGTAGAATGAATTATACATAATGTAATATCAATAATATTATTTCTTAAGCAAATTCTTTCAGTAGAAATCGCATAAGAGAAATTGTTGGCCAACGCGTTTTGAACCAACAAGTGTGGTTCATCACCAGGACCAGATGAAGAGGCAGACCATGGAAAAGGCTTAAATAGAGAGTAATGTAGAGACATAATTTCAAGTAACAACTATATTTGAACAATAATATTTAAAATCTGATATTAATTTATTAATATATTAAAAACAAATATTATTAAGTAAGAGCTATATTAAATAGCTATCTTTTGAAAAATAATATTTAAATAACAATATTAGTTTATTAATTTATTAAAAAATATTAATAGGTAATGACTATATTAAACGGCTAGTTTTTGAAAAATAATATTTAAATTATGATATTAAAAAAAAAATCAAAGCCGAACTACAAACAAGGAGGGAAGTAAAAAATTATAAAAATGAGTCAAGATCCTAATCGTTACAAAATAATTAATGGAAAAATAAATAAAATAAAACAAAAATATACACAAGTCTATATATATATATATATATATATATATATATATATATACAAAGAAAAGTAATCAATAAATAAAACAGGGTCAACAATAAAATATGGGGCTAAGGCCCATTAAACAAATAACAAAATTACTAAAAGGAGTTAAGAACGAATAGGATGATAAAATACATAAAAACATTAAGGATCAAGAAAATAAACTCTAATGAAGAATAAATCAACAACAAATATTATAAAAATGATGCCAATACCTACATAGATAAATAAACAAACAAAATAAATCCCAAAAAGAAGCCTTAAGAACTAGGAGGACACGACAGGGACCCAACTTCTACTAATATTCAACCATCATCTCTATTCAAATTATTGGGTATTTTTTCAATTTCTAAGGCCTCCCTAAATTTACGATGATGGAAATGACTAACCCTAGAAAAAATTTAAGCCTCCTCAATGCAGATGTGATGCATAGATTTATCTGCATGTTCTGCCAAAGCACAGGAGCGGGTCTTGCCATGCTTGATGTCAATGGCATGCTCAGGATTCCTTTGATTAATCGAGAGACCAGTCTCACCAATGTAGGGAGTCCCACAAGAGCATGGGATAATGTAAAAACCCTTCATATTCTTGGGGTCCACTGGGTCTTTTACAAATGTAAGGGAGCTCCGGATGGTGTTTAAATGCCTAAAGGTTGAAGCCACCTTATGCTTCCTTAGGATCCTTAAAATATTGTGAGTGGTCCCTTGGATAAAAGGAAGATGAACACCAGAAAATCAATCCTTGGTATCTTTCTTAGCACTAGCACCTTTTTCAACTCTGAGGAAAGCCTTAGTACATTGGTGTCTACTATACCCATTATTAAATAAAACACTTAGGAGAAGTGCTTTCTCTTCATTGAGATGGTTGTCATCAGAAACTCTTAAAGCTCTAGTCGCTAAGGTGTTGAGAACACCAAGCTTTTGAGATGGGAAATGATAAGAATTAGCATGAAGATATTGTTCTATATGAGTTTTCTTATGAAATACTTGATGAGAAAAAGAGCCATCATCGTTCCTTGAGAGGAAGATATCAAGGAAGGGCAGATTACCATTACATTCAAATTCCATGGTAAACTTTATAGAACTAGATTGATTGTTAAGATGGAGGAAAACAATTCCAGCTCTTCTTTACCATGGGACCAGATGACACAAGTGTCATCAACAAACCTCTTCCACATCCTAGGCAGAAGATGAGAATAAGCTATGGCCTTTGATTCAAAATCCTCCGTGAATAGATTAGCTACCACAAGGGACAGGGGGAACCCATGGCGACACCGCCAGTTTTCTCATAGAATTCCCCATCGAATGAAAAGAAAGTAGAAGTAAGACAAATACCAACTAAATAAGCCGTATCAAGAACTGTGATGCGCTTTAAGACTTCGATGGCCTCATTGATAGGGATACTAGTGTAGAGGGAGACCACATCGACACTCACAAGCTTGTCATCTGGATCAAGTTTGAAACTCTTTAACTCATTAACAAACGATACAGAGTCCTTTACAAAGGATTTTGTATGGCCAACAAGGGGCTTAAGCTTCTGGGCTAAATATTTAACAAGAGGATAAGTTGACCCTCCTATTGTGTTGACAATGGGTCTTAAAGGAGCCCCTTCCTTATGAATCTTTGGCAGACCATAGATTCTGGGGGTAAGAGGGCAACTTTCAATAAGCTTATGACTGAACGAGTTGACCGAGCTACTAGCCTTTATTTTTCAAAAGCTAGTTGTTTAATATAGCGATTACTTATTAATATTTGTTTTTAATAAATTAATAAACTAATATCATAATTTAAATATTATTTTTCAAAAACTAGCCATTTAATATAGCCGTTACTTATTAATATTTTTAATAAATTAATAAACTAATATCATTATCTAAATATTATTTTCCAAAAACTAGTAATATTTGGTTTTAATAAATTAATTTAAAAATTATTTTTCAAAAACTAGCCATTTAATATAGCCGTTACTTAATAATATTTGTTTTCAATGTATTAATAAATTAATATCATATTTTAAATATTATTGTTCAACTATAGCCGTTACTTGAAATTATGTCTCTACATTGCTCTCTATTTAAGCCTTTGCCATGGTCTGCCTCTTCATCTGGTCCTAATGATGAACCACACTTGTTTGTTCAAAACACATGAGCCAAAAATTTCTCTTATGTGATTTCTACTGAAAGACTTTGCTTAATTGTAAGCAGAACTTCGGCGAAAATCACATGAGGAAAGACCTTTGTCGACGCGTTTCGAACCAACCAGTGTGGTTCATCGTCAGGACAAGTTGAAGAAACAGATCCAGCTAAGCATGTTAAATAGTCTGAGCAGAGATTCCAACGGCTAAATCGACCAACGGCTAATTTTGACCTACGGACCCAGGTCAAATCACAGTTCATTAATTTAATTTTATTATTATTTATAATATTAATACATAAAATATTTATTTAATGGTTAGTTTTAAAAATTAAGTAATTTATTTATTAATATGTGTATATATAAATATTAAAGTACTAATAATAGGTTATTAATAAAAGTTAGGATTCAAAATAAATAAAATACTATTAGGGTTAGTTTAAGAAAGTAATTCACTTATTTATTTATTCACTAATTTTTGTTAATATGAAATAAATATATATATATATATATTCCAATTAAAATATATAGTTAAGGTTAAAAATATAAGTAAATAAAATAATATAAATGGTTAGTTAGAAAAGGTAATATTTAATTTAATTAAATTATTTGTTATTATATATGTAATTTTTTGTTTAAGTTATTTATTAATTAATATTATATTAGTAAAATAGTCTTGATATTAATATATTATTAAAATTGGTAGTCAAAATATCATTATTAATTTAATAATAATATAATATTATTATTATTATTATTATTAATATTAATATTAATATTACTATTAGTATTATTATTATTAATATTATTATTTATGGAAAAGAGTTAAAATAGATAAGATAAAATACTTTAAAGGTTAGTTAAAAACTTTAATTTAATTTATTTATTTAAATTATTTTTAATATATATATATATATATATATATATTAAAGTAATATATATTTATATATATTTATATAAAAGTTAGGTAAAAGATAATTGAAAATAATAATAATAATAATAATAATAATAATAATAATGCTTAAAAATAAATAAATAAAAATAAAAATAAATATATATAATAATAATAATAATAATAATAGTACTCCTAAATACTTGTAAATATATGGTATATAAATGAATAAATAAATAAAATAGAGAGAACGACAAAAAAGGGGGAGGGACAGGAAAAAGACCAAAACCAACCACAGAGCAAAATGGATCAACCCTAGAAGGAAGGCTCCAGGGGGAACACAGAAACTATGACGATAGGGTAGGGATCCAACAGCTACTGCTTTTCCAGCCGTCATCTCTATTGAGATTGTTAGGCCTTTTTTCAATCTCAATAGCTTCCCTGAATTTGTGATGATGGAAATGAGCAATCTTAGCAACAACCTTGGCCTCTTCAATACAAACCTGATGCTTGGTCTTTTCCACATGCTCTGCTAACGCTGAAGACTTGGTTCTCCCATGTCTTAGGTCAGCTGCATGTTCTCTTATCCTCTGATGGATGGAGCGTCCTGTTTCCCCAATGTAGGGGGTTCCACAAGAACAGGGGATCAAGTAGACACCCTTCATGTCCATGGGGTCAACAGGATCTTTCACCGATCAGAGGGACTTACGAATGGTGTTGAGGGGCCTAAAGGTAGAGGGGATATCATACCTCTTAAGGATCCGAGCAATTTGGTCTGTGGTTCCTTGAACATAGGGAAGATGGACCCCTAGTCGGCACTCCTTCGATTCTTTATTAATCATCACATTTTTAGAGGCTTTAAGGAAAGCCTTCTGACCCAGTCGCCTACTGTAACCATTCTCCACAAAGACATTAAGGAGATGGGATCTCTCCTTATCAAAGCTCTTATTATCAGAAATCCTCAGGGCACGAGTAGCAAGGGTGTTAAGAACACCCATCTTTTGAGCAGGGAAATGATGGGAATCGAAATGAAGATACTGCTCAGTATGCGTTTTCTTACGGAATACTGAGTGGGAGAGAGAGCCATCCATATTCTTAGAAATAAGAATATCCAGGAAAGGGAGGTAACCATTGACCTCTTTTTCCATGGTGAACTTAACGGCAGAGGACTGACAGTTGAGGTGATTGAAGAAGCGATCCAGCTCCTCATGGCCATGGGACTAGATGACATTAGTGTCATCTACAAACCTTCGCCAAAGCTTAGGAAGGAGACAAGCCGAGGCTAGAGCTTGGGCTTCGAAATCTTCCATAAAGAGATTGGCAACAATAGGGGAAAGGGGGGAGCCCATGGCAACACCACAATTCTGTTCAAAGAACTCACCCTCGAAACAGAAGAAAGTGGAAGTGAGACAGATCTCAACCAGATGCGCGGTATCGGGATCCGTTAGGCGATAGATCACTTCCAAGGCCTCCTTTATAGGGATGCAGGTATAAAGGGAGACCACATCAAAGCTGACCAGGGTCCTCAGGGTCAAGTTTAATATCTTTAAGCCCCTTAATGAAGGATGCAGAGTCTTTCACGAAGGACTCAGTGCGGCCAACCAGGGGCTTAAGTTTCAGGGCGAGGAACTGAGCAAGAAGGTAGGTCGGACCACCAATGGTATTGACGATAGGCCTCAGAGGGATTCCTTCTTTGTGAATCTTAGGTAACCCATAGATCCTAGGAGTAAGGGGACTGCTCTCAATGAGTTTGTGGCTTAGAGAGCCCACCGAACTACTGGACTTGATGGCCAGAGCCACAGTCCGTTTTGCTCTGTGGTTGGTTTTGGTCTTTTTCCTGTCCCTCCCCCTTTTTTGTCGTTCTCTCTATTTTATTTATTTATTCATTTATATACCCTATATTTACAAGTATTTAGGAATATTATTATTATTATTATGATATATTTTTATTTTTATTTTATTATATTTTATTTTTTTTATTTTTTTTTCAACTGTCTTTTACCTAACTTTTATTTAAATAACCGAATATTATTACTTTAATATATATATATATATATATATATATATATATAATATAATTATTAATAAATAATTTAAATAAATAAATTAAATTAAAGTTTTTAACTAACCTTTAAAGTATTTTATCTTACCTTTTTTAACTCTTTTCCATAAATAATAATATTAATAATAATAATACTAATAGTAATAGTAATAGTAATATTAATATTAATAAGAATAATATTAATATTAATAAGAATAAGAATAAGAATAAGAATAAGAATAATATTAATATTAATATTAATATTAATAATATTAAATTAATAATGATATTTTGACTACCAATTTTAATAATATTAATATCAAGACTATTTTACTAATATAATATTAATTAATAAATAACTTAATTAAACAAAAAATTACTTATATATAATAACAAATAATTTAATTAAATTAAATATTACCTTTTCTAACTAACCATTTATATTATTTTATTTATTGATATTTTTAACCTTAACCATATATTTTAATTGGAATATATATATATATATATATATATATATATATATATATATATATATATAACATATTAACAAAAATTAGTGAATAAATAAATAAGTGAATTACCTTCTTAAACTAACCCTAATAGTATTTTATTTATTTTGAATCCTAACTTTTATTAATAACCTATTATTAGTACTTTAATATTTATATATACACATATTAATAAATTAATTAATTAATTTTTAAAGCTAACCATTAAATAAATATTTTATGTATTAATATTATAAATAATAATAAAATAAAATTAATGAAGTGTGATTTGACCTGGGTCCATAGGTCAAAATTAGCCGTTGGTCGATTTAGCCATTGGAGTCTCTGCTTAGACTATTTAACATGCTTAGCTGGATCTATTTCTTCAACTTGTCCTGACGATGAACCACACTGGTTGGTTCGAAACGCGTCGACAAAGGTCTTTCCTCATGTGATTTTCGCCGAAGTTCTGCTTACAACTATTATGGATCACAGAAGCCTCAATTCAATAATAGACTTTGCTTAATTCATTATGGATCACAGAAGCCTGAATACAGAAAATATTATTTCTTCTCATGTGAAAAAATTACATTTCTTCCTTGTAGTAAAAAGTAAATTATATTTGTTTACTCATTACATTTCTTCATCATAGTAAAAGCTAAAAAAAAAAATACTTTCAATTACTTTTTATCTCTATATAAAGTTATATAATATTAATGTGTAAATTGAAGTATTGTAATTATGGTCGACATTAATTTATTTTGTTATTACTATTTGTTAATTTGTTAATTTAAATTATTATTTTACTATTTTTAAATGTAACGTTATGTGACAATGTCTCTCCCATACTAAGTTGTATAGCACATCTTGCTGCAATTAATTTAGATTTAATATAACCTATATATATATATATAATTTAATTTAGTACTAAAGTTACGAGATTTTCAAGCAATTTGAATTTAATATTTATAGCAACTCTTATCAATTTAAATTAGAAATTTTTCTCTAAAGATGAGGATCAAGAAATTTAAAATAAGGCCTGTGAAGTTACTTCTAGTTGGGGATTTGCTCTCCTGGAAGTTCTCTCTTCAAGAGGCAAGTGGACTCTTTTCTAGTAATAAAGATATAACATTTTGGTGTTATTTTGGTTCTTTATTTGCTATTGTATTGGTTTAAATTTAACTATTTTTAATATTAAAAATGAGTTAAATAATACAAATATGCTACTATATTATATTTAAAATTTTGACAAATAATATATTTGACTATTTCTTAAAGAACAACTCAAAAAATATTATTTTTTCCACATACTTATCATGAGATAGTCACTAAATTTCATGTTTTCATATTTATCCTAGCTAATATTGCATCGTGTTCACAGTTATAAAGACATGTCTCCTTTAAATAATTTAGTTATAAAGACATAAAAATATATACTTATTTTACATAATCTAAATAAGAAACAAAAATGCATCACCAAGTATATTTGAAATTCAAATAAATGCCTCTTAATCACCATCACAAATGTGGTGCACTTGATATGTTATGTACGCATTAGAGCGGTCATATTTACCAAATGCAATGCAAAAATAATATTTAAAAATATAGTTATAGCTCAGTGTGTTCAATAACGTGAACATTTCATACTGGTGTGGAAAGGTTATACATGTTCACCGGTACATAAGTGTGATGCACCGCTATGAAAATTTAAATTTGTGAACCAATAACGGTGTGTCATACATATGTGTGCACCAATGTCGATGCAATTATTTTTTATAGCGCACCGGAGATGGTGCATGACTATGCTTTTGGTGCACCGATGATTTTTTTTTAATTGAAAGTTATGTTTCCATATTAATAAATACAATTTTCTTTTAATAAAAAAATGTATGTTATGTATGAGGCTGATGCATTTTGTGTGGAAATCATGTAGTAGAGATGTCAGCAAAGGGAGCAACAACAGAAGTAGGAGCAAGTTGTGGACCCATACAATATGGTTCGACCATGGGAGATGAGAGAGAGGGATAAGAATTAATTTTTGTCCTATAATACACACTCCAGGCGTCTTACTTGGATCTTAGCCTCCTACATACCACCATGGAATCATGGATTTCAGAAATGGCATTGTGAAAAGTGTATACTTTCATAAACATTGTTGGTTCAAATGGTAAAATAAGAGTGAAATTAGAAGGAAGTGGTATGGAGAAAAGATATAATATTAGGGTTTCATGGATCTTATAAATCACATGCCAAACATCATGAAAACTTACAGATGTGCCTTTCATGCCATTGTTGTATTGTACAGTTGATGTCCTTCAAACTAGCGATGTGATGTATATGGCTTAGGATCATGACTTTAAATGACATGATCTATATGGCTTGGGATCATGACCTTCAATGATCATTTTGGGCATGATAGATTTTAATAATATATCACACGCAACACCTTGTTATTTAGCCTTATCACTTATTATTACTAAACTTATAAAGACATGTCTACTTTAAATAATTTACTTATAAATACATAAAAGTAGGTATTTATTTTACATAATCTAATTAGGAAAGAAAAAAATCACCAAGTCTATCTGAAAGTCAAACAAATGTCTATTATTGATTTTGACTTAAACACGAAGAAAAAACATGTGAATTGATAACACAAGTACATATCGCTCTCCATTATCATCACCCTGATTATCTTCCTCACTTGGCATGATAGCATTGTTGTTCTCAAAAATATGTTTTGATCTAGGGTCATGTCTTAATACGAAACACCAATCCCTATCCAACACATCTAAGTAAAAAAAAACTAGTTGCAGTGTTTTGGGAAAACACAAGGCTCCCTAGCTTCATGCCACATCTTTCTAGAGTTAATAGATATCAGTGCACAAAGATGAATAAAATCTTCTCCTCTAGGCTTGATGGTAGCATACATGTTTGAAGATATCTCAGTTTTGAATGAAACATTCTAGCTTAATTACTAGTTTTAGTTTTGATTTAAGAACCAATTTACATAGTAGTCTCTTTGCTTTTGCTTGCATGTATATATTTGAATGGATCTCAGGTTTTCATAGATCAAATGTCAGTTAAATACATGGATCATCATAATGTACATTGATGTATTCCATATAAGCATTTAGATTTATCAGAAAATGAATAATTTTTGAGGGACTTCTAATGATTCAATAATAAAATGAGTTAGCCTTATCTTCCAACATGCTTTGAATGGATATGAAAAGAAGACTATGTATGTTTGAAAATATTTATTTACAGGCTTATGTATAGGATATATACATGTGTACATAAAAAATTCATTAAAAAGGGAACTCTTGAATGGTGAACCTAATTGATGTTGCTAGCTCATGAAGAAAGTGACTTGATCTCACAATTTGATGATGCCTTTGTTCTTGTTACTTCTTAATTGCTTCAAATTCTTGACATAATCATAGGCTTCTTGTTCCTCTTCATTACTCCTTCCTACTCCTGAAATATCCCCCTTAGATCGTGCACTCAATTTCATATACTTTGTAATGTTTTAGGTTCTCCTTTTGAAGTCACATTAGTGAAAATAATTTGCTGGAAATATCCCTAACTTCTTTCTTAGATATTCAAATGATTCTCTAGTAAGAGGCTTTGTAAATATATCTGTTATTTTTTCTTTTGTGGATATGTATTCCATATTCATTGTATGCTCAACCACTTGCTCTCTAAGAAAGTGGTACTTATAGGGATATGTTTAGTATTTCAATGAGGCACATGATTTTTCGAAATTTTTATTGCACATATTGTCACATTTGATAGATATAGGCTCACTGAAATTTATCTTCATATCCTGAAATCTTTGTTTCATCCACAACACTTGTGTGTAATAAGATGCAGCTGCTATGTATTCATCTTTTGTTATAGATAGAGAAAATTATGATTGATTCTTTCTTAACCATGCCACCGAAGACTCTCCTAGGTATAATGCACCACCACTTGTACTTTTTCTATCATCCAGATAGTTGGCCCAATTCGCATCTGTGTATGTTGTCAATGTAAAGTCCGACCCTTTTGGATACCATAGACCATAGTCTATAGTTCCTTTCAAGTATCTGAATACCCTCTTTGTTGCTAATAGATGACTTTGTTTACGTGTTGATTGATATATTGTTGCTAGTCTAACTACCAACATTATATTTGGTCTAGAAGTTGTTAGGTATAACACACTTCCTATCATAGATATGTAAAGATTTTGATCCACATCACGCAATTCATCATTGCACATAGATTGCAAGCAGTTGTCATGGGGGTTGAGAAAGGTTTACAGTCTTCCATTTCGAACTTTTTCAGCATATCTCTTAGGTATTTCTCTTGAGAAATGAATATGCTTCCATACTTTTGTAGGATTTGGATCCCTAGGTAAGAGGTAAGTTCTCCAATCATTGACATTTCAAACTCGGACTTCGTCTCTTCAACAAACCATTTTACTAGATGATATTTATTGTTTTCAAACATAATATTATCCACATACACAACCACAATCAGTAATTCATCTCCATCAACCTTATCTACAGATTACTATCATCTCCTCCTCTCTTGAAACCATGTTTTTGAAGGTTATTTTCTAGTTTACAATGCCACGCTCGTGTTGCTTCATAGTTAGGCTTAAATATGATAATGCAAAAGATTCAGGTTGTTCCATATAGACTTCTTCCTCAAGATCACCATTTAGGAAAGCATACTTCACGTCCATTTGGTATATCTTGAAATCATTGTAGCACGCAAAGGCCAAAAACATAGTGATTGCCTCCAGTCTTGTAGTTGGTGCAAAAGTCTCTTCATAATCATGATATTCCACTTGTGAGTAACCCTTACACACTAGTATGGCTTTGTTTCTAACAACTTGACCCTGTTCATTCATCTTATTTTTGAATACCAATTTTGTGCCAATGATATTCTTTCTGGTAGGTCTTGGCGTTAGTTCTCAAGTCTTGTTCTTCTCAATTTGTTCTAAGTCCTCGTTCATAGTATATATCCAAGTTTTTTCTTTACTTGCCTCATCAAAGTTCTTTGGTTCTATCTGTGATAGCATAGCAATATGAACTTGCTTAGATTTTTCTGCTAGTTGCCTCGTTTTTACTCCTTCACTTTTATCTCCAATAATTTGATTTTCAGGATGATTCTTTTGTGTGTGTCTCGAGGGTTCTTTTGAATGATTATTTGTATCTTCTAAGTCTTCATTTTGTACTTCATTCTCTTTATTGTCATGATGGTGATGATATGGAGGATTAATAAAACTTGTGCTTTCATTCTTATCAGGTAGCTCTTCATCAAACTTTATGTCTATGCATTCCACAATCTTATGAAACCTCTTATTATAGCACCTATGTCCCTTAAGTTTTTATGAATATTCCAAAATTATTCCTTCATCTGATCGCGCATCAAACTTTCATAGCTTTTCATCATTATTTTTTATATAGAATTTACTCCCAAATACTTTAAAATGCTTGATTGATGTTGGTTTCCTGTGCCACAACTCATAAGGTGTCTTATCATAGCTTGGTCTAAGATATGCCTTATTGAGAATATGTACTTTTGTATGCACCACTTCAGCCCAATAGGTTTGAGGAATTTTTTTTTCTTGCATCATGGCTCTGTCCATTTGCTAAACATATTTGTTTTGATCTCTGCAGCTCCATTCTGTTGCGGTGTGTCTGCAATAGTATATTGTTTTTTTATGCCAAATTCATTACATAGGTCTACAAACTCATCTAATGTAAATTCACCTCCTTTGTCTAACCGTATGCACTTTATCTTCCACCCTGTTTGGTTTTCTGCCAGTGCCTTGAATATTTTGAACTTCTCAAATGCTTCTG